>OU862929.1:6229430-7475316 GCA_917880885.1 Limnephilus marmoratus | reverse complement strand
TATTGTGACCACAAACGGTACAATTTTGTTTCACAGCGTTCGCTGGCGACTGTGACCGTGCCCTGTTGCTATGCCCGAAACGCTTCACGTCTCTGTCTTTCACACGCGAATTATTAAAAGAGAGTCGACCGGCCTTGAGCTGTACATTAGCGTAAACCGTATTATCAACTCGGGACTGCGCTTGAGTTGAAGCTACGAGGTCAATGCACTCGGCGACTTGTAAACATTTTTCGAACGAGTGTAATTCACCCTCGAGAAATAATTTTTCCCTTACCTTTCCTGGTTTACAACCCAAAACAAAGAAATCCCTTAAATTTACTGATAAACTATTCCCAAATTTGCAATTAGTAGAAAGAGACTTTAACCGCACTGCAAACTCACGGATTGATTCGTCATTTCTTTGTTTAGCACTGTAAAACTTAGATCTCTCTTCAAAAAAACATTTCGTTGAACAACAATACTCATCAAGTTTAGATATCAAATCTTCTAACTTAATATCTGTTACCTTTTTAGGAATGCACAAATTAACCAATAAGGAAAAACAATCATCTTTCAATGCATTCAGGAAAATAGCCCTTTTTTTATCATCCGATGCAAACTTTTCATCATTCACGAGGAGAAATTGTCCGAGGCGGACCTTGAAGTTCTCCCAGTTCCCGTCACGCAAACTGAAGGACTCCAATCCTCGAGACTCCATGTTCCCAATGCCCAGAAGGTACCCAAATAGAGAGAAAGAAAACAGAAAAAACAAAAACTTCCCAATGAGGCTTCTTCTTCTGCCGTCTGCTCCCTGGACCCTGCTCCGGAAACTGCTCCTTGACCCTGTGAATTGATGGCTCCTTCCAGACCCGTCACACAGTAACACCGATGGCTACCCCAGATCACTCCTGCGACCTGGATCTCCGATCCTTGACCCTCAGAGATGCCGATTGACGCTGGACCTCCCGTGCTTCCCCCTTCCGAAAAGCTGGCTGGCTCCAGTGTCTTCTTGCACTTCACTCCTTGCAGTGAAGTGTTGGAATAATTTCGGTCCGGCCTTTCTTACCGACCCGAAATAATAATGTTACCGCGTATTTTTGCCAAATTTTTGTGCCAAATTTTTTTGCGCGTCGATTCTTTACGCGATATTTCTGCCGTATTGTGCAGAATCGTGTACCGTAGGCTGCGCCACTGTTAAATACAGACTCGAGTGTAGGCGAGGTTATTTATAAATAATGCGCGTATTGGCGATAAGGATATTTATTATAAGTAATGGCTATAAATACGTCCTAACTAACGTGTTGGCGGTTGGAAAAAGAGAGTGAGGAGAGGCCTGCATCTCCTTTTATATGCGGGATCACCTGTCTCGCTCTTGTATGGCCGGAAACAGGTGTGCCACCCTAAAACCTCTCTCACAAAATCAATAAAATCCAATTAAAGACGTTGAATGAAAGTTGAAGCTGAGTAAAACGTGAAATCATTTGAAACTCGAAATGAATAACACAACGCATTTTCCAACACTGCGAGGACAAAAGCCTTCTACATCGTTTAAATACGCTGGTGAGTGCGCGAAATTAAGTGAAGCATTTAATGAACGATATAAGGAAGAGAGCAAACGGATTTGAACATATTTGCTAAACCGTTCAACGTCGAACCACCGAATGTGCCTGATAATCTGCAGCACGAAATTATTCAATTACAAAGCGATGATGAACTAAAAGCTAGATATAACAATCTCCCCAAATAAAGTCAAGAATCACTGGTTATATTAAGTCAGGCACGTCCCTTAACATTTTTTTATATAATACAAACATTAATGCCATAATAATTGCCACACTTCTGGCATAAAAAATCACTACATCTAATTTATTGTTCGATTCGAGTTCTTTTGCGGGTTCCGGCTCCGGTCAAACCAGTGCATCTCAGTAGCCTCAACAGCGTCCGCACCTAAGAAATTGGACCCAGGACTTGCTCCAAGAACTCGAGTACCTTTAAAACATAGGTTCTCAAAGTTCTCCCCTTGGGGGCGTTTCAGACCTCCAGGGGGGGCGGTAGAAGACCAAGAGAAAATTGGGGGGTGTTTCAGACTTTAAGGGGGGCGGTAGGAGAAACCCATCCCACTCCATCAGTGCTCCAGGTTCGCCGGCAGGATGTACGTCTTTTTCGCCGCGCGCCGTAATTTTAAAATTATTAAAATAATTTACAAGATTATCCTAATGGATAACAATGAAAGCGCTTCGTTTGCTAGCGACAGGCGGTGGTGGTCACAAGTATTCGAAGTGGTTCTCGAGAAAAGTCATCTCATCACGTATATACGCACATCACAAGCGTTGGAAAGCCGGAGGCCTTCAGAATGAATTCGATCTGTTTAGTTTTAACCGAGCGTTAGTTAGGCGCGAGGTTCGAGTGGCCTATCGAGCCTACATGTCTGAAATCGAGGAAAACATCATGCATGATCCCAAGATGTTTTGGCACTATGTAAAATCCCTTCGGAAGGATGGTGGTCTTCAACACACCATGATGAAAGGTAATCAAGAATTTCGTGGCTTGGGTGAGGCTAACGCAATTGCTGATCATTTTTAATCGGTCTACAATAAACACCCTCCAGTTCTAGACATTAATAATGCAGCCACATTTAATACCAGAGGCGCTTCAAACGTCGATTTAGATATACGAGTATTTACGGAATTTGACGTTATGAATGCCATTAATCTCTTGAAGAATTCACACTTCGTCGGACCAGATATCGTTCACGTATTTTTTTATTAAAGGGTGCACCGAGTTTCTAAAAACACAATTACGTCTTATCTTTAACTTAGCTATTAGTACTTCCACTTTTCCTGAAGTATGGAAAACTTCCAAAATATCCTTTTTAAGAAAGTTTCGAAAAAGTTAATCGAAAATTATAGACCAGTTACTATCAGCTCCTGCTAAACGATTTGAAAAATTAATTCATAAATTCCTTATGCCTCAGATAGACGCATACATTATCCCCGAACAGCATAGTTTCAGAAAATCTAATGGTTTTCACCGATCATGTTGCTAGGTCCCTAGACAGTGGATAACAAGTAGACTGTTTGTATAACGACTTCTCCAAAGCCTTTGATACATTGAATCACGATATCTTACTCGCAAAACTTGCCCAGATGGTTTTGTCCCTTCTGATGTTAAAGTTTTTAAAAAGTTACCTCAAGAACAGAAAGCAATTTGTCACAAAATCTGCTTCATTTCAATGTCTTGAAATGCGTAGTTTTGACTTTTACCAGAGCATTTAGTCTCACCTACCACAGGTACACTATGCTCGGTCATAATCACAAATGAGTTTCAAATATAAAGGATCTTGGGATTATGTGGATTTTGACTGGTCAGTGGTTGAGTGGGCATAGCGCTTGGATCCCATCCGGGCGTCGCGTGTTCAATTCCTCGGCTGGCTAAGTCCTCCATCACAACACAAGCAACATTTTCGGCTTTCTGTGGTGGTAGTAGGAGATTTTCAAACATTGTTGGGCTATTCGTAACCCGGGAATGTTTGTCTTTCTTTTTAAAAATTAAAAAAAAAAAAAAAAAAAAAAATGTATGAAAGTAAGTTTATATTTCGTCCTCATATCGAAGGAGTATGCCAGTTAGCCTTAAAAATGTTAGGGTTTGTTCTCCAAACCGTCAAGGTTTTTCGGGATACCCGTGCTCTGAAGATTTTATACTTCTCCCTGGTCCGCAGTAGGCTGGAGAGTGGTTCGCTTATCTGCAATGCTCATGAGGTGGGGTGCTCCGTCATGTTGGAGAGGGTTCAAAAAAAGTTTCTAAGATTTCTCTACATGAGGGAGTACGGCCACTATCTATCTATAGCTCTACCCGACGAACTTCCTTCTGGGCATGCTGGGATATCACTTCCTGCAGCTCAGAAGAGAGGGCTATGCCGTCACTCACTTATTCAGACTGCTGCGAGGCTACATTGAAAACTCAGCCATTTTGGAGCGTGTGATTCTCTATGTTCCAGATGACATCTTCCTGCCTGAGAGTATATTGCTCCTGAACCAAAAATTCTTTTAGATTGATATATGTATTTGGCGTTGGTGAGGAGAGATTCAAAAGGGAAATTCTTTTGATTCTTAAAAGAGTCTCTCCACATTGACAAAATCTTGACAACCGCCTGAAATTTTTTTGAAATTGCCATATTTCTTGAAATTTCTTTTATGTGTAAATATTTGTAAAAAAATTTTTGTTAAAATATTTATATGGCGTTACTTATTTGGTGATATTATTATTATTATATAAAAATATTATTAAAATATCCCATCTTGCCCCATCCCATTACGCCACCCCTACCTTGTGGTAAGTATAATAGTGATGACAATTGCTGTTTCTGAGTCCGATTCGAGCCGCGGTCAACAGTGGTTGTGTGTACCTTACCTAACGCTTAGTGCCGTTCACCCGTTCCTGAGCCTCATACAGATAAGATATTATTGTTACATGTCATTTAATTGTGTTTATCGTATACCTATTTGTTTACTTTCCTACTTACGGCTAATCCGTTTTTGTTTGTACAGTCAATGAAATAGACTGCGTATTATTTTTTCAGTTTAATTTTTAAAAGTTAAGTTTTTTTTATATAATGGAGGAAGATGAAGATAGGCCTCCCGACCCAGGGTGGATATTAGATTTTTCTGATTCGGATTCTAATACTAGCTAGGTTTCTATTACGCTCCCATCTCGTAAACGGCGACCATCGCATAGTCTTCACATTCCATCGAAAGTTAAATCTATACCGCCGATTCAACAAACCTCGACATCTAACGACCTTAACACCAATAGTAAGACCCAGACAAGTACTTTAACTAGCGATAATACAAAAAATACTGACTTACTTTATCCTGCTTCCGCTTCCGGTCCTTTTATCGTTATGGTTCAGAGAACTGAACAAGGAAAACTTATTCATCCTTTAGATTTTGGAAAATTTATATTTGACTCAAAAAATAATAACCTTGGTATTGTTAACGGTTCAATTAAACCGGAAGGGCGATATAAATTATCTATCGAGTTTAATACTGCCGCTTCCGCAAATGGATTTGTAAAAAAAATTGACTCACTCTCAACCCATAAATATAAATCGTTCATCCCGACATTTAACCTAACGAGAATGGGTCTTGTGCGAGGAATTCCCGCGGAGATCCCAGAGGCTGAAATTGTTGATGCTTTGAATAATTCCCACGGAACCCCGAAAGTATTAAAAGTACGTCGACTGAACTACAAGGATTCTTCTGATGGAAACACGATCTGGAAACCTTCTCAATCTATCGTTATTACATTTGAAGGGCAATCCCTACCGTCTCGTGTCTTTATTTATTATACCTCGCTTCCCGTCGATGTTTATAAATTCCCAACTATTCAATGCTTCAATTGCTGCCGGTTTGGACATTCAAAACCCGTATGCCGCTCCCCTCCACGTTGTTACTTTTGCGGAGAAGGTCACCCATTTGATCAATGTCCGAAATCTTCCAATGATCCCATTTGCTTTAACTGTTCGGGTGCACATACCGCGGTCAGTCTAGCCTGTCCGGAATTATCAAGACAGAAGAACATAAAACATAAAATGGCTACCGACAACATTTCGTACTTCCAGGCCTCAAAGTTATTCTCTCCTGCGAAAAAATCATTCGCAGAGATGACATCGTCCTCAGCTCCTTTCCAAACAACCACCTTTTTAAATTCATCATCATCTTCTCACAGAAAAACCATTCTCAAGCCAGTCAAACCCAACCCAAAATATACTCCTTACCTTGATAAAAAACAATTGAATAATATTTTGGCCAGCCCGAATGGGAATGCCAAATCCCAGTCGCCCAATGAGTGTGCCATTAATGGTAATACTTCCCCTCCTGCTCTCCCCGAAATAATGAATAATAATTCTTTTATACAAACTTTAATTACCCTTTTAATTTCAATCCTTACAAACAACAATACTGTACCGTCCAACGCTGCCGATTACATAAAATCTTTATTATCTTGCCTCCCCAATGACTTCGAAACTGAACAAAATTCTTCAGTGGAATAGTAGAAGCCTCTTCGCTAACAAATCTGACCTAATTCAATTACTCGACGAACACGACGTTTCAGTAGCCGCCATTTCTGAAAAGTGGTTAAAACCCTCCTTTCACTTAAGAATTCCAGGTTATTACTGTCTCAGACACGACAGACCGGATGGTAAAGGCGGCTCGGCTCTGATAATACATAATTCTATCCCGTTTAAACAAATAAATATTCATACTCCCTCCGACGATATCCAGATAACAGCAGCTGTCTTATCTGATATCACAATTTTATCAATATATATTCCTCCCTCTACAACTTTTATTGAAAATGAATGGGCACCAATCTTAACCCAGATTTGTTCCCCTTATATGATCCTTGGAGATTTTAATGCCCATTCCCCTTCTTGGGGTAGCAAAATAACAAATCGTTCTGGCCGCAATCTTTTAAATTTTATTGATACCCATAACCTATGTTTTTTAAATGACGGATCTCCAACCAGATTCACCCCCCCTCATCAACGGAAAAGTGCTGTTGATTTATCGCTTTGTTCGTATTCGTTAGCATCTAAATGCTCTTGGGACATCCTAAACGATCCCCTCTCTAGTGATCATTTCCCAATTATAATCCGATTCCACCATCAATCTAACACTTGTCCCCCCCCAGTTAAAAATAATCTCAAATTTAGAATAAAAGATGCGAATTGGAGCACTTTCTCTTCTGAACTAGATAACCTGATTAATTTAACAAAATCGTCCCCGGGAGACATCAGAAAGCAATGCGAGACGTTTCCCTCTATGGTTATAAATGCAGCAGAAAAATCCATCCCGAAACACAATGCGAACATTAAAATAAAACACTCTACTCCGTGGTGGGACGAGGAGTGCACTCGCTCCGTCAACTCTCGTAAAAAAGCAATTTCCTCTTTTCGTAAGTGCATGTCACTAGAAAATTTTTTATCAGTTAAAAAAGCCCAGGCAGAAACCAAACGAATTTTGAAAAATAAAAAACGCGCTGGATGGCGGAAGTTCTGTGAGAACCTGTCTCCGGAAACTCCCCAGTCTTCAGTTTGGTCTAGCTTAAAAAAATTCGGATCATCGTATTCTCCGCCGAGAATCAAACATATATCAGAAGAAATTCTTATAGGATTTGCGGATAAAATAGCCCCCCCATCGGTGGCCGGATGTGAAGAAATGCCTTCTATTAAACCATATCCATCTCATTCTAACTGGCTAGATGCTCCTTTCTCCATTGATGAGATGAAACGAGTTATAAGATCCCTTTCTGACTCTGCTCCGGGTCCCGATGGAATATTTAATAGTTTCATTAAATCATTTTCTGATATGGCGGTTGAATATTTCTTATCTCTTATTAATAATATGTTTGAAACAGGACTAATTCCGGATGATTGGAAAACTCAAAAAATCATTCCCATTTTAAAACCTGGAAAAGATCCATCTGAAATTTCGTCTTATAGGCCTATTGCTCTTTCATCATGTTTGATGAAAGTAGCGGAGCGTTTGATGAAAAACAGATTAGAATGGTTTGTTGAAAGTCAAGATATTATCTCACCAAATCAGTATGGTTTTCGGAAAAAGAAGTCTACAATGGATAATTTAAGTTTGTTCACAACTGATATCCGAGTTTCTCAATCCCTAAATTCTTATACATTGGCCACCTTCCTTGACCTTTCATCAGCTTACGATGGTGTTTTACTGGATGTTTTGAAATAAAAGCTAATTAAAAAACAAATCCCCCCGAAATTGGTCCAATTTATTATTAATTTGCTCTCAGATAGGTCCATTATTATTGAGTCTTCCTCTAAATGCTTAAGGCGCAAACTATGGAGAGGTTTGCCCCAGGGTTCTGTTATTAGTCCTCTGTTGTTTAATATTTATATAAGCGACCTAGACTCAGTAATTCCTTTTTCTATCAAGCGACTTTACTTTGCGGATGATATCCTTATATATTTGTTACATAAAAATATTATTCTTGCAGCTAAGGAAATGAATTTGGCTTTACAATATATTAAAAGCTGGTTGTTAATAAATGGGATGAATCTGGCGGCATCTAAAACAAGGGTCGTGACTTTCACGCGCAAAAGAAAAATTCCCCACTTCTCAATCTCTTTTGATAATGTGCCTCTACAAACCGCTACTCAAATCAAATTCCTTGGTCTTCTTTTGAACCATAAACTTTCCTGGCTTCCACACATTCAGATAATTTCTACAAAGTGTGAAAAGGGACTTAATATGATGCGAGCAGTTTCCAGAGTATGGTGGGGATCTCATCCTACCACACTTAAATTAATGTATAATTCCCTAGTTCGGAGCCACTTGGATTATGGCTCATTCCTTTTTGACCCACTCCCTAAATATTTAGATAAGAAAATGGAAAGAATCCAATCAAAAGTCCTCAGAATGATTATTGGAGCTATGAAGTCTTCTCCAATTAATGCGCTTCAGGTGGAATGTGGGGAGCCTCCATTATATTTCAGAAGGCAATTCCTTGCAATAAATATATTTTCAAGGCTTTATCTTTATCACATCATCCTATTAAACAAAGTATTAATCGGTTAAGTGTTAATTTGAATTCTAACAAAAGATTGAGAGAAAAACAATGTTTTCCTCTCCTAATTAAAAGTTTTCATCTCTATAATTCTCTATCATCTTCCGTCCAATATCTTCAAGAAGTTCCCAATCTCCCTATATACAATATTCCATTTAAGGCAATCACTTTTATGCCCAACACAATAACATCAGTCTTTCACAAGAATATTTTATCTTCCCCAAATAAATTTCAAAATGTGGATGATTGTTTTAAAAGCATTGTGGCTTCAAAATTCCCTGGATTTTCCATCCTTTACACTGATGGTTCCAAATTTGAAAATACAAGATGTGGAGCATCGATATATAGTCCAGAATTCAACATCAATCTCTCTTATAAATTACCGAAAGAAGCTTCCATATTTACAGCTGAATGCTTTGCAATTGAACAAGCGCTAAATCAAATCCAGGTTCTCAACATTCATCGAGCCTTACTATGTACTGATTCGCTAATTGCTCTAAATAAAATTAGGTCAAATATTCTATGTTATCCGGAAGACAATATTATATGTAAAATAAAAAATCTTCTCAATTCTCTAAGTGAATCTGGGTTTGAGACGATATTGGCCTGGGTCCCTGCCCATTTGGGTATCGAGGGTAATGAGATGGCCAATTTTCTCGCCAAATCTGGTTCAGATTCCGGAACTATCCCACTAAATTTTAGAATTCCTATCTCCGATGTCTTCCCGATTCTTAAATCCAACATGACTCGTGCCTGGGAAGAAAATTGGGCAGTCTCCAAAATAAGAACTGGATCTTTCTATGCTGGAATTCAAAACCATATCCCTGCTAAGCCATGGTTTCACGGTAAAAAACTTTCAAAACGATTCATTTCATGTATTTCGAGAATGAGAATTGGTCACTGTTCAATTGCATCTCACTTGTCTAGAATTAGAGTTTTAGATGATCCGGTCTGCCAGTGCGGTGTGGAAGAGGAAACCCTCGACCACGTTTTCTTTAAGTGTAAAAACCATTCATCTTTCAAGAACATATACCGCCTGCTTATTAAAATCACACACCAGTCCCCCCTTAACATTTCATACCTTTTATCTCTTAACAATTCTCGTGTTCATACAGCTTTATGTAAGTTTATTAACCTGAATGAATTCAATATTTAATTTGTTTTAGTGATCTAAATGAGTCCAATATTTAATTTGGTTTATTATTTTACCAATAGATTAACCGAATTTTTTTATCCACTTTAACTATTACCGGCACAAAGCACTCTTTTCAGGGTGAATTGCCTAAAACCAAAAAAAAAATTGCTGTTTCTGATTCACGAGTTAGGGGGCGCTAGAAAAAATAATATTCTCTAAGTGGGCGGTGGGCGAAAAAAGGTTTAAATCTATGCTTGAAAAGGAAGCCCGCCTCGGAGGCCTCCGGCAAAATGCAGAACTAACCCATCTCTAGTTTGCACTAGATTCTGATTGTCAGACATCTTCTATCTTCTATCTATCTATCTATATAAATAAAAATGAATCGTCGAAATGTATGTAAGCGCATAACTTCCGAACGACTGCACCAAATTGGCTAATTCTTTTTTTTGTATGTTCGTTATTGTCAGGACAAGGTTTGTATAAAACTACTGGTGAGTTTTGGCATTATGAAATTTGTATAAAAAAAACTGCAATCGGTGTCACGCGAGCTGTTTTAAAACTGAATGTACCGGGAATGAATGTATGGAATGTGGGAGGGAGAGGGAAACTCGAGTAGCATCCGCAGGACGGGGGAGGGGGGAGGGGAAATCGGGAATACGGTTCACGGGATGGGGGAAAGGGGGGAGTGAAGTGGGGAGAGGGAAGGTGGAGAAGGCGTCGTGGGAACGCGAGAGGGGAAGGGGACGCGAGAAAGGCAGAGGAGGCGGAAGGGAAACGGGACGAATGGGAAAGGACACGCAGGGAGAAACAATTTCTTTATTAAATGGCATAGCAACGCATGCCGGGTACCAGCTAGTTTTTTAATAATTTCATTATTTTATTGTGACCCACAACTGACAAATGAATGGAGGTCACCGCTCACACTTTATGCTCACTGGAACAAAACAAAATACAATATAGTTGATACAAATTTATTGTTGTGAATACAAAGTGTACTAATGGTGGGGTATCACGAAGCAAATGTCCTCACTCAACAACAATATTGACACGAGTCGTAATATTTAATTTTAGTTAAATCTAACTAATGACTAATATTAAGCATTTTGTAACATGGCTAAATGCTGTTATTGTCCATCAACCCGTGTAATGAATCAATTGATGCATCCGCCATGATCACGCAAACCACCCAACAACAAAATATGGATCGGAATAAATAGACATGTGTCTAAATTTTTAATTTTTTTTTGTATTTATTAACCATATATTTATTATTTTTTACATTTTTGTATGAAACATAATATGTTAGGTATATTATATAAAATAGAAATTATATTCGTAGTCCTCCTCACTAGGAGATCCTGTGCTGAGGGGGACTATGCTTTGGATAAGTTTTTAGCGACTTGAATGGTTTAATTTTTGTTATTTGTTTTTGGGGTGTTATGCCGTGTTGCGCTACCTCCTTCTTTAGCCAACGTTTCGGACAGCGTTGCAGTGTCCATCATCAATCATCAGGGCAGATCCGGCAGATTCGGCAGATGTGTGTGTGTAAAAAAACGTCTCTTCTAAGGTTTTCCAGATATGTAAAGTCACGTATGGAATGTGGGAATCATAGGGCTATTTGCCTTCTTAGTTCAGTCGGCAAGCTGTATGGTAGAATATTGTAAGAAAGGGTAAGAAGAATGGAAACAAAGAATAAAATATGGGATGTGCAAGGTGCTTTTATGAGTGGAAGGGGGTGCATGGATCAGATTTTCTCATTGCGTATGCTCACTGGGAAGTTTCTTTAAAAAAAACTAGAAACTCTTCTGTGCCTTTGTAGATTTACAAAAAGCATACGACCGAGTTGACAGGAAGGTGTTGTCCAAGTATGGATAGTTGTGACCGAACCCAAGTGTGACAAATCGCCCGTAAAACGATGAATTTTTAAAAATTCTTGAGTCCTGACTTGTGCGGCTAAGGCGGTTTTTTATTATTATTTTAATGACAATATAAGATAAATTAAAATTAATTAAGTATATTGCATATGTTTCTAAAGTAGTACATGAGCTTTGTAAGTTTCTTTGTGATGCTATTTATGTGGGAGTCCCATCGCAGATTTGCATCGATTTCAATGCCGAGATATTTTATGTTTTTAGAATGTGTTATGGTGGGGCAGTGGCATGATTGGGTTATGTTTTTTCCTTGACAATCGTGTAATTTAAGAGCATAATCCTCAGCTGGTTGTCCTCTGGCCGTTATAGAAAAAGTTAAATATTTAGTTTTGTTAACAGTAAGTATAAGTGAGTTAAACAATCAGTTTCCCCTCACAGCCATGGTGGGCCCCTTCACTGCCTTGTATTGCTCCTACGAGTTTGAAAATTATCCTCAAATCCTCTCTACCAGTACTTTTATAACATATTTCCCTTGAACACTGTGTTTAAGCCTTCAAAAAAATATGTTATTTTTTTAAATAATCTCTGTACATTTACCGAGCGTATAATTGTATGAAATTCCCTCGATAGATAAAAATCACAACGTTCCTTTTAAGGAACTTTGTGATTTACTTTACTTTAGTAAGGACAGTATTCAACAAGAAAGTAAGTACGCATTCGATGGACAAAATTTAACATTTTACAATAAAATCTGGTGCACAAGCGGTTGAGATGAGTGGTAATACCACTATTGTTCAGGATCTCAACTTCCGCTCTCCTGACAAAGCAATCCGGCGTGGTAACACCAGATTCCAAGGGAAGTGTGGCTGGAGTAACTCTTCAATAATAACTCCAGCTCTTGAATAATTGGTCTTTATTGAAACAATAAAAGACCCGTAGGGTAGCTCATGTACGGTGAGCCCAATGATGCTATCTCTCTCCGCGGTTTTATATCCCACATGAAGTGAAAACCTGGCAGCAGACGTTTTGCCCAAAAACGACCCGCCCAAGACGGATGGTAACAAGAGAAGAAGGAATTAAAAAATCCGTGGCAATACGAAATCGCCCTGGCAATTGCCAACACAAAAAATGTTGCCACAACCATTAGGGTGACAATCACAAATATTAATATTTCAGTACCTGAAATCTTAACATATTCCCGCCCAAAACGAGTATTAAGGAATAGTCGTTTTTCATAAAATAATATATTAGAAGAGATTGCAACATTGGTACTCAGAATTTACCCAACGAGTTCACATACAAAAATAAACAATATTCAATATATGGATATCAAAATAATAACAAAAAACTTATAACTAAGTATATAACCCTATGTCAGACTTGACATTAAAAAATGAAAGTTTAATAACGTAGAACCTTCTGGTGCGCTGCACCCACTTATGTGAAAATGGTTTAACACTTGGCACTGATGAGCCTGACGGCACTTTGATTTACACATCACATCACTTTTAGCGTTGTAATTGGTTCTTAATCCAGGTTGGAGGAAGCATCCTCCATGGGAAGTAGACAGAGCTGTGTCACGGCTCTTTTGGTGACACCTCTGGCCGTCCTCAAGGAGACGACGCGGACGCGTCCGTCTTGGCCAGGGTGGATCTCCGTCACTCGCGCCATCCTCCAGTACTGCGGAGGTAGCTGGTTGTCTTTGATGATGACCATGTCACCAGGCTGTAAACTGCGTTGACGTCCTTCTTGCCATTTGACTCGGTTCTGCAATTCTGCTAGGTATTCCCGGCTCCATCTGTGCCAAAAAGATTGAACAACGGTAGACATCTTTTGGTAAATATTAAGCCTGTTTGTAGGCAGATGATGGATATCAAGCTCAGGCAATGCTAACAGGTTGTCGCCAATAAGGAAGTGTGACGGAGTGAGGGCGTTTAAGTCATTTGGATCTGATGTTAATGGAGTCAGAGGACGGGAATTTAAACAAGCCTCAATCTGTATTAGTATGGTATTCATTCCTTCGTATGTCAAAACAGTTGACCGCATTGCTTTTTTTAAATGCAACTTGGTCATTTTAACTGCACTTTCCCAAAGTCCCCCGTGATGCGGTGAGCGGGGAGGCAAGAAGCTCCAGCTAATATTCTGCTGGGCCAAAAAATTATGGATTTCTTTATCAGATGCCTTCAAAAAATCAAATAGTTCAGTAAGTTCCCTATAACTACCTGTAAAGTTATCAGTAAAGAGTCGTGAGGGTTTACCCCTCCTAGCTATAAATCTTTTCAATGCATTCATAAATGCCATTGAAGTTAAATTAGTCACTAATTCTAGGTGAATTGCCTTCGTTGAAAAACAAATAAATAAACATATGTAAGATTTTACACTCTTAGCATTTCTGGTTAAACCAGACTTAATTAAAATTGAACCTGCAAAATCTATGCTGGTTACATAAAATGGTCTATGGATTCGGAATCGGTCAGCAGGAAGGTCACCCATGAGCTGGCGACACTTGCGCGGACGGACTCGGAAACATACAATACATTTATGCAGTGCTCGCTTCACTGCGTTTTTACCAAATATTGGCCAAAAACGTAAACGCAGTAATGCGAGCAGAGCATTACATCCTAAATGTAAATTCTCATAATGCAGATGGATTATTATTAAGTCAGTCAACTTATGATTTTGTGGTAACAAAATTGGATGTTTTTGAGAGGCTGAGGTAATATCGGATTGTGATAGTCGACCTCCAACACACAACAACCCATCCTGCATAAAAGGATTTAGTGCCTTTACTTTGCTCTGCCTAGATACAAATCTTCCATTACTCACAGACGCTATTTCATCATGAAATGCGAATCGCTGAGCGTTCAAAATCAATACATGCATGGCATGTTCCAGTTCGATTACAGAAAGCTCGTCGACCCGCATCGGTCTTCGTTTAGAACAGTTATGTATGAAACGTAACATATAAGCAACTACGCGCCTCAGTCGTCTTAATGAAGAATAATTATTAAATATTTCCCAATCGACAGGACTACTAGTAACCAAAACTATCCTCGCCATTTCTAGCAACTCCGTGGGAGTATCAAATGTAGAACGTGGCCACTTATCCTCGTCGGACGTGAGCCATGGTGGTCCTGACCACCATAATGAAGATGTTTTCAACTGCTGAGATGTTATTCCTCTGGAAATTATGTCAGCTGGGTTTTCAGTTGAACAAATGTGACGCCATGTAGCGCCATCACCTTCACGTTGTATTTCTGATACGCGGTTAGCAACGAAGGTAGTCCAACGGTACGGTTCTCCTGCAATCCAAGCCAATGTTATTGACGAATCACACCACAAAGTGGTGTCAACCGTTACTTGGAGAGCTGCCGTCACCCGCTTCATTAATTTAACTAATAATTGTGCTCCACATAACTCAAGACGTGGTAACGATAAATTTTTTAGTGGGGCTACACGAGATTTAGCGCATATTAACTGTGATTGGTGAATGCCGTGTTCATCGGTAGATCTTAAATACAGACAAGCGCCATATGCTACTTGAGATGCATCGCAAAAACCGTGTAAGCTAAAAGATTTTTTATTAAAGCAGAAAATTTTCCTCGGTACCCGAATATGATTTGCTTTACGGAGACTCAGCGTGTAAATCTGCCAGGCCAATAAAAGGTCATTGGGTAGCTTGTCATCCCAGGATGTTTTTAGCTTCCACAATCTTTGCATAATTATCTTACCGACAATGATTACTGGGCCTACCAGTCCTAAAGGGTCAAACACTTTTGAAATTAATGATAAAACTTGACGTTTTGTTACTTCTAACTTTGAGTCTATGCTTTCTACCTGATAGGTAAACTCATCAAGTTTGGTGTCCCATATTAATCCGAGAATCTTAGCTTCATTGGATTCATTTGGCAATAATTCTAAATTATCTTTAGAATCATTAATCGAGGGCGCATTAGACCTCCATTTTCTAATCTCCATGCCTGCTGTAGCAAGCGCATTAATGATTTGTGATTTAAGCAAGTGACAAGTATCAATGGAGTCACTACCAGAAAGAAAATCATCTACATAAAAATTTTCCTTAAGGGATTTACTAGCTAATGGATGAGTAAATGAAACGTCATTACCTAGCTGATGCAGACAACGTATTGCTAAATAAGGCGAAGGAGCCAAACCATATGTCACCGTGTTTAGCGTATAGTGTTTCGAACAATCCTCCGCATCCTTTCTCCATAATATACGTTGGTAATTTCTGTGTTCCGGGTTGATATTAATTTGGCGGTACATTTTTGCAATATCTGCAGTGACTGCATATTGATGTTTTCTGAAAAATACCAAGTGGCAAAATATATCATTTTGAATGGTGGGCCCAATCATTAGAGCGCGATTCAAAGAAATCCCTCGAGCGGGTTTAGCCGACCCGTCAAAAACAACACGAATTTTAGTAGTTGTGCTTGATTCTTTAAATACAGCGTGATGTGGTAAATAATAAGTAGTTTCATCACGTATTGGCGGTTCACATTCAGTGATGTGACCTAACGCAAGATACTCATCAATAAATTCCGAGTATTGTTCCTTTAAACTAGGTTGTCTTAAGAATTTCCTTTCCATTGACACTAATCTACTTTTAGCAATACTAAATGAATCTCCTAATTGAGATAGGTTAGATTTAAATGGTAAGTTCACTACAAATCTACCATTTGCATCGCGTTTATGCGTGCCTTTGAAAATCTTTTCACATTCACTATCTTCCAGAGAGTGGTGCTTATTATTTTCAATTTCTTCAACCTTCCAAAACCTTTCTATTTGATTCTGCAAAGAATTTAATGAAATATGACAAACTTTAACTGGCCTCGTATTTTGACGCCTCTGTACAGCTCCTGATATTATCCAGCCTAGCTCCGTTCGATGCAATGTAGGTTTATCCTTTCCTAACTGTATCTGATCCGTACGAACCACCTGCCAGAATATCTCTGCTCCGATCAGCATATCAATAGAAGCTGGCTGGTAAAACTGCGGATCAGCTAACTGGATGCCGTCTGGAATGTTCAACATTTTTGGATTAATCAAGGTCTGTGGAAGATTGCAAGAAATCTCATCTAATACCAAACAAGATATTTCATCCCGGTATTGAGAACATAATGATTTAAATTTAATGTCAACTGTTTCCTTTACATGAATTAAATTATTATGCAAACCTGAAACAGGTATATTCAACTTTGTACAATGCAAATTTAATCTTTTACAAGTATCCTTTGTAATAAAATTAGACATTGAACCCGAATCCAAAAGTGCGCGTATTTTGTGTGTTCCACCATACGCGTCTTCTATTTTTACTATTATGGTAGATAGTAAAATTTCCCGCCCGTTCATGTCACTATGACATGCTAAATTTACTGGTGCCTCCGACTGACCCTTGCCAGTTGAAGTACCCGCTTGTACATTATCAGTATTGATATGTAACAGAGTGTGATGTTTTCGATCACAAACACTGCATTTTTCCTTCCACCTGCACAACTTTGAAAGGTGCCCCGGTTTTAGGCAGTTATAACATAAATTGTTCTCTGAAACGAGCTTTCTTCGTGCCGCTGGTTCTTTGTTAACAAATATTTTGCAAGAATAAATGAAATGACTGTCATTACACAGCATACAATTAACGTTGCTCGACGCTAACGTAACCTTGTTTGTAGACTTCTTTTCCTTAAAATTAAAAAACTTTGCTTTTGTTGCAACTGGTTCCGATTTCTGTTGCATTCCACCAATATCACCTTGGATAGTTTCCAGGATCTGAGACCTTTGTGAAATAAAATTGCTAAACTGCACGAACGTAGGATAAACTTCGTCGCATTCTAATGATTCCCAAAGGCTACGTGTGTGATTATCTAACTTTGAGGTTAGAATATGAATAATTAAAGTATCCCAATGTTCGGTTGGTAGCTTAAGGTTGTGTAAAGCTCTCAAATGAATGTTTGCTTGATCAATTAAATTCCGTAATTCATGATGATTCTGTCGTTTTAACGGTGTAAAACTAAATAAGAAATTCAAATGTCTATTTGCTATAAGTCGGACATTTTCGTATCTCGAAATAAGCATTGTCCAAGCTGCACTATAATTATCCCCGGTTATTTCTAGAGAACTAATCAAATCAAGTGCCTCTCCGGACACATAACTAATAAGGTAATGAAATTTCTGAACATTATTTAATTTACTGTTATCATGAATTAAGGCAATGAACGAATTTTTAAAAGTCAACCATTTATGGTTGTCACCTGAAAACACTGGTATAGAGATTGGTGGTAAATTTACTGATATATTTGGGACATTTTCAATCTTCTTAAATTTTGATAACATTTCCTGTCCTAATGCAATTACATTAAAATACGTACCTTCAAAATTATCCCTCGCGTCATTATCTTCTGATTTGTTCAATAAATCAATCTCCAGCTGAATTTTGGAGAATTCTATCAGAGAAGGTTTAATGGCTTCCAACCTCGATGACAACACGCCAGGTGTAATATCATTTTCGTTGCTTAAATAGGTTTCGAATCTCGTTAATGAACCTTTCAAAACCCCGCGCCGTTTAATCAACTTGTCGAGTTCCATTTTTTACAAACGAAATAACACTAACTTGATTTCAAAACTGAATACACAATACACAACGCGACAGTTTGACGTAAACAACAATGAATAATACCATAAATAATATACTTTGGATCATAGAGAAACCACTCACAATACTATAGCATACAAAGACGAAACTTGCAACCGCGTGGCTAGAAATGTAGGTAGGCAAAAGCAAAGTTATTCTGCAGACTGAATACAACAATAAAAATTATTATCACCAACAAATTTATGCTATGTAATATTGAAAGCATCTGATTATGAACACCCGAATGTAATTCGATATAATCAATACGAAATAATGTGGCATCTACACAGATTTTTAGCTTTTTAAATGGAATTTGAAAGGACAATGAAAGGAAGGCTACAACCTGATTTGCTGTGCATGCGAGCGTCGTGATGAGGCTCGCTTGATCAATCCAATGATGGTGATGAGGACGCCGACTGGACCACTCCCGATGATGATGAGGCCTGACTGGGCCACTCCTAATAATGATCTTCCGTCTCAAATGGATCAATCCAAATAATGATCACCCAGCTTGAATGGGTCAATCCAATAATGATCATCCGTCTCAAATGATCAATGCAATGATCAATGCAAATAATCCCGGCTCGAATGACCAATGTTCAGGATCTCAACTTCCGCTCTCCTGACAAAGCAATCCGGCGTGGTAACACCAGATTCCAAGGGAAGTGTGGCTGGAGTAACTCTTCAATAATAACTCCAGCTCTTGAATAATTGGTCTTTATTGAAACAATAAAAGACCCGTAGGGTAGCTCATGTACGGTGAGCCCAATGATGCTATCTCTCTCCGCGGTTTTATATCCCACATGAAGTGAAAACCTGGCAGCAGACGTTTTGCCCAAAAACGACCCGCCCAAGACGGATGGTAACAAGAGAAGAAGGAATTAAAAAATCCGTGGCAATACGAAATCGCCCTGGCAATTGCCAACACAAAAAATGTTGCCACAACCATTAGGGTGACAATCACAAATATTAATATTTCAGTACCTGAAATCTTAACAACTATATATACTATATTTATTCTACTATTCTTAGGGTCAATCAATCACAATCGGCAGCTCTCTCACGCACTGACACAAAGTGACGAATGTGGACGCGCGCGGTAGATTTGAATTCCATTATCCTATACTGTGCCTACTTACAACGGTCTCGGTTATGGCCCAGAATCTCGGTGATATTTCGCCGAGAACCGAGACAGAGTTCTCGATAGAATTTGTAGCCTAGAATGCCGAGACCGAGACCGAGATCTCGGTCGACCCTTAATGCTGTGGATCCAAATGGAATGGGGACAAGGACTTAAGTAACTGGAAGTAAATTCATTTAGGCACAAATCCTTCTCACCTTCGACACATTGTATCAGACTGTTAAGAGCGTTTAACCAGCCAGCGGACGAAAATCCACATTTCGTCGAAAGTTGTTCTTACGATCGTGCAGGGCGGTTACAATGAGAAAGATTAATTATTCTCCGTACCAGCTTTTTTAATTTATAACTCAATATCGAATTTATTTCAATCCAAATTAGCTTTAATTTATACCTTCATCCAAAAATGCTGAAAGGCGTGATGATAAAACTATTAAAATAATGTACTTTTTGTAGTTATTTTTTGATTATAAGTATTTATCATTTTTCAATAATGTCTAAATTTAATAAGAATGTTAAAAAAATCTGAAATACATTAGTTTGTAAGTGCGCAAATAAATACACAAATGGACCAATTTTCGTCAAGAAACACATGTACGTACATATTTTTTAATGATTTTATTGAAACTAAAATTAAAATTCTAAAACATACGTTTGCTAGAAAATGTATTGATTTATTTTACTGCATGATTATATTATTTGAAATGGGTGTGGTATAATACAAAAACTTTTTTGAAAATTTAACAAATCTGCCAACGACCTATGGAATAACCTTATTATACTAAAAATTAAAAAAAAATCTCAAAATTGATTACATACGAATGCTAGATCAAAGAACAATCTTTCGAAATCCATTTATAATTTTTTGTGGAAAAGAGTCAATACGTCTAAAATCTGATTTGAAAATGACATATTTCTGGTTTTCTCTGGTAATGCCCTCTTAACCTTCGTTTGTCAACGTTTGTTGAAGTTGGGTTATTTAATTGGCCGTCAAGCATAACAGTAACAAGAAAAGTTATAGCACCGTCCATCATATTTTTGACATGGTATTGTAAAATTCCGAAATGTGTAATGTGCCTAAGTGAATTTCTTTAGGAAATTATTAAATAAAAAAATAAAAAAATTCTTAAGCACGACTGAAAAAACTGGGCTTAATGCACAATTCCAATGCCTATCATTATATTATTTCTCATAGAAGAAGATTTTACATATGCGTAAGTGTTATAAATCATAACATGTGACATCGATAAGACCTGTGCCACACGCAGCTATGAAAGTCGTGTCTTGGCATGGGAATATATTGGCGAGTGATCTGCTGAAATAGGCCAAGCCAAATCTTTTATAATGGGAATGTACTGCGAGCGATATGCCGAAATACGCCAAGACACAAAAAACTGAAAAAATCGGACTAATATCTATGAGAGAACCAAAGTGCGTACGAATATCTACAGCTCAAACTGCTGACTTATATCTATGAGAACCAAAGTGCGTACGAATATCTACAGCTCAAACTGCTGACTTATATCTATGAGAACCAAAGTGCGTACGAATATCTACAGCTCAAACTGCTGACTAATATCTATGAGAACCAAAGTGCGTACGAATATCTACAGCTCAAACTGCTGACTAATATCTATGAGAACCAAAGTGTGGACGAATATCTACAGCACTGTAGTGTTGGGTAGGACACGATATCAGGATGAGTTTGTATGAGGTACTTACTCAAATATTGAAATGAGGTGTTGAGGTGTCCCACCTCATTTGAGGTGAGGTGTTACAAAATATTTTCGCTTACGGGGGGGTGGGGCTGTTTTTTTTTTTACTTCAGCTTGATTTTCTTGATTCAGAGGTGTTGGTTTTCTAATAAATACCGGGGTGGCGGTGTGTATTCACATACCGATAATTTACAAAAAAAAATTTTTTTTTGAGCAGTTAGGACTCTTGTGCTCATAAATTATTGTTTTGTGTATTCACATAACAATAATTTACAATAAAAAAATATATCAAAAAAAAATTTTTTTTTGGAGCAGTTGGGACTGTTGTGCTCATAAATTATTGTTTTGTGTATTCACATAATAATTTACAATAAAAAAATATTTAAAAAAATATATATTTTCGAGCAGTTGGGACTCTTGTGCTCATAAATTATTGTTTTGTGTATTCACATAACAATAATTTACAATAAAAAAATATTTTAAAAAAAATAATTTTTTCGAGCAGTTGGGACTCTTGTGCTCATAAATTATTGTTATGTGTATTCACATAACAATAATTTACAATAAAAAATATTTCAAAAAAAAAATTTTTTTGGAGCAGTTGGTACTCTTGTGCGGTATTTACTTAATAATTTAGAATAAAAAATACAAATTTCGGGGCACTTGGGACGCTTCTCCGGTATTCACAATATATGAATTTATGAATTGGCTTACCCCATCACCACCTCACGGTTCTAATACAAAAATGTCATAGAATATACAAATACTTCACGCCTCACCACCTCATACATTTGTCCCAAACTATGCGTGACATGACATGTAGTTTAATACATCAACCACCTCACACCTCACCTCATATTTGTCCCATACGTGACAACGTGACATGACATGTAGTCCAATACACCAACCACCTCACACCTCACCTCATATTTGTCCCGTACATGACATGAATGTATTCCAACAAAACAAACCACCTCACACCTCATATTTGTCCCTCCTTCATATTTGTCCCCCCTTCATATTTGTAGTAATACAAAGAAAAAGAGTTGGTACAAATACATATTGTGAGGTGGGGGGACATTTTACGTGTTTGTATGGGACATTTGAGGTGCCTCTTGTATGAGGTACTCAACACTACAGCACTGGCAGAGGTTGGATTTGCAATTATGTATAACATATTGGAATAACGTAATATTGCCTATGCAGTTTAAAAAACTTAATTTACATAAATTTTTACATATGTATGTAAAAAGATTTTTACATGTGTATGTAAAAATCCCTAATATCGGACTATTGGACACATTTAGCTGATTAATAAGGATTTGGGTTTTTGTTTCAACAGCTTTCTTTATTTCGAGTGCTTCTAAATTATTTAGTCTATTACCATGACCATTTCTATGTCAGTTAGGTTAGGTTAGGTTGTGGTGCCGTGTATTTCCAAAAAAAATAAATATCTTTGTATTATGACCTCCATGTTTGTCCAATAAATTATTATCCTCGTTAACAGCAAAATACGTAAAATTATGCAAAAACTTCATGTACGTACTTTAAACGTTTAAGCCTTAACGTAATTAGGGGCCGTTCAAGTATTACGTAACGCACTTGGGGGGGGGGGAAGGGGGGGTCTTGTGAAACGTTACTGTGCGTTACGGGGGGGGGGGGGGGGGTTCGAACAACGCGTTACGTAACATGTTTTTCTTTATTTAGATAAAAAAAAACTAGGAATTAAAATCTTCAAACTTGGCAATCCTTTTCGTTCTCGAAATCTCTCGTTTTATTTATTACCGCAAACGCGATTAAAACAAGAAAAAAGGTATTAAAGCGACTTTCCAGTACTGAATTGTGACTTTCAGGTAAAAATTGTCACTTGGGCGTTACGTAACGTTTAGGGGGGGGGGGGGGTACGGAAAAACGTTACGGCCCGTTACATGGGGGGGAGGGGGGGTCAAAAATCTTCAAAAATTGCGTTACGTAATACTTGAACGCCCCCTTACGTAATTGAAGTAATTTATGCTTTTCCGTACAACCTCTTGCTCAGCTGCCCTCTGTAGATATTTTGGTCAACACTGGGACCGTCATAGATATTCGTCCGACCTTAGCTCTGTAGACATAGATGTATATAATATAACTGGATGGATGACTCTCTTTGCCTCAGCGAATTTTGAGCGGTCCACCGGAAATGACGTCCGCCATCTTGGAATGGTACAGAACAAGTGCCCTGTAGGCCATTTCTGTACCAGCAGCCGTCTAGTTTGAAGCAGTTTTAAGTATAAGTTTGAATTTTTAAGCAAATTTTTCCCTGACCATACAATGTTTACGAAGTTTGTAAGTCGGCGAAAAATAATTTAAACTTCTGAAGTCGTCTACAGGATTGTAGAGTTCACTTTGTTGGTTTGAAAAATGTTTCAAATTGTTGGTTGTTAATAGTGATAAGATGCAATCTAACATTTTGAAAAAAATCTCACATTGCGTGGGTCACTTGTCGGATAAGAGGTGCATGTTCCCACAATTGTCGCACGATCTCGAAGTTGAATTTCACGGGGGTGAAGACCTCCATGAAATGCAGATAATTAGAAAAATTTCAGAGAAATTTGCGCTATTAAGGTTAAAGACATATGCGAGAAGATTTTCTCTAGAAAATGTAAATAATAATGAGGCAAGAAGTTACATAAACTGATTTTATTTAATAATGTATAAAAATATTGTCTGTGTTTGTATAAATTATTTGTCAGTATGTAAGTTGTATAAATTATTTCTCTGTATATAAGTTGTTTAAAATTTTTGACTGTATATAAGTTGTATACATTTTTTGTATGCATATAAGTTGTATAATTTTTTGTCTGTTAACTTTTGCTATATGTTTGTTGTTGTATAAATTAAGTTGTGCAAATTTTGTTGTATAAATGTTAATTTTTTTTATTATTTCTACCCTATATTATGTACGACTGTTATTTTTTTCCTTTTGTTTGTCGATACATTTACTACTTATAAGTTAATGGCACATGATGTTCCCATACTAAATATTGTAATTTAATCCAAATTTATCTCGCCGGGGGGGGGGGGGGGGAGCAGGGGGTTCTAGATTGGTAGAAAAACTGCTCACGTACTTAATGGATGCCCCCTTACTAATCTAATGGTAAGATTATCACAATGTGTAGTTGTAAAACAAAGTACAACTGTAGACTTGTGATGCCCTGAATGAAGTTTCATTATTGAAGTTTACTTCGAATGGAAAATTATTTTTTATTCAGTTTTTAATTTTACAATATTTTATTTTACTTAAATCTTACAAAACTGATCAATCAGTTTTATTGTAAGAAATCTCATTTTTTTCTATTTATTTGCTTAAAATAATATCATTAAATGTTAGATATTTTGGTGCGTAATACATTTATTTATGCGAAATATACAAATTCGCAGTTTTACTTTACTACAATTCGTTATGCAACACAAAAAAACAGAAATGAAAAATGTTTAAAAATATTTTTTAGTAACAAAAAACTTGGAATTTGCGAGTTTCCTCTAAGAAGTTCCCGGAGTTCTCGTATCTCTTGCCCATTGTGCATATGGCGGCCGTCGAAACCGGAAGACCGGCCAATTCACGCGACTCATCCATCCAGTTATGGGGCGTTCAGACGTTTCAATTTTTGTTGATCGACTTTTATTGAACGTAAAAAGTTGAACGAGATTATGTTCACACGTTTCAATTTAAGTAGAACCGAATTTGACATTCAAGATGGCGTCAACTGAAATTGTCAGTGCGTGCGTCTCTCCAACTTCTGATGTTTTGCGAGATGAGCTCGAGATTATGAAAAAGCATAAACAACGTCGTATTTGGGCGAGAAAATGGATCATGAATTAGGCGCATCCAACACAATTTTGAAAGAGATGGAACTAGAAGACTCTGAAGGATATGGATGACAGAAAAACAATTTGATGAGCTGCTTTCCAAAATGAGCGATAAAATTTTTCAGAGATGTTTAAATTAATAATAATTACTACTAACTACAATAACCGGAGAAGCAAGGAAATAATCCATATTTCGTTAAGATTAGCTTTACCATAACCTAAAAACAACAACGCCAAACGTTATACCTACTTTGACATAGGTAGTTATTGTTATTAGATTTGTACAAAGATTTTTTCTTTTAATTTATGCGTATTAATAATGACGCATGCTCTGAATATTTACCGTTATTTTTTTGTCATTATCATAATATATTGGGTAGGTAGTGTAAATGAAACACATATTATTTATTGCAGTATCACGGGCATTTCTATTTGTGTACACTTCTTGCTTTTGATCCCAAAGACAGGGATGCATAAATCTGAACATCAAATCATCCGACCATTTCAAATATTTTTTCGTTGAAACGGATTCCATGACGGTAGAACTAGGAATGTCTACGAATATGGACATAAATGTTTGACGTCTAGTTGTGCACGCGAGTAACTATGGTAACCAAGATGGCGCGATCATACTTGAACGTCAAAAGTAGACGGGCTATCAACTTTAGCTAGTCAACAAAAAACTTGTTCAACTTTGTTGAAAGAAGGTTCACACCTGTCAATATGCTTTCAAGTGTCGAGTTGATCAACTAAAGTTGAACCGTGTGAACCGGCTATTATATTATATACATCTATGTCTGTAGATAATAGTCCTCACTCTGAAGTTCATAGATATTTGTCAACACTGCGACCGTCATAGATATTCGTCCGACCTTCGCTCTGTAGATATTAGTCCTCACTCTGAAGTTCATAAGATATAAGTCCAACATATGAGCTGTAGATACTCGTCCGACATACAGGCTGTAGATATTAAGTCGCTGTGAGTGGCACCCATATTACAATTATTTTTGTCCATGAGATTCTGCTAATGATGGCAGCACTGAAACCGTCCCTGGATTTGATGTCTTCAATGTCTATGGTCTATGGTAATTTTGTGATATCAACAATAACAAACCAACTGACATCTGTCATCTTTCAACCGCGATTGGTTTATTTATGTATTACAAAACATCAAACATTATGGAACAAAGTGATAACGCGATGTCATGTGGATATTTGACTAAAACTCAAAAAAGGCGTCTGATAGAACTAGTCACCGAAGACCCCGAACTTTTTCGCGGGAAATTCTCACCCGAGTTCACTTTCAAAGAGTCGCAACGAAGATGGAAATTAATTGCCGAAAAATTAAATGCCATCGGTGGTGCGACTAAGACTTTCAAACGATGGAGAAAGGTTAGTATTTCAAAATATGTACAAGTTTTTAACCTAACTGGCATTTCTTTACTTAACAATTCTTTACGCAATTATTTCATTTTAGCTCTTACGGGATTTGTGTATACAATAATGTGTTTTATTTGAACATTAGATACACCATTTCAAATTTCAATGCTAAAAACATCTAAATAAGTATATTGGGCATGTCGTCTTTTTGAGGAGAGGAAGGAATGAACATTGGTCTTGAAGAGACCCATATTGTAGGAAGGAAGGAACACTGAGGCCAGCCAATCATTCCACATCCGAGCTGTTGAACACAAAAACGAGTCGAAGGAACGACCTGTTCTCATGTGACAAATGTCAACCGTGTACAAATGTTGGGCACGCGTTTGGCGTGTTTCCCGACTATGCACCGGTGCCAAAGCGATCAATGACGCTAGTTCCTCGGAGCATCTTCCACTGTAATACCGGTAGAACAAATATAGCATTCCCACCCGAATCATAATGTTATATAAAAAAAATATAGATCTGTAATGGAATCTTTCAGTTCAATTTTCATCGACTTCCCGAAATATCGAAATGTGTGAATTTTCGCACACGTCATAAAAATTATTACTATAGGTACATACAATAACAAAAATTAACCAATATTCAAGTTTACGTTGCTTTATTAGTATGTGATAAGCGTGTTTTTTTTGGTCTTTTTTAGACAATTTTTTTTACCTACCCACGCCATCACTGTGCCATCTCTACGCCCTCTAATTTTCTCGGGGTCTTCTACTGCCCCCTGAAAGTCTCAAAACGATCAAAAGGGTTGAGAACCTATGACATATTTATTTAAAAAGACAACGGCAGATATTTGTGCGGACCGCAAAAAAACAGATAGTGTAATTATACATGTAAAAATATATATTTAAAAAGAAAACTGGGCCGCAGTTTGACGACCACGGAATTAGAGGCTTGACTCAACATTACACTTTTTATTTTATTTACATATTTTTGGGAAAGTCGACAGCAAATCTTGAAATTTATATGCATACTAATCCCTTGAACTCTCCTCTCCTTCATTTCCTTAAAAAAAACCCTCCACACAGCATCCCCAAAGATGACGTAGGCCCTGAGGGAAATTATTCCTGAGGGCCTCCTGTGTGTTCCTGGCATGCATTGCAATGCCTTATTCAAATAAATAAACTGTTTCTACCTGCATGTCCTTTCTCCCATGCATCCCCGTTCCTTTCCCATCCCCTACCCCTCCCATCCCCTACCCCTCCCACGTTCCCCTTCCGCCTTCCCTCTCCCCTCTCCTGACACTACCTTTACTACGGACGACGAGACCTTTGATCCGATAAATGGAGGCAGTGCATCGCAATGTGACTTTGCACATCGCAATGCATCAGTTCCAACCTCATACTTTGCACATCGCAATGCATCAGTTCCAACCTCATACTTTGCACATCGCAATGCATCAGTTCCAACCTCATACTTTGCACATCGCAATGCATCAGTTCCAACCTCATACTTTGCGCGGGTAAACACAGTTGTGAAGTGACATAATCTTACATTTTAAATTTTTTAATATCTTTTGAAGTTGTAAATGTGTAGTTTTTTTTTATTGGAAGCATAAAATATCATTCTTTAATAGTATAATTGCAGATCGAATTGTTAAAATTAATTGATATTTGTTCAAGTTATTGCATTTTATTGACAACCATCATATATTGCAAAATAACCATAACACTAAAACGGTTAATATAATTTTTTATTTATTTATTTTTTTTATTTAAGTTTTTTTTCCAGCAGGACTGGGAGGGTAGTGCAATCCCAGTCTGCCATATTACATAAACAACTATAAAAGAAAAAAAAGTTTAAATATTAGGTAAGTACCTAATTAAAACATAAAATGAAAACAAAATTCATCACACAAATAACAAAAAATAAACATAAAATTAAAATAAATAATAAGTAGACAGAATTAAAAATAAAAGATAAAAAGATATTTTGGGATCGTCCATCATGGAGGTCGCCTCATCATCTGCATCCATCGCTCATTTATTGGGGAACTGAGCCACTCGGATGCAGCCACGACAATGATATTGGTTGAAGTTCGTATCCTGCTCCAGAAGCTGGCTAGTCGGTGGCGAAGTAAGGCTGGGAATGAGTGCACCCTCCCTTCGGTAAACATCGTGGAGGCACTGCAGAACCTCGGTAGTTGCATAAGTTGCCTGTATGCGTTATTGTAGCACACTCTCAGTTTGTCCCATATATAAGACCAGGCTACCTCAGTTGTGACTTTTCTGAGAAGAGTTGCAGGGGTTCGACACGAAGCTCATCTCGAAAAAAATAATCGAACATTAAAATTACAATAGATAAAAATTGGCTGTCGCAAAGTTGGCTATTGGGGTTGAATATTACATTAATCTCCTCGATATTTGTGTCCCGTTATTGCTTATAACAATTAGTACGCGTAAGCACTTTAAGCATGTCTCAGTGACTTTTCTCAAAGACACCACTGTCGGAAGTGTATATATATATTATATAATAATAATAATAATAATAAATATTACCATTTGTTATTTCGGCCACTGGCATAATACCTAGGAATCTGATTCAAAATTTAAGCATATTAGATTTGTCAAAGAATTTGTATATAAAAATGCAAAAAGCAGTAATTTTAAATACATGTAGGATTACAAAAGATTTTTTAAATATTTATATTGAGGGATCGGTAGGATTTATAGGTTCAATTAGAAATGCCACAGAGCCGAACCCTCTGATATGAAAATATCTGGAGTCGGTGAATTATATTCCCATTTGGTCTCTAGTAGGTTGACATGTTGTTCTTGTATTTATAATACTTATATAGTGCAATTTTAACCCGGACATTTAAATCTGGTGCATAAAATTTATAAAGCGCCGTTTTTGTGAAAAATCACCTCAAGGGCGCTGTACAATTTATTAGGAATGCTTAGGTTCTAACTGATTTTACTATTTACAAATGGATACAGAAACATACTTACCTGGCAGGTCACTTCCGATAAACACACTTTAATTATAAGTTTATGCTTGGGGAAGATACGGCTTTGCACGCGGAGTACATTACAGTTAACACACTGGACATTGCGTGATTTTACATTATTTGCTACCCTCATTGCTGTTAGTATTACATTTGTGAATAGATTAGTGGCAAAAGTAGAGGTATTTATTTTAAAATACTGGAGAATTTAGGACTATTGGAGATTAGTGGCAAAAGTATAGTTGATATTTATTTTAAAATATTGGAGAATTTCGGAATCTTTAGGGCTGGAGAATGTTCATGAAATGACCTTCACAAACGCTTACATTTTTTTTTTTTTTTTTTTTTCTACGTTTTTACAGGTTAGTTATTTACGGTGTCGCGGGCATTGAAAGTGAAGGTGAGAGATTTTAAGTTTATGGATCTCTCTCCCTGGTTTCAATCCTGGGATTGGTTTGCAGCAATTTTCTTTAGTTTCCTCTTCCATTCTTCCCTGTCTTGTGCGGCTCTTTTGAGGTCTGCATATGATAAGCAGCGCACGTCCACCAGCAGGTCCTCCAGGTACTCTCGGCGTGGGCGTCCCCTAGAGTTTATGGATACGACTGTCTAAAAAGGTGAGTTTTAAGTCTAACTCTAAATTCCGCCGCGTCTGTGATAATTCTTAAGTCATGTAGCAGTCCATTCCAGGCTGTAGGTCCTGACACTCCGAAAGCGCGCTCACCGAACTTAGTATCTGGTGTGCGCTTTGGTTCCTTTAACTTTCCGATAGCTGATGACGCTGCTGACCTCAGGGTTGACTGTCGATAGTTGGAAATTTCTGGAATACACAATTCCGATAAGTAAGCCGGAGCCATTCCGTTAAGGGACTTAAATACCATCCAGCAGAGCTTAAACTGGATCCTTTCAGGACATTTAAGCCAGTGTAGATTTTTGAGATGCTCTGAAATATGGGAATATTTTGATACGCCGGTGATAAGTCTTGCCGCAGCGTTGAAAACGGATTGTAATTTGTTGATTTGATATTTTGGAAGACTTGCATATATTCCATTGCAATAATCTAAACGTGAAACCACATACGAATTGACTAGTAATTTAGTCGCCTCTGTTGGCAGGTTTCTCCTTACTGCTTTAATTTGCCTTAATTGAAAAAATCACGTTCTTACGATTCTGTTCACTTGAGTTTTAACTCGTTGAATGCCGGGGTATGCCAGCAAAAAGCACCACCAATAAAAACGCGGCATTATGACACCACGTGACATTTCGTGTCTCGCGATTCTGACACTGTCCTTGAGAAATTTAGAACAATAGAAAGGTCAAAACCGCAGTTAAAGGAATTTTTCCCGCGCATGCGCAAGAACTGCGCACGTTCCCGCGCTCCGGTAAATCATTAATATAAATTATATGGAGTGACCAGACGCATTGCGGTTTTCTCTATGGTAAAGAGCGATAATAGAGCAAGCGATTCAGACCGTGTTCTTCATACACTTTCTTTATACATAAGGGTCAAAATCGCGTGTAAAGTCTCATGATACGCCGGCGCACAAGCGGCAAATGAGTGGTTAAGGGAAAAATCAGCGTCCAGATTGACACCCAGTAGTTTTATACAAGTCTTTGGAGTGATGTCGCTTCCTGAAATGGTTATTGGGGAGTTATCAATGTTATGCTGACGTCTACTTGTGGCGGTCCAAAGAAACTCAGTCTTTGACGGATTAAGTTTTAATCTATTTGAGGTCATCCAGCGGGTAATTGCTTCTAGACACTCAATTATGCGAGTTTTTAGACTGTCTACTTCCTCTGGTAAGCAGTAAAAGTAAACTTGTTGGTCATCAGTGTAGCAGTGAGATAGAAGGCCAAATGATTTGATTATTTTAGCGACATCATTTGTGAAGAGGATGAAAAGAAGTGGGCCCAGAACAGACCCCTTGGGTACTCCAGATGAAAGGGTTGCATGTTTTGATTGGTTTTTCCCTACCTTTACGGCTTGTATACGGTTACCCAAGTACGATGTCAGCCAGCTTTTAACGCCGCCATTTAAACCAAAGGATTCTTCTAATCGTTTAATAAGAAAATCATGGTCGATCGTATCAAAAGCGGCGCTCGTGTCCAAGACTGAAAGGAGTGCCAGTTTTCCCGATAGCAAGAGTTATGTCTGACAAAACACGTAGTAATCCAGTTTCCGTTGAGTGAAACCTTCTATATGCAGATTGGTATTTAGTCAGCAATTCATTTGAGTTTAAGTGATATATTATCTATATGTATCAATACACACAATCTTAATCGTGCACACAACTGCTAACTAGAGATGCCATGAATATTTGGCTACTGTTCTGTATTCGGCCTATTCGGCTACTTTTTTTACTATTCGGTATTCGGCCGAATATTGCAAACCATTCGGCCAAATACCAAATCATGAAAAAAACGCATAATAAATATTATTCACAAAAAAATTTGTTTTTACAAAAAATCAGCATAAACAAATAAAGCAAGTTGTGACATGACCTACTCGCAAATGACACAAATACGCCCACGGCATAGTTACCGCACGCACTTCAAAGATACAGGTCGGAACCTGTCACCCGCGAAATGTACTAAGTGTCGCCGAATATTCGGCGCTTCGGCCGAAAGCCTAGCCGAATATTCGGTATTCGGCAAAATCACTACATATTCGTGGCATCTCTACTGCTAACAACACATTTGAATTTGGCAGCCACCTCTGGTCAACATTTGTCACATGAGAGATAGTCTTTCTATGACTTGTTCTTGAGTTTAACAGCTCGGCTGTGGAATGATTTGCCATTCAGTGTTTCCTTACTCCTACAACTTGGGTCTCTTCAAGAGCCTGGTTCACTTCTTCCTTTCCTCACAAAGACACAGCATCCCCAAAGATGACGTAGACCCTGATGGAAATTATTTTCCCGGGAGCCTCCTGTGGTGTGGAGTTAATCTAAAAAAAATGTTATTTACATGAATTCTAATATACCAATATAGTATTTACTAACATCTGAAAGACGTAATTTTTTTGTGGTTCAATGAGTATGTATAAAGTATAACGTACAATAAATTTTAGGAATTGAATTGTATTTCAAATCTACATTCTTTTCAGACATGGCAAGATTTACATTCTAAGAACAACTTGAAAAGGCGCTTTAGCGAGACGATAAGGAAGACTCCGACCCCGACAGCCCCCCGCCTCTCCGTTGCTGATCAGCAGATCCTCAACCTTCTCAGTCCTGATGATACGCACTTCCATAACCGAGTGCTGGCACTGCTGGTGAGGCAATTTGAATGCACCAAAAATTATCAGGCCCAAAAACTTGCCTTATTGACCAGGCAATTTGAGAGCACCAAAAATTATCAACTCCAAAAACTTGCCCTTTTGACAAGGCAAGTCGAAGCCCTAGAGGCCAAGTCAAAGGATAGCTCACAACTTAAAATGGAATAATAATAAAGCTTGGCATGCAAGCAGAATACATTGTGAGTAACTGACTTCGAAAGAGATAAACATGCCCTGACGAAAATCTGGGATCATTTCGACGAGCTGAAGACAAACCAAGTGCCAATCTTTTTGGCACCAAGAAGGTTTGATAATGTCTTGGATAAATTACGACATTAGTCATACGTTGACTGCCGAAAAGCACACATTGAAATAACTGGACCCTTGCGTGGAAAAGTAATCAATATATTATAAAATACATAAAATACATTGTGCATGCCGCTAAAACTCTGAAACGAGTACGGAAATATCAAGGTAATTGTATGGTGTGGTAGCCCTCTGTACCCCATCCATGAAGAAGGTTCCCATTTTTACCTGAGGGACGTGCTTTTGAAGATATAAGGGCTGGAAGTTTCGCCCTCTAGAAATTTCTAGAACAGTCCTGAACATTCGAGAGCATTCCAGTATATCCCGGAACATTCTGGAATGTCGTGATCAGGAATAGTCTGGAACATTCAGGAACCTTACGGAACATCCCAGATCATTGTGGAACATTTCAGAACATTCATGAATGTTGTGGAATCTTCTGGAACATTGAGGACCATTCAAAGTCTTTTTGTATGGGTGGGGCTATTGGTAGGGGTATATAAAGCAAGATCAGTCGTGGGTTTGAACGTCAGTTCAATCTTGTATCAACTCCTTGAGCGAAGCCGGATACCCCAGCAAATGTTCACTAAAGTAAGGTAACAGTTTCCAGCTCAGTCCATTTGGAACTTTTCGTCGCATTTCCATATCTGGGTACTAGCACTGCTAGTGAGGCAATGCACCAAAAATTACCAGGCTCGAAAGCTTACCTTATTGACCAGTGCACCAAAAATTATCAACTTCAAAAACTTGCCCTAACGAAAAATCTGGGTATCATTTCGACGAGCTGGAAACAAACCACGGACAATCTCTTTGGCAGCAATGCCTTGAATAAATTACGACATCAGTCCTATGTTTTGAAATCAAAGAGTGCTCATTGAAATAACCAGACCCTGCGCAGAAAAATAACGTTCTTTAAATTAAGGTAACGGTTTGCAGCACAGTCCATTGCGTAACTTTTCTCCGCAAGGCCTGAATGTTTATATCTAACCGGACCTTCAGGCGCTCGCTCATCTTTCACATGTTTGTTTACAGCGGGTGAGTAAATTATACAGGATCGTACTAAATATTCGATTTTGTAAACACAGCCTCCGTGGTCGTGGGCAAGGTTCTCAACTAGCGATCCGGAGGTCGCAGGTTCAAATCCTGGCGTGCACAGATAAATTTTATTTGATTGATTTGTGTTTTCACAATTTAATCATTTAAAATAATATAAGGTATATTTGCGGCACGTTCCAGAGTGGAAGATACTCTCAGTGTCGCCCTAGTAATGTAAGACCACCATTCAGAACTGAAACGCTGCTTGAAATTGCTTTAACGATTTTTAGTGACTAGATCTGAATAGCCAGGACTTCCTCATTCTTCCTCATTTCCTTCTATTCCCCACTTACCACAATTGGAGTTGCCTATAAACTGTCAGATATTGATAAATCAAGAGATACGTTCACCCCACTTACCTGCAATTTGGTTTGTACCTCGCCCTTATAATTTCTTTGGGCCGTGTTGTGACTATACAATGAAACCTTTATCAATGGACTGTGCTGAATAACCAGGTCCTTATTTGTTGGTAAATTGAGAATTTGTGCATTGATGAAGACTTATAGTTTCGTAAGTTAAATTAAAATGAATTGTAAAATCTTGAATGACCGAGCATCAAGCACCAAAGTCCCTGCTGAACTCAAGACCAATAGGGCGAAGGAGCCTGGGAAGACCAAGACTAAGATGGAGCGAGAACGTCCTCAAAGACATATCTATTTTGGAGCTTCCAAACTGGAGAGAGCTGGCACAAAACCGAGATGAGTGGAGGAAAACTCTTGAGGAGGCCAAGACCCACCAGGGGTTGTAGGGCCAATAGTGATGTGTGAAAATCTTGTAGAGCATGAGATCATGTAGATCCTAAAGACCGTGTTGGGCTGTACATGTGGCAAAAATGCCAGATGATAGGATGCTGAAAATTATGATTTTACTGGACCAGTGGAAGCGGCCCAGAGGTGGATTGAAGAAGATTGTAGCAGGACGGGAAACTTCGAGGACTGATTATGAATGTGGAGACCAAATCCTGTCCTGGGATGTAGCACTCTTGATTATGACAAAGATGAATTGAAGATTTGTATCCACTACGGAAGGTATTTTTTATACTAACTGTACCAGCAGATCCTACACTTGTAATTAATTGAAATTGAAAGGTAATAAAAACCCCGAATTTTATTTGTATAAAATTGTACATTATTGTATAAAATAGAAAATGAAATTTAAACAGTTTTATTTGTAACAATATAACAAATATATTACACCGTGGATACATCAGTTAGTATGTGTTCATTTTTCGCCCCTTACATATTATCCCAGTCGATCGACACATCTGCACTTGATGGGCACAAATAATATACAGTTACTGTATAAGTCTTTTACATATTATCCCAGTCGAGTCGATCGACACATCTGCACTGATGGGCACAAATAATATACAGTTACTCTATAGGGGGCTGTTACGGGCGAAACACGGCCCGGTTTGTAACATATTGTAACATTATGTTTTTGTGGTATGCAGGTGAGTTTTTAATGAGGAAGGTGATGCAATCCATTTGCAATCGTCCATCCAACTTTGTAGCTTCCCAGCTACGCGCCAAATCTTGTCACTTTGGTAACTAGATATGTTGGGGGGACGAAATCCATCCGTAGAGCAAATGAGATCTCTTTTCAAGGAGCATGGGCACAATACTTTAAATTGCAATGACATAGGGTATGACGGGAAACTTTAAATAAAAGAGTTGCGTTATGAAAATAACAGTATAACAACTATATTTGAATTTTGGGACAAAATTATGGTGATTAAGTTACGTTTAAGACTCACCCCAGGTTCAGACCGTTAATAAGCTACTAATCCTAACTAAATCTCACTGACGTGCATAAGGATGGCCGACGGCGAAGTTCTCCGGAGACATCTGGACGGAGCCATCCCAAGGCCTCCAGTCCACGGGTGCTGCAGGATCTCGTCAAAGCCCGCCAGGGCGTAGCCGGCCCAAGTCCAAGAGGGCCCGTCACGATTGTTGGTCCAGGTAGTCCGTAGGATTGGTTCATTTATGGCCCTTACCCAAGGGAAGTTCGGTACCAGTCAACGTGGCAAAGTCAGTGGGACGCAAATAACAGGCTAGTCCCAACTAAAATCCTTATATTCGTAATTTAACGGGCTTTGGTCGCGGAGCGAGCGAGGATTCGCGTGTCGCTAACGGATTAGTCAATTTAATGCCGACAGGCTATAATATCACATGCGCGTACATCATGAATCGCGACTTTTTAACACGGAAGCCACCACGGCATTCACTCAAGATTGATCCTTGATCTTTAAAATTCCAGATTGGTAAAAATATTCCGACAAACCGTCATCCCGCGATCGTTTCACAATTATTCTTTTAAAAACTTAAAACATGGCGCTGTCACGTCCCGGTAAGGTCTCCCTGCCCTCAGGAGGCCCTACCGGAAAGTGAAGCCAACACAAAAACGGAAATCATTCCTACCAACCTGTTGCACTCAAAGTGTGGTTGTTAAAAGAAACCATAGACAAAAATAAAAAAAATATTCGCCGTACTTATTTTCATAACAATACCCCGCTCGCTCCGAACGTGTTTGCCCTCAAACACAACTAAAAAGCTAAAAAAAAACTGCTGTACTAACTATCTACCTTGGTCTGAAGGGGGAACAAATATACATCATTATAGAGAAGGCATTGCCATAATAAAAATATTCAGAAAAATAAGCAAATGATGCGAATAAATAGCTTGCAAATGATTGCGTCGCAACATCAATCGCGCCCACCATACGTAAGGCATGGTGGATGAGTTTGCGACGCACTCATCTGAAGTGCTGACAATAGAAAAGTCATAACTTAGAATACTAAAACTAAAAATATAAACAAAATCAATAAGGTGTTACGTGGACGGGGTCCGCAAGCACCCACAGCATCTAATACGCTGGGTGTTGTAATACTGACTCTCGTCGAGGACAACCGTAGACGTATCATCTGTAACAGGATAACATTTCTTAATTAAATTAGTTATATTTACTTAAACTAGAATACATAATAAATTAATACCAAAACAACACCTTAAAATGCAACAAAACCTTGTTTATGCCTAAAGCATCACAGTTCGAACACACTGTTTTTTTTTTAAATATTTTTTCATAAATAGCCAAAATAGGCAACACTGATGATGGCGTACCATCCACACTTTAACTGACTCTACTTCTTTTTAGGGAAAAAAAAATATTCTTCCTTTGAAGAATACACCTAACTATACTCCCTAACCTCGGTCTTTTGGGGGATATTATTATAAAACCAAAAATATAGTTCAAATAACATATTAGTTTTACTTTAGTATTGTAAAAGATAATCATGATTTTGATCATTTTTTAAATGTACACAATAAAAACAACCATCGCCTTTGAATGGTGCCAAATAAGATGTTAACTACCATCGCCAATGAATGGTGCCAAATAAGATGTCAACTACCATCGCCAATGAATGGTGCCAAATAAGATGTCAACTACCATCGCCAATGAATGGTGCCAAATAAAATGTAAGCAAACGCCTGTTAAAGGGTGCAATTGGAAAGGTAATATGTTTGTTATAAACAATTATTGAGGTTTCACACAACCTATTTATGTATAAAACTAGATTATTATGCGCCGCTTAAGACGCTTATTAATTAACAACAGTATAATACCCCGGACAGGGAAAAAATGAAAGATTCTTATGTACTATTATTTTTAAAACTATCTTTGAGGTAATAGCAGATTTGGTTAACAAACTTTTTGTGACATAATAAATTGTGGAAATTATTTTGAGTAGTACTCACATATGCAACTGGGCATGCTGCATATATGATACATGACAAAATCAAAAAAAAATGCTTAAAATAACATATTTTAACTTGGAACATAGAGAAATAATGGGCTGGTATTTCTGTATGTTCGGGTTATAATTTCACGAGGTTTACAACACAAAAAAAAATATGAACACAGGTCATATTATAATTTGCTTGGAATACAAGAGGGTATGTTTTTCAATATTATATCGTCGTATATTCCAAGTTTACATATGCTTAAAATCTAACAAAAAAAAATACCATGTTTAAGTTTTTAAATATGAGTATGTTTCCATGTGCAAACGTCCACGAATTCAATTACAAGGGTATGTAAAAATAAATTAATTAATCTGCGATTAATGTTTTTATACTACTCGAGTCTTGAACTGGAGTAAACCCATTAAATATAATTATCTTTAGAAGGCAATACAGTGCAAGATAATTAAGATTTGATTTAATGTTGAAATACTGGCCACCACAATTCGGTTGATCAGTCCGGATTGAAGTGTCCGAGCATAGTATATTCTAAAAATTAAGTCAGTCCTTGTAAGGATGGCCAGACCCCACAAGGTACTGAAGATGAAAGAACTATATAGGAATATTGTCAGATTTAACAATGTCTTTGACGTGAAAGTCACCGGTTTCCTTACCATTCAGGTCGGCGAGTGTGTATATTAGATCTGATTTCTTTTTTACTATTATATTTTTAACGAAACGTGGAGCTAACTTTTGTGCAAAGTAATTGAATGCATTCGATTGGACGAAGTTTCTACGCCAAACAACGTCTCCAACCTGGTAAGTAACGTGTTTTCTACGTAGGTTATAGTGATTCGCTCCCTTTTGGTAGGCTTTAAGGAGTGCGTTTGAGACTTGTTCGTAAACCGTGGACAATTCTTTAAGCTTTTGTGCATAAACTAAATGATGAGCGGAGTCATGCGAATCAGAATTATCGTCTGCTAATGGGTTACGATGCAAATCTCCATCTATTATTTGTTCTCTACCATGCATTAAAAAGTAGGGCGTAAAACCTGTAGCGCAGTTAACAGAATTGTTCATGGCTGATTGCACTTGAGGAAGAAATTTGGACCACGTCCGGTGATCAGACTCTACCAAAATAGATAATGCCGTGCCTAAGGTTTGATTGTACCTTTCTACAACATTGTTTTGTGGCGTATATAATGAATTATAAAAAGGAGGAGGTATATTATAATTTTTTAACAAATCCTTAAATTCCTTAGATATGAATTGTCGCCCATTATCGCAGACAATGGTACGTGGTACGCCGTGTATGAGAAAGATGTTCTCCTCTAAATTTTTGACAATGCTTTTCGCGGTGCCCTTACGCAGTGGAAAAAGCCACGTATACTTAGAGAATACGTCGACACAAGACAATATGACAGTGAACCCCGCATAACTTCTAGGTAAAGGACCTACCAAATCTAAAGATAGCATTTGCATTGGCCTTGTGACCTTTTTTGAATTTACTGAGATACCGTTAGGCGCGGCTGTACTAATTTTGTGGGCTTTACATATAGAACAACGGTTAATAAACTGCTTTACATCCTTGTACATATTTGGCCAGTAATAACGGAGTTGTATCTTTTTATATGTTTTGAAAACACCCGGATGACAAGAACGAGTCGACTCATGTGACTCAGATAATATTTTTAATCTTTGTTCCTGTGGAATTACTTTTTTCCAAGCCGTATCCTCCTGTAAAGCTAACTGTGTTTTAGAATGGCGGTACAATTCGTTTTCTTTTACCTGGAAATTTAGGAACCTCTGCGGGAATTCCTGACAACCTTTCCAAATTTTAGAGTACCACTCATCTGTTGTTAAATCCGAATCTAAACTTGAAATATTAGCGAGATCCATACGTGAAAGGACATCTGGTACGATGTGTTGAGTACCTTTACGATGGATGACATCGAAAGAAAATTGTGAGAGACGAGAACTCCAACGCGCAAGTCGACCACTAGGGTTGGACAGTGACCCTAACCATTTCAGACTTGAGTGGTCAGTGACGACTGTAAAATGTGCACCCTCTATGTAAGGTCTGAAATGTGTTACTGAGTCTAGAACTGCCAAGAGCTCTCGTTCTGTAATACCATAATTTCTCTCATGCGTGTTCAAACACCGTGAATAATAGGCAACTGGGTGCTCGGTGCCGTCTATTACTTGAATTAAAACCCCCCCAATTCCAACCGAGCTCGCGTCACAGTGTATCGAAAATGGTTTGGTGAAGTCAGGACAACTTAAGACCGGAGCTGTCGTAAGTGCTTGCTTTAAGTCCTTGAAAGCCTTCTCAGCTTCTTGTGTCCAAATAAATTTACTAATACCGTTTTTTGAACCCGTGAGTTTCGATAGTGGTGCTGCTATACTAGAAAATCCTTTAATAAAGCGTCTAAAATATCCGCAAAGTCCAAGGAAAGCCCGTATTCCTTTTGCGTTTTTCGGAATTGGAAATTCCTTGATGCATTCTATCTTAACCGGATCAGTTCGAAGACCTTTGGAATCCACCATATATCCTAGGTATTTGAGCTCGGCTTTACAGAACTCACATTTTTTAAGGTTAATGGTGAGACCCGCGTCTCGTAACCGTTCGTATACTTTGGTTAACAATTTAAAGTGTGACTCCAAATCTTCTGATACTAAAATTAGATCATCAAGATAACAAAACGCATTTTCATCGAACTCAGGCCCAAAGAGAGCGTCAGCAAGTCTTTGAAGCTCGCTTGGTGCGTTTTTCAAACCGAATGGCATCCGAGTAAATTCGAAGAGGCCCCGACCTGGAACGACAAATGCTGTTTTCTCACACGAATCCTTATCCAAGGCAATTTGCCAAAAAGCTTTACTAAGGTCTATTGAAGAGACAAATCTGGCGCCGCCAAGCTTGTCAAGTATGCGCGATATGTATGGTAACGGGTACGAATCACGAGTGGTTACATTGTTGATTTTTCTCGAATCAAGGCAGAACCTACCCGTACCATCCTTTTTCGTAACAATTAAGACTGGACTAGACCATGGTGAGCGCGAAGGACGGATTACTCCCAATTTAAGCATCTCATCTACTTCGTTGTCCAATTGTTTCTGTCTCGCAGGCGAAAGCGGGTAGTACCTCTGTTTAATCGGCGGCCCGGTAGTAATAATTTTATGTTTTACAAGATGAGTTAATCCTAAGCCTTTTTTCTCATATGAAATAGATTCAAATTTTTTTATAATTTTTAATAAACTCCTATTTTCTGTAGGAGTCAAAGAAGAGGCTGGCCGAATTGCCCTCACTTCATTAATTTGTCCTGCCTGCGGTGGGCTGGTAACCTTTGTAAACAGTTCCGGCGCGATTTGGAACTGCTTCCAAAAGTTAACTCCCAAAATATAGTCCGGGGATAACGATGGAATGACGTAAAAAATAATATCCTGTGTTATTAAATTGTACGTCACCGGCAACGTCATCGTTCCCAACACAAGTTGTTTCGTACCGTCCGCTGTCGAAACATCGAAATCTACCTTAACTAGTTCTACGCCTAAATTAACAAAATATTTATAGGTTTCTCCTCCTATACATGAAAGCGAAGCCCCACTGTCAAGCAGTGCTTTGTAGTTATTGCCCTTAATACAAATATTGGCATACGGACGATTATCTCTTTCTATCCCAGAATCCTGCGGCAGTGGGCCCACTACATCAGAAACCGGGGTAGAAAGAAATTGTCTAACCAGTCGGAGCCAACTCCGCCACTCACGTTTCCCCTGCGCAAGAGAAGGTGCGTGACTGGAGCGACTCCGTCCTAGTTTTCCGAATCCTTTTTTGTGTTATTTTTTTTAATAGTATTTATTTTAGGCTTAGAAGTGTCGGAGGCTCTCTTCCTGCAATCCGAAATTGTATGGCCAATTCTATTACAGTAATTACACACAATCCTTTTGTCCGAAGGAATTTTAGATGGATGGCTTATCTCCTTTTCCTTATTATCATTATTATTAGAAAACCCCTTTCGGTACTGTTTAGAGATATTACGATCGTTGTTAAAATTTGAAGTATGACCAAAATTATTTTGATTACTTACGTTGTGACTCGGTTGATAATCTGCAGACCGGTTGTAATATTTGTTATGATATGAAGAAGTACCACGATTGTTTGAACTATTATTATTATTATTTGAATAATTATGATAGTTTTGTTTATTATAGTTAGAATTTTTAAAATTATTGCTAGAATATGACTTGCCCGTGTAAGAAGGAGAAGGTGAAGGTTGGTTTGTTGGTGTTGAGTAAGACTCGAATTTTCTAGTTACCTCCGTTAATTGCTCAAAAGTGGTGATGTCGCGTGACGCAAGTAAATTAATATACATTGGGAGCAAAGCTCTCATGCACAGTTGTAGTAACTCATTTTCCGATAATTTAGAATCAAGCATGTTGTTATGTGCTTTCATTCTCAATATGAACTCGAAAGCGGTCATACCAGTAGGTTGTTTCATGTTGAAAAGTTCTGTCTTAAGTGAAATCTGTCTATGACCTCCTTCAAACTGTTTAATTAGGAGCGATGACAGATCATCCCATGTTAGATCAGGGGTATAAATGGACCTATACCATAATAAGGCTAAACCCTCAAGGATATCTGGAAAACATTTAACTAGGTCTTTATGCTTAACGTTCCTTGTTCTACATTTTTCATTAATTTGTAGAATGAAATCCCGGACGCAGGTTGAACCATTGTATTTAATGTTCCAAGTATTAATTGAGCTAGTCGGAGCATGCGTTTCATTATAAATTACTTTAGTGTACTTAATAACCTTAGCACCTGAGTCACTGTCTTCATCCGTATCGGTGTCCGTTTCGTGTTGTTCTGCGAGTTGAGCGATTTTAATACCTTTATTAAAACGTCTGGCTTGAATACGCATCTCTTCCAGAGTATTTGCTGGTATCAAATTCCTAGAGGTTAGGTCGATTGTCAAATCATCTTTCGATTTTCCATTAATGTTTTCTATGGGAGCCGACATTATGAACAATGTGCGAAAGAAAAAAAAAAAAAATAATAATATAAATTGTTGCTGATGATGATGATAAATGAAAAAAAAAAAAATTTGATTAATAAAGAAAAATTATCAACCCTGATTTTAAAAAAAAAATAAGTTGAATAAACTTTTAATTGTGGCAACCCTGATTTTTGGAAAAAAATATTGATTTGAAGCGATCTTGTTTTTAAGTTAAAAAAATCTTAGTGGCAACCCTGCCTTTATGTTTGCAATAATTACAAAAGTAATTCGTATCTGAAAAGTTTAAAAAAAAATAATAATTTAGTATATAATGACGTAGCTGCTAGTAAAAAAAAAAATGATAATATGTATCGACTTATCCAAAGTATTTAAATTCCAATACAGTTTTTAAAATGTAAATAGACCGACCGCTACCCATCTATAGTATTCTCGAAATCAAATTTGACATAATAAGGTAAACAACCGACAATGGGTTTGATTTATTTATGACAGATGCCATCTGTAATTAAAATAAAATTCGTGTCTCGTAGCTATTTAAAAGTACAAATTGATAATATATCATATAAATGTTCACTTCATATAATTATTTTTTTCGTAATTACAATAATCACGGATACTTTATATGCATTGAATTCAACACGTCAGATGTATATTTGACCGGCGGTACAGGCAATTATGCTAGAATACATTTGAACCAGAACAAATCGTTTGTTTTGATGATAATTAAAATATAAAATTTTAAATTATTATTTACTTTGGGAATAAATTCGGTTTTTGGGGGAAATTCCTAAAAAACAAAACTAGTTATTTTTATACTAATTATGGGCCGGAAAAACCGAATCTGAAAGAATTAGGCGGCGGAAAGCAATATTAACTGAGTTACACGACTTTAAAATTTTTATACGCGTACAGGAAAATAGCCATTTTGGAAGTATTCTGATTCCTACAAAATCAAACTAATAGTTATTTTTATACTAACTTTGGGCCGAGGAATCCGAATCTGAAAGAATTAGGCGGCGGCAAGCAATATTAACTGAATTACACGACTTTAAAATTTTCAATACACACAAACAAGAAAATATTCATTTCGGTAGCTGAATTTGACTCATTCAGTACAAAATCATAGATAAACAAGAAATCTACGAAAACATGTGTTGGCAGTGTTACCAAGTCTCAAAAAATATTTATCCCTATATTTATGAATTACAACTATCTCAACGGCCGTATTCTTAAACCAAAAGTATGAAAATTCGTAATCTTAAAAATGCGTAACCAAACCTAACCTAACGCTAGGTTTGTGTAACATGGTTTGTACCCCTTTATACCGCCTGCTCGCGTCAATTTTAAAAAACATCCCTGTTTTCAAGTAGTTTAACGGCTACGCGAGGTTTGTGTAACATGGTTTGTGCCCCTTTATACCGCCTGCTCACGTCCCTAACCTAACCTAACCTAACGCTAGGTTTGTGTAACATGGTTTGTGCCCCTTTATACCGCCTGCTCGCGTCAATTTAAAAAAACAGCCTACGTTTTCAAGTAGTTTAGCGGCTACGCTAGGTTTGTGTAACATGGTTTGTGCCCCTTTATACCGCCTGCTCGCATCAATTTAAAAAAACAGCCTACGTTTTCAAGTAGTTTAGCGGCTACGCTAGGTTTGTGTAACATGGTTTGTGCCCCTTTATACCGCCTGCTCGCGTCACGGCATAAAAACATCCCTGTTTTCAAGTAGTTTAGCGGCTACGCTAGGTTAGTGTAACATGGTTTGTGCCCCTTTATACCGCCTGCTCGCGTCACGGCAAAAAAACATCCCTGTTTTCAAGTAGTTTAACGGCTACGCTAGGTTTGTGTAACATGGTTTGTGCCCCTTTATACCGCCTGCTCGCGTCACGGCAATAAAACATCCCTGTTTTCAAGTAGTTTAGCATCTACGCTGGGTTTATGTAACATGGTTTGTGATACAAAAGTGAGTAAAATTTATAAAGAATAAGTACTTAAAATATAAACGTGTTATTTTACGTTATTGATATTACTGGTTAATGGCAACACTTAATTTTGTGTGGTAAAAACATCTATGTTATCTTGTTTTCTATGGTCTTTGTACTACGTGTGTCAAGTCAAAATCAGCTTGCGAAATGAATATTTTCATGTGCATGTTTGGAAAATTTTAAAGTCGTGTAATTCAGTTAATATTGCTTGCCGCCGCCTAATTCTTTCAGATTCGGATTCCCCGGCCCAAAGTTAGTATAAAAATAACTATTAGTTTGATTTTGTAGGAATCAGAATGTTTCCAAAATGGCTATTTTCCTGTATGCGTATAAAAAATTTTAAAGTCGTGTAACTCAGTTAATATTGCTTTCCGCCGCCTAATTCTTTCAGATTCGGTTTTTCCGGCCCATAATTAGTATAAAAATAACTAGTTTTATTTTTTAGGAATTTCCCCCAAAAACCGAACTTTAGCCTTACTTTGTGTTGGTATGTAAGTACATAATTTAATTATCATGCGTAAAATATTTGATAGCAAAAACACAACACTTGATTTTGACGTTTGTGTCAAAGATAAATTTGTACAAGATAATTTATCATAGATAATTTTTAGATAAACGTTACCCGCTGTTGATTGTTGTCGAATAAATCAGTTCCTAACACATTGTCTACTACCGTTACGTTATTTCTGAGCATTGAGCATACAAATTTTGAGGTTATGAAAATATAATTACAGTACTGCCTATTTGAAACCATTGAGGTATAATAAATAGAGAAGCAAACTTCATTACCGCGCTTCAAAAAAAGCGTAACCATTCTAAAACCGCGCCGACGTAGCTCTGAGAACACGAAACATTTTAACAAAAATACATTTGTCTCACTTACACAAGTCACGAGAATAACACCGCCGCCAGGATTAGATAAAGACAGAAACCCAAACCTGTGATGGCGCGGTAGTGTTGCATACCTTATGAAATTTTACCCAAAATAAGCAATAAAATAGAGGGGTTTTTTAACGTTCGTTTGTAATAAGATAAACTAATTTAATCATTTTAAATATGTGTTTTTTTTATTATATGACTAAAACTAAGCATAACTAATGAAATAAGACATTTTTTGTTTAAATATTTTGTATTTTATCAATAGACATTACAAAACTAACAGTATCTGAAACCTATGCGGAGAATAGTGGCGCACACAGAAAAAAACATTCGGGGGGGGGGGGGGGTTTACAAAACATAAAATGCATGCTGCATCCATATCTATTCAAACGTTTATATACTAATGCACAGTGTATATCAGAGGTTCCTAGCCTTCTCTGGCTCACTGCGCACTATCCAAGTATAGTATTCTTTTTAACGCCCCTCCCCCCTTCATTATGAAATGTGAGACAATACGCATAGAATTTTTTTTTTTAATGTGAAAATTTTATTACATTTGCAAGGGGAAGCTCATCAACGTCCCAGTCAGTGGTGCGATATCGCCCAACTTGGGAATCACTGGTGTAAATAAACAAAACAACCAATTAAATTTTAAATGACAAGAATTTTTTTTAAGCAGGTTTTTGGTTTTTAAGTACTCTGAATAAGCCATGACAGTTAACATCAGCAATTAATATAATTATAAAAGTATGTAACATAAAATAAATATTATAATACAATATTAAAATTTACTTAACCAAAGTTAAATATATTCATCAAGGGACTAGTGCACGCAAATTTCAGGTTTCTAAAAATGTGAAATACCCGAAATATTTAAAATCAAAGGTTACCTCCATAGTCACTTATTACATAAATGATGTATTCTCCCATTAATATGGGAAAACCAAAATGACTTTTTAGTGCCAACACTGAACCTGTATTATGGAATTTGACATTTTATTTCAATTTCTGTGCTTTTTAAGTAAATATGAATATGTAAACAATAAAGTTACGCGTGGAAAGTAATTCCGCTTGATTTATTGTGTTTTTCTGACCTTGAATTGCACTTCTTCACGACGCATTTAACCATTTTAAAGATAGTTTTGATCGCGTACCGTCCGGTTAAACTTGGTCGGCGTCTCAGTGAGCACTAAACTGACATTAGCTGAGCATCTGCTTTTGGACATATGTACGGTGGCATCGCTTTGGCGCGGTCATTAGTCATCTATGTATATATATCAATGTTTGAAACAGTAAACATTCCGCACTATGATCCTTGTATCAGGAAGTATATTGTAGAAACGTCAAATATTTGTAGAATGTAAATACAGCTGATCGGCAACACATGGACAAGCGTCAGCTGATATTATCGTAAACAATAGCGACCGAAACCGTATGTTTATATTATGATGTGCGAAACATCCAGAATACATTTGTGACATTTAAATTTTGATAATTTGTCGCATCCTGTGACAAATAAACAATCACTAAAATTTGAAACTCGCATATGTGAAAGTCATGTTCACGTAATTATAGTTAACGAATTGACATTTTTTTTTTTTAAATTGTACAATTAATTACGTAGAACGCCGGCACATGGGAACATACATTTTAAATTAACCTGCCGTCGAACTGATGCCATTGCATTTTAAAGTTAAAGACGAACCCAATCACGTTGAAGCGCCATTTTGTTACGGGCGAAACACGGCCCGGTTTGTAACATATTGTAACATTATGTTTTTGTGGTATGCAGGTGAGTTTTTAATGAGGAAGGTGATGCAATCCATTTGCAATCGTCCATCCAACTTTGTAGCTTCCCAGCTACGCGCCAAATCTTGTCACTTTGGTAACTAGATATGTTGGGGGGACGAAATCCATCCGTAGAGCAAATGAGATCTCTTTTCAAGGAGCATGGGCACAATACTTTAAATTGCAATGACATAGGGTATGACGGGAAACTTTAAATAAAAGAGTTGCGTTATGAAAATAACAGTATAACAACTATATTTGAATTTTGGGACAAAATTATGGTGATTAAGTTACGTTTAAGACTCACCCCAGGTTCAGACCGTTAATAAGCTACTAATCCTAACTAAATCTCACTGACGTGCATAAGGATGGCCGACGGCGAAGTTCTCCGGAGACATCTGGACGGAGCCATCCCAAGGCCTCCAGTCCACGGGTGCTGCAGGATCTCGTCAAAGCCCGCCAGGGCGTAGCCGGCCCAAGTCCAAGAGGGCCCGTCACGATTGTTGGTCCAGGTAGTCCGTAGGATTGGTTCATTTATGGCCCTTACCCAAGGGAAGTTCGGTACCAGTCAACGTGGCAAAGTCAGTGGGACGCAAATAACAGGCTAGTCCCAACTAAAATCCTTATATTCGTAATTTAACGGGCTTTGGTCGCGGAGCGAGCGAGGATTCGCGTGTCGCTAACGGATTAGTCAATTTAATGCCGACAGGCTATAATATCACATGCGCGTACATCATGAATCGCGACTTTTTAACACGGAAGCCACCACGGCATTCACTCAAGATTGATCCTTGATCTTTAAAATTCCAGATTGGTAAAAATATTCCGACAAACCGTCATCCCGCGATCGTTTCACAATTATTCTTTTAAAAACTTAAAACATGGCGCTGTCACGTCCCGGTAAGGTCTCCCTGCCCTCAGGAGGCCCTACCGGAAAGTGAAGCCAACACAAAAACGGAAATCATTCCTACCAACCTGTTGCACTCAAAGTGTGGTTGTTAAAAGAAACCATAGACAAAAATAAAAAAAATATTCGCCGTACTTATTTTCATAACAGGGCGTTCAAGTATTACGTAACGCAATTTTTGAAGATTTTTGACCCCTCCTCCCCTTCATGTAACGCGCCGTAACGTAACGCCCAAGTGACAATTTTTACCTGAAAGTCACAATTAAGTTGCACAAAGTCGCTTAAATACCCTGTCAAGTCACTTCATTTCATCTGGGGTGGTGGACTTTTTTAATGCAGAGTCGTTTTATTTACAAACACTTTTGAGTAACAATGAAATCAACACTTTTTGTAACTAATTTTGGCCCGGACCCCGCCTGGGCAGTACAGGGACTGTACTCTAAGTATCGATTAATGCGAGAGAGGGAAATATTTTAAATAGCATCCCTTTTATACTGCTAAAAACTGTAAAAATACCGTCTTTCAGACTATTAAAAATACGATAATAACAATAACACTGGTACTAGACACCTACTGGGTCACGTGGTCTATTTTAGTTAGTCGGTAACAATAGCTTCCATAAAATTCATCCAGAGGTCTCTAGCATTCATACTCTCTTAATAAGCTAATCAAGATTAAATCAATGTGATTAACTACAGTATTTATGTCATAGATGTCACTATTCTTAACATACCCTTTTTTCTTGTTTTAATCGCGTTTGCGGTAATAAATAAACAAGATTGCCAAGTTGGAAGATTTTAATTCCCTAGTTTTTTTTATCTAAATAAAGAAAAACATGTTACGTAACGCGTTGTTCGAACCCCCCCTCCCCCCCCTCGTAACGCACAGTAACGTTTCACAAGACCCCCCAAGTGCATTACGTAATACTTGAACGGCCCCATAAGTACATCAGATAACATTTTTAGCATATGTTAATTTTTGACCTTTTGCATAAATATCCTTGTCAAACAAAACATCTGTCCGAATGGGCAATCCAAGGCTGACCAAAATGTTGGCTCAGTGAGTAGACTTCAAAAATCTCTGCCAATTCTTTGGTCACACCTTTTTCTTACACAACAAAAACCATCACAAACTGACAAAATTTTGGTTGGAAATCTATTATCACAAAATATGCTTCCACGACAGGAAATAACCATGTGAGGCCACATTCTTCTGGTCAAGTGATAAAATATGTGAATCCCAACATAAGCATCTAAGGCGGCATAACGGATTTCTTCCCTTGTCAGAGTGTGTCGATCCCACCTGCTGCATGCCAGTCTTTTGTTTAGTTCGATGCCCAGGTATCTTTTCGACATTTTAGAGAGGCTACACACATTCTCTCCCAGTAACTTGGTTAGATGTCTCAGGTCAAAAACTCCCCGCATAGTGATACCATAGTCTCTAGTTAAAAGCCTGGCATCTGTGCAAGATCCAACTCCCACTTTATAAACCATGGGGTCTTCGAGGACTTCCTGTAAAAATAAAAAAAACAACTCATATGAAAGAAGATTTTTTGTTAACCACTCCGATAAGTGGAAAAAAATATGTGTTTATATAACTTTACTTTACCAGTATACGTAAGAAAGGATTTAGTGGAGAAGGCAAGGATTGATGTTGGAAAAAGGTCAATTTGACATTGCTTGGTATCGTGTTAACTCCACGGCTGAAAAATGATCAATTTCAGTATGTTTGTTTTTGGGTTGTTATGCCGTCTTGCACTACCTCCTTCTTTAGCCAAGGTAGCGCAACACGGCATTAGGCCGGTTACAGTGCTCGACCGACGGTCGGTGCGTACGTCGGTCGCGCTTGTCATTTGTATGAAAATTCCTAAATCGTTCAGTGCAGGACGTACGCATATACACCGTACGCATGCGTATATCGCTACGCAGTACGTACGAGAATCGTCGGTCGAGCGCGTGCGCATGCAGACCGTCGGTCGACCGACGAGCTAGAAATGCTCTCTGGGCGACGATCGGGTGTACGTGATATCTACGTCTTCTGTTCCTAATACGTCTACGAAGATAATAAGCAGCTATTAATTAATTAATTTCGCGTACGACGTCCGGTCAGCTTGTTGGTCAATCGTGAACTGACGGTACGCACCGACGGTCGGTCGGTGGTATGCGATCGTCAGGACCGACCGTAAGCATGCGTATCGTCAGGACCGACCGTGCGCACCGACCGTCGGTCAAGCACTGTAACCGACCTTACACCCCAAAAACAAATAACGAAAATACTTTTGGCCGTGAAAATCTTAAAACGTAACCAAGTTCAGTATATTTCAGATAGCACCGTTTACGGAAACCAGCATTAAGGAGTATTATTTTTTTTTATTATAATCTTTATTAAGTTACATAGGTGATTGTGCTGTGCCTGTCTCACTAGGAATTCCTGTGTTGAGAGCAAGCGCATTTTAGCATAAACAGTTTAAAACAAAAATAAGGATAACAACAACAATGTTATACACATTTAGAGTTAAAGTACAAGGACAATCAGCATCCTACCAATGGGAAAGCATGCATTAGGAGGTTCTAAAAATATTGTTAATATATAATCCTTCTTTGCTAGTTATCCAAAACTTGGTATCTGATTTGTATTTTTCGTGATTAGTGTGCTGTCTAATGGTCAGTGGAAATGTATTATAAAGTTTTGTTGCAAAGTACCTGAAGATCTGTAGGCTACTTGTGGCTGCGTCAAAATGACGTAGTTTGTAAGTATCTCTATGAACGGAGGGCCTAAGTCTCGCTAGCTTGGACAGTTGGGGTTCGTAATCAGATAAAAAATAACCTTTAAGCATTCAGGAATAAACCCCATCCTGCATAATCTGAAGAGACACACGATTCCATCCAACGTGGCCAACTGTAGTAGGGCTACTGGGTTTTGATGTGCGCTGTTATTGGGTCTCCACTCGCAGTCAAATCCTAAGAAAAAGTATCTCGAACGAATCATCCCTCTGCAAAAACAAAATATATACTCGGTAACAACAGTTATAACCATGTCATAGAAAGATTGCAAAATTTAGATTTATTAGATTAGTAGACATTACATTCAAATAAAAATCACAGAATTCATTATTGAACTTTGAGATATACATAATTAACAGGGGCCTAGAATATATCGCCGTATCAATGATACGGGGCCCCCGGGCTACAGAGGCCTTTTGTTTCTTTTGTGAGAAATCTTTATCCTTCATATGGGCCCCCCAACTAATTTTGATACAGGGCCCCTCCAAGGCACGCTACTCCACTTATAATTAAGTATGTATTGTACAAAAGGTTTTATAGTGATTTATTTTTGTGGTATTATGTTGTGTTGCGGTACCTCCTCCTATGCCAATGTTTCGGACAACATTAAAGTGTCCATTATCAGGGCAGATGTGTAATCGAAGATTGTGGTGAAGTGTATAATACCCCAAAAATAAATTACTACAATTAACACTTTTGATTGTGAAAATCTCAAATCATATATGTGTGCTTTATAATATGTAATTATTTTATACTGTAGAATGAGTTTAATTAGATATACTAGTCCCAGCGAGAGATGTATGTGATGTCTTCATCATGTGAAGGAAGAAGATGAAGGTCGATGACATCCGTACGAGCTCTCGCTGGGACTCTTGCCAAGGTACATTTTTATTTTACCCCTCAAGCCTCGAAAGACATTTCAAGCCACAAACATCATATTCCATTAGAGCAGTGGTTCCCAAACACTTTTGCCCCCCCCCCCCCCCTCCCCACGCAGCAACAGCGCCGTTAAGTGTTGACAATAAGCAAACAAATCGTCATCTCTATTTTGCAATTTTGGAAACTGAAAACATTCTTTTTGGCCAAGACTGGGAAAATTTGTTGTTTACACTTCACCTGGAGTAAATGTGTCACAATTTTTTTTATTTTATATTAAACCCCCTGACGTTGTTCAGGGACCCCTAACTCGGTTATAATTTTTCCACAGACCCCCGAATGAACCTGGGGACCCCTGGGGGTCCATACGGACCACTTTGGGAACCACTGCATTAGGGCCTCCGAAGGAAAGATCTGACCGAGGCATCCATACATTGTCAAAATGTATGATTACAAATTGGTGGGGATTTTTTCGTTGAACAACGTTGAAATACATAAATTTATTTTTTGATTTTATTGTATTTTTTATAGTTAGCTCGACACAGGAGAGGCCCTTTGAAAAATAATCTCCCTTAGGGCCTTTGTCATCTTAGGAGATGCTGTGTGGAGGGTCTTTTTAAGGAAAGGAAAGATAGAAGTTCTGGGACAGAAAAAGGTATCGGAAGTGAGTAGTAATATGGGGGTCAGTGTCAGGAGTGACAGACATATGCATCCATCCCTCCAATTGGGGTGCAAAGCGATGGGTTGAGAGAGATCTTGAACCCGGGCACCCCTAACCACTTGGGATGACCTATGGCGGAGGTATTGGTTATCCCATAAATGGTTCCCAGGGCGGCGGTACCCATATCCACAAATAGAGAATTGTTTTCTTACTAATTCCCTGCTCAAAGGGAATGTTTTTACTAAATATCGAATTATTTTAATATTAATTGTTTCCTAGTCAAAATGTTTCAATAACCTTTTATGATAACATTTTCACGTTTAATATTAAAATTTTATTATTTAAAGTGATTATTTCAAAACAAATAGCTCTTTAGATAATTTATTGCCCAGTTTCTAAAATAGTATTTCTTTTTACAAGAACTTCAAAAATATGAAATGTGTAGTACAGTGGAGCGTCGATTATCCGAACGACCGCTTATCCGAACTACTAAGCCCGACCGACCCGCGCGTGCCTACTCTCAAAAATGTCTACAATGCAGACGAAACCCTGCTCAATTTGAAAGCATTGCCACGAAAAACTCTTACTTCATGTCATGAATTAGCAATTTAGCTTTGGTTATAATTTAGCCATTAGCATTGGTCCTAAAATAAGCAAGGATCATATCACTGCCTACACATCTGCTAATGCTACTGGTAGCCACCAATTGCCCGTGCTTGTAATTGGTAATAGCGAGAAACCACGTTGTTTCGAACACTTTAATATGTCTGTGATGCCTATGGTTTACATTTCGCAAAAGAGTTATTGGATGGATAGTACAATTTCCATGGAATAGTTTACAGAAACTTTTATAGCCTCTGTAAAAGCCCATCAATTAAAAAATGGTAAAAGAGCGAAAACATCTTTGCTTCTTGATAACGCTCCAACTCATCCTTCAAGTGATATCTTAAATGATAAAGATGAGTTTGTAAAAGTCATGTTTCTTCCACCTAATGTGACTTCATTATTACAGCCTATGGATCAAGGCTTTATTAAGGCTTTCAAACGGTATTACTTTTGGAAAAAGGAAAGGAGGGAGAAGAAAGCCTGATAAGAAATCATAAAAAGATTGATTTGGAAGATGCGTCGTACATGATCGAAGCAGCAAACAGTATCAAATATCTGTCCTTAAAAAAGTACGTGACCTAGCCGCTCATAAGCGGGTAGGCTTGCTTCGGCAGACGAACATTGATGATTTTTTTAAGCGTTAATTTTGCACTTTTTTCGTTTTCCTATTTGTCATTAAAGATATAAATTTAAATATGGTATTCATTCACCGCTACGTACTATGGATGTAGGTAACATTTGTATGGCTCGATTATCCAAAAATACCGGTTTTCCGAACACCCACGTCCTCCAATTAGTTCGGATAATCAACGCTCTACTGTAGTTTTAAAATACCCCGGAAGCTTTCTGAAATTCCATGAAATTTCACCGTGTCGTTGGAACTTATAGGTAAAAATATTTTAAAGGCTAAAGGGTTAAATAAACCAGGTTAGGTTAGTTGCTAAAACCATCACACCGTTTTACATCAGGGGTATGCAGAGGACGGATCACTAAACAACTCCAACTCTGTCCTTCACATGCCCTGTACATATCCTTCTGTTATTTGGCTTGACATTTTTTTTTTATTTTATTAATTATTGAGTTAGTTTATACTACATGCATATAAACTAATAAGCACAATGTAACATTTCATTTGATAAATTTAAATATTTTTACAGTAAGCATAACATTTCTTTTTAAATACGTTCATTCATTCTTCATACTTTCAGGCATTTCATCATACATCTTTAGTCCTCTGTACATTAGGCTGTTCTGTGATTTTGATTTCTTCATTTGTGGCAATCGAACTCTGTTTATATTTCTTGTTTCGTAATTATGAATGTCTCTATTAAAAACAATTTCATCCTTAAAGTATTTTGGCATTTGGTTTTTCATAATTTTATGCACAAAAATTAACACGTTAAATAGTAGTCTCTTTTTTATTGGAATCCAATTTAGCTCCTTTCTGATTTGATTAATCCTTGCGTATTTGCCTTTTCCCAGTATACATCTCATAGCTTTGTTTTGTATAACTTCTAGTTTGTTCAAACTTCCTTCATTGGCCAAATATAACATTGTAGAGTAGTAGTCTAAATGTGGAGCAACGATAGTTTTATAAATGAGCTCCGTAGTGTTTCTATTTAATTTACGTCTTAGTCTTCTAAGAAAATTTACCTTTTTTGATACCTTTTTTAGCACATATTCAAAGTTTGCTGTGAAAGTCAGTTTTGAGTCGAGTATTACACCCAGGTATTTGATTTCATTTACTTTTCCAATTTTTTCACCATTGATTGTCAAATTTAACCCTGACATGGCTCAACTCAAGTATATGATTCACTTGATCATGTCATGTCAAATCTCTGGTATCCCCGACTTCTACGTTTCACATTATATTGATCGTGTGAAAGGTAGTCATATATTATTCTCCTTAAGGCCTTCGCTCTTGGAGAAACCGAAAACTGGTTGGCAAATCAATTCACAGCGCAATTCAATTTTACGATTTCTGTAATTATATCAGCTTGTTTCAAAAATAAAATTTATTAACATTTATCAATTATCAATCTTAATCTCTATATAAATTAAAGTCCCCCGCGTCGTCTGTCTGTCTGTCTGTTCGTGATAAACTCGAAAACTACTGAATTTAATGCGGTTTTCACCAATAGATAGTGTTTCGTGAGGAGGGTTTAGGTATGTAATTTGTCAAGGATTTGTGTAAATTGGTTGAAACATAACAATAATTGTTAGAAGTGTCGGAAAAAGTCAAGACGCTTGGTAGCTTTCATCGAAAACGCTGCCTAATCCTTTTGGGATACAACAAAACAATGCATGGTGGGATATTCCTCTTTTATAGATCTACAAAAAAGTCCGCGAAGGCATATATCTATCTTTTACGGATAGCTTACTATACCCATTCTATCTTCTAAAAAAATGGTCACGTACATTGCGGTAATTGAAAAGTTATTTAGACGGATATAGATACATCCTTATTAACTTAAATACGTTAGTTACCCCAAGCATTTCATGCACATTATTATAATCTTTCACACCATCTCTACTAGACGTGGACAGAATGATTCCCAGGAGTGAATCGATTCAGTCTGATTCCCATGGCCTTTTGAATTGATTCCTTTTACTCATTCCTTTAATTCAATTAAATCCCAAAAAAAAAATTAAAAATTTAATCAATGGGGAGGCTAACACCGCACACGAGACCGGGAGGCCACGGAGTACCCGGAGTACCGCAAAAGAGGAGACTGATTGGCTACCAAGCATCGCACAAAGAGGAGACCGATTATTCTATCTCATTATCTCGCAGGCTAAAACCAACAGATTAATGTGTTTGACTCTTTTTAGTGTCGCTTTTTCGTTTCATCGGTTTTCAAATCACAATGAGTGGGGAGGCTACGAACCACTGCACAAGGAGGAGACCAATAGGCTACAGAACACCGCACAAAGAGGAGACCGATTATTCTATCTCATTATCTCGCAGGCTAAAACCTATAGATTAATGTGTTTGACTCCTTTTAGTGTCGCTTTTTCGTTTCATCGGTTTTCAAATCACAATGAGTGGGGAGGCTACGAAGCACCGCACAAAGAGGAAACCAATAGGCTACGGATAACCGCACAAAGAGGAGACCGATTATTCTATCTCATTATCTCGCAGGCTAAAACCTATAGATTAATGTGTTTGACTCTTTTTAGTGTCGCTTTTTCGTTTCATCGGTTTTCAAAATCACAATGAGTGGGGAGGCTACGAAGCACCGCACAAAGAGGAGACCAATAGGCTACGAAACACCACACAAAGAGGAGACCGATTATTCTATCTCATTATCTCGCATGCTAAATCCTATATTGTTTGTCTTTTTTAGTGTCGTAATTTTTCGTATGTAAAATGTATTTATTGCTAGCAATTATATCTTAAAATTATACAAGTTTTCGTTTCACCCTTAAAATTTTATTGATTTTATTTTATTTATTAAACTTATAATTTTGTTCCATTTCACGTGATCTAATATAAACATACATTTTAACATTAAGATGAGTATTTTATGACAGCTAACCACAGCTAATTGGCCTTATAATATCTGCAAATTTACATATTATATCGACCCAAGATCTACGTCTAAAAGTAGGTAGGTACAATATCTTTCGTACGTACCAAAAAACCGATAAGCATCATTTTAGCTTCTCACTTTTCTAGCTGATGTTCAGATTCAAAGTCGAAAGTTTTCGACTAACTATGTAATGAAATTGACGGCTTGGCGCGCGGGGGAATAAATGATTAATTCCTTGCGTGAAAGAGATGCTCGGGCAACCCGGATGAATCGCGGCCGCGTTTTGGCCATTTTGGGACATGGACTTTGATGATGTTCGGGTGTTTTTAGAATGGCGGCGCGGCGGTAGCGGAATACAATCGTAATAGGCGAGTCGTTCACAATACCGTCCGTCGACCACTTTCCGGCGCGCGGCCCGTTTAATAATATTTAAATACCTATGAAACAATATAATATTTAAATCGTTCACAGAACACATCATTCATTGAAATAATTTAACAGTAAAATAAATGGAAATTAAAAACGTATGGTGTCGTTAAAAATCGTAGGATGCAAGGCCAAAGATAAGGAATGAAGAATCAATTCCTTTTGAAATTGAGAATTAGATTGAGTATGTCACAAGATTGAATTTATTCATTTAATTCGGTCATTCAATTTTGCCCACGTCTAATCTCTACCAGTATATAACGTCATTGAGTATATATATACATATTTATTCATATATGCAAACATGTATGTGCGTATACGTACGTATGAGTGTATATATATATATATATATAGTTGTGTGTAAGTGTATGCGTCTGTAAATATATGTATAGATACCCGTCTCAGAACAGACTTAGTCTAGTGAGGCGGGTTACTTACTTGTTTATATAAGATAATTTAAAACAATAAACGCCCGGGTTGCCGGCAAAAAAAAAAAAAAAAAATTGATCTCTACGCATTATAAATTAAAGTCCTCCGCGGCATCTGTCTGTCTCTTTGCAATAAACTCAAAGACGGCGGTGATTATAAAGGTTGGATAACCATCCAGTAGATGACGTTGTGTTTTATTAGCCACAGCAACGCGTGGCCGGGTCAGCTAGTATATAATAATAATTTATTAATCTCCTGAACAAAATTCGTGTCGGAAAGTTTTACGTTATTGATATTTTTGCTTAATGGCAACACTTAATTTTATGTGGTGTAACATCTTTCTTGTTTTTCTATGACTTGTAGTGTCAATGCATTCAAAATGACTGGTTTTCCTTTGTGTTTATAGAAAATTTTAAAGTCGTGTAATTCAGTTAATATTGCTTGCCGACGCCTAATTCTTTCAGATTCGGATTTTCCGGCCCATAGTTAGTATAAAAATAACTAGTTTTATTATCTAGGAACGCCGCCCCTAAACCGAACTTTACCCGTAAGTTTTCCTGTGGATAGCGATTAATTTGTCCACTGGTTTTTTTTCAGTTGCCCCATGAGCGGATGGACTAACACTCCCTTCTTCACTATTCTGCCCTACATGCCCAAGCCATCTAAATGTCCCTTTATCTTGTTCATTGCGCTTACATCAGCTTTGCATTCTATGTGAATCTCCACATTTCTCACGCGACTATACCTGGTTTTACCACACATACACCTGAGGGATCTCATGTCTACAGCGTTCAGCCTTCCTCTGCCAGTAAATAAAACAAATCAAACATTGGGTGAAATGCAGAATACGCCAATGTCAGGGAATTTAATAAAAATGCACTTTCTAGATGAGAAAAGTGTGTAGAAACTCATAAAAGAATTAATGTGCGGAAAGCAAAATTGAGGGAGATACAGCCGATCAAAGTTTTATAAAATTTCACTTCGCGAACCGATACTATGACAGCCCGCCCGCCATCGTTGTCACTGTTATGTTGGTATCCCGGACCTGATACAAACAAGAGCCTAGATACGATTGTAGCCGACTTCGTGGGGTAAATTATAAGGCGCGTAATTATGAAAAACAGAATTAATAATATAATGTAAATAGGCACTGGAATGGAGAATCCCGCCAGACAAACCATTTAAAAACGTAGGCTGTTTTTTAATGTAAAGATAACATACACAAGCCCGCTAGAAAGGTTAGGTTAGGTTCGGTTAGGTTAGGTTATGGGGGGGGGGGGGGGGGGCAGATCCGGCGCTGGGTTAACATACACAAGCCCGCTAGAAAGGTTAGGTTAGGTTCGGTTAGGTTATGGGGGGGGGGGGGCAACCTAACAATGACAAAAGATGGCGGGCGGGCTGTCATAGTATCGGTTCGCGAAGTGAAATTTTATAAAACTTTGATCGGCTGTATCTCCCTCAATTTTGCTTTCCGCACATTAATTCTTTTTTTAATGAGTGGTAAATTTATACAAAGCCGGGACCAGCTCATTTTGGACAAAAATAAATAAATATATACCCCAGTAGATAGGTAATAATTAGATGTAATTAATTCCGTGAGCGGAAATTGAAAATAATGTATATTATCGTCAATTTCTTAAATTTAAAAATACGAAAATGTCATTTTTCAATGTTGTTATCTTTACTTTAAAAAACAGCCTACGTTTTTAAATGGTTTGTCTGGCTACGCAGGGTTTGTATAGCGGGCTTGTGAATATTATCTTAACTTTAAAAAACAGCCTACGTTTTTAAATAGTTTGTCTGGCTACGCAGGGTTTGTCTAGCGGGCTTGTGTGACAAATCGGCCGCGCCATGTCAGTTTCGAAGACGCGAAGTGAATTTTGATTTTACGCAATTGAAATTTAAAATGCATCATTTTCCGCCTCCCCCAATGCAAAAAGTTTCCGAAATACGTAATTCTAACAATTATTCAACTTCTGCAAAGTGTTTTTTCGTGAAAAAGTGCATATTACCGCTTTTGCACTTTGAAAAAATGACATTTTCGTATTTTTAAATTTAAGAAATTAACGATAGTGTACATTTTTTTCAATTTCCGCTCACGGAATTAATTACATCTAATTATTACCTATCTACTGGCGTAAAAATTTTTTTTTTTAGTGTAAAATGAGCTGGTCCCGGTTTTGTATAAATTTAATTAATGAGTTTCTACACACTTTTCTCATCTAGAAAGTGCATTTTTATTAAATTCCCTGATATTGGCGTATTCTGCATTCCTCCCCAAACATTTATTACATTTTGAGTAGTAATACTGCAGATTCACATGATGCCAAGTCCTCAAAGACTCGTATGCCAACGTTGACTTTGTGCAGACTAATTGGACTAATATCACTCTTTCCACCCAAAAAATTGAGTGCGGAACGATAAAATTCATAATCACGGTTATCGCCGTTGCTCTCGTGATGGGGTAAGGCCCGTATTAGATCTTTTATTGGATAGACCATCTGCGGAAAGACAGCATTTGAACTTTTGTAAAAGAAATAATTTAATACAATGACCACGATCGCAACTACTACAAGAACCGCGAGAGCTAGGACTAAAGACTCCACCGACATTGTTCCATCCAACTTTGCCGACGAGGTTATTACCATGTTATTACTAATAATTAACTAGGCACACAAATACAAAACCGAAACGACCAACGCGAGAAAACCTGCTTTTGTTTCTATTATTACATTTGACATATTTTATAAATAAACCAAACCATAACCAAACCCACGTGACCGTGTTGACATTTTTGACCATAGATCAGATGGGGTTAGTATTTAGTATATTTATGGATGATATACACATATACATGCTGTTGACGCAGTGTTACCAACTCTCAAAAATATTTATCCCTAAAACTAAAATCGAAAACCCCCAACAATCCCGCCAATTACTTGAAAAACCCCTAAAAAATTTTTTTTGTAAAAAACAATAATTATATGATATGCTGTAATGTTTTTTTAATAATCTAAATTCATTAATTATTTAATACTAGCTGACTCGAACACAACGCCATCTACTGGATGGTTACCCAACCATTATAACCACCGTCATCTGTTAATTTGCTTACAAATCAAATCCACACCGCCCGCTTGCCAGCTCGCTCTCCACCACATACAGACATTCTCCTTTATTATCATATATTTCAACCAATTTACACAAAACCTTGCCAAATTATATACCTAAACCTTCCTCATGAATCCTCTATCATCATCATCATCACTATTGGCTCTACAACCCCTGGTGGGTCTTGGCCTCCTCAAGAGTCTTCCTCCACTCATCTCGGTTTTGTGCCAGCTCTCTCCAGTTTGGAAGCTCCAAGATAGATATGTCTTTGAGGACGTTGTCGCTCCATCTTAGTCTTGGCCTGCCCAGGCTCCCTCGCCCTATTGGTCTTGAGTTCAGCAGGGACTTTGGTGCTTGATGCTCGGTCATTCTCTCCACATGACCCAGCCACCGAAGTCTTCCCAATTTTATAAATTTTGCGACGTTTAGCTACTTAAACAAGGTACAGAGCTCATTGTTATAGCGTCTGCGCCAAAATCCATTTTCTAGAACCGGTCCGAAGATGCGCCTCAAAATTTTTCTTTCAAAAACGTCCAGTGCTCGCTCATTCCTCTTAGTTAGTACCCAAGTCTCAGCTGCGTACGTAAGTACTGGTCTGATAAGTGTTTTGTACACTAATATCTTCGTGTTTCTGGACAGCAGTCTGGACTTTAATTGGTTTTGTAGGCGGAAATAACAGCGATTTGCGTTCACTATGCGCTTCTGGATCTCCTCTGTGGTATTATTGTCGTTTGTTATCAGGGAGCCTAGGTATGAATCCTCTATATATTGGTGAAAACCGCATGAAAATTCGTTGAGCAGTTTTTGATTATATCGCGAACAGACAGACAGACCTGGCGGAGGATTTTAATTTATAATATGTAGAGATATCAAATATTACTTCATTTTCTTGGGAAGAACCAGATTTTTTAAAATCATACGTGTTGACATTGAATAAACTTAATGCTACATCCAGACTGAATACGATTATTGTAATAAAAATTAAAACCACAATATTATTGTAATAAAAATCAGCTAAAAAAGTAGATGTATTCTTCCATATTTTGTTACTCAATTGGTGCAAAAATATGGAGTCACAAAAACCCCAAAAATACCCCTGAACATATTATCCTAACAAAATCCCATTCCACTTATTTTCCCCCTAGATTTAGGGGGAAAACCCCTAAGTTGGGAACCCTGTTTGACGGTAGAGAGGCAAGAGAGGAGTAGAGAGCATAGATTGGCATAGATATTTATATAGAGTAGAGATGGTCAATAAAATTTTCTTGTCCCGGTGATCGGGAAAGATAAAACAAAATAAAATAAAAAATCGCTTGACCCGGTTTAAAAAATAACAATAATATTTGGATGATTAGTATGCCGTTTTTTTCTTCTAAATATCGCATTAGGGCGATATACATTTCTAAAACAAACAAATCATATTTTTTTTATTCGTTTTCATGCTTACAAAATTGCTCTCATTATAACATAATAAAATGTGTAAGTATGAATGCCAAATAAATAAACGATGAAGATGTCTAATCTCTCCAAAAACATGTCCTAAGCGAATGACTGACGTGTATTTAAAGCACAATTTCAACATTCATTTATAATTTGGGAGGCGGGAATGGGTGCCGCCGCCCCGGGAACCTTGATTGGATAACCAACACCTCTGCCACTCTGCCATAGGTCGCTCCAAGTGGTTCGCTTCTTTTGGTGATTTAGCAGGGGTGCCCGGGTTCATGGGGTGAGGTTTGTCTAGGTCTTGGAGACGGATGATCAGGACACACTGAACCCCAGATTCCTACCCACCCCTTAAACCCCTTTCCTTCCCAGAACTCTCATCTTCTTCCTATCCTTAAATAAACATCCACACAGCATCCCCAAAGATGACATAGGCCCCGAGGTGAATTATTTTCCTCAGGGCCTCCTGTCTGGAGCTTTTGTAAAAAAAAAATAACGAGGGATATTGGTGTGGAGCCGGGAGTGGTCAACGCGGTCAACGATATTCATATTATTCACAATTAGGTGTGGAGCGGTGGCGCGGCGCCGCGCTTTCTTGATTTTTTCACGGTCTGATTTGGCGCTGTTTGCCCGACTGCCCATATCGCAAAAAAGCAAGCTACTAATGAGCAATTGCTACCTAGTAGCATGTGTGTCAGTGACGTTGCCAGTATTGAGCATGCTCATTTGAGCTCAAATGAGCACGCTCATTGGATTCGCGGGTGGAAGGGGAAGCCTCTTTACTAAGCATGTGTGAACTGGCTTACTTATGAGCGTACTCATTTCAATCTGATCTCATAGAATACATAATAATAGGAATCACGGAAATAACAAAATGCATTTGGAATACAGGGTCACTAAAATACCCACAATAGATTTTCAAATTCCCCGAAAGTTCACTTACCAATAAAATGAAACCACATTCTTTTGAAATTAGCATTTATTGTTAAAGTGAAAACTTTTTTAGCACCGTCGAAATTCGAAACTCGATAAAACGGAAAAGTAGCGACACTAAAAAGAGACAAACACATACATTTTTAGGATTTAGCCTGCGAGAGAATGAGATTAGTATAATCGGTCTCCTCTTTGTGCGGTGCTTCTTAGCCTCCCTCCTCTTGTCTATTTTAGTTTTCTGAAGGTTTCACTTCTAAGGTTTGAATTGAACACTCTGTTTTTTTATTATCTATTCTATTTCGGATTTGTTGACATCTAGGACCAAAAAACCTGAAGCAATGATGGCTATGTACATATAACTGCATTATAAGGTCTAAAATTGAATACGCCTCTGCTGCATTGGCCCCATAGCAGAAAAAATACATTGAGAAGTCGGAACATATTCAAAAAAAGTTTCTTAGATACCTTTATATGAGAATCCACGGGGAGTACCCGTGATTCATGCATCATGAAGATCTGTTCACAGAAACGCATTGCCGAAGTCTTCAGTCGAGGAGGAGTGGGACCCTTGCAGATAGCCCATACCTCCTGGAATATTATAAGTTGTATGTGCCGAACTACTACAGCCAGGGACGGTACCACGATCTTCTGTGTATTCCACATAGCAGAACGGGCGTACTGGCTCGGCATAGCATGACACGATGTATGGTGTTATTAAATAACGCTTCCAAAACTGTTGACATCTTTTTGATTTGAAGAATTCAAGAGGCATTTAAGTGCTCCTCATTACCCGCTATAATATTGTGTATGTATCTCGTGTGACTATTTAAAGTTTTTTTATTTACCCATAATGATGTAGTTTGTGTCATATGTGTATTGTAAATGGATACACAGTATGTAATACGCAATTTAAAAAAAAATGTGTACAGTTGATGAGCATTCTAACGAGCTTGCTCATTAAAGCTGGGAACATACTAGGCCCACGCAACGCTACGCGACGTAGGTAGACGTCATCATTTCCATATCTGGACTACTTACCATCCTTACATTTTCTATGGAAACGGGTGCTTTAGAATCACACTAGCCCCACGCAACGCAAACCGACGCCCCCTACGCTACGCGGATCTGCCGCAGCCAGATCGGCGTGGGCCATGTGGAAGGTGGAGGGGGTATGGTCACGCCCATAGATGTATATAATATAACTGGATGGATGACTCTCTTTGCCTCAGCGAATTTTGAGCGGTCCACCGGAAATCGACGTCCGCCATCTTGGAATGGTGCATAACAAGTGCCCAGTAGGCCATTTCTATACCAGCAGCCGTCTAGTTTGAATAAGTTTTAAGTAATATTTAATTAGTTTTAAGTAATAATCTCAAATTGTGTGGTGGGTCACTTTTCGGATAAGAGGTACATGTTCCCACAATTGTCGCACGATCTTGAAGCTGAATTTCACGGGGGTGAAGACCTCCATGAAACGCAGATAATTAGAAAAATTTCAGAGAAATTTGCGCTATTAAGGTTAAAGACATATGCAAGAAGATTTTCTCTAGAAAATGTAAATAATAATAATAAGGCAAGCGTTAGACAGAAATTACATAAACTTATTTTATTTAATAATGCATAAAAAAATTGTCTGTGTATAAGTTGTATAAAATTTTTGTCTGTATGTAAGTTGTATAAATTCTTTCTCTGTATATAAGGGGCCGTTCAAGTATTACGTAACGCACTTGGGGGGGGGGGTCTTGTGAAACGTTACTGTGCGTTACGAGGGGGGGGGGGAACAAAGCGTTTAACATGTGTTTTTCTTTATTTAGATAAAAAAAACTAGGGAATTAAAATCTTCCAAGTTGGCAATTGTCACTTGGGCGTTACGTAACGTTTAGGGGGGGGGGAGGGATGAAACGGAAAAACGTTACGGCGCGTTACATGAGGGGGAAGGGGGGTCAAAATTTTTCAAAAATTGCGCTACGTAATACTTGAAAAAATACTTGAACTTCGTAAATTTGGGCGTTCAAGTATTAAAATTTTAAGTTGTTTAAAATTTTTGACTGAATATAAGTTGTATATATTTTTTGTATATATATATAAGTTGTATTAATTTTTTGTCTGTAAATTTTTGCTGTATGTTTGTTGTATTTGTTGTTGTATAAATTAAGTTGTGCAAATTTTGTTGTATAAATGTTAATTTTTTTAAAAAATTATTTCTACCCAATGTTATGCACGACAGTTATTTTTTACTTTTGTTTGTCGATACATTTACTGCTTATAAGTTAATGGCACATGACGTTCCCATACTAAATATTGTAATTTTTTAAGAAATAAAAATGATACACCTATTAAATCTTGTAGCTTTGTTTCTGTTTCTCAACATATTTTGTTACCTACCCTACCTACACCAGTGTTAGGGGGCATTCATTAATTACGTGAGCACAAACGAGGGGGGGGGGGTCCAGCAAAATCTCATGTTACTTGAAAAGAATATACGAAGTGGTCCAAATTTATCTCACCGAGGGTCGAGGGGGGAGGTCTAGATTGGAAGAAAAACTGCTCACGTAATTAATGGATGCCCCTTACTGATCTAAGACAATGGTAAGATTATCACAATATGTAGTTATAAAACAAAGTACATCTGTAGACTTGTGATGCCCTGAATGAAGTTTCATTATTGAAGTTTACTTCGAATGGAAGATTATTTTTTATTGAGTTTTTGGTAAATATTCGGAACAAACGTCAACGGTTATGTAACGGGATTGTGTATGTTATCTTTACTTTAAAAAACAGCCTACGTTTTTGAATGGTTTGTTTGGCTACGCAGGGTTTGTGTAGCGGGCTTGTGTATATTATCTTAATTTTAAAAGTTTAACAAAAAAAAGTGCGTATTAACCGTTGACGTTTGTTCCGAACTGCAAACAGAGTGATTTGACAGTGTGAAAGCAAATTTTCAATTTACGTAAATAAAATTAAAAATGTAACATTTTCAACCTCCCCCAATGCAAATAGTTGTCTTTTATGGTAATTAAGAAGAATCTAAAAGTTTTATCAAAAAAAGTGCGTATTAACCGTTGACGCTTGTTCCGAACAATTACCGAGTTTTTAATTTTACAATATTTTATTTTACTTAAATCTTACAAAACTGATCAGTTTTATTGTAAGAAATCTCTCATTTTTTTTTTTAATATTATTTGCTGACAATAATATCATTAAATATTAGATATTTTGGTGCGTAATACATATTAATTACTTAAAAGTATAACTTAATTTAACATAAAAAAACTTAACTAATTATTATAATGCTTTATTATGAGCATAATGTACGATAATTATTATTAATATACAAAGTCGCAGTTTTACTTTATTATGCAACACAAAAAAACAGAAAGGAAAAATGTTTAATAACATTTTTTAGTAACAAAAACTTGGAATTTGCGAGTTCCCTCTAAGAAGTTCCCTGAGTTCTCGTATCTCTTGCCCATTTTGCATATGGCGGCCGTCGAAACCGGAAGACCGGCCAATTTACGCGACTCATCCATCCAGTTATATTATATACATCTATGGTCACGCCTACTACGAGATGATTTTACATCTTTTTGGTGTTATCTGAGCATCTAACGTTGTTTCGCTATATCTATGGTTGTTTTTTGACAGATATGAGATATTATTCAAAAATGGATGACGACAGCTTATTGAAGCTTTTAGACGGCACGAAGTTATTTATAAAATAAAATTATAGGATTATAGAGATTCTGCATACGCAGTGCAACTTAGGAAGAAATTTCAGCCATTCGTGGCATGGTTTTCAATATTATACCCCTATAATGAATGTCAATCAAACTTTAGACACACTCCCAGTCTTTCTCTGATCCCAATTGACTTTCGAAGACGTGTGTTTTCTTTTTTTATGTCATATTCAATTATGCTGTGAAGCTCTTCAAATACCACTTTACTCATACGGAAGTACATGAAGAATCGTCCGTCATCAAATTCTAGTTCCTTTACTAAAGTATGGAATTCTCCAAACATTTGTCTTTATTTGTTAATGTTGTGGACCCAAATACTTCTCACTTTTTTCTTTTTACGAGAATATTGATTTAATAATAATAATCGTAGCAAATCATCTTCAAATTCACTTTCAAGATATGGCAAAGCTGTCATCTGCTGAGAAGAGAATCACATAAACATAACCTAAAAAATAAATGTCAAATGTGTCAAATCAAACGCGCCTGCGCACAACCAGAGACCCCTTGTCACGTGGTCACAGCGACGCGTACGTACGTCGGCCAGTGTGAACGGGACAGGAACGTTGCGTCGCGTTGCGTCTGCTCAGTATGATCCTTGCTTAATGAGCATGTGTGTCAGTATCATAACCGCCAGGATTGGATTGTTTATGGCCCCGCCAAATCGCACATTTGCACGATCGTCAGTTGGGCCATTACCTCGAGCCATCTTTGTACTTTGTATTCGTGAATAAAAAAATAGACTAGGAGAATCAGGAGAATAGTGCCCTTATCAGGCACAAGAGCCCCTCTTTTCTGATAAGGTATACATGACTAGAAACGACCTCTAATTTAATATTTTGTAAAATATATGTGTTTATTATGTAACTCATATTTTTTTATATTACAAAAAAAAAAAAAAAAAAAAAAAAAGAAGTTCGGCTCCAAACAGTTTAGTTCTATAGTCTCACAGTGAACTGCGCTTTAAACCGTTATCTTACTTTTGGTCTTTACCTTTACGGAAGTGGCGCGGGGCACGTCCCGCTCCGAACTCTTTGTGTGGGGGGTACTTATGTTGAGTTTTTTCATCCGTGAGTCTATGATATAGAACACAGATAGATATTTTGACAGATAGTCCAGACGGGTTAGTATATTTATGGTCCAGACAGTTTTGTTCTATGGTTAAATTGTGTTTTTTTTTCAAAATCGGCTGCCACCGGTGTAATATAAAGTGGTTAATGTTTTGAATATTGCCATTTGAAGATTTGAAGAAGCGAGCATGGATTTTGTCCCAATATTTGGACAAGTTCAGGGAGTTCTGTTGAAAGCAAACAATTCATATGCTTTGTCTAATTTACGCACAAGGGGAGGTACCTATAATATTTTCAATAAATTTCTAACTGCACATTTCTGTTTGTCTTCCAATTTCTTATCACCGCGAGTCTTTTATTAATGCATTATGGCAGATAACATAATACAATAGGAAAACAACCTTTCTTATAACATTTTAGTTGTACCTTACGGTTTTTAATGATTTGCCTTACGAATGATAAAAATAAAAATATTACAGGAAGTTCAATTTTATTGTATCGGTTTCGATTTCTCAATAATTACTTTTGTTTCAGGTAACGAAGAGAAAATACAGTCGGTCGTAGATGCTCTAGCAAAAGTTCTCACTGAGAGGAGATTACTTTATAAAGGTTGCGCAGTGGAGGAATACTGTGATATTCTTCGCAAAATAAACTTTTTTTTGATTCTGAACTCAGATTTGGTAGTCTTGGAGGAATTGGCCAATAGTGATGATATCGGCCATCTGATTTGGATTACTCCGATGATAACAAAATGTTTGTTAATGCATCTGGTATGGGGCTTAGATCTTCACGAATTTTTCTGCGAAGCTCTCAAATTTTGTAATCCCGCACTGTCTCTTGAAATACTGGATATAGCGACGGAGTATGCGAGGTATTCAACTCCGGATGAAAGTATCAAACGTGTCGCACTCCTGGTTTCCTCCACCTACGAGATGGTCATCCGCATGTCTCAGAGAAGTGTTCTAGTCAAGGACCAGAAAGTAATCCTAGTTAAAGCGCACGATAAGATGTGTCAGTTGTTGAAGTACTTCAATGACCCTCCCAACAAGTCCAAGATGTCCGACTGGACCATGGACCGACTCTATCTCCACGCCGGAAGATCAATTCTACTCCTTTTTGAACACTTACTTTACTGCTTCAGTATGTTCTCCAGTAAGCCCCCGCAAGTTCCCGCGGAGTGCGATATCTATCAAGCCACATACGACGAAACGGATGAGAGCTTCTCGGAAAAGAAAGACAACATGGACGATATTGTAGCCGAGTACATAGATAAAATAAACCAATTGCTGCTGGAATCAGCTAAGAATAATGTCATGGCCATTAATGTAGACATTTATTGTTCATGGTGCGAACATCTGGACCTCAAAAACTCAAACATTTCGTTGCAGAGATCCGTGGGAGAGGCGGCGTACCAACTATGCGAAGTATTGAAGAGCGACCCTCGCCTCGAGAATGAAGTAATTTCCATGCTCCCCGCCATCTCTTGCCGTCCGGAAAACATCTCAGACCACATCAGCCAAGCCTGTCGAGAAACCATGATGGAGAGGTCGACGGAAAAGCATGCCAATCAGGGAATCTGGCTGGCAGGATTAATACGAAAAAACTACTTCTTTTTCGAAGAAGACTGTCTTAAATGCGCAATCAACAACATCTCCTGCCTCCTTCCAACGGACATCACAGCCACTTTTAAACAAGGCGTCAAAATACTATACGAACCTGTAAAATACGAGTATGCTAACTTCATCAAGTTATTGGTTTTAAAGTGCCTTTCCTCGTATACTATCGGGGATCAGGTGGCACTTATCAAAGAGACCTTTGCCGATTACACGTTGGGCGATCGTTTGGAATTATCGGATTACGAAATAAAGCAGACGGAATTCTTCAATAAGCTGCTGGAACCATTTGCCGATTCCGATCTGATTGAAATGTACTCTCTTTTTATTCAAAACCCAACCAAATTCTACCGCAGGACGTTTAAAGAATGCGTCGTCAAACCGCAGCAGACAACCATGATGCTGACGGCCTTGACGGAATTAAAAGTGTTCTCTCGATTAAGAATAGAGTACGAGTTCGATCCGACGCCGTACACGGCCCAAAACGCAAACTTGTCCGGATCTGCTTTGTTGATATTACACGCTGTTAAAAATATGCACGTGGAGAATCTAACGTCCGAAGTGGAGAAGTTGAGTTATGTGTTTTTTATTAAAGGGCTCGTCGGGAAGGAATTGGCGTCTGATGAGATCATTCTTTTGAAGGTTCTTATGCCGTCCATTCACAAACATTTGACGGAGAAGAACTGCGAGTGTCTGCAGGTGCACCTGCGAGCTTTGCAGGAGATATTCAGCACGGAGCAGCACGCCAGGTTCATAGCTCCGTTGCTGGTGATGCTGGCTCAGATCATGGAGTATGTGCGATGGGATCTGAGCACCTTCACAGCCACTGCAGCCGAGGTGCTCAAGTCTTCCATCGTCTTTCAGAGTGCTATTTTAAAAACTTTTCTGCAGAGTAAACAGCCATCAGGTGAGCATTAATAATAACTTTAATTTCATTAACCTGTTCAAAGCCAGCTTAGAATACATAACATCATTTCTCTGAGTTAACTAATTCTAGGGAAACTTCATATGATAGATTATATACTATTTTTATAAATATATGAACCCGTTATCTGGTAAGATGGTACAATTTATAAAAACATCAGTTTGCAAAAAATACGTAAATTATGATGAAAATAGAATCAGCCGAGCTATCTCTATTTTTTGTGGGAACGAGATCGATATCACGCGAGATCTCCTGTCAGATTTGTGTGATTTTCAATGGCTGTTATTTGCTTTTTCTACGGCCCGATGTTAGAATTTCAGCTGTGACTTGTTACGTATGTTAGTCTAGGTCGTTTAAAACATTCATTCATTCCTGCAAGTATGCATGTTTATTTATTCATTTAACTGCGATAGAAAATCACACAAATCTTACAAGAGATCTCGCCCGATATCTATCTCCATCGACATAGATTTCATGCTTATTTATTCGTTTAACAGCGATAGAAAATCACACAAATCTGACAAGAGATCTCGCCCGATATCTATCTCCATCGACATAGATCTCGGGCGAGATCTCTTGTCAGATTTGTGGGATTTTCTATCGCTGTTAAATGAATAGATAAGCATGCATACTTGCAGGAATTTGTTTTAAACGACCTAAACTAACATATGGGATAGCTCACAGCCGAAATTCTGACATCGGCCTGTAGAAAAAGCAAATAACAGCCATTGAAAATCACACAAATCTGACAGGCGATCTCACGCGATATTGATCTCGTTCCCACAAAAAATAGAGAATAGCTCGGCAGATATCGCACCGAGGGTTAATCAATTTTTTTTAATGATAATTTATTTTATTCCGGAATGTGAGGAGATTAGTGCGATTCCACTTGTTCCATAAAGCATATAAAGGTGAGAAAGTACAAGCCAACCATAGACAGAAACCAAAAAAAAAAAATTATATACCTATTGATAGTGGAAATTTGAAATGCTGTAAAGGACAAGAAATTCAAAAGTTTCACCACCGACTTTAAATTTAACTATGTCAAGGTGTTCTTATTTGTCTCTCATTGACCTTTTATTGGTGAAGCGAGTTGTTCAAAGTATCTGGTTCCCGGCCAAACGTTGCGGCTTCTGCGTTGTGTTGGCGTCCTCGCGTGTAATTTTTCATCCTATTTTGACCAGAATGTCTTTTTTTTTTATGTGAATACCTCAAGAGTTCCAGCTGCTCCCGTCTGGAGTCAGTAAGACTATGGCATCCCTAATAGGGGTATGTTGTGAGGCTGAAGGTAATGGGGAGGGGAAGGAGATGGGGAAGAGTAAGGTGGGAAAGTACCTGGCTATTCAGATCTGGTCACCAAACATGGCTAAAGCCATTCCAAGCAACGTTTCAATTCTGAATGGTGGTCTCACAACAGGGCGATACTGAGAGTATCTTCAACTCCGGAATGTGCCGCAAATATACTATATATTATTTTAAATGAATTAATTGTGAAATAACACAAATTAATCCAATAACATTTATTTGAGATTCGATCCCGCGACCTTTGGATTTTCGAGTCAAAAGCCTTACAGCTCGACCACGTCAGTCGTCACGCTGGCATTTATAATAAACTGTTCAAAAGCTTATAAGCCCTCTGCAGTAATACAACACCCGTTCTGGAACTAATTCTGCAGGTACCCAGCTTTCCCGAGATAAATACTGTTGGAAACAGCCATGGGTAAAAACTAAACTCTCTCATATAGAGCTATCGTAATAATTTGATGCCTGAGTTGGTAAGATATACCTGTAAATATGTATTTATTTTCTTATTTCAGATAATGAATTCAAATGGTTAGCCTCCAAGTTAACTTTCCTGACTCCAATGAATGCACATTACTTCCAAGAATTATGGCCGCAGCAGTATTTCAAAGAGTTGTACGACACGTCCCTCGGTGCCAAAGATTCTATGATCTGCTTGTGCTATGTAAGTATAACAGCTTAGAACCTACTTTATTGGTTTCCTCATTGCTGAGGATCAGGACCCCAAACAAATTTCCCTCGTGAACAAGGTTCCTTCACTCCTCATGGTTCTGCGCCGCATGGAGAACTGTTGTCACCGAGTTTCCGTATGACTATGATATTATTTGATTGGTCCAATGCCTTGATGATCTTCCTCTTTGCATTGATATCTTCTTTGGGGATGCAGTGTGGAAGATATTTTTAAGTAAAGAAAGGGGAGGAAGTTCTGAGAACAAAAAAGGTCTGAGTGGTGGAACCCGTGGGTCGTTCATATTCATAATATGGTACTATATTACGGCAGTCAATCAAGTTATGTTTAATTACCAAACTTTGGTGAATTATTTTTAATACCCGATTGTGCCTAAATGTATACTCGGACGGCGCTAATACAGAAAATCCCGATATAATATGTTCTATAGTTTCCGGAAAAGCCAAACATTTTCTACATAAATCATCAATTTGATTTATATCTTTGATTATATGACTATTATAATGACTCTATCTTGAAGGGCAAGCATAAATCCTTCTATTTCTGCGCTCAACTCTCCAATACTAAAGAAATTAATAAAAAAATATTATTATTATAAATCCATTCCTCCCATTGTGGTGCAAGGCGCTGGGTCGAAAGAATCTAGCTGGAGAGGTCAAAAGGTCTCCCTCGATGCGGGCTGCCACGCAGCTGGTGGGAAGATGTATCTTCTATGTCATCAAAACAAAACACATATTAATCGAATCACTTCTAAATTAAGATATCTGACCTACATATTTTATAGACTTAAGGAAGTACTTAACATTGAAAAATTGAAAATGATCTACTTTTCCCTGGTGCAATCTTCAATCATTTATGGCATTATAGGATGGGGTGGTGCACTTGATACATCTATTAAGCCTCTACAAATAATTCAAAAACACATAATTAAAGTCATATATAACAAAAATAAAACATCTCGACTAACTTATTATACAAAGAAACTAAAATATTTAATATATGTAAATTATTTATATTACAAACTTTGAAATATGTATTTAAAAACAAAAATAATTTCGAAATAAATGAAAACAGAATGAGCAAAAGAATAAATAATATATTTTACACCCCACAAACCAATACTAAATTATTGCAGACACATAGCAGTTTCATTGGTCCTCGTTCATTTAACCTTCTACCACTACAAACTCAAATGATAAATAAAATGATAAAATATGTAAAAGAGGTAAAATTATGGTTGAATAATGTAGATATTGAAACGCTATTTCTATAAATTTATCCTTCCTTTTACAAAACACTGTCTGTAACTTTCTAAACTGTAGTACAATATGTTTTCTGTTTATTTTTTTATAATAACTAAAAAAAATAAAATAAATAAAATCAGTATGTTTTTTCCATATTTTATAATAGCTGAAAAAAAAACCCTTTTCACTTGTTCTACCTATGAAATACTAATTTTATATTTTATATGTTTTTTAAGTCTATTTTATACTTTATGTACTTAGAAATATAATATTTTGTTTTAATATTACCCACACTCAGGCAGTGCCTTAGTGGGTTTTCATTTCTTGTTCATACTATTTGTTATTATATATTATGTTATTATATGTATACTATTTGCTATTATACATTATATGTACAAATAAATGAGAATAAATAAAGTTTAAAAAAAAAAAAGGTATCAAACCACTTGGGGTAACCCATGGCAGAGGTATTGGTTATCCAATTAGTAATTTCCTGGGCGGCGGTACCCGTATTAGCCTCCCAAATAACCTTACTGCCTTTTTTGCCCAATCCCCACAAAGTTTCCCGATTTTAACAAAGTTTCTGGTAATTCTGGGAGGTGAGCACAACTGGGCAGCTTTACTACTAATTACATTACAGGACTCCTTGTCCATTCCGTAATACTTTCTATTAAATTTCTTTTCGAAGATCATTAATGGTTTCATCCGCCTTTAATTTTGTAATCAAAGATTCAAACCTAAATTAGATTAATTAGAAACAAGGCTAAACAGAGTGCTGAAACCTACCCTAAGGTTTGAACTGGCAGAGGAACGATTAAAGTAGACTGAATGCTGAGAAAACCAGATCCCTGAAGCGTATAAAAAAAGCATATAAAATAAAACCATGTTTTACCGGGTGACTAACGTGGAGTTTCGGAAGGAACGCAGTGGTGAAGCGTAGTACACTAGATTAAGAAAGGGACACTTCGATTTTTTGGACGTGTGGACCGGATGAATGGAGAGAATAAGTCTGAGATGCCCAACGAAAATATGACATGACAAAGTGAACCAAATACTTAAGTTAGATCAAGTCAAAAGTTAGAATAACAGAAGAGTATGTGTGAGACAATACATGCATGTGAAAGGAGCCAGGAGTGTGTGCCGTTACCGAGTTGTGTGGAGGTCTATGCTCTCTGCCTACCTGTGTGGTGAAACGGCATAATAGTTAATAGACCTACCATCATATTTATTGTAACACAGGGTTGTCTCACAAACATCCGGTATCAAATGCTTTGGATGCATCAAGCGCTTGGATGGTTTAATAGCAGGCGGTAGGAATGATTCTGGGTCCCGACCTTGAGGTCGCAGTCGTATTTATCTAATTCTCAATCCCTGCATTATCGCAGCTTTAGTACCATCTATGAGTTACCTCTTAAACTGCTATCTAGAATATCACAATAATCTTTTACAGCTCCTGCCCCGTAGCCTGGTGTCGGAGTGGAAGACCATCTTCTCGGGGATGTGCCTGAAGAACGACGTCACGGCCTGCTTCATCTCCCTCTGCTCCGTAGTGAAGTTCATCACGCGGAGTGCAGAGGAACTAGGCACTCCCAATGCCTTCGCCTGTGTGGAGCACTGCTGTAGGAATGCAGCCAAAATTCTACAGGTATTAATATATTCATCTCATTACTCATTGATCAGGCACCTCCAGGCGTCCCTGATCTGCGCTACTTCGGTGACCTCTGTCCACAGCAGTCTCAGCCTTTGGAGTTACTTCTCCCAACATTGTCTGGGGCTTCATTCCATCTGGAGTCACACTGAGTATTAGCTATTTCGTTTAAATTAACACACTTTCGACGGGACGATAGTTCTTCCTTTTACGCTGGTCCTACTTGATTGGCGGGAAAGGCATTGCTGTCTGATAATTTTATATGAATACTAGCTGACTCGGCCAAGTGATGCTGTGGCTAACGATACACAGTGCCAGCTACTAGATGGTTACCCAACCTAGATAACCAAGTTTGTATCGATAAATTAACTCACACCGCCATCTGTTAGAAACTTATGGAACTTACAAATAAGTACAAAGCATTGTCGTATAACAAACATTTAATCTGCAATAATAAATATTGAGGTCAATAATCGAGATAAAAACTATCATATCTTTTAAATTGGACCAAATTAAACACAGTAAGCCATTTTTCGTCAAAATCGGTTAAGAAGTGTCGGAGTTTATCTTGAACAAACAGCGTGATTTTTGTATACAAAGTATACCAATATCTTTGTAAAGGTTCCAACTATGTATATGTAAATGTATAAAAAAATGTAATTCAAGTCGTCCTCTCTATTTTGTTCTTTTGTGCGAAAGAATATTTTATCAAAGGGAGTCTGTATTAAATTAATTAGAAAGTAAGAAAAAAGAGTAATAAAACCTTACACTTGAGATGGCACTGGTGCCAAAGTGAAAACCAATTTTTTATAATGTAATAAATATTTGGGACAAAATGTTTGGGTCCCCCCATGTGTCCCAATCAGTCCCTCAGGCCTCGATGATATTTTGTCAGAGAGTAAAAATATTTCTGCTTTAACCCTTCGAATAATAAGAAAATAATTTTTGCCTATCAAGGTTTGCGCGCAAAATTCCTGGTTCTTCCCATGTATTTTAAATGTTCATATTTATTGGGTTTTTTTAACGCTTTTGCAAAAACAAAAATTGTTCTAAAATCTAGATAAAATAATCTTTCCGGTGTGTTTATCAGAAATCAACATTTTTGTTTCTAAATATTAAAATTTTAATATTGGCAATTTAAATTGGCTAAAAAGTGCATATCTGCGAATATTCGAATTAAAGTAATTAAAATAGAATAAACTTAAAATTTAAAATACAGATTCCTTTTCTAAATAAAATTTGTAATAAAACTGTCACCTCACTTTTTATCACTTTCATACAATTTTATTTTAAAATTAAATGTGTGATACGTCACAAATTGGCGAAAAATTAAACCGTCACTTTTGATCGGGTTTGTAAAATATCTGAAAAACCTAGCTCATATATTTCTGAGACAATGAGAAGCATTATTTCATTCCGTTTCTAACATAAAAGAAATCACAAATATTCGCATGACAGGAAGAGAGATATCTAACTTATAATAATGCACTGTTGCCTGGGACAATCTGGGTCTCCTGTTATTATAACGGCATATGATGTTTTGGGACAACTTGGGTCTCCTGTGATTAGACGGGTTAAAATAAAGTCCATATTAATGAAATATTTCTGAAAGTGTCTGAAAAATATAAACTATTTTTGACAGGTGATAAAATTCGCCTTCAAATTTTATAAAGAATTTAAGAAATAAAAAAAATCAACAGTTCCGAAGAACAATGTCGGATCTGACAAATATTGAAAATCATTTGGCTTATTTATTGGCTTATTTTGTTGATTTAAAAGACTGTATTTTCCACGGACGTCTGTCGGAAGAATTCACAGTATCGCAGGGACTAAAACAGGGGGACGGTCTGGCTCCCACTCTCTTCAACATTGTGCTCGAACATGTAATAAGAAAAACGCTAATAGACACTGGCTCCAATATTTGTTTCAAGAGCAGTCAAGTTGTCGGATATGCGGATGACATTAACATTGTTGGAAGATCAATTTCAGCCATTAAGGAGGTCTTCGATCCTTTAGAAACAGCGGCACGGGAAGTAGGACTGCAGGTTAATGTCAACAAAACGAAAATGATGATACAGAGCAGGAACCCTTCACACAGATGAAGAAGTAGTGCACAATTCAAAGACAACTACTTATACGAAGTGGTCGACCAATTTGCCTACCTGGGCTCCAGTCTGACAGAGAATAATGAGGATCCAGCAGAAATCAGAAGGAGAATCACAGCAGCCAACAAAACATACTTCTCTTTGCTGCCAGTGTTTAAGTCACGTAGTGTCCACAGAAAAACCAAAATAACCATATATAAGACCATTGTTAGAACTGTATTGGCATATGGATGTGAGGCGCTGACACTGACGGTAAAGATGGCTGAAATGCTGGATACTTTTGAAAGAAAAGTGCTGAGAAGAATATGTGGACCCGTGAAAGAGGGTGAACAGTGGCGCATCCGGCACAATACAGAATTGTATAATATATATAAGGCACCTAGCATCTCAACACATATGAGACTCCTCAGGCTGAGATGGGCTGGGCATGTACAAAGAATGCCGGATACACGCGTCCCAAAAAGAATTTTGACTGGACACCCAGGTGGAAAGAGAAAAGTGGGAAGACCCAGACTGAGGTGGGAAGACGAAGTAAGAGGGGATGCAGCACAGCTTCTCCAGGTACCAAATTGGAAGTCAGCCGCTGAGGACAGGAGGAGTTGGAGGCGACTGTTGCAGGAGGCCAAAGCTCGATATGGGCTGTAGCGCCATCGAAGAAGAAGAAGTATTTTCCACGGACATATGAATATATCTGGACCTGCCCTAAGTAATAAAAATGTTTTATTTCCCCCTCCCCATGGAGCCAGCTGGAGCTCCTCCTTGGAGCCAGCTCGCTTCATGGGGAGGAGAGAGAACCTCGCTTGAATCTAAAATATGTGACGTCATCATTCTTGTCCTTGCCAGCGCGGAACTAACATCCATACATTTTACGAAATAACATGCCAAAAACGGTAGCTTGTGCTATACATTATACCCACATATTATGTGGACATAGCGAATGTGGGCGGTTCTCCAATGTGATCGTCGCTGGTTACAGGGGTAAGTAAATTATGAAACATTTGTAAAAGTGCCTTAACTAAACACGGCAACAAAATATTGCTATGAGAATAGGGGTGAATCTTTTCGGGGCGAGCATTTGGCCTTCGAAAATATGTTATTAACGTGGCAAGCAATTCACGCTCCCATGTAAAAAGGTCTATTCATTCAAAGTAGATTTTGCTTTTAAGAACTAAATGGTGATATTATAATGCGAGATGCCTATATACTGTCAGATTGATTTTTTAACGAATCGCAGTCATCTTTCCTCTCTTCGCCCCCCATAGTTTGGTTTTTCCCCTCATCTGTATCTTCTGGTCTATTGAATATGGATGTCTATGGTATTTTCTGATTTTTTAATGAAATGAGATGAAGTATCAAAGATCAAAACAACATTACTTTTCTTGACACAAAAAACAGTAAACATGCAGAAACAATTCTTTAAAAAGCTCTACTGCAATAATTCAAAATCGCACATCGGACATTGTTCTACGGGACCTTCGAAATAATTTTTGAAATATAAAAATTTTGCATGCAAACATAAAAAGTTTTAAAAATTAATTTTTATGTAAAAAACGTTTTATTAGATACACTAGACCCGGCCACACGTTGCTGTGGCTTACCCAACCTTTATAACCAACGCCATCTGTTAATTTGCATACCTATCAAATTCCACCGCCCGCTTGCCAGCTGCCCGCTGCCTGAATTGAATCTTTGAATTTCTTGAAGTTTCTCTACTATAATATGCACGTATTTTACATATAAACCTTCCTCTTGAATCACTCTATCTATTGATGAAAACCGCATGAAAATCTGTTGCATAGTTTAAAAGATCTGAGCGCACATACAGCGGGAGCTACTTCATTTTATACTATGTAAAGATAAAGATGTATTACCAACGTTTTTGTCATCTTACTTTTTTGTCGTTCCATGTAAAAATAATTAATCAAAAGTTTGCAATCTTTTATAAATTTATTTCAAATTGCGATTTGAAGCTTTGGTTTCATGAAGGTCTATATTTTACTTCTTTTGTGATTATTTTTTAGATTTGAATATAAAATATTTTTTTATAAAATATATTCTCGTAAATTTTTTCCTGTAAATCGCTCTTGTAAGCGATTTATGGCCAAATTACCTATGTAAACGACACCAAAAGCCACTTAACGTAATTTATAGCAAGTTACAGAACTTATTCTTTCGGAAGTTTTTTGACAGGTCTAATTGCGCCCGCGCGAATTTCCAGCCTTCTTACAGCTTATAAAATCAGTTTGATAAGCTAAGATACTTCCGCAAGAAATAGTTCCGAAATGCGCCGCGCACCGTTGCGAAATGTCAAAAATTAAAAGACAATTGTTTTCATAGGATTTTTTTCCTACAAAACTAGTATTTATTTCCACTTATTTAAGTTTTCTGGAAAATGAGCATCCTTCTATTCAATTATCGGTCCAATCCTTTCCAATTTAATGTTTTTGTTTTTAACATTTACGTATTTGAAATTTTGAATTCGAAGTCGGTTGCTGTCAGCAGATGTCAGGTAGCTGTCATTCGGATGAAACGAAATTAATTGCCGCCTTTGATGGCACAAAAGTGTGTGGAGAATTGTTTAATTAAAGCCACAATCTATTTCAATACTTTATTTGGGCCTTTTCGTCTTTATTGACAAAATCGCGTAAATTTGACAGTAGCAGGTCGTTGTTGACAGGAAGCCGCCATCTTACTGCAAATAAATTTACAGATGTAAACGGTCGCATGAGCATTTACACAGGTCGAACTTCCGAACAACTTCCGTGATCATTAATTACCAAAAGTCGGATGCATATGTGAACGCTCCTGTGAGTGACCTGTCAAAATCTTATGTAATCCGTAAATTTTAATTACGAGTGTAACCCCCGCCTAACTATGATTTCTCACTTCATAGAAAGTAAGGGAGACACAATGATTTCTATATGAGATATACATATGTATATGAGTTGTTCCAAAAACCGAACAAACAGACTTTAAGGGTTAAGCAGAATCAACTGTATATATGATTCCACGACAACTTAATAAAGTGGCATTTCAACACTCAACACCCCTTTGACGAAAAGTCATCAAAAGTTTTGAAAATATCATCGTAATCAAGTGTTATTGAGTGTTAAAGTTGCATGATTCTGAGCTGGTCATCTTGTATATATAGTGACCGGACAACTCAGAATAAATTCAACTCAACACCTCCTTTGAAAGTCATTAAAAGTAATAAAAAAAATTTAAGAAATTGATTAAATAGGTTTCATTAGGTTTGGTTGCGGGCTATTTCACCAAAAAAAAATTCGCAGCTTTTAATGCCTTTTCAAAGAAGTTTTGAGTTGAGTTGATTCTGAGTTGTCATGGAACCGTATTTATACCTATACTAGCAGACCCGGCCACACGTTGCTGTGGCTAATGAAACCTTTATAACCAACGCCATCTGTTAAATCAAATCCACACCACGCTGCCTGCTGCCCGCTGCCGCTTGGCCAGATATATGATGTATTTCAACCAATTTACACCAAACCTTGACAAATTATATACCTAAAAACCTCCCTCATGAATCACTCTATCTATTGGTGAAAACCGCATGAAAATCCGTTGCGTAGTTTAAAAGATCTAAGCGCCCATACAGCGTGAGCGACTTCATTTTATGCTTAGTAAAGATAAAGATAATTTTCAATGATACGTATATAGAGGTTTAAAACAAAATCCTTTATTGTAAACAGAACCCTTGTTTTAGCCCGCTTGAAGGGTTTCAATACAACTGTATTTATATTGCAGGAAATCATCGTCGCCAAAGAAACAAATGCCGAAAAGCTCGTGTTGATAAAGAGCGTGATATCGGTGGTCAACGGAGTGCCATCCAGGATGCAGTACGTCTGCTTCAGCAGCTTCCTGACCCCGCTGACCCCGCTGGTGACCTCGTATGTGGACCTCTGCCAGAGGGAGGACTCGGAAGTGAAGAAGCTGATGGGCGTCATTGAGGAGCTGAGCCAGGAGGAGTGCCGCTCTGTGATGAGGATGCTGGTGGTTCAGGGGGCCAAACCATGAAATGAAACACTTCAAGCCGCCCGCTATGGCAGGCTTTACGAACGGAGATCAACTCTTAAATAATACCCATTTAAAATGACTTGTTTCCATCTGACATAGCAATGTTACGAGATACATCTATCGACCAGTTGATTAGTCAGACATATCCAAATACTGAGTTTTGAGAAAATGAGGAAAGAAATATTCGAATGCTCACCATAAATCAAATATTATTTACAAGTGTCTGTGTTTTACATTCCCCTCCTCTCCCGCCTTCCCTCCCTGCCTTTAAACTATATGAAATACACATATTTTTCAAACAACCAATGCACCATCTATTGTAAATTTGATAAATTAAATAAAAATTTCATTTATTTATTGCTTCTTCACAATTTAAATACATTATTAGCATGTAATTATTAACTCCACTAGGGTTCACCCGTATCAGGGTTAATAATTTCACAATTTAATAAAAGTAACACACATCAATATCGGTCGTTACCAAACAGTTAAATAAAAGCTAAATAATAAAATTTTAAAATAAAAATGTAGAAAAAATAACAATTATTATTTTTTAATTTATAAACTAACGTTTAAGACAAGATTTTTATGCATAGCACAAAGGGTAACAATTATTATAAGCAATAATTATCAGCCTGAAACACTCATCTACATTGAAAAAATCTTCCGAGAAAAGATACTTGCCGCCAACGGGACTTGAACCCGTATCCTTCTGATTGCCGGTCTGGTGCTCTACCACCGAGCTATGTCGGCTTATCTAATACCCGCCAATGTTTAATACAAGATTTTTATGCATAGCACAAAGGGTAACAATTATCATAATCAATAATTATCAGCCTGAAACACTCGTTTACATTGAAAAATCTTCCGAGAAAAGATACTTGCCGCCAACGGGATTGAACCCGTGTTCAAGTTTAGAAGTCGGGTCGGAAGCGGGGTCAGGAAGTGTTCAGAAGGACACGGGTTCAAGTCCCGTTGGCGGCAAGTATCTTTTTTCGGAAGAATTTTCAATGTAGATGAGTGTTTCAGGCTGATAATTATTGCTTATAATAATTAAAAAATAACATACAAATTATTCATTATGCCAGAGCTTACCTTTATATGTTGAAATCTGCGCGGAAGTGAACAACTCACCAAAGTTTCATCGCAATCGGTGAAAGGTACAGGAAAAATGGTACAATAACGCATAAGGGACAAACAAAGAAACATTCATTGAAGAAAAAGATAACAATAATGTTATATTATTGATGGGAATAACACAAAAAGTTATAAAAAGAGAGTTGTTCTAATAATAAAGAAACATTCATTTTTATATACAAGATATTTCAATGGCATGTATGTAATCTGAAACGCTAGAATTAGCTGTTGGTGCTGGAATATTTGGATATGATGCCAGCCATTATTCGTGAGCAAAAACGTTTTATGGGTAAAAAGTTTTATAATTGTAGTACAGTCAAATCATCTCATCTCCTTCTTAAACAGACCCTCCATAAAAAATCCCCAAAGATGACACAGGCCCTGAGGGAAATTATTTTTCTCAGGGCTTCCTGTGTGGAGATAATGTAGAAAAAAAATGGCTGTTTATTGTAAGCGCACTACCGGCTGTTACCATAGGCCTTGTATTGTCGTCTGTGGTTGAAATTTTAAAATGATTTTTGCCGTGACCGTAGTTGGATATATGGCGCATAATAGGCCACTTGCATCACATTTAAAAAAAAATTCCAGTTTAGGCAAAATTCTAAGACATCGTGAATTTTTTTTTTTTCAATCGTATTTTTGCAACCCTGGCAATTTTTTGAAAATTTCAATTCGAAAAGCCAAGACGTTTTTTTTAAACCGGAAAGACGAGACATAATTTTATGGAGAAAAAACAATAATTACATACCTAGCCAAAAATCATTTTAAAATAAAAGAACGTTTTCCACAAGAAAGGGCACAGGAGAATAACGAGGCATACCAAAAATATTACATCTCATAAATATTTTTTTCCTTGATCCATCTTATTGATCATAAATCATTATAATGTTCAACGTCTATGTTACTAAATCAAATGTAATATACTTGTAAATTACAATAATAATAAGAATATTACATGTACGTACAGACATCGTAAAATGTACAAAGTTCTCTTCATAACATCTGTCAAAAAGTCAAACCTAATAATAAGTTCGCAGAGAACAAACAATAAATCTAGTGAACGTTAAATGTCAAATTCAAAAATTCGCCTGAAATCAAAGTGTTGCCATATAATAAAAATAAATCAGTGTGGAATTTTACAAAATTAATAGGAACATTTTCGGAGACGCGACATTTTCATGTAGTGATGTCACGAGCCCAAATAATGGATTTATTTATTTAAAAATAAAAAAAACTACATTTCTAAAAAATTTTACTAACACTTTCGTAATCTTAGTAAAAAAATCTAACCATGCGATTTTTTCCAAGTCGTTATGAAATCCATGCAAGTGGCCTATTTTAATGGATCTGCACAAAAACAACATTATTTCGATAGCGCCGTTTTTCCGTAAAAGGGCTCAATTTATCTTCTTAACCTGCGAACACTTGCGTCTTTAAAACCCACATGAGCACTAGCGTATAGAGCATTTTGCTCACGTTTTATAAATTAATAGCCAAAAGTATATAAATGATAGCATATTTATTTATATTATTTCTAATATATAATAAAACAATCATGTAAAATCACATCAAATATTTATTTTTAATATATAAAACTTATTATACTATAATATTTTAATAACAAATGTAGGAACTAAATTGGCATTTCTTAACTGCACTTTTAACTATCTAACTCGTGCGGCATTTTGTTCATCGACCGAGTTGTCACTCGCGCGTTGAGCAAAATGCCGCGCGACTGGAACTTGCCGAACCAACCATCTCTACTGAGCGACTGATACACACTAAGACGAAAAAACTGTTATGTGCGGGACAGGGGAAGTATAAAACTCAGCTACTGGGCAAAAGAGCCACGTAAGCACGTTGTTGCATAAATGGTGCGAATTTTAAATTCACCGTGAAGAAAATGCTCATACTGCGAGTGCTCGCGGGTTAATTATGAAAGAAGTACATAATAAAAGAATATATCAATACATGTGTTTTTCATATGAACAAAGCATTCTTTTTAGGGTGAATTGCCTATTTTTTAAAAAAAAGTAGTACTGTATAAATAATGTATACTGACTAAGTGTGAGGTTATTGATTATTGTCAATACCATACAATGGGCAATTTAGTTAGGGTTTTGTTCTATGTAATCTTTATACAACTTAACACATTTGACTTTGTAGTCCGTGGTGTCGCTATTGTAGATTTTGTCATAAAAAAAATTAATAATTTTGTTTTTCCGTTAGTTCCTTCTTTGACTATCTGCAGAGTTAAATGTGTCAAGCTGTAATATATTTTATTCAACTAGTATGTTGGTATTGCCATTGAATAAATATTAGGTCCTTACATATGAAATTGGTGTTTTGCAAAGATATTCAAATACAGAAGAGATATGCTATGGTGTCCGCGCAACTGTCGCCGGACTACGCACTAATTAGCGTAGTTTTCATACAAAAAGAATTTGTTCATTTCGTTGATTTTTTGAAAATGTGCATTAATATTGGTTAACAATATATTTTGAATAAGGAAAGAATTCGTTCATTTAGTTTAACGTTCGTTTGGTTTATTTGTTAATTATTTGTTCTTTTAGTTTATTTGTTAATTGGTAAACAATATCGGCGACACCCGGAAGCGCAGACCCACATAGTAAAAACAGCAGATAGCACATCTACTTATATTTCAATATCTTTGGTGTTTTGCCATACTGGCAACTTTGATCTCAAATATCTTCTCTTTGGTTAGGAATTCCAAATTCAAATTTATACAGCTATTTACTCATGTATTTGTGTTTCGAAAATTATAATTCATTTGTTTTTTCCTTAATTGTTTTTTTCTTTGCGTCATTAAATTACTTTACAAAATGGAAAACTTGAAATATCCGGTTATTTACGAGTACGAGTTCCACCGTGGCACCAGTGCTGCAGAAAGGGCTCGAAGGATTAATGATGTGTATGGCGACGGTGCCGTAAAAGAAAACACAGTGCGTTTTTGGTTCCAACGTTTTCGCTCTGGAAATTTCGACCTGCAGAACAATCTCAGACCAAAGTTGATAATGAAGAATTGAAGGCTATTGTGGAAGCGGATCCATCGCAAACCACGTCCGAGTTAGCTGCAGGCTGCGGTGTTAGTGATAAAATTGTTTTAATCCACTTGAAGCAAATTGGGAAGGTGAAAAAGCTTGAAAGGTGGGTACCTCACGAATTGAGTGAAGCAAATCAAAAAATGCGCGTTAGAACGCTAGACCACACACTGCACAACAGACGGCTACCAAATTAGAGGAGCTTCAATTGGAATGTCTAAGACATCCACCGTACTCTCCGGACCTTGCCCCAACAGATTACCATTTTTTTCGAAATTTGGATAACTTCTTGCAAGGGAAAAAATTCAACTCCAATGGGGCAGTCCAAACCGCCTTCAAAGAATTTATTGATTCCCTTCCGAATGGTATTTTTAGTAAAGGGATCGATGAACCACCTATGAGATGGCAAAAGTGCATAGATAGCAATGGTACATACAAAGATATTCAAATACAAGAGAGATATGCTATGGTGTCCGCGCAACTGTCGGCGGACTACCCCCTAATTAGAGTAGCTTGCATACGAAAAGAACTTTTTCATTTCGTTGATTTTTTTAAGATGTGCATATTGGTTAACAATATAGTTTGAATACGGAAATAATTTGTTCATTTAGTTGAACGTTCGTTTGGTTTATTTGTTAATTATTTGTTCATTTAGTTTATTTGTTAATTGGTAAACAATATCGGCGACACCCGGAAGTGCAGTCCCACATAGTAAAAACTGCAGATAGCACATCTACTTATATTTCAATATCTTTGGGTATATACTTTGATTAAATAAAAATATTATATAAAAAAAAATCGACTTTACGTTCCTCCCATACAAAACGCCAATTTCATATGTAAGGATCTAATATTTATGTGTGCATAAAATTATATTTTTTTAATTTATTTTTTTGTTGTAATGTAACTATGATCAATACTGTGTGTTATTAAAACAGATTTAGTTATTGTTATTACAAAGATCTGATATTTTTTGATATTTTCTATGATAAACAGTAATATGCTAATATAAAGTTAGTTTCGACGACCTCCGTAGTCCAGTGGGTAAGACTCTTGACTCACAATCCGGAGGTCGCGGGTTCGAACCCGGCATGCGCAAATAAATTTTATTTGATTAATTTGTGTAATTTCACAATTAATTCGTTTAAAAATAATATATAGTATATTTGCTGCATGTTCCAGAGTGGAAGATACTATCAGTATTGCCCTGGTGTAAGACCACCATTCAGAATTGAAACGTTGCTTGAAAATGGCTTTAGCCGTGTTTGGTGACCAGATCTGAATTGCCAGGTACTTCCCAACCTTCCTCTTCCCCACCTCCTTCCCCTCCCCACTACCTTCAGCCTCACAACATACCCCAATTGGGGATGCCATAGTCTCACTTGCTCCAGACGGGAGCAGTTGAGATTCTTGTGCGGTATTCACTGTAAAAAAAAAAAAAAGAAAATCAAAATTCACATGCACTTTTTGTTTTTTTTTTACATTAGCTTCACACATGAAGCTCTGAGGAAAATAATTTCCCTCATGGTCTATGTCATCTAAGGGGATGATGTGTAGAGGGTCTTTTTAAAAAAAACGGAGAAGAGGGAGTTCTGGAAAGTGTAGGGTGGGTAGAAATCTGGGTCAGTGTGTCCAGGAGTGACGGATGTATGAACCCATCCCTCCAACTGCGGTGCAAGGGGATGGGTCAACCAACGATCCAGCCTGCCATGCAGAAGGTGGGCAGACACATCTGCCACTATGACTTAGACAAATCTCACCCCACGAACCCGGGTACCCCTGCAAGTCACCAAAAGTATCGAACCACTTGGGGTGACCTATGGCAGAGGCAGTGGTGTAGCTGGCATGGGTAGCACCCTGGGCGGATAACGTGGTGTCTAGATTACATCTAAAGAGATCTAGTTTACATCTCCCTTAACTATTCTCTCCAAATCCAGCCTGCCACGCAGGAGGCAGGCAAACACATTCGCTGCCAAAACCTACACAAAACTTACCCCATAAACCTGGGCACCCCTACTAAGTCACCAAACATAGCGAACCACTTGAATAAGTTACCCCATTTTAAGGTATTCAATATTTATTTATTTTGAAAATGCAGATCATGAATAAACAATTAATAATGCAGTCCTATAAAATCAGGTAGGTGTTTTTTTAATTTGTGAAAAAAAATATCTGCAAATAACAATATGTAGGTAATGTACCTATCTTGTATCTTCACTTTTTTTTGTCCTTTGTCTATATAGGTATTGGCTTGGCCCCATTTAACAGGTTCGCTGCCGCCTATGCACAATATAACTGAACCTAGGTGCCAAATATTTTTTTATTTTTTTTTAGTTTTTAAATATACTTACAAGAATAATATATCGTTGCAAAAATTTTTTTTTCAGTGGAAATATAAAAAAAAGCAAAAAAAATCACGACTCCGGCCGGAGCCGGCGGCACCATGGTTGAAAATCACTTAGCAGGTGCCGGCGGTTTCGTCCGTTTAGTCGCATTTTTGTTAACTTCTACTCTTTGTTTTGATAAAAATCAAACAAAAATAGCAACATATCCATTTGCAACGTGTTAACAACGATTCAGATTACCTTCGATCAATTTCATGACTACTTTGCTTGCATGACCCTTTCCACCTACATCTGCATCAGCCGATCCCCCGTACACATGAAATTTCAAAATTCACACCGTACTTTTGGCGTTAATTATTTATGTATTGTCTGAACGACAATCACCCACGCCACAATATCATACTCTCATCAAGGGAGAGTTCTCTGTCTGGATAGTAAATTTTACTCAATTTTTCACTTATCGTGTACTTTTTTCAATGGCCCTTTACAACAATAAACTAATTTTTCTTTGAAAACCGATCGCTGTAAAATGTTGATACAATTGTCAACAACAACGCCAGCTACAAAAATAACCATCAGCTGCGAGTGCCGGCAGGAAAATGATGTTTGTGCAGTTATACTACTCATTGCTCCGGCCGGAGTCGCCGGCACCCAGTGCAAGACGCCAAATGGCTCCGACCGGAGTCGCCGGCAGCGAACCTGTTAAACTTGTTGATTGTATGTTAGGAATTGAGACTGTCTTACAAAAATAGAATCATCATGAATGTATTACCTGTTTTTAATAATAATATTACATTACATGTTACCTATTGTAAAAAACTAATATTATCCCTATTAAAAAATTACTTATTAAATACATATTCAAACCGTTTGTGTTAAAACGTGATTTATTTATGTATTGTAATAATACATGTTATTCCCCTTATGTTATTACTCAATCTTTACATATTATAAAGTAAAGTCCCCCGCGCTGTCTGTCTGTCTGTCTGTTCGCGATAAACTCGAAAACTACTGAAAGGATTTTCATGCGGTTTTCACCAATAGATAGAGTGTTTCGTGAGGAAGGTTTAGGTATGTAATTTGTCAAGGATTTGTGTAAATTGGTTGAAACATAACGATAATTGTTAGAAGTATCGGAAAAGGTCCAGCCGCCTGGTAGCTTTCATCGAAAACGCTGCCCAATCTTTTTGGGATATAACAAAACAATTAATGGTGGGATATTCCTCTTTTATAGATCTACAAAAAAGTCCACGAATTCATACATCTATCTTTTACGGATAGCTTACTATACACATTATATCTTCTTATCTTATTATTCTTATCAATTGTTGTTCGTTTGTCTCGCTAAAACTCGAGTCATATACCTTAGGGAACGTACCCATACTACGTGACACTTTTAGGGGGGGGGGGGGTCATCAAAATGTCACGCTTGGTACAAATGAGCAGCGGCGGGCTTAGGTTTTTGGTCACCGGGGGGTACCTGTCATTCTGATACCATTTAAAATCTTCTATCATCAGTTTGTCAGTACGTGAGAACTTTATTTACTGTTTTAATATGCCAAGGAAAAGACGAGCTGACATAGTAGATCGTCGAAGTCAATCAAATGGGCGACAAGCTACGAGTACCTCACGTGCAAACCGCACTGATGATCTCTTCGCGATGAACTCAAAGACGGCGGTGGTTACACAGATTGGATTTTACAAAGTGTTTTATTAGCCACAGCAAAGCGTGGCCGGGTCAGCTAGTGACTAAATAAAATACCCAGCCCCGGATCTACGACTTCTTCAAACGGGGGCAGAAACTTGATAGTGGCGCCACCTCTCCTTAGGTGTAGTGTTGGGTAGGACACGATATCAGGATGAGTTTGTTTGAGGTACTCAAATATTGAAATGAGGTGTTGAGGTGTCCCACCTCATTTGAGGTGAGGTGTTACAAAATATTTTCGCTTACGGGGGGGGGGGGGGGGGGTGGTTTTTTTTCCTTCAGCTTGATTTTCTTGGTTCAGAGGTGTTAGTTTTCTAATAAATACCGGGGTGGCGGTACCCATACCCGCCTCCCGTGTCTGTTATTTTTGTAATACGAAAAATGGATATAAAAAAGGCCTACCCCCTCCCCACCTTCACCACCTCTGATCCCCTCCCTGAACCCCCCCTGATTCCCCCCCCCCCCCCTGCACCCCCGCTCCACAGCAACCCCCTCCACCTCATCTCAACACTGCCTCATCCTCCCTCCCTTGGGAGCAGTTGGGACTCTTGTGCTCATAAATTATTGTTTTGTTTATTCACATAACAATAATTTACAAATAAAAAAAAAAAAATTTCGAGCAGCTGGGACTCTTGTGCTCATAAATTATTGTTTTATGTATTCACATAACAATAATTTACAACAAAAAAATATTTAAAAAAAAAATTTTTTTGGAGCAGTTAGGACGCTTCTGCGGTATTCACAATATATTAATTGGCTTACCCCATCACCACCTCACGGTTCTAATACAAAAATGTCATAGAATATACAAACACTTCACGCCTCACCACCTCATACATTTGTCCCAAACTATGCGTGACATGACATGTAGTTTAATACATCAACCACCTCACACCTCACCTCATATTTGTCCCATACGTGACATGAATGTAGTCCAATACACCAACCACCTCACACCTCACCTCGTATTTGTCCCGTACATGACATGAATCTAGTCCAACAAAACAAACCACCTCACACCTCATGTTTGTCCCTCCTTCATATTTGTAGTAATACAAAGAAAAAGAGTTGGTACAAATACATATTGTGAGGTGGGGGGACATTTTACGTGTTTGTATGGGACATTTGAGGTGCCTCTTGTATGAGGTACTCAACACTACTTAGGTGAGTGATCAAGGGCGGATCCAGCTTTGGCGCCAGGGGGGGGTCACGTAGTCGTGGTCAAGTTTTTTTTTTTTTTTTAAAAGAAAGACAAACATTCCCGGGTTACGAATAACCCAACAATAACTCCTACCACCACCACAGAAAGCCGAAAATGCTTGCTTGTGTTGTGATGGAGGACTTAGGTCCAACATGCAATATCTGAAGCAAACTCTGATTGAGAAAGTGAAGTCTTTATCTGATCAGAATCAGAAGTCGACGTACATAATATAGGCTGAATATCGTTAATAACAGGAGAGCATGTTTTTTCATCGTCTAAGGTTAATGTAGGCAATGTTATAGCTGTAGAAGCAAAGCAAGAAGCAGTACAATTATTATCCTCTGTAGTTGTTGTAGGTAAATTTTTCGAGTGAGCAATCTCAAGCCTTGGTTTCTTTGTGAAAAATGAATCTATTTTTTTAAATGAACTGCCACCTATATTACGTTTTAACCCACCACCACCATCTCCTTTTCCCTTAGAGTCACCCTGCAAGCAAAACCATGCAAATTTCACACCCCACAACAGACAACAGACTTTTGTAAATACATATTAATTATAAGTACCTACGCTACGTAAAACACCCAGACTCAAGCCAAAACAAATGTTCATTCCGTAAATATTAGCCATGCAGGTACGGACGGGGCTTGAACCCGCGATTCATTGTGTGAATTTATCTAAGATTTTAGGTTAGGTTAGTTAGGTTAGTAAGCTTAGGCTCTTCAAACTCCCTCTTCCAAAAAAAATAATTAAGTAGGTACATAAGTCACACTCTTTCAGTAAGTAGGTAGGTGCCTACTTATCTACCCAGGAGGTACTTTAAGACTGGGGTTATACTCGCAATTAAAATTTACGGATTACATAATATTTTGAATTTTGACAGGTCACTCACAGCTCACAGGAGCGTTTACATATGCATCCGACTTGTGGTAATTAATGATCACGGAAGTTGTTCGGAGGTTCGACCTGTGTCTGTGTAAATGCTCATGCGACCGTTTATATCAATCTTTAAATTTATTTGCGGTAAGATGGCTTCCTTTCAACAACGACCTGCTACTGTCAAATTTACTCGATTTTGTCAAGAAAGACAAAAAGGCCCAAATAAAGTGTTGAAATAGATTTTGGCTTTAATTAAACAATTATCTATGCGCTTTTGTTCCGTCAAAGGCGACAATTAATTTCGTTTTATCCGAATGACAGCTACCTACCTGACATCTGCTGACGGCAACCGGCTTCGTATTCAAAATTTCAAATACGTAAATGTTAAAAACAGAAACATTAGGATTAGAAAGGATTGGACCGATAATAGGCCACATGCATCACATTTAAAAAAAATCCGGTTTAGGCAAATATTCTAAGACGTTCCGTATTTTTTTTATTCGTATTTTTGAAACCCTGGTGATTTTTTTAAAATTTCAACTCGAAAAATCAGACCATTTTTTATAAACCGGAAAGACGGGACATAATTTTATACGTGCAAAAAAACGGTAATTAACTAGCCGAAAGTCATTTAAAAAAGAACGTTTTCCACACGAATGTCACAAAAATGGCATGAAATTGTACGGAGTTCTGTTCATAACATCTGTCAAAACACCGCCATCTTTAGCAAAAAGCATAAATATGCCAAACCACCTACTCATGCAAAAAGTCAAATCAAAGGTTGAGTGGTTAAGTTCGCAGAGAACAAACAATAAATCTAGTGAACGTTAAACGTCAAATTCAAAAATTCGCCGGATATCAAAGTGTTGCCGTATAAAAAAAATAATCAGTGTGGAATTTTACAAAATTAAGGGAACATAATCGGAGACGGAATATTTTCATGTAAATCATTCAAAATCCATCATTAAAAATAATACTATGTATTTCTAAAAAAAAATACTAACGTTTTGGTAATCTTAGTAAAAAAATCTATCCACACTTTTAGCCTTAATTTTAATTGATTCTGAAGAATTTGTTACAAATATTAAAAATGTGTCCACTTCCGAAGTTATTAATTCATCATCTAGAAAAATAAAATCTGGTACTTACCGCTAAGTCCGCTAACTTTATAGTTATACACGGGTTATAAAGTTTTAAAATCGTTGAACGTAAAATATATTAATTGTAAGGTATTGTTTTATTAATCTAAAATATAAATAACTTGCATCCCTCGTGCGGCATAATTTTATTTTTTTTAAATTCAATTATAATTTCGCCGAAATAAATTAAAATGTTAGCCTTGGGCAAAACCTCGATGAACGAGGTTGTGTGTTGTGTCTCGCCTTAAGAATTGCTTTAGGAAGTATAGGAAGGCTGGTAATTCTGTTAGACCTGTCCAGACCTGTCAAAAAACTTCCGAAAGAATAAGTTCTGTAACTTACTAAAATTACGTTAAGTGACTTTTGGTGTCGTTTACATTGGGAATTTGGCCAAACTCGCCTTCAAGAGCGATTTACAGGAAAAAAACTTACGAGTCTAACCGCAGCCTTAGAACATTAACAAATAACATTCGAGTTTAAACACACATACACTGGCATAATGAAGAAACTGAATAGATTATTTACCATTTCTTGTAATGAATTGAATTTGCAGCAACAATTTTTAAGAACACTATTACTTATATTGGAACTTATTTTTTTAAACTTAGTAAACAAATAAAAGTAAACACTTTATTAATAAAGTTTAGTCGTTCCGATTGAGGTTAGGTTTTGCTAGACGCTAGACGTTAGTCGAAACAAAGCGCGCGCAAGCGTCACACGTGGTTACACGAAATGTGTCATAATAATATGAAAGGTGGCGGCCGAAGCGCGCGCCGGTGGCGGTGCGCGGTGACGCGGTAACATTCGAATTTTCGATGCGTTCGTTCCCGAATAATGCGTTTGCCGTCAAACAAAGTATTATATTAAATTAATTAAATATTGAAAGTACTTAAATAAAATTTATATTGTGACAAAAAATATATAAAAACATTATGTTTAACAATTTTAATTAGTGGTCCACCTAGGTCCTGTCCTGGATGGGCCCAGGACCTAGGTAGTCATGACCCCCCCTGGGCTGGGGCCCAGGGGGGGGGGTCATGACCACCGTGACCCCCCCCCTGGATCCGCCACTGTGAGTGATCATCGTTTTGCTTGATGTTCGACCGCTTAGGTTTATTCGGCTCAGCTTGTATAGCCCCTCGTTCTAGATACAACGGGGATTCCCCTGGCAGAGACATCACATACACTATGAACATGTTCAAAATCGACTTAGGATACTTTGATAAATCAACTAAGGATGTGTTTAAAAACCAACCGGGCATTTTAAAATCAAATAAATTATCGATATAACAACGTGCGCTGGATGCCAGGCGCTTTGTGAATCAAGTTTTTTTTTTCAAACATATAAATTACGATTTTGGTGCCCCCCTAGATCCGGGCTGAAAATACCCCAAGAGAGGACTTGGCATACTGATAAAACATTCTGTCCAGTGGCGGTTCTTCACAGGGGGACAATGGGGACAGTCCCCACCAATTACACTCAAAACCTACTAAAGGAAATAACAGTCGATGCTTTGTCTTCACCAAAATGAATGAATTCTTTAAACATAAAAGTAATTAATATTTGCAGAAATAAAATAAAAAAAATATTCCGAATGATTTTAATAAGACCCTACGCGCGTACAGCGAATAATGTAAGGCGCATAAGAACAGCGGGTCTATTTCTCAGATTCTCAGTGCGCAGAATGTACTGCGCACTTGGGGGATAATCCGAACTATTCCCATACTTTCCTTACGTTGTTCCGCGATCGTATGCAACGGCGCATGCGCACTCGTACGTGAATTCAAATACCCGCAGGGACAATTCTTTGGATCCCCTCTGAACCATTTGTTTGCGCAGTTACGGGCGGGAATTGCTCGCGTTCAAATTAAGTTCGATAACAATCTTGCAAGATAAAGCTTTATTTTTATAATACTTATTGTAAATTGGTATATATCTTAATTGGATTAATCTATGGATAACTAATACGCACATATGCAAATAAGTATCTCCAGTTGTTTATCGTGATTATCTATGTAAAAAGTGAGTGAACTGTGTGCAAAGGTTTTCTAAAACGTGCATTAAATTATAAAAAAATTCAATATAATATCCGAAACCCCAAAGAACGGATGAGAAATCCACAAAACTCTAAGAAATAAAATAAAAGTGACAGTTAAATTAACCATAGACAAAAACCCAAATTTTTGTCATCATAGATACTGTATCACTACTCCAAAATAAAAACGGGGCAGGTTGTTATATTTATATACATAAAATAATTAATAATATTAAAAATAACTGAAATGGCAAATACAAGAGGAAAGGGAGCCATCATTGAAAATGAAGACAAATTAAACATGGAGAAGATATTACAAATTATCGAAAAAAAAATTGACTCCATGAGAAAAGAAATTATCTCTAAAATAGATAAGCAAACACTGGACAATCAGAAAAGCATCGAATTTATGAGTACACAATATGATGAACTAATTAAAAAACTGGAGATAACAATCCTACAAAACAAAAAAATAGAAAATGAATTTATAATGATTAAAAAAGAGCAGCAGGAGAAAAACACCATAATTAAACAACTTGAAATAAAAATTGCAGATATGGAGTACAAAACCCGCTCTAACTATATGGAAATAGCGGGCATTCCTCAAAAAAATGGGGAACAACAAATTGAAGTGGTAAAAAGAGTTGCGGAGGCGGCTGGAGTGGAATTAAAATATGCAGAAATAATCGAGGTAAAGAGGATACCTGACAGACGTATTAATGCACCACCTAAAATATTAGTGCAATTTACTGATAAAATAGTCAGAGACAAGATTATACAAAATAAAAAAAAATATTGATTATGCAAAAATTAAGGATATATCCACTGAAACCATATACATTGCGGAAGAGATAAGCTTTTACCATAAGGAACTACTATGGAGAACGAAACAAACTGCAAAAGAAAAAAACTATGCATACGTATGGTTCAAGGATGGAAAAATTATGGTAAGAAGAATGCCGAATGAAAAATTAATATACATTAGACACGTAGACGATTTAAAAAAAATTGTATAAATTAAAAGGAACGACGTAACAATAATTAGAAAAGTAAAATAAAAATGACTGACACTATTGTTACCACGGAACCAAGTGATCTATCAAAGTTTAACAATAATTACTTCAATATAATGCACAAAAATATAAGAAGTATCAGAAAAAATTTTGATGAATTGCAAATTTTAATGAAATATTTAAATATCAATCTACATATACTAATTCTTACTGAGTGTTGGATAAACCAGAAATACTTGAATTTGGAAATAGCTGAATACACAACCTACTCAAGTTTGAATAACATAAAACAAAATGATGGTGTAATTGTATACATAAAAAACGAAATAAAAGCTGAAGTTGAGGAAATTATTGTTGTAAATGCCAATTGTTTAAAAATTAAAATCAGTAAAGAAAAGGCTATATTAGCAGTCTATCGGTCTCCTTCAACAAGAAATATAGACCCATTCCTTAAATCGATAGACGAAGAACTCTGCCTACTGAAAGACACAAAAAACATATTTTTTATTGGAGATGTAAATATAAATATACTAGAAAATGGACATCCCAATAAAATACAATATCTGCAGATGTTAGCCTCCCATGGACTGGAAAGCCTAATAAATGTACCTACTCGAAAAGTGGACGACACACAAAGCTGCATAGACCATATTATGAGCAAAACAAAAGAAATTACTCAAACTGTTGTATTTAACTCGACTATTACTGATCATTATACAACTATGCTTTCAATAAAAATAAACAAACCAAATAAAATTATGGAAAGACCGCTAACAACAGAAAAAACACAAACCAACTGGAATGTCATTAAACAAAATCTACAATGTACCGATTGGAATAAACTACAAAGTATGGACAATACAAATGAAGCATGGAATTATTTCATAGAACTCATACAGCAAAACATTTTATCTAATACTGTAAAAATTGTTAAAAAAATTTCACATAAAAATATACACATCAAACCATGGATCACACAGAATGTTATAAACTGCATAAGAAAAAGAGACGAGTTACACAAGAAGCTAAAAAATAATCCATACGATATACACATGTTAAGATACTACAAAAGATATAGAAACATATGCAAAAAAGTAATTACACATTCAAAAGAAACTTACTATAAGCAAAAAATAGATGATTGTAAACAAAATCCCCGTAAGATGTGGCAAATAATAAATGAAATAACTAGTACTAAATCTACCAACGCCACATCAATTGACGAGCTGAATATAAACAATGTCCCCAGGAAATACGCTGAGAATCCTGACGAAATTCTTGAATATGTCAATAACTTCTTCATAAATATAGGATCTAATTTAGCAAAACAAGCTACGCAATGTGATGGAGCAGTACAAACAAATGAATCTCCTGAGCAAGGAAAAAAGCTCGAGTTTAAACAAATCACAGCTGATGAAATCAAAAATACAATTTCTTCTCTAAAATCAAATGTATCTTCCGGGGAAGACTTAATAACAACAAATGCAATAAAATTTCTCTGTAAAGAACTTATCGTACCTCTAACATATCTAGTAAACATGGCTATAACTGAAAGCGTATTCCCCACAGCTCTCAAAAAAGCTATTGTAATACCAATATATAAACAAGGATGTAAAAGTGACATAAACAACTATCGACCAATAAGCCTACTCAATACATTTTCAAAAATATTGGAGAGAATATTAAAAAAACAACTCCTTTCCTACTTAGAAGAAAATAAAATATTATCAGAAACACAGTACGGATTTAGGGAGAATCTAAGTACTGGTGACGCCATAGAAACTATTACAGATATGATTATAAAAAGTTTAGACAGAGGAGAAAAAACACTGGCAATCTTCATAGACTTACAAAAGGCATTTGATACAATAGATCACAAAATCCTTTTTGCAAAACTTTCAAAAATTGGTATGTCAAATAGAACTCTAAACTTATTAAAAAGCTATATGATGGAGCGTACACAGAGCGTTCAAATTAACAAGAAAAAAAGCAAACCTCTCCTCATCAACCATGGAGTACCGCAAGGAAGCGTACTAGGACCGATATTATTTCTAATATACATAAATGATATCGGTAGCCTAAGAACGAGAGGAAAAATCATAAGCTTTGCTGACGATACAGTAATTGTATTCAACGAAAAAGACTGGAGAAGTACCTACAAAGAAGCGGAACATGGACTTGGTCTACTGCAAAACTGGCTTAAGAGAAATTCCCTTACACTTAATGTCAATAAAACAAAATATCTGACATTTTCTATAACAGCCAGAGGACAGCCAGAGGATGACTTTAATCTCAAATTACATACATGCCAAGAAAACAATCAAAATCAAGGCTTATCATGCCACTGTCCTACCATAGCACACTCCAAAAGTATCAAATATCTTGGTATTGAAATTGATGATAATCTCCGATGGAACGCACACATTGAAGTAATCACAAAAAAACTCACCAGGTACATTTACTTCTTTAGAGCCATCCGTAACATCCTCAACATAAACGACATTAAGAAAGTGTACTACGCTTTATGTCAATCACAAATAGAGTACGGGATAACTGGATGGGGGTCTGCTTTGAGCACTCACACAGAGCGACTCAAAATAGCCCAAAAAGGAGTACTGAAGACAATACTGAAAGTTCCGCTTAGAACTCCGACGGAAGAAATATTTAATAACTTTCAAGTCTTCAATGTACAGAAACTTTATTCAAAAAATATTTTATTTAAACTGAAAAAAAACATATATGTATACTCCACTGCCCAACATAAATACTCAACCAGGTCAGTAAGCAATAACATCCTGGTTACTCCCAGTTTGAACACATCTTTTGGACAGAGAAATAATAAATTCCATGCTATAAAATTATACAATGCTCTACCAGATCAAATCAAAAATATAAAGGAAATGAATATATTTAAAACAAAAGTAAAAATATGGCTGAGAGATCAAAGTGATAATAAAATTACAAACATCATGAAGATGATATAAAGACAATCCATAACCAAATACAAATATTTAAAAAAAACTACAGGCCACCTCAGAACAGGAAATCCTAGTGAGGAGGTCTGTGAAAAAAAAATGAATCTATACTTATTATATACATCATACATACATGTACAAACCTTGTTATTGAAATTAATAAAAAAAAAAAAAAAAAAAAAAAAATCTATGGACATTTTATATTATTTTGTATTTATATATCCGACTAGCATGATTAGACCATCAAAATTTTTTCTGCGAAATTTTATATTACGTTCTACGGTTGGTAAGATTACGGTACAGTACGTAACATATGTCGATCCCCACCACTAAAGAAGTGCTTGAGCCGCCACTGATTCTGTCCAAACAGTATAAGTACAAAAATGGCGGCAAAGATGGAACCGATATTTATTACTTATCATATAAACTTGTAGCGGTAAGAACCGCCAAGGCAATATAATGCTCTATGGATTTGACCGCTGTGGTTGGCAGCATTGCACGCCGTTTGTATTCCCGAGGTTGGTGCTCATGCTTCGCAAAAGTTCGAGAGGCTGCGTGCACAGAAGTACTTCAGTTTGGTTCCAGGCGGCTTGAGAGACGTGCGACAACATGTGACTCCTGACAGAAACACGACGGGCGGAAGACCTCACGGAATTCTCACGGATAATTCACGAGAAATTTCACAGAAGATCTCATCATGTAGCATTCACGTAACGTTATTATATTTTATTGGTTTTCTCTTTCATATTTAACAGACTATTTGTCGTTTAGTAGTTCTAGGGCATTTTATAAACGACTGGCGCCTTCCATCTTTTCTTTTAACTTAGAAGCGAAATATGATTTAATATGACTGGTATCATCGAGCAGTCACTGCACCCTGAGATTTATTGTTTAATTAATTAGAGTCTTTTGATGTTCAACCCTGTTATAATGATTAAATTTATATTACCTTTAATAGCCTTTAATTTCATTTTATTGATTACCAAATTCACATGTTTTTCTACCCTGAGCTTAGCATTCTTTTACAAGTTGCAACATTTAATAACCTCAATATTACACTGACAGTTTACATATGTTTAGTGCAACGTTCATTAATATGTTTTTCTTAGAAACCCCATTCATTACGTTACAAACTGAATAATAATCATGGAAGCCGCTGCCATTTTTGTATAACCATCTGGACGGAATGTCGGTATGTGTTCAGATCGGTATGCCAAATCCTTCTCTTAGATATTTTGTGTAGTCCCAAACTAAGAACGTATTTTGTATAGCAGGTTCTTAGTTTGGGTTTAAATTTTTTTTAACTAGCAATTGTTAATAATAATGTAAATTTATTATGCCCATTTGAAATTGATTGTTTAAATATAGTACTTTATGTATTTCCCTATAAAGAAGTTATTCTCAAATAAAAATATGAATAATTTAATTGTTATTTTTGTGACAAATTCTTATTAAGATAAACCAAAAATACAGCCATGTTTGGTGACCAGATCTGAATAGTCAGGTACCTCCCCTGATCCTCTTCGTCCCAACTACCTTCAGCCTCATAACATACCACAATTATTGGGAATGCCTAAGGCTCTACTGGCTCCTGATGGTAGGGAGCAGTTGGGATTCTTGTACTGTATTATTTTTTTTTTAATTCTCAGTTTTACTCTTTCGAAGAAAGAATGCTGTTTAAAAATGGGAAAAGAAAATTAGCCAAAATGGTGAATCTTTAGAATCAACAACTTGATTTTATGTAAAAAAAAAAATGAAATAATTAAACTTTGTATAAACCACTTATATGATGCGCAAATCCGACCGGTTTCGGAACAAACGTTCCTTCGTCAGGGAAAGCTTATACTAATTTGACTAACTAACTAACTAACTAACCATCACGCCGTTTCCCCGCAGGGGTAGGCAGAGAGGACGGACCGCCAAACAACTCGGTCTTGGCACACACTCTTTGCCTCACTCACATTCATACATCGTCTCATACATACTCTTCTATTATTCTGACTTTTGACATGGCCCGTCTCAAGTATCTGATTCACTTGATCGTGCCATGTCTTCCTCGGGCGTCCCCGACTTCTTCTACCATTCACATTTGCATCATATATTCTTTTTACACTACTTTCTTCGCTCATTCGCTCTACGTGCCCAAACCATCTGAGGGTCCCTTTCTTAATTTTGCTCATTATACTTACATCAGCCTTACATTCTTTGCGGATATCCACATTTCTAACACGATCATACATGGTTTTACCACACATACGTCTCAGGGATCTCATTTCAACAGCATTCAGTTTACTTTCATCCTTCCTCTGCCAGTTCCATGCCTCACTGCCATACATCAGGGTAGGTACCAGGACTCCATTGTGGACTGCTAGCTTCGCTTTTTTTTGACAGTTTTTTATTAGCGCCAACAGCATTCAGTCCTCCATTAATGGAGTTACCGGCATTTACCCTTCTTTCGATATCTCTATCAGCCTTCCCATCTCTCGTAAACATACTACCCAGATAAACAAACTCATCCACCTGCTCCAAGTATTCATCATTCACAAATATATCGCACACTGTTTTCGTACTCTCCCTTTCAAACACCATGACTTTAGACTTACTTACATTCATCATTAACTCATTCTTCATACATACTTCGTTCATCCTAGATACTAGAGACTGTAGATCTTCCATGGTGTTAGAGATCAGCACCACATCATCAGCATACAACAGGCAACATACTTTCAGACTATTCAATTTCGCGCCCAATCCCACATCTTTCAATTCTTGCATACAATTATCCATGTATAGATTGAATAACCATGGTGAAATTACGCAGCCTTGCTTAACACCTTTTGTGATGTCAAACCACCCCGTAAAATCACCGTTCACCCTAACACATGCAACGCTTCCCTCGTACAGAGACGCAATTGCCTGTATGAGATTTGCATTCACTCCATACTTGGACAACACCTTCCATAGCTTTTTCCTGTCGACTCGGTCGTACGCTTTTTGAAGATCTACAAAGGCGCAGAAAAGTTTCTGGTTTTTCGCCAGAAACTTCTCAGTGAGCATACGCAAGGAGAAAATCTGGTCCATGCATCCCCTTCCACTCATAAAGGCACCTTGCACATCCCATATTTTATCCTTTGTTTCCGTTCTTACCCTTTCAATCAATATTCTTCCATACAGCTTGCCGACAGAACTTAGCAGGCTAATAGCCCTATGATTCCCACATTCCATGCGTGACCCTTTACCTTTGTACAACGGCATGATTACAGCCCTCCTCCAATCTAATGGCGTGTAACCCTCCTCTAAACATTGATTAAAAAGTTTGCACAACCATGTGAGAATAATATGGCTATCTCCTTTAAAATATTCGGCAGCAATATTGTCGAAACCAACAGCCTTACCATTCTTCATGCATTTAATCGATTTTTTTATTTCATCCATACTGATTTTGATAACATTCACTCCGTCATCGTTCATTCCCGATTCAACGCTGGACTCACTATCACCCGAGTTGCTTTCGAAGACTTCCTCAAAATATTTCATCCATCTTTCTTTTATTTCTTCTTCATTCGTCAACATTCTTCCATCATTCGATTTTATCACTTTCATTCTTCCGTTCTCTGGGCCACTCCGGGATCTTTTGACTTCCTTCCAAAACAGTTTAATGTTTTCTTGGAAGTGTTTTGTCATTTTTATTCCCTCTTCATCTTCCAGGCGTTTCTTTCGTTCTTTCACTCCAACACTTACTCTTTTCTTGCATCCCTTGTATACTTCTTTCGCTCTATCTCTCTCTTCGCTTGAAGCACTGTCAGTCGCTATCAGACGTAACCAAGCTTTCTTTTTCTCTGAGACCAGTGCTTTGATCTCGTCATCCCACCATGCATCGTCTTTCTTCCTACCTTGCTTACTTATTCCACACACGTCTCTAGCAGATTCGCACAGACTAACCTTTATGTGGTTCCATGTTTCGTCTATGCTTAGACCGTCCATTTCTTTCGCATTCAATCTCATTTCTGCACATTTCTCATACTTACTTCTCACATAATCGTTTTGCAGTTTTTCTATTTTGACTCTTGTTGGAGCTGATACCGTTTTCACTTTAGAGCGCCATCCGCGAAAGAGGTTTACTCTTGATACCACCAGAAAGTGGTCAGTTTCAACCTCAGCCCCTCTGAAAACTCTTGTGTCCTCGGTAACGGCTTTCAACCTAGAGTCAATTACTACAAAATCAATTATTGATCTTTCATTTCCTCTTTCCCACGTATATTGGTGGATACCTTTATGATCGAAAAAGGTATTCGATACAAACAGGTTCCACTCTAAACATACTTCAAGTATTCTATTCCCATTTTCATTCGTCCTTTTATCCCCGAACTTACCTAAGGCTGAATCAAATCCGTCACGTCCAATTCCCACCCACCCATTCAAATCGCCCGCCATTATAATCCTTTCATTCAAATTTTTTAATCTCATTACGTCGTTCACACCAGTCCAAAAATCATCTTTCACTTCGTTGCTTTCAGAATTAACAGGAGCGTAGCAAATAACAAGAAACACCCTTGTCAAACCAATTTTGAAACGGATCCACATTATTCTCGGACTTACACATTCATACTGCAACATACATTCAACCATTCTGGGAGACAGTAGCGCTGCAACACCCTGACAAGCCCTCTCCGTATCTGGTCTCCCAGACCAGATGACGAGCCTATCGTTATGCTGCATTGTACCGCTCACTTTTTTCATACTCTCTGTCACACAAAGTACGTCCAAACATTTACTATCCATTGTATCGCATAATTCATTCATCTTTCTGTCCATCCCTCCTCTGATATTCCATGTACCAATTCTACATTGTTCACGTTCCGTCCTCCTCTTTGCGCAACCGAAGGGTTGGCGATGTGATGGGTAGCGAGCCTCATCGACACCTGTGTCGGCCATTCCCTTCCAAGGACTACATATAAAAACTACCGTAACATCACGAAAATACCGTTACACTTATTCAACCTACCTCTAAAAAATACACAACTCATAACAAATAATAGTGAAAGTCAATATAAATAACTTACTGCACTAACAACTTAATTAAGTAGGTAACACTAATACAAAATATATAATGTCTTATCACTGTAAATATTTATATCATCGTAAAATGTTTATATCTGTGTGAAGTTCTCATATTATTGTAAAAGTTCACTGTAAATGTTTATAATTATCACTCAGGCTAATAATATCGGCTCCGACCGATGTCATCCTTCTGTGTGCGCGGGCGCGGGGGCAGGCGGGGGCAGAGGAGGCAGGCAGTTCGTCAAATGTTTACGAAATTACGAACACATTTGAGGGTACAGTCCGATGTCCGATGTCATCCTTCCTAGTGCGCGGGGACGGTGGGGCGGGTGGCGGGCGGCAGGGCAGCGGGGTGCGTTTAGGGATGCAGAAGTCGCCAGATGATTATCTTCTGAGAACGGCCGTTTCTGCGACCATAATATGACACCGGCAACGGCAGGCATGAGGCGGGCAGAGGGTGAGGGGTACGCGAGGTGGTGTAATGTAGGTGCGGGATATGCGAGGGGCATAACCAAGGGTCGAAGTGGTGGTCACATCTGGTAAATGTTCGATGCTAGTTTGAAATTTTAGCCACTGAGTTTAAACTGTATCTTATAATTAGCTATATTATTTTGTACACATATTTAAAAGATCGTTTCATGTCCACACTATTCACAGAAACATTATTGTTAATTCACTTACATAAATTTCACACAGTAAGGAACATTTTTTGATACTCTTAAGGGTTGAATATATGAAATATCCCCCTAATTAGTAAAGAGTACCGGGACCGACCAAAAACACGCCAGGCTGCTCCGAGAGCCCGACGCATTCCGACAAACACTAAACCTAATAAAATATGAACTATGTATTTTATTAAACCCTGAGGAAGAGAGCTAATTTGACTACTAATTTGACAGTTTCGAACAATGTTTTATTATGGTAGGGGTGGAGCTGTTGCTAGATAATAATGTAGATTGGGTAGGTAGGTATTAATGTAGAGTAGGTGGGTAGGGGAACAAATCCATGATTGGGCTATATGACAATATTTTTTGTTTGTTGATAATAGATTCATTATTTTTAAGGGATTTTTTAATTTCCAAGGCTTCTAAGTTATCTAAACGTTTTCGATTTTTTTGATTTTATGTATTCTTTATCAGATGCACTTTTAACTTGTTAGATTAAACTAGTAAAAATATACCAGGAGCATGTTTTTTTTTTTTTCGTTATTTATTTTTGGGGTGTTATGCCGTGTTGCGCTACCTCCTTCTTTAGCCAACGTTTCGGACATCGTTGCAGTGTCCATCATCAGGGCAGATCCGGCAGATCCGATAGATGTGTCACATCTATCTATGATCACAGATCACAGATTTTTACAGCGCTCTTGAGGCGATTTTTCGCAAAAACAGCGCTATATAAGTTGTCCTAATTTATAGATCACATAAAGAAGGAGGTAGCGCAACACTGCATAACAACCCCAAAACAAATAACGAAAATACTACTTTTGGCCGTGAAAATAGCAATAGCATGTTGTACGTTTATTTAAATTTTATTTTTTACATTTTAACTCCACACAGAAGGCCCTCGGGAAAATAATTTCTCTCAGGGCATATGTCATCTGAGATGCTGTGTGGAGGGTCTTTTTGAGGAGAGGAAGGAGTGAATATTGGTCTTCCATGTTTTAGGAAAGAGGAAATACATAGGCTGGCAAATCGTTTCACAGCCGATCTGTTGAACTCAAGAACAAGTTGAAGAAGAGACCCGTTCTCAAGTGACAAATGTCAACCATGTATATATGTTGGGCACGCTTGGTTTTGAAGAGACTCTTGTTGTAGGAAGGAAGAAACACACAGGCCGGCAAATCGTTCCACAGCCGAGCTGTTGAACACAAGAACGAATCGAAGAAGCGACCATTCTCATGTGACAAATGCCAACCGTGTATATATGTTGGGCACGTTTGGTGTGTTTCCCGACTATGGACCGGTGCCGAGGGGATCAATGACGCTAGTTCCTCGGAGCATCTTCCATTGACATACCAGTAGAACAAGGATAGCATTCCCACCCGACGCCTGTGCTCTAAAGATTGCAATCCCTTTGTTAAGATGGAAGAATCTATCAAACTGACTGCCCGTTTCTGCACAGAGTCATGGGTTTTTTCAGGTATTTTGGAGCTCCAGACCAGAGGTTTGTGGATCACCTGGGGGCACCGCCATCTGCACGTCCTTGACGGAGTTTGCTGAAGTGGTTTTCACAACTGGAGAGCAGCACGTTGATTTCCAGGTATCACAGTAAAGGGGCCGTTCAGGTATTACGTAACGCACTTGAGGGGGGGGGGGGGGGGTCTTGTGAAACATTACTGTGCGTTACGAGGGGGGGTTCGAACAATGCGTTACGTAACATGTTTTTCTTTATTTAGATAAAAAAACTAGGGAATCAAAAACTTCCAAGTTGGCAACCCTTTTCGTTCTCAAAATCTTTTGTTTTATTTATTACCACAAACGCGATTAAAACAAGAAAAAAGGTATTTAAGCGACTTTCCAGTACTTTGCGCAACTTAATGGTGACTTTCAGGTAAAAATTGTCACTTGGGCGTTACGTAACGCTTACAAAGGGGAGGGGGGGGGGTACAGAAAAACGTTACGGCGCATTACATGGGGGGGAGGGGGGGTCAAAAATTGCATTACATAATACTTGAACACCCCCAAACGAGAGATTCACGAGATGGAGCTAAGATTCACGAATGGCTAATGTTACTGACAGTGGGCATCCTGGGAAATTCCAAAATAAACTGCAAAATAAGGTTTGGATATTGGAACCAAAACTGTGCAAAGTTTCATTGGCACCAAATTTGGTGACATGAAAAAATCTAGAAAGAATGTGAAAAGGTTTTGACAATAGCCAGTATGAGCAGCACCATTAAAATCAATGGTGAGAAAGTTACTATTAACCCTCTGACAATTTTCCAAAGAACTGTCATAGCAAAAAAGATCGACAAAGATGTAGTAGAGCTTTTGACAAATGAATTAACTCCACACCCCTGGCTCTGTTCAGCAAGGGAGGAATGCGAAAAGGAAAAAATAATCCCTCTACGATGTTTTGCAGTAGAGGACAACGCAACTCTCGATCTCACCCAGAGCACCAATGTGGTAGATGGTGGTTCCCTTCTCCACCGCATGAAAAAGAAACAGTCCTCCTACATTTCTTCAATTTGCCATCAGTACATTGGGGGCTGTTCAAGTAATACGTAACGCACTTGGGGGGGGGGGGGGGCTTGTGAAACGTTACTGTGCATTACGGGGGGGGAGGGGGGGTTCGAACAATGCGTTACGTAACATGTTTTTCTTTATTTAGATAAAAAAAAACTAGGGAATTAAAGTCTTCCAAGTTGGCAACCCTTTTCGTTTTCGAAATCTCTTTATTTATTACCGCAAACGCGATTAAAACAAGAAAAAATGGTATTTAAGCGACTTTCCAGTCCTTTGCGCAACTTAATTATGACTTTCAGGTAAAAATTGTCACTTGGAAAAACGTTACAGTATGTTACTGGGGGGGAGGGGGGAACAAAAATCTTCAAAAATTGCTTTACGTAATACATGAACGCCCCCTTGCCCATGCATAGAAACAAGCCCTCATTTCACGCTCTAATTCAGAAAGTACAAAAATGAGTTTATTTTTATTTATTTATCTATAAAAAGTATGTTTACATTGAGTTTTTCGATGCCTTACATTGAGTTACATGCGTTACATTGAGTTAGTTCACAATGGTTTAGGATGGTCCATACGTAAATTCGAATAATAGAGGGAGAGCGCTAATATTCAAACTTGTATATATTTATTAAAAAATACATATTTTATTTACTTGTAAATTTTTTTTTTTACTTAATTTTAATCAAACCTTTATTGAATATTTGTAAAGAAAAACTGTTTTATTTATCGACTAGCAGCCCCGACCACACGTTGCTGTGGCTAACGAAACCTTTATAACCAACGCCCGCTGTCCGCTGCCGGCCGCCCCGCCGCTTGGCCAGATATATTATGTATTTCAACAAATTCACACAAAACCTTGACAAATTATAAACCTAACAACTTTCCTCATCAATCACTCTACTATTGGTGAAAACCGCATGAAAATCCGTTGCGTTGTTTAAAAGATCTAAGCGCACATACAGCGTGAGCGACTTCATTTTATACTTAATGGCCGATATACACGACATCTTTTATCAGCCCGATTCTAATTAGACACAAAAGTCAACATTTTTCATTCTACGCGATCGCTATTGTCATCTCTATTTTCATATGGAGCAACAAATGGAGAAGATACATGTGAACTGTTATCTACTTAGGGAACGTACCCATACTACGTGACCAACTTTTTGCAATTTTTAACCCCCCCCCCCCCCCCCCCCGGTGACCAAAATCCTAAGCAACCCGCCGCTCATTTGTATGGAGCGTGACATTTTGAACACCCCCCCCCCCTAAACGTGTCACGTAGTATGGGTACGTTCCCTTACTTCTCTTCTGTTTTTACCCCACCATCCAATTCTAAAAGTGACTCTAAACTTTCATCCCCACTCTATAATTATCCACTGTCTCATATCAATATAACGTTAGACGAGGTCAAAGCGAAATTAAACACTGTTGATATCAATAAGGGTTCCGGCCCAGATGGAATTCCTCCACTATTTATTCGAAATTGTGCAGATCAGCTTGCAACACCATTACACAAAATATTCATCAAAAGTCTGAACGATGGGGTATTTCCGGATCTGTGGAAGGTTGCCCACGTAATTCCGATCCACAAATCTGGCAGTAAAAATGATGTAACTAACTACCGTCCTATCAGCCTTTTATCTTGTTTTGGCAAAATATTCGAGTCCATTGTATATAAAACCATTTTTAACCATGTAACACATATACTTAGTCCTTTCCAACATGGATTTGTAGCTAAAAGATCCACAAACACTAATTTACTCGAATATATGGACTTTCTGTGTAAATCGATGAATAATAAAACACAAGTAAATGCCGTGTACACCGACTTCAGTAAAGCCTTTGACAAAGTTAGTCACTCTATCTTAATTAATAAACTCGATAAAATCGGCATTCACGGAAACCTGCTTCGTTGGTTAGAATCGTTAGAATCATAATTATCACATAGAATTCAATTAGTTACTATTAACGGATTTAACTCTTCCCCAATATTAGTTACGTCGGGCGTACCACAAGGATCTCACCTTGGACCCTTACTTTTCTTAATCTTTATTAACGACCTTACACATAAACTCCGCTGTAATTTTTCTCTATATGCTGATGACCTCAAATTATATAAAGAAATTAAATCTATGAAAGATTGTGAACTCTTACAACAAGACCTTAACACAATATCTACCTGGTGTGTTGACAATGAAATGGAACTGAATATTGCTAAGTGCAAAGTTATAAACTTCACCAAGAACACCAACAAAATTCTGTATTCATATAGCATATGTGGTCACAATCTCGAAACAGTTGAATTAATAAAAGATTTAGGAATTATATTTGACAACAAACTGACATTCAATCAGAACATTGAATACATTGTGAGTAAATCAAATAAATTACTAGGTTTTATTGTAAGATCAACCAAACTGTTTAAGAATTCTAATAGCCTAATAATTCTATTCAATTCCTTAATCCGAAGTGTTCTTGAGTACGGGTCAACAGTCTGGAATCCACATTATATTACACAGGTATCTAGACTCGAATCAGTCCAAAGAAAATTTACACGGATTTTGTCTTACCGATCAGGTGTCCACCATCTTCTAAACGGGTACGAACAAAGACTTACATATTTCAAATTAGAGAGTCTAGTTAAAAGACGAAACATAAATGACCTCTTAATGCTCTATAAAATTGTGAATAATCGTGTAGACAGTAACTTAGTCAACCAAATCAAGTTATACGCCAGGCCCAAATCTACAAGAACCCTTAACATATTTTGGACTGAAATTTTTACAAATAATACTGGATATTTTAATCCTTTATCTAGAATGTCTCGGGCATACAACGATCTTGTTAAAATACACAGTTCCATAGGTATTTTTGCAAATAATATAACATATTTCAAAAAATATCTCCACAATTTGTGCACTTAAAAAAAAAAAAAGTTGTTATATTAGATACTTTTCAGTAAATGCTTTATAAATATTGTATACTTGTTATTATTATGTATTTCAATTTTGTATTTAAGTTTTCATGTTATGTATAAATAATACTTGCACTGTTTTTCAAGAGTTTGCTTCTGTGAAAATGAATATTTGAATAATGCAGACACATTAATCTAGGGATACTTATATTTGTATTTTAATTTATTATATACTACCAATAAAAATGTTGTATAAATATCCTGTTTGTGTCTCAAACAAATAAATATCTACGGTTACAATTATTGTCATCACTGCAAACAACACATGAATCATGCTGTTTGCTGTGATGCCAACTGAAATCGTAGATATGCATAGACATCCAAATGGATAGACCAGAAGATACAGGTGAGGGGTAAAACCAAACTATGAGGGGGGCGAAGAGGGGAAGAAGACTGTGATTAGTTGAAAAATCAATCTGACAGTATATAGGCATCTCGCATTATAATATCACCATTTAGTTCTTAAAACCAAAATCTGCTTTGAATGAATAGACCTTTTTACATGGGAGCGCGAATTGCTTGCCACGATAATAAAATATTTGCGTAGGCCAAATGTACACCCCAAAAAGATTCGCTCGTTTTCACATAGCAATATTTTGTTGCCGTGTTTAGTTAAGACACTTTTACAAATGTTTCATAATTTACTTACCCCTGTAACCAGCGACGAGCACACTAAGGAACCGCCCACATTCGCTATGTGCACATTGATATGTAGGTATGTTGTATAGCACAAGCTACTCTTTTGGCGTGTTATTTTTTCGTTAAATGTATAGATGTTAGCTTCGCGCTGCTCACGGCAAGAATGATGACGTCACACATTTTAGATTCAAGCGATTCTCTATCCCCTCCACATGGGGCGAACTGGCGCCAAGGAGGAGCTCCAGCCGGTTCCATGGCGAGGGGGAAATAATACGTTTTTATCACTTAGGGCAGGTCCAGATATATTCATATGTCCGTGTAGATATGAAAATAGCGATGGCGTAGACCAAAAAATGTTGACTTTTGTGTCCAATTGGAATCGGGCTGAAAAAAGATGTCCTGTATAACGGCCATTAGTAATGATAAAGTTAGTGTGTTTAAAACCAGATTAATTTAAAATAAAAATCTTTGTTGAATATTTTTGACAAAATGACCTAATTGACGTGTGTCCCAATTTACGATTTTTTCATTTATTTTTATAGTTTTAAGTTCGAGTTGTTCACTCGATGGTTACATATATCAAACTGTCCTGATTCGGCGTGGATCGGCGTGCTTTTGACTCTCGGCTTGGTCGTATGTATCCCTCTCATTTGGACCGTGTGCATATGTTTTCATCCAAATCCAAATGAACCGCTCTATCGTGTGTATCCAGCTTCCAGTTCATATAACACTTAAATTGGCGCCTTGTAATGGAATTCACGCAACCTGCATATCGTTGAAGTTGGGTTGATTGAGGAACTGTTCAGGTACTGGACAGGCGCCATAATTGCGTTTTCGCCGAAAGCGCCGCCGCCAAGAAGGCAAGTCAAAGAAGGTTGGGAATCGTCGCGCGTCGGGTAAAGTCGTGGATTTGGGAAGCGGGTATGGCCGCCCCCGGAACCATTTACTGGGTAACCAATACCTCTACCATAGGTCACCCCAAGTGGTTTGCTACATTTGGTGACTTGGCAGGGTCGCCCGGGTTCATGGAGTGATGTTTGTCCGGGTCTTGGCGGTGGATGCGTCTGCCCATCAGCTGCATGGCAGGCCGGATCAGGAGTGACTGGATGAGTCACTGAGGTCACTGAGGATCAGTGAGGGATGGATTCATACATCTGTCACAATTTGACTGGACACACTGACTCCCAGATTCCTACCCACCCCTCATACCCTTTTCCTTCCGAGAACTTTCTCTCCTTCCTTTCCTAAAAAAGACCCTCCACACAGCATCCTCAAAGACCTAAAGATGACATAGGCCCTGAGGTGAATTATTTTCCTCAGGGCCTCCTGCGTGGGGTTAATGTAAAAAGGATTGAAACAGAATGAAAAGTAAGAAATCGTTTCATTTTTACAATAATTTTGTCGTTGTTCATTTCGACTGCTAAAGCATCGACAAAATATCAAGAAAAATCTATACGTAGGTATTAACAGATTTAACAATAACAACATGCCCCCTATTGCTATATGCACTAAATTAATGTCCAAAAGATTTTTTAAATGAAAATTTTTTAGCACCGTTATTTCGAAAATCGATGAAACGAAAAAGCGACACTAAAAAGAGACAAACACATACATCTACAGGATTTAGCCTGAGATAGAATAATCGGTCTTCTCTTTGTGCGGTGCTTCGTGACCTCCCCACTCTTGCCTACTTTAGTTTTCTGAAGGTTTTTTACCACTATCATATGTGAATTGCCCACTCTCTTGTTTTTGTGTTGTGCACAGAATTCACACACGGATATTCTCGGCGGATAGATCAGCCGAGTAGGATCTATGACGTCCGTAGGAGCTCTCGCCAGGACTAGTTTACCACTTTATTACGTCTATGTCAGACCACGCTCTATGCGTAGTCTAAAGCAAGGATCATACTGAACAACTGAACAGACGCAACGCCACGCAACGTTCCTGTACCGTTCACACTGGCCAGACGTACGTACGCGTCGCTGTGACCACGTGACAAGGGGTCTGTGGTTGTGCGCAGGCGCGTTTGATTTGACACATTTGACATTTATTTTTTAGGTTATGTTTATGTGATTCTCTTAGCAGATGACAGCTTTGCCATATCTTGAAAGTGAATTTGAAGATGATTTGCTACGATTATTATTGTTAAATCAATATTCTCGTAAAAAGAAAAAAAGTGAGAAGTATTTGGGTCCACAACATTAACAAACAAAGACAAATGTTTGGAGAGTTCCATACTTTAGTAAAGGAACTAGAATCTGATGACGGACGATTCTTCATGTACTTCCGTATGAGTAAAGTGGTATTTGAAGAGCTTCACAGCATAATTGAATTATTGAATATGACATAAAAAAAGAAAACACACATCTTCGAAAGTCAATTGGGACCAGAGAAAGATCTAAAGTTTGATTGACATTCATTATAGGGGTATAATATTGAAAATCATGCCATAAATGGCTGAAATTTCTTCCTAAGTTGCACTGCGTATGCAGAATCTCTATAATCCTGTAATTTGATTTTATAAATAACTTCGTGCCGTCTAAAAGCTTCAATAAACTGTTCGTCATCCATTTTTGAATAATATCTGTCAAAAAAACAACCATAGATATAGCGAAACAACGTTAGATGCTCAGATAATACCAAAAAGATGTAAAATCATCTCGTAGTAGGCGTGACCATACCCCCTCCACCTTCCACATGGCCCACGCCGATCTGGCTGCGGCAGGTCCGCGTAGCGTAGGGGGCGTCGGTTTGCATTGCGTGGGGCTAGTATGTTTCTAAAGCACCCGTTTCCATAGAAAATGTGTGGATGGTAAGCAGTCCAGATATGGAAATGGTGACGTCTACCCACGTGGCGTGGCGTTGCGTGGGCTCAGTGTGGTCTTACCTTAATGCTACGTCCAGACTGAAGCCAACCTTCCAACTCCGAACCTAATTCGGAGTTGGAAGGTTGGCCGATCGTATGGTGGCTGCGGCCAATCCTCCAACTCCGAATTCCGAATTCGAAAATGGCGGACGTCGAACAGCTGATTCGGCGTTACAGCGCTACAAGGCGATGATTCGGTTTCCATAATGTTGATCTCGATTCGTAAAGCTAAAAAAATAATAATTTCAAACAATTTTCATACAACTCTCCCGTAATAATATTGCGCAAACTGATGGGTTGGGCCAACTTGCACGAACCTCGTACGAACTACCTCTCCACACAATCGTCCAAACGTTTGAAGTTGGAAGAGTTGGCCTCAATGTGGCCGTACCATTACGTACGTCGAGCGATATAACACTAATAATCAATATATATTATAAAAGAAAGTCCAAAAAAACGTGCGGAACGCAAAAACTCAGAAACGAGTGCCGGTACGATCAAGAGAGTTATATGGTATGGTAGATCTCTATCCCCCATATGGAATAAGGGTATTCGTTTTTACCTAAAGGGCTTGCTTTTGAAGATGTAAGGGCTGAAAGTTCTAAGAAGACTCTAGAATTTTCAAGAAGAGTCTATAAGATTCCGGAAACTTCTAGAGAATTCGATAAAACTCTGGAAAGTTCTGGAAGAAGTGGAGGAGTATGTCAGCGAGTCTAGAAGGTTCCGGAAAGTTATATAAGGTTCGATAAAGCTGTAGAAAGTTCTGAAAGGAGTGAAGGAGTGTGTCGGTGTGTCTAGAAGGTCCCGGAAAATTCTAGAAGGTTCCATAAAGCTGTAGGAAGCTCTAGAAGGTTCGATAGGGCTTTATAAAGTTCTGGAAGGAGTGGCGGAGTATGTCGGTGAAGGTTCTAGAAGGTTCCGGAAACTTTTAGAAGGTTCGATAAAGCTGTAGAAAGTTCTGAAAGGAGTGGAGGAGTATGTCAGCGAGTCTAGAAGGTTCCGGAAAGTTCTATAAGGTTCGATAAAGCTGTAGAATGTTCTGGAAGTAGTGGCGGAGTTCGTCGGTGAGTCTAGAAGTCTAGAAGGTTCCGAAAAGGTCTAGAAGGTTCGATAAAGTAGTATAAAATTCTGAGAGGAGTGGCAGAATACGTAAGTGAGTCTAGAAGATTCCGGAAAGTTCTATAAGATTGGATAACGCTGTAGAAAGTTCTGGAGGAGTGGAAGAGTATGTCAGCGAGTCTAGAAGGTTCCGGAAAGTTCTCTAAGGTTCGATAAAGCTGTAGGAAGTTCTGGAAGGAGTGGCGGAGTTCAACCGTGAGTCCAGAAGTTTCCGAAAACTTCTAGAAGGATCAATTAAGTAGTATAAAGTTCTGAATGGAGTGGCGGAATACGTAGGTGAGTCTAGAAGGTTCCGGAAAGTTCTATAAGGAACGATAAAGCTGTACAAAGTTCTGAAACGAGTGGCGGAGTATGTTTATGAGTCTAGAAGGCTAGAAGGTTCCGAAAAGTTTAAGAAGGTTCGATAGGGCTGTATAAAGTTCTGGAAGGAGTGGCGGAGTACGTAGGTGAGTCTAGAAGGTTCCGGAAAGTTCTATAAGGTTCGATAAAGCTGTAAAACGTTCTGGAAGGAGTGGCGGATGTATGTCGATGAGTCTAAAAGGTTTCGAAAAGTTCTAGAAGGCTTGATTAAACTCTAGAAAGAAAGTATGCCGATAAAACTCAAAGACGAGTCCCGGTACGATAACGGGAGTTATATTGTGTGGTAGCCTTCCCCATCTTTCCCGTTTTTACCTAAAGGGCGTGCTTTTAAAGATATAAGGGCTGGAAGTTTCGCCCCCTTAAAATTTCTAGAACAGCTCAAAACATTCCAGAGTATTCTTGAGCATTCCACCACATTCCAGAACATCCCGGAACATTCTGGAATGTTGTGGAATGTTTGGGAATAGGATGGAACGTTCAGGAACATACTAGAATATCCCCGATCATTGTGGAATATTCCAGAATATTCCTAAATGTTGTGGAATGATCTGGAACATTATTCTGGAACATTTGAAGTCATTTTTGTACGGGACTACCCATATAGGGTATATAAAGCAAGATCCGTCAATTCAATCTCACATCAACTCCTTGAGCCAAGCCGGACACCCCAGTCAGAGTATTTGAGAGCATTCTATAAAATTCCAGAACATCCAGGAATATTCTGGAAAATTGTAAAATGTTCGGGAATAGGGAATCGGGAACATCAATGTGAAACTTTCCAGAACACTCTCGAATGTTGTCCTGAGCGAAGCCGGGTAACCCAGCTAGTTATAAATAACACGATATAGCGCGCCTTCCACTGCGAGCGGAGCGGACTCATTACGGAATCCGCTCGACTAGCAAACGTTAACTGCATACAAGTGCTTCCATCAAGAACGAGGCCAGCGAAGCGGACTAAACGAGTTAAATAGTTTCGAACGAGTCCGCTCCGCTAATGCGAGCGGAGCGGACTCCTTACGATCTCCGCTCGACTCGCACACGTTAACTGTATACAAGTGCTTCCATCAGGAACGAGGAAAGCGGAGCGGACCGAACTTGTTAAAATAGGTCCGAAAGAGACCGCTCGCGCACACCATCGCCGACTAGTTTCTAGCGGACTCCGCTCAAGAACTGTAGCCAATTCAATTGCCTCGCTGCGTTTTTGTCGAGATGGAGGTGTTTATTGAAGCCGTTTGCCAATTTCGTTTATAGGATACGACTAGCAAAGATTGTCAACATAAAGAATTCGGCTTAGAAAACCATTAGTGTGATGATATTGGCGGAAATAAGAAAGTAAATTATTTTTTTTAAGTTTTTACATATTTGAGGTGAGATTCTTTTTATAAATGTACATTTAATTCATACGTAACATTTTTTTCATTGCATACATGCTGTCAGAATCATATTCACTAGAATCAGTACTCGACATCACAAAAATCACTCCGTTCACTTCGAAACAAAGCGATACTGACTCGTTTTCAATGGAAGGGCAAAACTATTTCTCATTTTTCATTGACCTCGCTCCGCTCGCCCCGCTCATTTCTCTCGCACAGGCAGTGGAAGGCAAACACCTATCTTCTAAGTGACTCTTTTTTGATGGAAGGTCAAAACTATTTCTCTCAGCTCCCACTCCGCTCCGCTCTACTCTTTTCCGCTCGCAATGGAAGGCGCCCTTAAACGTTTCGAACGAGTCCGCTCCGCTAATGCGAGCGGAGCGGACTCCGTACGATCTCCGCTCGACTCGCACACGTTAACTGCATACAAGTGCTTCCATCAGGAACGAGGAGAGCGGAGCGGACCGAACTTGTTAAAATAGGTCCGAAAGAGACCGCTCGCGCACACCATCGCCGACTAGTTTCTAGCGGACTCCGCTCAAGAACTATAGCCAATTCAATTGCCTCGCTGCGTTTTTGTCGAGATAGAGGTGTTTATTGAAGCCGTTTGCCAATTTCGTTTATAGGATACGACTAGCAAAGATTGTCAACATAAAGGATTCGGCTTAGAAAACCATTATTGAGATGATATTGGCGGAAATAAGAAAGTAAATTATTTTTTTAAAGTTTTTACATATTTGAGATGAGATTCTTTATATAAATGTGCATTTAATTCATACGTAATTTTTTTTTTCATTGCATACATGCTGTCAGAATCATATTCACTAGAATCAGTACTTGACATCACAAAAATCACTCCGTTCACTTCGAAACAAAACGATACTGACTCGTTTTCAATGGAAGGGCAAAACTATTTCTCATTTTTCATTGACCTCGCTCCGCTCGCCCCGCTCATTTCTCTCGCACAGGCAGTGGAAGGCAAACACCTATCTTCTAAGTGACTCTTTTTTGATGGAAGGTCAAAACTATTTCGCTCAGCTCCCACTCCGCTCCGCTCTACTCTTTTCCGCTCGCAATGGAAGGCGCCCTTCCTCTCGATGCGAATGCTAGGCTTTGTAATCTGCAACGCAAAATCTTTTTCCAACACAGCAGTGGTATATTTATGACAGCAGTCATAAAAATGCTTCACTCTGGTTCGCAGCATTCTCGAAAGTGGATCAGAAATATTACTATATAATTAATGTATTACACTATTAACTAAAAATTGTGAAATGTAATTGGATATATATGTTAACTGTTTTTCACAATAAATAAATATGCTGCAATGATAGGCCAAGTCCAAAAACACAGCGTAGCCTGACAATCCTTTAGACTATCCGAGATTAACCCAACTTGTTCCAATTTAAAATACTTACGTATGAGTTAAGTACGGAAACTTCATTTAAAAAATTTTAATGAGCTAATAATCATTAATCTAACTAGCTTAAGTAGGAAGACTTGTATAGTAATTTCCCGATCTCTAATTGAATTCCGTCTCCCGCTGCCATCCCACTAACCCACACAATATCAGAATACGTTATCATCGGATTATTCATGGTGACCCCTGACTCCGCTAATCAAGACATGAGCATTGGGGTTTCTAGCTTATTTATTGTAGATCACACAACCATTATGCATTCATAGCTCGTGAGTCGACACGTCAGTATACCTACTCTACCAAGATTATTTAAAAACCGTAATTTATACTAGACCTAAATGGCAAGAGAGTTTTTAAATTGACGCAAATATTACCGATTTTTTAAATTAAACATCTGATAGCTTTCTAGACACCTAGACACATTGAGGTGTATATATATCAATGCCTAGACATACGGCCGGCATATCAGCCGAACTTTGTGCTCTATAATCTCTCTAACGCTGAGTATAAATGAGCAGGTTTAGTCGGAGGCGTCTACTAATATCTACAGGAATTCCAAAAACTGAAAAAATCGAATTAATATCTATGAGAATCAAAGTGTTGACGAATATCTACAGTACTGGCAGAGGTTGGATTTGCAATTATGTATAGCATATTGGAATAACGTAATATTGCGTATGCAGTTTAAAAAACCTAATTTATGTAAGTATGTATGTAAAAATCCCTGATATCGGACTATTGGACACATTTAGCTGATTAGTCCAACTTACGCTCTGTAGATATTAGTTCAACCTACGCTCTGTAGATATTAGTCAACACTCTGAAGTTCGTAGATATTAGTTCAACATATGAGCTGTATAATGTTTGAGGTTCATTAATTAAATACAAGAACTGATTCATTTGTAAGACGTTTATTGACACTGTTGACAAGTTCAAGGTTATACATCAAGTGACGCGACAGACCTGCCAACTATCAGCATTTGACAGCTGGTTATTATTATTACCAACATAACATCCTTTCCTCCTTCCATTTTTTATTTATTTTTATATCAAACCAAATAACAATGACAAAGAAACTTAAGAGTAATCACTATGACTAAATCGTACAGGGGGTTTCACAACTCTGCCAGACCTAGTTATAATATCATTATTTCCACTAGTGCTGGGTAAAGGTTCAATAACAATTTCATTTTCCTGACTTGTAAAGTCTTGCCATTTATCGGGATTCTCATAACTTGATTTTGACTTAAGACAACTTTTTTTTATTTGGTTAACATGAACCTTTTTCACCTCTCCTCCGATTAATTGAATTAGATACACCCATGAACTTAATTTCAACTTAACAGTTCCCTGAAACCATTTCATAGGACCTTTCACATGTCTTAAATAGACCAAAACATTATCATTTTCTTTAAATTCTTTCAATGCATTTTTTGTTGATTGTTTGACATTTTGTGATTGTTTACTTTTATTGACATGACTTTCTTCTGACAAAATATGTAGTGGTGTACGTGGCTCATATGAAAATATTTTAGCCATTGGAGATACACCCGTAACAGAAGTAGGAGTGGAACGATAACTATACAGACAATCTATTAGACGTTGAGCTGGCGATAAAAATTTAGAATTTTTCGAAAACATAAATTTAATTAATATTTTTTTGAAAGTTTGAACAGACCGTTCCGCTAATCCATTTGACTCGGGATTATACGGCGGACAAAATAATAATTTAATTGATTTTTCTTTACAAAAAATAGAAAATTCTTTGCATGAAAATGGGGGACCATTATCACAAACTTCGGAAAAGCGAATCTGGAAAAAACTTCACTTAATTTAGATAACAAATCCGAATATTTAGTATTTTTCATGTAAAAACATTCTACCCACTTTGAATATGAGTCGCAAACTAATAAGTATTTTGAACCTTTTAAATCAAAAAAATCCAAATGGACTCTTTTTTCCCATGGACTTTCAGCAATAGGCCAACTATGACGTACATTTTTGTTAGCATTTTGTACAGACTGACACATTTCACATCTAGAAATAACATCTTCAATATCTTGATTCATACCTAACCACCATACATATGAACGAGCAAGAATTTTTGATCTGACTATACCAGGATGACCATAATGTATTAAATTTAGGACTTTGGACTTAAGAGATTCTGGTATTACAATTCTGTCACCAAATAAAAGACATTTTCCTTTGACCGACAGTAAATTTTTAAACTTGAAATATTTTTTAATTTCTGGACTTGACAAGTTTTCAATCCAACCGATTGAAACATACTTAATGACTTTACATAATGTTTCATCTTTTTCAGAATGACTTTCAACTTCTGAGAATGGAATTAATGGTGTAGACATGTATACAAAATTACATTCCTCAATATTGAATTGTTGTTTACTTGGCAAACGTGACATTACATCTGCTTGAGGAATTTTCAATCCTTTTTTATATTCCAATTTATAATTGTACGCAGACAATATTATAGACCATCTTATAAGACGTGATGCTGCTAAAACGGGGACTTTTTTGTTTTCAGCAAATAAAGACAACAATGGAGCATGATCAGTATATATCGTAAAATGACGACCAATTAAATATTTGTGAAATTTCTTAATTCCAAAAATAATAGCAAGGGCTTCCTTGTGCAATTGGCTATAATTTCTTTGAGCTGAATTTAATGTTGCCGACTCAAAAGCTATAGGAAATTCTTGATTCTTTACGACATGACTTAAGACACAACCGACACCGTATGCACTGGAATCGACTGTAAGACACAATGGTTTTGACGGATCAAATAAAACTAACATAGTTTTATCTGACAAAAGAGACTTACTATTTACAAATGCCTTTTCGCATTCATCAGACCAACACCATTTTACATTTTTTCTTAATAAATTATGAAGTGGTTCTAGCACTGTAGGACACATAGGAATAAAATTCCTATAAAAATTCAACATTGACAAATATGACTTTAGTTGAGTAATGTTTTCTGGACACCCAGTAGACTTAATTTTCTCAACTTTCGACAAAGACGGACTTTTGCCTTGACCTGACAAAGTAAAACCTAAAAATTCAAAAGATTTCACAAAAAATTCACTTTTTGACACATTGATTTTTATATTAAACTCATTTAATTTTGACAAAACTTTATCCAAAGTATCAGAACACTCTTTCTCATCTTTACCACCTATACAAATATCATCAATATATGCAGCACAGTTTTTTATGCCACACAAAACTGTATCAATTACCATTTGAAAAACGGCAGGAGCCGATGACAATCCATAAGTTAAACGATTATAGACATATAAACCATTACATGTATTAATTGTAAGTAATTCTTTACTAGAATCTGACACAGACAACTGTAAATATGCGTTTGTTAAATCTAATTTACAGAATACTTGACAACCTGAAAATTTATTAAAAATATCCTCTGGACGTGGAATAGGATATTGACCATCTCAATTGTGGATCGACTGTAGATTTCAAATCTGCACATAAACGTAATTTTCCATTTTGTTTAGGTACACAAACTATTGGAGAAGACCAACTACTATATTTAACTTTTGAAATAATGCCTTCGCTTTCAAGACGACTTAGCTCTTGACATACTTCAGCACGAAGTGCATAAGGAACTTCATATGCTTTGTGAAAGACAGGAGTAGCATTATTTTTTAAACTTAAATTCACAGAAAATTCTTTAATTGGTAAATCGTTATTAGTAATCGAAAAAGAATTTAAATATTTTTGTGACGATTTTTTAACAATATTTGTTTTATTTTTCTCGCTGACAGACATTGAATTTACAGTATTATTATGCATATTTGACATTAAAGAACTTATGAAAGTATTTTCCCAAGATGGATCAAACACTTTTAACCAATTTCTACCCAAAATAGCATCAGACGACAGATTTTTTATAACCAATACTGGTAAATCCATTACAACATTAGAATCCACAACATTTACTTTTGCCATAAAAAATCCGAAACAAAATAAATTTTGACTATTTGCTGTGAACAAATTACCGTAGAATTGACTTAACTGACAAGTTTTGAAAAATTTTAAATACATTTTGTTACTTATTAATGTCGAAGAACTTCCTGTGTCAATCATAAAAGACATATTGATACCATTTACAATTAAATTAATTTTCGCTGTATCAGACACTGACATATTTAATACATTTACATTATTGACACATTTTACGTGATTGATGATTGATTTTGCATTTGGACAAAATTTCGACGTATGCCCGTAAATATTACACTTGTAACATTTCCACTTTTTTGAAGGACATAACTCCGGTTGATGAGTTATAAAACACCTCTCGCATCTTCTGGACCCTTGACGTGATGGAGATGACAGTTGACTTGATGACCTTGAACTCCTTTGACCCTTGAATCCAGTCCTTTCACCCTGATGAAATCGCCTACTAGGACTATTCTGACGTGAAGGGCGATCCTTTGAGACATGACATGTTTTTTTATGTGACATTTTTGACTTGACTTCACAGATTTCCGATGTAACATTTTCTTTGTGTAAAATTTGCTCTGAGCTGTGGCTTACTGTCTCAATATTTTTGACAATCAATTTTGCTTTCTCAAAAGATAACGATTCGTCTTCAGATAGTAATCTTCTAGTCATTGTATCGTCTTTTAAACCACACACCAATTTATCTCTCAGAGCTTGGTCTAGAAAAGCACCAAAATTGCATGATATTGACAGACTTTTTATATCCGTAATAAAATCATCGATTCCTTCGTTAGAAAGTTGTTTCCGGTTATAAAATTTATATCTTTGCGCAATTGTACACCTTTTTTCTTCATATTTACTCCTCAGTGTTGTTACAATATCGTTGAAGGTTAAATCTTCTAGATTTTTCGGATGCACCGTTTCTTTTAAAATTTTAAATTTCTCCGCACCGATCAATATACACAAATATCCAATTTTTTCTTTCTCTGCGATATTAATAATTTTTAGATACATTTGTATGCGTTCCAAAAACATATTGAAACTTTCGCAATCTGGTTCGAAATGAGGCACTGGCGAGGTACTACTCGACAGTCTCGACATGTTGAAAAAAATGTTTTTTCCACGGCGAAATCACTGTTAATACTATTCACACACGTTTTAACTGATAAACTGATTTTCCTCGTCGCCAATTATAATATTTGAGGTTCATTAATTAAATACAAGAACTGATTCATTTGTAAGACGTTTATTGACACTGTTGACAAGTTCAAGGTTATACATCAAGTGACGCGACAGACCTGCCAACTATCAGTATTTGACAGCTGGTTATTATTATTACCAACATAACAAGCTGTAGATATTCGTCCGACATACAGGCTGTAGATATTAGTAACTGGAGTCGTTTAGTCGAGCTATGGGAAAGGAACGAAGTAAACCGGAGGCGTCTACTAATATCTACAGGAATTCCAAAAACTGAAAAAATCGAACTGATATCTATGAGAACCAAAGTGTTGACGAATATCTACAGCTCAAACTGCTGATTAATATCTATGAGAACCAAAGTGTGGACGAATATCTACAGCACTGGCAGAGGTTGGATTTGCAATTATGTATAGCATATTGGAACAACGTAATATTGCGTAAGCAGTTTAAAAAACTTAATTTATGTATGTATGTATGTAAAAATCCCCAACATCGGACTATTGGACACATTTAGCTGATTATTAAGGATTTGGGTTTTTGTTTTAACAGCCTTCTTTATTTCGAGTGCTTCTAAATTATTTAGTTTGTTACCATAATAATAATAATAAATTTGGACAACTTATATAGCGCTGTTTTTACGAAAAATCGCCTCAAGAGCGCTGTACAAATTAGCATGGATTTTACTTTAGAATTTAATTAACTATGTAGGAGGCCAGATAACCACTCATCTTGCAGCTATCAAGCACATGGATTATTGGAATTCTAGCCCCCCAATAAATTAAATAAAATATCTTTTTATATGTACGTATTTCAATTTGCTTAACTATGTAGGAGGCTAGATTACAACTCGTCTTGCAGCTATCAAGCGCATGGATTATTGGAATTCTAGCCCCCCAATAAATTAAACAAAATATCTTTTTATTTGTACGTATTTCAAGATTATCGGAATATATATAATTACTATCTCGCTTCAACATTTGAACCTAGAAATAAGAATTAGCTACCAGCCCTAGGGCCACTAACTGGAGGTGGCGGATGCTTCCCAGGGGGGCCTAATCGCCCTTCCCAACCAAACAAACGCACCTAAAATGTAATGCAGAGTTAAGGAGAATACATTTATATAGCTAAATCAGCACACTGCAGGCTATACATTTTATGTAAATATTAACCAAATATTGTATTTTATTGTCATGCACATGCCTCTCCTTTTTACTCCCAAATATGATTTGTATCCTACCGGGCCCTCGGCGAACCTCTATCTGATCCAATTTGCAGAACCCAATATGTCGGGTTTCTGCAAGTCGGATCATATGTAGGCAAAGTCGCCGACCAATAATAATCACGAAGTCCTGGAGTCCTACGAAGTCCTGAAGTCCCACGAAGTCCTGGAGTCCTACGAAGTCCTGGAGTCCCACGAAGTCCTGGAGTCCCACGAAGTCCTGGAGTCAACATGCCGCTCCATTTTACTCCATTTCACTAGCAATAGGGGATTTCCCAGAGACCACCAATGAGAAATTCTTCTCGGTGACCGGAGTGGACTGAGATGGTCCGTTTTTCCGACGAGTAACTCGAGCGTACCTCATGGGTTCTTTAATTTCATCCACAGACAAGACCGGACTTGTCGTGGGCTTATCATTATTTAGAGATGAAGATTGTCCCCCTTGCCAGTGGTAAGCTAATTCATGCAAGAATTTTTTTGAAGTGATTTTATGCAAAATGAAAGGAGAAATACAACGAATGTTAACGAAAAATCTGCTTACTACTTTAGTCGACTGGTAAAAGAACACTGAATTGATTTCAAACTTTCACATCTCTCAAAATGGCGGGAAGGTCCTCGAAGCCAGATGTTTTCGCGCGCGATGGAAATAAACACTCCGATATCACACACGTAGGCACGGAACTCTGACGGCTTGCAATTCGCGAATTTAATAAAACGTTTGTATAAACCGAAAGCAACTGATTTTATTTTTATGCAAATTTGTGCAAATTAACGCGAGTAAAAATTTTTTTTAGTAAAATGAATTTAATCAGAAAAAGAGAATTTATTTATAAACGAAGCTATATACAACGAAATGTTAACGAAAAATCTGCTTACTACTTTAGTCGACTGGTAAAAGAACACTGAATTGATTTCAAACTTTCACATCTCTCAAAATGGCGGGATGGCAGGAAGAAAGATATTAAAAATTGGCTGGTGTCATATCTATCCAATCGCTTACAAGCTGTTAAGGTTGGAAATAAGCTCTCTAACTTCGCAACACTTTCTTCAGGGGTACCCCAAGGATCCGTTTTAGGCCCACTTCTTTTCATCCTTTTTAAAAATGATGTCGCCAAAATAATCGAGTCATTTGGTCTTCTGTCCCACTGCTACGCTGACGATCAGCAAGTTTATTTTTACTGCTCTCCAAACGAAATCAACAGTCTCAAAATCCGCATAGCTGAATGCCTAGAAGCAATAACTCGTTGGATGTATTCAAACAAGCTGAAGCTGAACCCATCTAAGACTGAGTTTCTATGGACGGCCACAAACAAACGCCAACATTTCATAGACAATTCACCTATTTTCATTTCCGGCAACGATATTATTCCAAAGACAACAGTCAAACTTCTTGGCGTTAATTTAGATTCAGACTTTTCGTTAAAAAGTCAAATAAATAGGACAGTAAGCACCGGTTTTTTTCACCTAAGACAACTCAAGTCAGTTCGAAGAAACCTTCCTACAGAGGCGACAAAACTATTAATTAACTCTTACGTAGTCTCGCGGCTCGATTACTGTAACGGCATCTACGCTAGTCTACCAAAATATCAAATTGACAAAATTCAATCCGTGTTTAATGCAGCGGCAAGGCTCATATTGGGGTTTCTAAATATTCGCATATTTCAGAACACCTTCGTAACCTTCACTGGCTCAAGTGCCCTGAGAGAATCCAGTACAAATTGTGCTGGATGGTTTTTAAATCAATCAACGAAATGGCCTCACCTTACATCTCCGAATTATGCGTCCCTGAAAATACCGGTCCGAGACAATTAACCCTTAGATCAGCAACTTTATCTGCTAAAGGCAGACTAATAGAACCTAAACGAAAGCCAAATACTATGTTTGGAGATCGTGCTTTCGGAGTATCTGGGCCTAAGGCTTGGAATAGACTCCCTCCGGAATTAAGATGCATAACAAGCCCAACGGAGTTTAGGTCCAAACTAAAAACCTTCCTTTTTGGGCTCTCATACCCGTAATTTAAATATTATACCTATTTGAGAGTATCATACTTGTATTGTCTGTGCTATGTCTTAATCACACTTTTCTTACTGAATTAAAATTACTCGATTCCTTACACATCAATCTGTCTCTTGACGAATCACATTTAGAAAGATCAAATCCTTATAGGTACTACTGCACCACCCACCTTTACATGTTGCTTTTACTTTCCAAAATACACTCGTCAAAGAATACATTGCATATTAAAATATTAAAATATTTTTAAAGGATTAAATGACATGTGTTCACAATAATGTCCTCTGCGTGCGAACTCTATCTAAATTTCTTTTAATGGACAATATACAGTGTTAATTTCAAGCGACCTCTCAGGTAAGTATGGTCCTGTTTTCATTAAATTTTAGGCAGCATCGCATTCATTGGTCAAAATATTGTACATATATTTTCGTATCGGTGATCAATGAACCGGTGTATGCAATTTTTAGCCATAAGTTGTTTTTAATTGTTTGTCTAGCTTGTAGTTTTAGATTTTAGAAATGCATTATAAGTTTGTACAGCGCCCTTGAGGTGATTTTTCACAAAAACGGCGCTATATAAATCATCCAAATATTATTATTATTATTATTAAGGTCCTCGAAGCCAGATGTTTTCGCGCGCGATGGAAAAAAAAAACACTCCGATATCACACACGTAGGCACGGAACTCTGACGGCTTGCAATTCGCGAATTTAATAAAACGTTTGTATAAACCGAAAGCAACTGATTTTATTTTTATGCAAATTTGTGCAAATTAACGCGAGTAAAAATTTTTTTTAGTAAAATGAATTTAATCAGAAAAAGAGAATTTATTTATAAACGAAGCTTTATACAACGAAATGTTAACGAAAAATCTGCTTACTACTTTAGTCGACTGGTAAAAGAACACTGAATTGATTTCAAACTTTCACATCTTTCAAAATGGCGGGAAGGTCCTCGAAGCCAGATGTTTTCGCGCGCGATGGAAAAAAACACTCCGATATCACACACGTAGGCACGGAACTCTGACGGCTTGCAATTCGCGAATTTAATAAAACGTATGTATAAACCGAAAGCAACTGATTTTATTTTTATGCAAATTTGTGCAAATTAACGCGAGTAAAATTTTTTTTTAGTGACCATTTCTATGTCAGTTAGGTTAGGTTAGGTTGTGGTGCCGTGTATTTAGAAATAAATAAATATCTTTGTATTATGACCTCCATGTTTGTTCAATAAATTAGTGTCCTCGTTTAGGACATTGTCACAAAAATGTTGAATACGGTGTTATATATATTTTCTTAGCTCTATGGCTCCCCGTGGAATGTCCCGAAACGGGGAGAATTTTGTGCCTGACGGTCTTTTTACAGACGAAAATAGCCTATTTCTGAAATTCTCTAGGGGGGTGACACCACGTTATCCGCCCCGGGTGCCACCCATGTGTAAGCAAATGTTCATGTTTTCGGTCGGAGGATACCCGACTTATTAGCAACCGGATTTTAACGGGTGGTGGATAGAGATGGGGTTCTAAACGGTTTTTTTGTCATTAAAAAATATTATATATTTTAATATTATGATCCACAGAGCTGGACCAGATTTAGAACCCCATTGATACCCTAACCCTAAGAGCTCGCTCAAACCTACTGTTCAAATTGCATCTTTCTATTCTCAAAAATATTCCTAAATATCTGCATCGATTGAGAGCGTATCTGTATTGGGCTTTGGGCAAGATCTCGTGTCACGTTTGTGTGATTTTCTAAGGCTGTTAAATGATTAAATAATAATAAATAATGCAATAAATAATTGCATGAATTCGTGTAACGACCTAAACTTAAATACGTGACAGCTCACAGCTGAAGTTCTGACATCGGCCCCTAGAAAAAGCATATAACAGCCAAAGAAAATAACACAAATCTGACAGGAGATCTCGCCCGAGATCTATCGCGATGTCACAAAAGATAGAAAATCGCTCAGCAGGTTTGTATAACGACGTGTGGCATAGTTCTTTAGATTACGATTGGACAAATTTGCCTGTGCCTGAACTTCACAAAATAAAATAAAATTTAATCACTGAAGAAATTATTAGGGACCCTCAATCGAACATCTTAAACAGAAAATCAGAAAAAGATACATCGAAATTGAACGTAGGATGTTCGCCTGGCCGGGGCGCGTATTTACAAAACCTATACCGATTCAGTCGCGGTAACGACAATTTACATTTTAAATATACCTCTATATTGGTTATTTTTTATCACATTGCAAAAACAAAAAATGTTCTAAAATCTAGATAAAATAATCTTTCTGATGTGTATATTAGAAATTAATAATTTTATTTCTAAATAAGTATTTAAATTTGAATATTATTCCCATATATATTGTAAATACACCTCTATATTGATAATTTTTATCACTTTGCAAAAACAAAAAAATGTTCTAAAATCTAGATAAAATAATCTTTCCAATGTGTATATTAGAAATTAATCATTTTATTTCTAAATATTTAAATTTTGATATTGAAAATTTAAAGCGACTCAAACGCGTTAGGGATTGTAAATACGCGGCCGGGGCGATGCTGTACCAGCGAACTATTTAATAGTGGGACCAATTTCTCAAGTCAACTTTCATAGCAGGGGGAGGTGACTCTACGCCCCGGGGGGGGAGGGGGGTGACATCCGCCCCGGGTGCCACCCATGCTAGCTACGCCATTGAGTGGACCCTATCCGCTTCGGTCATATTTAACTGTATCATACTTCGACTACAAACTACCAACATTATCTTCATTTGTAATTATCTTGTCTCTTTTGATTGGTCATCTGTGCAATATGATGATATCAACACAGCTACCAATAAATTTTATTCTGTTTTGGAAAATGCTATTAGCATGTATATACCAACCATGAAATGTAAGCCAAATACCTATCCAAAATGGTACTCCAAAGAACTTATAAATCTACTTGTCACCAAAAAACTTAAACATAAAGAATATAAATTATTTCAAAAATATTCTGATTACATTGAATTTAAAGATTTAAGAACTTCGTGTAAAAAAATGTCTATGACCTGCTACCGTAACTATATAAATGAAATTCAAAATTCCATAATAAATAATGTTAGTTATTTTTGGAAATACTCGAAATCTCTTAAAGAAGATGATTCTGATTTCCCGAGCATTATGCACCTAAATGGCAGCCACAGCAATAATACTAATGGTATTGTTAACTTATTTGCAAAATTTTTTAAAAGTGTTTATACAACAGACTCAAATAATGCTCCTAATCCAACAACAACTCTAGATGAAACTCTTGATATTTCACAGTGTACCATAAGTATCTCTGATGTAATTACTAAAGTGAAATCCTTAGATATCCACAAATCTGCTGGGCCAGATAATATCCCAACAATATTTATCAAAGAATGTATCAAAGTAATTGCTCTTCCATTAACCAAACTTTTTAACCTATCTTTATCCAGTGGAATTTTTCCCGATAGGTGGAAAATTAGTTATTTAACTCCAATTTTCAAAAAAGGTGATAAAAGTGATGTTTGTAATTACAGACCAATATGCATTCAATCCACCATACCGAAACTCTTTGAAAGTCTTATACTTGACAAACTTTTATCACAAATAAAACCTATAATATCACCTCACCAGTTTGGATTTATGCCAGGTAGAAGTACTTTGTCCAACTTAATTATTTATGAAAATTTTATAACCAATGCTTTCAAAGAAAAAAAACAAGTAGACTCTATTTATACTGATTTTAGTAAAGCCTTTGACACAGTTTCTCATAAAATTCTCATTTGGAAATTAGAAAAACTTGGTATACGTGGCAATATATTAGCCTGGTTTGAAAGCTATCTTACTGGAAGACAACAAATTGTTAGAATAAAATCCTCTCTGTCGGAAATAATTTATGCAACAAATGGAGTTCCACAGGGTTCACACCTTGGTCCAATCTTATTTATCTTGTTTATAAATGATCTTACAAAAATATTTTATGATGTAATCATTTTACTTTTTGCTGATGACCTCAAAATTTTTAGAATTATTCAAAATATTCACCATTGCAACATTCTTCAAGATAATATCAATAAATTATTAATTTGGTGTAATGAAAATAGACTTTACCTAAATATCTCAAAATGTCAAATAGTTAGATTTTTTCGAATAAAAAATCCAGTGATTTACAATTACAACATTGATAACAATGCCCTTCAGACATTAACACAAATTAAAGACTTAGGCATCACTTTTCAATCAAATCTTTCATTTGTTAACCACATAACAGAAATCTCTAATAAGGGCTTAAAAATGTTGGGATTTATAACTAGGCTTACTAGAAATTTTAACAATATAAAGTGTATTAAACTGTTATATTTTGCCTATGTTAGAAGTCAACTTGAGTACAATTCTCCCGTCTGGAATCCACATTATAGTATACATGTTCAAGCTATTGAAAGAATTCAAAACAAATTCTTACGTTTTCTAAATTTTAAAATGGGTATTCCAGCTAATATGTTGAACTACAACACTATTTTAAATGATTTGAATATGCTCAAATTGTCCGACAGAAGAATTTTCTCTGACTTGGTATTTCTATATAAAATTCTAAATGATTTAGTTGATAGTCCGGTATTGCTAGAATTGATAAGCTTCCGGATTCCACAACGTAATACTAGAAGTCAAGATTTATTTCAGTGTAGAAATTCTGGAACTAACTACCATATGTATTCTTCTTTGCCCAGAATACTAATGGAGGGAAACAATTATACCAAGTCAGTGGACATCTTCAATTTATGTTTAAACAAATATAAAATATTGTTACTGAAACAGTTCAGTTATGTACATTGAATGCTTTGTATTTTCTTATTATTCATATGTAATGTAAAAGCCCCGAAAAAGGGCGTTAATAAATAAATAAATAAATAAATTTTCTTAACGCATTTTTTTAGTGGCTGCTATATTAATGCACGATTGCAAGATTAATCTCGAACTAAATCTTACCTAGATAGAGGGTCTTGGATAAATTAATCAATTTTCATTTAATACGCGACATCTATTGACTTTCTGCAAATCTAGGATGAATATTTATTTTCATTTTAACTTATGTAATGAGTAAAACCTCAAATTGTAATATTTGATCACCGAAGAGAATATTAGCGACTCTCAATCGAAAATCTGAAACAGAAAATTCAGAAAAAGATACGGTCACATCTAGGAATTGAACCCGACCTTAACCTTGACGGGCGTTGTTCTAATCGTACACCGAATGTTACCTACACGCCATAACAACAACTGTAGATACTTCTTTTATAATAAGCCTGCAGGAAAATGGATTGTTAGGGAGTCCTTGCTACTGTGACTCGATGATGTTGAGGGAATCGCTCAATTCAAAGCTACGGAGCCTCTCCAGTCGCTCGGCTCAAGGCGTTCAGTAATTTAGTTTGAAAACCAACTGAGTCTTGTGAAGGTTCAACCCCCCCCCCTAATGAAAACTTTAAAAATATTTCTTCTTCTCGTGCGTTCAGATCTCCGGTTGGCAGATCTTACTCTCATGCCCTGAATGATTCGCCATTAATGTTTTGAATCATGACTTATTTTTCCCACCCCTGTGACTGAACACAGTAAAAGGTAGTTTTCCGGGAAATTCTTACAATAAACCCTTTTCTCCACGTTGTGTGATTTTTTTTTTCGGAGCACCTAGAACATCTAGGATAGGTATTTAATGTCTTTCGTGGTAACTTTCGGTTCTTTTAGGTAAGGTGTGGAAGAATTACTCTGTATCTCTTAGACGTCTGAAGGACACGCCCTGTCTAAACTATCCTAAATTTGTCCCCGTTATGATTCTAATGATATACACTGCTCCAATATTCACATAATGAGCACTGTTGTTATTACTCTCGCTAGGCTATAAAATTGATCTCTCCCCCTCTACTTCCTAATAAGTTTTAATGTACGTACCTGGAATGTTTCATTTCATGTGGATAATTGGCGATTCTCTGCACCGCTCTCCATGGCTATATCCTATACATAATCGTGATAATATGTTCTGTTGTTAGTAAACACAAATTTATACCTAGGATGGAAGCATAAGGACGGGATAGAGGATAGGATGGATGGTGACGGGAAAGGAATTTTTTTGCAAGCAAATACTGGCTCCTCCACTTGACCAAGTTGACTAGGTGGTCAGCTCTCAGAACACGACCCTCCGACCAATGCATGATGAGGCTATACCCATGGCACCCGGAAAATCTCTTGACGATAAACCAGATACCCGGACCCCGCCATAACAGAAGAAGAACGGCATGCCTTCAAACCTTTCCCAGACAACTCCAGTATCGAACACCTCCGGAACTACTTTACTGGCTCTAGAAGGGGTAATCTATTTCGTCCCTTATCAAGACTCTACTCACGGTACAAAGTGGCGTAAGCTTGTGACAGGCAGATCCTTCTCCTACGTGACCGACCTAGCGTTACAGACCACCTCTGGAAACCGACTTATCCCCACCCTTGTAAGAGATACGTTTGCTTCCAGGTCGATAGGATTAAAAAATGTGATGATGCTGCAGGAATCTCTCCACAAGAGCCATGCCTATGCCTCCATCCACATTACCTTGCCGGTAACTCGAGATGCTTTTGGTCAAGACGCCTCCGTCAGCGAACCATGTCCTTCCATACCGTTGGCGTCTCATTTCATACGACCTATCGCGCCCATCCGCTCGACATAGTTCCGCGAAAGGGAATTGCTTCCAGCACCTCGCGAGACCCGATCAGTCTATGGTGAGCATCCTCCAACATGACAATGCAGAAAGACCCTTACCGGGGGACCACCAATTGACACGTATGTGTGGCCTCGGTGTTCGTCTTCACATTGCTCGATCGTAAAGATTTAAAAAAGCGTAATTCAAGAAGTAGGAATTCAGCAGAGAACCTGTTAGTTTTATTTGTTTCATATTTGATATCGTGATCCTGCTCTTCTGCTCCCTTGTCTAAAGATGTCTGTTCGGGTTGCAGGTAATCGCCTTCAATTTGATATGTCGTACTCTCGAGACGCTCCCCATTTGGTTGACTGTATTCTCTGTGTCAGGTTCATTTTTTTTGTGTCAGCGCGGCATCAGCTGTCTGGGAGGAAACGTCACTGCCCTAGATGATAATAACGCTTAAACATATCCATATCAGCGCTGCAATAATATTAATTTTCTCGGCGCTGGAACTGTTGAAATTTACTGCCCAGGGCTCGCGTTCCATTCACGCCACTCTGCAACCAGATACCTGTAATTTAAATATAGATTCTTTAACTTACCCATACGTAATTGTTTTAATTCTCCGGTCGGGAAAACACGACCAATCGTATCTTAATTACGTATCCTGTAGACCTGCACCTATGGAGAAAACACAAAGGCCCCTCCCTACGATTTCCTAAATTTTGTACGACGAGGCCTAACGTAACCTTAGATTTACGATTAAATTTAACCCCCTCCCCTTAAAGTCTGAATTTGATTGGAGGTATCTTTATCGCTTCAGTCTTACTATCTCGCAATTGTAATGTACTCCTGTTGTCCGATGTTTGAAGATTACTTCAAATATACCTATCGTCCCTCTTTAAATATGTGTGCTCTCTAAGGTTAAATTACCGCTTGTTACATCTTCGTATCGAAACCACTAGATTGAACGTTTTCATAGATTATTATTATTATTGTTTTATTTCTAACTATTCGGAATACATTTTTTTTTTCCATTTCAAGAGAACGATTGTTTGATCGTAATTAAGTTTTTTTTTTATATCCTATTATTATTTCTGATTTAAAACCCGCAATTTTATTATTATCATTTATTTGTCGACACCGTTTAAATTGTAGTAATACTGAAGTTTTTATTATTAGATCACGCTTGTTTAAACCGAATTAATAACTGTTATTACAACTCGATATTCTCACTGTTCTTAAATAATTTCACTAACTTTTTAAAGTTCCTAAAAGCTTTTCACCACTGGCTCGTACCCCTTTCCCTGAATCTAATTGAATAACACCTTGCACAAAATCCACTGAAGTTAGCTCGACAATCCACCGAACGTTTTTTCGCTAAGTCTTCGAAAAATTCCAAAACACTCCCCGGTTCGCGCGCTTTTGGTAAGCCTTTTCTTACGAGATCTCACAGTCCACTCCCCTCTCTTCCGTAAAACAGCCCTTTTTAATCCCCCACTTTCCCATTAATCAAACTTAATTTTTACAATTTCGACCTTTAAAATGCACAACCTTCATAGTTTCCAAATCTAGTATCGTATCCCGCGGTTTACGATCTTTCGTCCTGAACGGTGCTTCCAACACAGATTTCGTATTGCGCGAAAGCACTATCTCGTAGAATCGTACAGGGGCGCACTCGGTCTTGTCTATACGAATCTGCTGCAAGACTAGCGCCTACAGATATCATTTACCATGTGAATAATTAATTCAACTTTCCTCGAAAATCTATCGTGTCCGTTCTACCATTTTTAAAATCGCTTCCAGGTACGGTGTATCCTGAACTTTCGATATAATTTCCATACTTTTCTCGGTAACCCCAAGTCTTACCTCAACTCGGCAACCTACAACATTTTCCGACCGTCATCTACTATGCATCTTATTATTGCACAAATCGCATAACACGTCACCTTCTAGGTATTTGTCATTTTAGCATTTAACTATGAATTTTCTAACAATTTGTGACTGAATATTCTTATTCAGACGTATCCCTTATGTGGACACGCGGCCGTGTTTGTTCCTGGCTATATGACGCGTTCCTTGTGTTCGCATACATTTTCTTAATATTTTCCGCGTTCGCAAATACCTAAGTACAATCTATAGTCATTTGACCCCTTCCTAACCAAGGTCGCGACACTCGTAACGCCTTGTTTATTAATAACCTAAACTTTTATGGTCTCGATTCTCCTTTTTATGGGCTGCAACCTCTACCAAAGCCTAATTCCATACCTGCCTCCGAACGTTTTTTTATCTGCATTTCTAGTTCCTCCTACCATATCCCATCTCCTTCTGGCGTAAAACCCAATAAATCTCCGTTGTTATGCGCCTAGCAATTAAGAAAAATACTTAAGAAATCAAATAATTTAAAATCCTGACAGGCCGTTAAATTTTATGGCTTTTCCTAATTTCCTATCGCCTATATCTCGCTTATAAACTCGAGTGGTGATTTCAGCTTAATGAATATCCTAATGACTCAAAACTGTGTTAGATATTTTTCACTTGAAACCACTTCAATACCTAAGAGATCGACAACCTTCCCTCCCCTCTATCTCGTCAGATATAAAATCCAACCTGAAATCTTAGATTTTATTTGGTCGTTAACGTAATCGATTCCTTCCCGACTATCCTGACATTATTAGCTTTTGTATTTTGACTACCGTATTACGTTCCTCCCTAATACCTACATGCAAATCCCGTTGGAATTTTGTTTGGGAAAGGCGATATTGATTGTCAATGCCTACTCCCGTTTCTATTCTCATATAATTGAAATCGTTCGTTACTTCATGTTTAATTAACGCATGATTTTTGTCCTTTTAAAACCTCCGTCAACGAGATACTTGCAAAACTCGCCGCGAAATCAACTGTTGTCAATTCCCTCGTGCTCTTCATAAAAATGCGATTTATGACCAGGTTAGAAGTGTTTTACCACTTAAAATAACTATCGGTTTGGACCGTGGGACAACTTTTGTGTCTCAATTTGACACAACCCCCGCACACCACGCCCCGAGATGTGATTGGCTGATACGTGCCTAACGGCTTCAAATCATACTCTGATTTGCTAGTCGTTTTTTTCTTGCAAAATTTGTTGACACCCTTCGTAGCAGAAAAAATGTTCAATTATTACAGTTTCCCTTAATATTGCTTTCAAAATTAGCCAATAGATGTCGATAGTGTGATCATATTATCAATTTAAAGAAATTATTCGCCAACCATTCAACAAAGCAGGTTCATCACAGTCTTTCCTCGCAAAAAGGGGGCCTAGGTGTTTAGTGCTCATTTTTTCTACTTAACCCTTCGGATTGTGTAGGTAGAGACGCGTATTTTGATACCCATCTCAGGTACTTTAAAGTTAAACTAATGTATAAAGCGAAACCTGCAGTACCTACCCACAGTACATACCTACCCATTAGTAGATTTTCCAATGTATTCTGATGCAAAATATCGTTGGGATGATGTTGACGGCATAAGGAACCGGAAAGACACAAGAGGAGACTGGCAGGGTGGATGTTATTTTTTTGCGGCCAAGATTCTCCAAGGATTGTAGCCATTCTTTTTTCTTCTTCCCGTGGCCTGTACGCTCAACGGACGTTGGCTATGCGGACTTTGTTTACTGCGGCCCGGAACAGCTCTACAGTAGACTGGCCAAACTACTGTCTATCTAAACTTTTGTAGCCATTGACCAATGTCGATCCTTGTATCCCTGATGATGTACGTAGGTATGCATTATTTACAGGTGACCTGAAAACTTAACAGGGCCCATAAACAATATCCGAGTCAAGGATGTCTGTGACTCTGTAGACAAGTCACCCGACCCTAATTACACCATTTGCTCCATTAGCTATGCAATTCCACAATTTTCGTAATTCAACGTGACGGCTGATTCACACACGGAGTGATGGAGTGATTACCTATCCGGGAACAACGGGGGCAGAGGTCGAGGAAGAAGCGTAAGTAATTAGTTGATTGAAACATTCATTTGCATAGACGTAAAGATGTTTCCTTTCTGTCGTGTGGATATAGTGGTAATGTGATTCACAATAGGTACAACCAAGAGAGCAAGGCCGACTACAGTAGGTACAGCATAAATAAACAAATACCCAGTACAGAATACAGACCTTGGATTTTGAAGTGTTACATGATTAGTCAGTGTCATCGAGCAAATACAGTTTGATAATGGCAGCGATTGTTGTTGATACTCGTTGTTACTGTTGTTTTATTGCAAGCATAAGGACGGATTTATTTCGTCAAATTTTAAAGTTAATATAATAATAGTTCCGTGAATGCTTTTTTACATTCTGTTACTATCCAAGTACCGTGAAATAACCGGTCTTCACAGTTCTGTGAAAGTTCTATTCAACTTCTGTTATTATAGTGACCGGACAACTCAGAATCATGGAATTCAACACCTCCTTCGAAATTTAAATAGGTTACATTAAGTTATTTTTCTTTTTTTTCATAAATTTTAATGAATTTTCAAAGGGGTACCTATTCAAATTACACGATTCTGAGTTATCATGGAACCGTTATTATTTCAGTTCTATGAAGCAACTGGCCCATAATGATATTATATCAGAACATTGAATTTTCATAGAACTTGAAAAAATCACAAAGTTATGAGCTTTTAAATTGAACTTGGAAAAAAGGGATAGGTAGGTACTCATGGTCATAACGTCACGAATCACAATCCAGTGCAATTCACAATTCAAACGGCAATTGGTACCGCATACTGCCGCGTGAACCATAAGTTGTGGGAAAGGAATGAAGCAACGGCAAACGGCGCGCAACTCCATATGCAGTTACTTCGTTCCTTTCCCATATTTCGTGGTTCGTGTCTCGTTTTGTTCCATGCATGTATAAGCAAAGCAGCCTATGGCAGCGCCAGTCATTTTATGAACCGTGACGTCACACTCTTTTCCGCTGCAAATACCAATATTTTGATATATACTTATATTTTTACAAAAGTTCAAAAAATTATATCATCAGCATGTTTTAATTAATGTTTGAAACCTTTCAACCTTAAAAATGTAAATTGGCGACAAACGTTTTCTTCCAAATCTGTACCAATCACACTTCGAGGGAATGTGTTCAGGATAGTTAATAAAGGTTTTCAGTTTAGAAATACGACCTTGAAATGAAACAAATGTTTTAAAATATTAAAAGTTTATTTAAAACTGTAATCATATTAATATTTGGCATTCTTTACTTTGTACAATAGGTCTGAAATAAAATAAAACAACATAAAATAATGTAAAAACATCTCAAAATAACAAGAGAACATAAATAATAAAAAAACGTGTTTTGAACCCGTTCATTTTTCTATTATTTCTATCACATCTTTTAAAAATACAAGAAACTCATTTAAAACTCTACATAAAATTGGTTTGGCATTCTTTAATTTGTACGGTAATAGATATGTCTGATATAAACACATAATGGAATAAAACACTGCCTTCTGTAAATAGCAAGGAAACATAAATTATTTAAATAACGTGGAAAGCGAAAACTTTATTTGAAACTGTAATCATGTAAATGTTTGTCATTCTTTGCTTTGTACAATATTATGTGAATTAAAAAATAAAACAAAATAACAAGGATACATAAATAATATGCTTAGTTATTTCTAACAATGTTATGAAACGTTCATTGTTCTTGACAGAAGCTGGAAGGTGAGCGTCTATTAAACGATTACGTCTTCTGACATAATCTCCAATTTGTGGGAATTATTTTTAAGTGGACAAAACTGCTCCTGTCTGCACAGAAGAGACGAGAGGTCACCAAAGGATATGAACGGGTCAAAAGTCACGCCATCTTGTTTCTATATTTGATGAAGAAACTGGGCAATATTGCTTAATTTTCGATGGAGGTGTCATACAGATAACGAGTAGGTAATGTGGTTTATAATTGAAGAGATTATGCGTAAGGCGTTAGTTTTTATAATACCTGGATTTTACCTTTTTGATAAATAGGCATAGGACCATTTGCAGAGCCGGTTTTAGCACTACCAGCGCCCTGGGGCGAAATTTCCACGGCGCCCCCTAAGCACTGGCGTAGCGTGCGTTTCGGCCACCCGAAAACCCGAGGAAAATTTTGCCCCCCCCCCCTCCCTAACTTCTACAGGTGCTCCTTCCGCAGATTTTCAAGCGCTGACCGGGGGGAGGGGGGGGGTGGGGAAGGAGTAAGTATCCTATTTTTTATGCTGATTTTTATAACCCCATGTGCCGAGTACTCTTTCAATAAAATCATGCTTATAAATTCTACTACAAATTTATATATAACTGCTCTCAGAAATCGAGAATTGTATGTCTGTAATAGAATTCAGAACATCGGGGCGGAGGAAAATTTCGCTGCCCCCTTATTAGGGTACTTAAAGCGGCGGGGGGGGGGGATTCTATATGGAAATCCTGTTTTTTTTATTACGACCTATTTATATACGAGCTGGATTTTTTTTAATAATCACATTTGACGAGTATTCTTTCAAAGAAACTCATGTTTATAAATTCTACTCCTTACTTGATTAATTGAAATTGCGTTAGAGTCCCCAAATAATAGTAACACACGCAACAATCAATTTCTCAGAATTTTACAGCATTATGTAACTAAAATGTAAAGCTTCACTTGATGCACGATGCATCTGCAACTCGTTATTTAATGTATCATTGTATGCTGAACACAAAACCCGTTTGTATGCGGTGAATTAAAACTACACACAGAACACGAAAATAGTTTTTCTTTGATTCTGGCATTAAATAATTAGTCTGCAACTGAAGTTTTATAACTGCACATTTCGATGTGCAGTTATAAAACTTTTTCAGTTATAAAATTTTTTCTTTCGAAATGTGTCAGCAGATGAATCCAACTGGAATTTGACACTGTATTGGTTAAAATTAAATCTCTACCTTGCGAATTAAAACTACACTCGGAATATGAAAATGGTTTTTCTTTGATTCTGGCAGCACATACTTAGTCTGCAAATAGAATATTATAACTTAATAAGAGGATGTTTTCCTTCGAAATGTGTCAACAAATGAATCCAACAAATTTACATTCTCAACACAAAATTGGTTTGAATTAAGTCTGTATGCGGCGAATTAAAAGTACACTCAGAACATGAATATGGTTTTTCTTTGATTCTGGCAGCACATACAGAGTCTGAAACTAGAATTTTATAACTGAACTTCGAATAAGATAATGATTTAGTTTGAATTGTGACAGCAGATGAATCCTCAAATGGAATTTTACATTCTGAAAACTGGTTTAACCCTTCGAATAATTAGAACCAAATATCTTTAAACTTTTGCCTGTCACTGTTTGCGCACAAAATTTCCGGTTCTTCCCATGCATTTTAAAGTTCCTTTTTTGCTTTTTTTATTCTTTTGCAAAAAAACAAAAATGTTCTAAAATCTATTAACACATTATTGTTTCTAAATATTAAAATTTTGGCATTGGAAATGTGAATTGGCTCAAAAGTACACGTCTCCGAATATTCGAATTAAAGTACCTAAAATAAAATAAACCTTAAAAAATTTAAATACAGATTACTTTTCTTAAAAAATGTAATAAAACTATATCTTAACTTTTTATCGCAATCACAAATTTATTTTAAAAATAAATGTGTGGTATATAATTTCATAATTTTATTTTAAAATTAAATTTGTGGGACAATTTGCGTCTCCTGCGATTAGACGGGTTAAATTAAATCTGTATTTGGCAAATTAAAACTACACTCAGAATATGAAAATGGTTTCTCTTTGATTCTGGCAGCACATACATAGTCTGCAACTAGAATTTTATATCTGCACTTCTAATAAAATAATGATATCTTTCGAAATGTATCAGCAGATGAATACACAACTGAAATTCATTCGTTAATACAATCTGAACACAATTCAGATTTTAATTAAGAGTTAAAAAAAATTAAATTAAACTGTTTGCAAGTTTATCAGCTTTAATTAGTATCACTCTCATAAGATGCGTACGGTTTTGCTACGAATTGCGAAATTTTAAGTGTAAAAAATATATAATTATTAATATTTTTAATAAATAATAAAAAACGAGTTGGATTCGTAAACGAAAGTATCATAGACCATTTTCAAATAATGATTTGAATTGGTTTAAATATAAATTTTTCCAAGATAATGTTATAATTTATCGTGAAAATTTGCCGCCCCCCCATAAAGTGCCACCCGGGGTGGGCCGCCCCCCTCCCCCCTCCCCTCCCCCACCCACGCTACCCCACTGCCCCTAAGTACAATACAATTCCATACGAAAAAAGGCAATGAGTATAATGAAATAACCGTTTATAAAAAAAAACCTTTTTATTTAAAAAAAACTAATGAAATTTCACCTTTCTAGTCTTCCTATCGGCGAAATTGATAACCTAATAAAATTCTTTGATTAGGTTTTATCAAAATCGATGTTTTTAGAAATTTCATTTTCGATTGAAAAAGTTGCCAAGTTTGTCAATTTAGATTGAGATTTTGTCGATCGCTCGTTTTTCGCTCGCCACGCTTAAAAATGTTAAAAAGAGATAGATAAGGTGTTTCTCTATGGTTGGGGATTCCCGGTAAATTTTGTTGGGGATTCCCAGTAAATGAACTGCAGCAGTGCTCCGATCGAAGGGATTGTACACCACGTTCCAATTCTGATTGTACACCACGTTCCTGCGGCGCCTGTGGCGCCTGTGGCGCCCCTTTATGTCCGGCGCCCTGGGCGGTCGCCCAACCGCGCCCTACCCTAACGCCGCTACTGACCATTTGAACTGCTAAAATTGCGGGAATGGTTGCAGATTGCAGGGGACTGATTATTAGGGAGTTTTTTCGACTTTTTAAATTAGGTTCTAACACATTCGTCATTAAGGATGAGGTTTTTCATGGTTGGGAGCCAGCATGGTTTTCAAGAGAGATGAAAAAGATGAAAACTCCCTAAATCCTCAAGGAGATTGGACCAATAATCTACAAAATGAGCACCAAACTATGGCACTAAAGAATATTTGTTAGTTACCAAAATGTTTACGATAATTGAAATAAAAGGTCACCGTAATTATTATTTTGGATATCAAACACCAGATATAATTAATTCAAACCACAAAGCGTATATTTTAAAACATTTTTTAGGTCGCCGTATTTTGCAACATTGTACATCATTTGCGTTATAATAATGGGCTAGGTTAAAGGTTACTATTTCAGGGTGAGTACCAAATATGATTCATGGTAGCAAAGTCATAATTTTGAATAATATTTTGAAGAATCGATAACCCATAAACTGCTGTAGGTGCTCTATACACAAATAAATTATAAACAAATATTTGGTATCAAATATACACTATTATTTTAGAGCTGGTTACAAAGTACAGATAATATTTTACGATTTTGACATTAATTAATGAGATTCAAATTACAGATCAACACATTTAATTTTGCAGTCTTCCGACTTTGGAAAAAAAACGGATTAAATAAACCTTTCGTTTAGTTACCACTTTGGCGGCCTGCAAAGTTAATTGTCTAGCTGTGCACAGGTTTTGTAAGTTGGTATTAAAATAGATTGTAACTAGATGTATTTTAAACTTTAATCACCTTCGATGACCATTAAATCGGTGATTAGCGCCATTTTGAATTTTTGACATTTTTCGAACAGTTTTCAAAACACATTCTCGTTAAAATGTCCCAATTCAAAATGGTGTTGTTCAACACCGATAATCGATTTGTTGGTCAACAAATGTGATGAGAGTTTATAAAACCCCAACCATTCATACTTCCAACATTAAGTATAAGTTATGTATAAAATAATATTACTATTATAATATTTAGATCGAAGTAAGCACTCTCTATTTTATAAATCGTTATTTTTTCTCTGCTGGCAGCACTAGAATATTTTCAAATTCTGCCTGCTCCAAAATATACGAAGAGTGACACGAGGGTAAACGCAGCCATGGAACCAGCGGATGCGTCAACATTCGGCGCAGCATTTCTGCAAACTTTTCTGACGGCGGACGTGGAGAGGTCTCTTCTGTTGAGGAGATTATGGATGCTGTGTACCACTTGCCTGCCCAGCTGATGAGGTTCTCGGGAGAGGATCACGGAGAACAGTTGAGACTCGGGAAGACGCTGGCAGAATGTCAGTACTAGGTGATCCCCTACCGCCTTCATCACCTGAACGGTACCGGCAAACTGGTTATATTGGCGTTGGAGGAGGGTACCTGTGAATATATAAATACAATATTAAAATTATTGTTTTTGACTAGGTACCTACATACCACTATCGATGAAATAATGAATGGCGAGAAGAGTTGCTGTGTAGGTACATGTAAAATACTTATGGTGTGGCCACATTGAGACCAACTTCAAACGTTTGGACGATTGTGTCAAGGGGTAGTTCGTACGTTGGAAGTTCGAAATGGAAGGTTGGAGTTCGAGTTGGTCCGGGATCGCCTCCGAGGCGATCGGCGATGGCTGGTGCATGCAAGTTGGCCCAACACAACAGTCTGAGCAATATTATTATGGGATAGTGGTATAAAAATTGTTTGACATTATTATTTGTTTAGCTTTACGAATCTAAATCAACTTTATGGAAATCAAAGCATCGCCTGCATAATTGTAGGCAACTGATTAACAGTACCGAATCAGTTGTTCGACGTCCGCCATTTTGGAGTTCGGAGTTCGGAGTTGGAGGATTGGCCGCAGCCACCACACAATCGGCCAACCTTTCAACACCGAACTAAGGTTGACGTAGCGTCGGTGTGGTAGTAGCATTTAGTTGTGAGACAAGTGTCGGAAAAAGTCTTATAATCATACTTCATAGATGAATAAATAAATAACGGTAACGGCACGCGGCATTACATTTCTTTAATAAATTTGAGAGAGATGTATGATAATGATTGCATTTCACCTTTCATAGAAGCAGTACTTACATCGTTTGCCTCATTTTCAACAGCTCTTTCTTAAACACTATTGCGGAGAGCGTAAGAAAGAGCTGCAGCAGTATTGTGATAAAAAACGTACTTTTTTTTGTTCGTGCCATTGCCGTGCCGTAACCGTAGAAATATGATATGAATGGACATGAACCTAAAAGCCCTGGACAGAGCTACAGTGCGATTTTGTTTGAATGATATTGAAGAAAAATCTACGGTGAGGGGTAGTCGCCCGGCAGCCATCTTGAACGTCAAACTTTTGAAATGATGTGTTTGCAAAGTGGCATAAAATGAACTATTTAAATTGTATTTTTATATTGTAAAAGAGATTACAACGGCTTATGATATTTTTGGCGGTAAAGGAGGAAACCATATTCCTTATAACGCCATTAGGAAAGTTGTGGAAAAAAATTGGGGTCCCCTTCAATGTAGATACATCTTTCCCCTCACCCCACAGCTTCAAATTGTTTTCGAATAGCACTGTCCAGGGCCTTTTAGGTTTAAGAGGGCAGAGCATTAGAGTGATTTTGTATGAATGACAATATTGAAGCTAAATCTAGGGCGAGGGGAAATTGTCCGTTAGCCATCTTGTATGACAAACTTTTGAAATTCAAATATTTTCGTCCAGAGCCTTTTAGGTTGATGGGATGGAATGATAAGTGAAGTGTCGTATGAAGTCCAGTGCCGTGATTGAGGCAAAGAATCATAACGCCACTAGCCTTGCTGACCGTTCTGCGGCCCGCTGCTAATCCAGAACCCTCGCCGGCTGTTGTTGAACTTGAGCGAGTACTCGATGTTATTTCCCGCCTCGTCCCAGTAGAGGCGCAGGTGATGGTAGTCGCGGTCCCTGAAGTCGTGGCCGCTGTTCATGTTGCTCATGCCCGAGCTGCCGCCGTACGACGAGCCATACGCGGCGGCATTCCAGTTGTAGCCGTAGTCGCCCGGCCGCACGTAGCCGTCGGTCGTGGCCAACTGTAAACACATTAGAATATTACAACATTGCAACATACTGTTCAACTTTACAACATTCAAAATTACAACTTTGCAACATTACAATATTTCTACAGCACAACATAAAAACTGTAAATTTTACGACATTGTAAACAATACAACATCACAACATTGGTTCATTGCAGCATTGGAATATTCTGACATTGGAACTTTGCAACATTACGATATTTTCAGAAGAGAGATAATATTTATATTAGAAAAGCAAATTTGAGCAATTTAAACATCAATGAAGCATTCATTGACCGCTCTCCCGATTGGTATTACCTTTGGCAAGTTAGTTTTGTAAGCCGGTATATAAAATAGTCTATGCTGTCGGTGATGGAGATAGCCATCGGGAACATAGAAACTAATGCTCTCCATGATGGTCGAGTTTTAGAACCATCCACGAACCATCCATCCATCGAACCATCCAGTCTGAAGAAATGTGTTACAATGAGCAAATCCCTTCTGAGCCGTAGATGGTTCATACCGAGCATGCCCAAGAGAAAGTCGCTAGGGTAGAGCCACGGATAGTAGCCATACTCCGTCAGGTAGAGAAATCTCAGAAATTTCTTCTGAACTTTCTCCAACATGAGGGAATACTTCACTTGATGCGGGCTCCTTTGCAACATTTCTGGGTTACAATATAACAACATCAACATTGCAACATTATAGCACACTGACATTATAGTGTTACAATATTAAAAAATTACGACGTTGAATCATTTAAACCAGCATTGCTGTACTGAAACATTACAACATTGTAACACTGCAGTATTGCAAAATGCAACATGACATTTTTATTATTAATTTAATGTACACGTTGTAACAGCACGTACCGGAAGGATTTTAACCAGCGATTCCTGAGTACAAAAATTAGATGTCATTTTGCTGTCCGATGATTTTTCTTTTAATACAAAAAAAACTATATTTTTCAATCACACGTCGCCACTGATCACACTCCTACAAGTCTAGATGGGATAACGTGATACGCACGCCATTTCTTGCTTTTCAGTGCTGCTGGGAACGAGACAGAGTGCATCACGTATCACGTGGCCCTACTACCCTTGTGATGTGTGATATAATATTTTGATTGTTTTTAATTAAAAAAAATCATCGGACATCAAAATGTCTACATTTACACTTTTGCTCTAAATATATTATATATATATCTACTAGTGGTCACCCAATAATGAATTTAAATTATATAGTGTGTGTAATGTTTTTTTTATTGATTTTTTATGCAAAATTTAAAAAAAATATTAGCATTTTGTACTCCTTCTCTATATAAACTATAAGTGTGCGAAATTTCATACTCCTCCCTCCGCAATTTTCGTAAAAAGGGGGTACGAAGTTTTTGATTATACCGATAAGTATTTTTTACAATAATTATTACACGTTCACAGTGTATTATAAAGTAAAGTATCTAATCACAACAGCCCTTTCTCACCAAAAAGAAAAAAGTTTCTTGTGTTTGGTGAAGCTTTTCATATTTTGAAGTTTCGTTCTCTTACGAGAACAACTGTCAGAAAATCTCAAGGAAAATATTCCCACATTAAATTCCATTTCAGATACATTAATTTGCTGTTTTTGAACGAACAATAATGGCAGCTAATGGGTCCAAGTGGTTAAATCATCTTAATACAAAATGAGATAGCATAACTTTTATGAGACGCTTGGACATATCTATATTTTCCATAAGACTACGACTGTTTGTTGTCTGAAGAATATCTCCCAAAATTAACCCCTTGTGCAAATAAAAAAAACATACCTACAGGTAGCCCCGAAGAAAACTTTTGAAGCCAAATATGTGTTTCTGCGCATTTTAAAAGACAACCTGCGAATATTATCCCCCTGCGACAAATTTTTAAGAAATTTTTACCTAAAATTTACAATTTTGGATTCGATTTACTCGAACACAAAAGTTTAAATCTAGCAACCGTTGTACCACAAAATCGATTCCAAATGTGATGGAGATTCATCAGTTTCCCACTTGTATTTACACTTGGGTTACCGACCGCAGCATCAATTTATTTTTACCTTCTTATCAAAATATAGTTTTTACAAGCCATGTTTTCATAAGGGCTGATATATCAGTTGCTTTAGCTCGGCTTGGGAGATATAATTTACGTCCGTCAAGTTACTCTCACTGGTAAGACCTCGGGCTAGATAAGCCTAGTGTTGCCATTACTAAAAATACTGATGTACCGGCCCATAAGAACTTAATTATTTTTTATTAGTTGTTGGATGTCGTTGAACATGCAAATAGGTTAATTATTAGCTAATATTGTGTATTTACAATGATATAGGTACATGACATCTACAATAATGTACAAGTTTTTGTGCAAATGTTGTCGAAATGTTGAAGCAAACATTAATTTACCAAATTATGGCCACCGGGCCGGGATTGATATTGTCCCTGACCGCCGGAGTTTGGCTGAAAACAGAAAAGTCCAAACTAAAAAACATATCTCGCGATAAAACTCGCACGAAACGAACAAGGAGATTGTTATGAAAATAATTCATATTTTCTAAAAGATTACAAATGGTACGTTGCAATGTTGCATATTGATTATTGTTATTGCATTTGGTTAATTGAACAACCTTATATCAGGCGCTGCAAGGTGGGTAGAGTTTTTTTTTCCGTTTTCAAAAATGACTTACCGGAAAGAGGCGAGATGGGGCAGACTTTTGGCCGATACGTGACACTGTGCCATGTTTAAATCTTAAACAGTGGGTTTCATCGGAGTTGATCGTATTTTTATAAAATCTGATCTCCGTACTTAAAATGGAGATCCAAGAATCATACGAGTATTCTTTTAAAGCCGGACACATGGTCGGAAGCTGCATTTCCTCGTGGTTAGATGCTGCCTGCATAATCCAGCCTAAGGCGGCCAACGTTCCTTGTACGGGACCGAAGGAGAGGATGCATCATCCTGGTGGGCTGGACGCGTGAATTCGGCTCCGCCTAGGAGTTACCCTGGAACGTGGGTGGTTTGTATATTTATGCCTGGAACCTTCCGTGGTACAACAGTTCTATTCGCATCAGTGAGATTAGCTATAGGTCGTAGAATATTTTTAACGGTCTAAGCCTATCCGCACACAACAGTGCCGGCACAGTGCCGACACGTGCCGATCAGTAACGTATCCATCAGTGTCAGTGAAAAATGATATTGTGGCATACATTTTGTACGACGCTATCCGTACTCATCAGTGACAGTGACGTTCAGTGATGTCAGTGCTGCGCCGACGCTCGCCGTGATCCGGCGAGAATTTCTAGCGGACAATATTTTGCCTGACACGGTCGCAGTGTTTCAAGAAGGACGACGAAAAGTTGATTGAATTGGTCCGTGTATATCATGTAATTTTGCACCTTTCACATAGAAAATACATGGACATTAATTTTAAAGCAAACATATGGAACAATATTGGGCGTAAAAAGAGATAAATTATAATAATTTTTTTATTATAATTAAATAATTTAATTATAAATATAATAATTTTAGTTTAGATAAAAGTATGTCGAGACAATGTTTTGACATCCTGAAATACTCAAAAAAACTTTGATTCATCATCTATCAGATGTTTATATAGGGTGTTGAACTCTCCTTCTTCTTCTCTTTTCCTCCACGCGTTATGAACCCAATGCCTTCTTCTCACATACATTTCGTCTTCATCTAATATTAAAGCAATCGCTGCTAATTGTGATCTTGAATATCGAGGCATTTTAGCACATGAAACTGCTACGCAGAGTCTAGAGTGCCAACTAATCACTGCGCGCGTCGTCGTGTCGTGTCGGTACTGACATGTACGAATAGCACGTCACGGTACTGTACGGTACGGAACTGTCGGTCACGTGCCGGCACTGTTGTGTGCGGATAGGCCTTATAATGGGGGTGAGTTATGTTTTGTTCTATTCTTCTAAATATGTCACTGTTATGAGAGGAAATATGTATTTATGTTTTTTAATCATCCCCTTTTATTGATTTATTCCCGAACATCCATATGTCGTTGCAACTGAAATACATGCCCGCTACCGCTACCCAGTAAAGAGTTTCATAACAAAATGTGCCCTAATGGAATTGGCTGCGATCTCGCAACATAACCTATTTTCCATGTTTTGGCGGGCAGACTTCCGTCTGCAAAGTTGGGAGATCGTAGATAGCCTCACCTCAAAATACTCTATATTCATTGTCAATCAGGATAACAATACGACGCCGCAAGTACAGTCCACTTCAAAACCACCCGATCCATCTGCGCCACCCTGTACTTTATATTCATTGTCAATCAGGATAACAATACGACGCCGCAAGTACAGTCCACTTCAAAACCACCCGATCCATCTGCGCCACCCTGTACTTTATATTCATTGTCAATCAGGATAACAATACGACGCCGCAAGTACAGTCCACTTCAAAACCACCCGATCCATCTGCGCCACCCTGTACTTTATATTCATTGTCAATCAGGATAACAATACGACGCCGCAAGTACAGTCCACTTCAAAACCACCCGATCCATCTGCGCCACCCTGTACTTTATATTCATTGTCAATCAGGATAACAATACGACGCCGCAAGTACAGTCCACTTCAAAACCACCCGATCCATCTGCGCCACCCTGTACTTTATATTCATTGTCAATCAGGATAACAATACGACGCCGCAAGTACAGTCCACTTCAAAACCACCCGATCCATCTGCGCCACCCTGTACTTTATATTCATTGTCAATCAGGATAACAATACGACGCCGCAATGGCGTTCAAAAACGTGCAAAAACCTGGCGCCAACTCCGAAGGGGCGCCGTGAGAAAATAAATATTGTATTAAAATTTAGTTATAATATTCCCTGAATCGTTTAAAAATTACCCATAGTACGAAATAATTATTATGCTCTAGCAACACTTTCCAAAGAAACAGAATGCGCACGCATCAGGTTGGTATCAACGGCTTACGAATTTATAGTTAGTTACAGATTTTTTTTACAAATTCCATATATTTCGTTTAAACGTAAGATCTATTTTTCCATTTATCTTTTACCGTCTTTTACGACAAATGGGTGCGATCCAAATTCAATAACCAATCACAGCGCGGTATTTTTGTCCGTAAGCCGTTGATACCATACGTCAGTGTTTAGTGTTTGTATGGTTGTGGTGTTTGTTCGCTAAACACAGGGGAAATGCAAGGTACAAATTTGAGGTTATATTCTTATTATCACTCGCTCACTGTCTCTCGTCGGGACTGCCTATTGCTAGTCAGAAGCTTTAGATGCTATTCTTGTGTTGTACGTTGCCATGAGAACGTATTTGTATTTGCTTTTTCTAATATTCGCGTTGGGTATATACATAAACGCAGTAAATCTCAAGAATGTCTAATGGACCTAGTTCAGCGAAACGACCCGCATTGTCTCGTAACCTATATTTTAAATCATGGTACGGGCACAAACAAACAATTTGTTGTATTATTTTAAAGCATAACTTGCAAAAAGAGTTTTTCCTAAAATAATTAAAATAGCACCATAATTTTATGTTTACCCAATAGATTCAGAGAGTATAGGGCTCCTGGCGATCCTCTCTTAAAAAAAAACGAGTTTGAGAGCTACCGCCAGGTCACTTGGAAAAGTTACACCCTTTATATGTCTTGATTTTATTTGATAAATTAGTGTAAAAAAAAATTTATTAAATAAAAAAAATTAAAAAAATTGAGGTGAACGAATTTTTAATAAATATGTAGTGAGGGGGGGGGGTGCGCCATCGGTACCTACTGCACAGTAGAGGTGGGTAAGTTCTGCATTTTACCGGAAGCCTCCGAGACTTGCCTCCTCTTAAAAGTACACGGGTTCTAGGAGCAGGTCCCGGGTCCGAGTTCTTAGGTGCGGACACTGCGGACTGAGCACTGAATGTTGTTGCGGTGCACCGAACCGGGACGCACGGGTTCAAAGAACTTGGAGCCAGGACCTACTCGTAGAACCCGCACGACAACTCAGAACCCTGGAGCAGGACAAGACCCACACGAGGGCTCGGACCCGTCACCCGTGCAATGTAGGTACATTCAATGGACCTACATTGCACGGGCTTTTATTGAGAATTTAAATGAGTAAATTAGCTGTAATGCTTTATTATAAACTATTATTTTATAATGCACTTCACCCGTTGAGTAACAATACCAATATACGCTCTAATTGAAAATTACTCCGTGTCTAGTCGAATATTCTAAACAATTCCGCGATGACGTTAGGCAGCAGTATACTGTTACGCCAAGCGGTCAGGCACGTGCGTGTTGATTGCCGGCCGGGGTCGGAATGACTGAAGACTGAATGAGGAATGTATCGTGGTTCGTGAGTCGCGGGAGTGGGAGGGAGTGACAAGAGTGGCGGGTGTTTGTCGCGGTTCACGACTTACGTCGCTCGGACCAAGATGCATACTCGTACTCGGCGATCTCGGGACTTGTAATTCGAATCTGCGCCGCGGCTTCGCGCTGCGGCGTTGAGTAGCTCGAGTGTTTCACGATTCACGCAGTTCCAAGAACCCGACACTCGCCGAGACTCGCGACTCGTGAGTGGAGTGGAGAGTGTAGCGCTTCGGGGACACCGGACGGTTACTACTACTCAGTCACTAGACTCACTAGTACCGGAGTACCTCGCCTCGCGGCGAACACGGGGACACCCGCCGGCCGGTGGAGGCATCCGAGTTTTTCGGGTTTGGGAATGAGCCCGAGTTCCGGGACAGGGTTCTCTTGGAGTAGTCGATTTGAAAAAGGAGTGGGAGTAGGAACCGCTTCCCGCAAAGGAGCGGATCACATGAGCCCATTCCAGCTGAACTGACACATCGCTACTGCACATGGCGCCAGATTTCGTAAATCCGGCCCTGGGTAACAAGATACCGATATTGAAGCGATTTAAAATTCAATGCATAGGTAGGTAAATACAGTTAGATAAGCAGAGGCGTCGGTGGGGTTTGGTTGTTGATTGATCTGGGCTAAGCTAGCAACTTTTAAAATAGCGGAATACAAGGGGCGGGAAAAAATTCCGGTACCCAAACTTTTTGCCAAATTTAGGCACTAAAATCAGTACTACATACAGTACCTATGAGCATTGTTTCCTGGCAGATTTCAGAAAGATATGGCTACAGATAAAAAGAAACAAGGGAGATGCGCCAGGAACTATAATTAGCATGAAACCGCGCGCAAATCACGTGTCGGCAACATCGTTCACCCATACAGCATGTCACATAAATAATTATGTGACTAATGCAGTTCTTGCTTAGGTGGTTATTTTGTCTATGGTGTTTTTTGGACACTGGTAATTTTTGGAAAAGAGAGAGGTTCCTTTTTGTTTATGGTCACTTCCTCCCGCGGCAGAAGGGACTGTGGCGGAAATTAGTCACTCACCATCAAGGTGTTTAAATTTTCGTTTAATCATGAGAATCTAAGTTGATTTAAAACTTAAAAGGGCGCGGGGTGTTTTTACGTAACACGAGAGGTTCGTGTACGGTGTTATTTATAGTGGATGATGTGAAAGTCCCACTTTTTACCGGTGTTGGCGGTTGGCCAAGTATAGAAATGTTTTTGGAGTGAAATTACAAAGTGATTGTCCCGGTTTTGTGGCTGGTATAATATGCCTTTTTGACCCCGCGTCGCGAAGTCACGGATTACGTATTGATCTTCCGTAATTCTTAAGATTTGGAGACTGGATGGCCCACGTGCCTTCGGGTGGAGATTGTTGAGCAGCCGCTCCTTGGAGATTTAGCGGTATTCTCCCTACATAGAAGGATGACCTAGGTTCCCCGGATTCTGCGCCGTTCCCGGTTGTTGAGACTAGGAGTCTCGTCCCATAACCGTTTCCCTCCACGAAGCAAGTGTGCGGTCGTCATCCGGAGTAAATTTTAGTTAGATTAGCATAACCCAAGAGTCCATATGTGTATTTTACTATGTTCTTTTGTTACTTTGGTATGAAGTTTTTACACTTTCATGTTGCTTTTTGGTTTGGATTCAATACATTTTTATAAAGTTCATCTTCTTTTATTTTTCTGAAAACCTACCTACCTGACAGATAACTACATGGCCCATTATCCTGACCTCTGATCTCTGCTCTGCCGCAAAAAATTACATTATATACGAACATGAAATGTTACAAGCATCGCTGCGTCTTCAGGAGCAGTCCGGTCCTTGCCAAAGCGCCAAGATGCTGATGATGCATGCCTAACACCTAACACAGCGTCCTTGAGTGTTTACTAGCGCCAGGTTCCGTGCCGTTTTGCAAAAGGCCGGCATTATCTATACCTACCTACACATAATATGCATATCCAATTTGATATTCCGTGCAGGTTGGTCTTAGCTCGCGACTGTCGGCATAAACATCAGGGAAACACCCGATCATGGACTTTTTTTGACAAATATTTCAACACATTTCCTAGGGGATTCAATTCGGAGGGGGCTCCGGCTAGTTGCCGAAATGGTACGCATTGAAAAGTTTGGACTTATATTATATTCGACTTATTTATATTATAATAAGATTAAGTGTACAATAAGATAATGCGCTGAAGTAGATATTTTCGTCGATAATTTCTTCGGATTCAGAAAAAAGTATCCTATATTGCTAAAAAATATGTTGAGCTAATTATATTATGTATCACTAAACTGTGTCTCTAATTATTGTGTCTTTTGTGCCTCTTATGTCTCTTATGTCTCTTGTGTCTCTCGTATCTCTCGTGTCTCTCGTGTCTCTTGAGCCTCTTGAGCCTCTTATGTGTCTGTTGTGTCTTTTGTGTCTCTCTTGACTCTTGATTCTCTTCAGTCTCTTATGTGTCTGTTGTATCTTGCGTCTCTTGTGTCTCTTATGTGTCTGTTGTATATTGTGTCTCTTGTGACTTGTGTGTCTCTCGTGTGTGTCCGTTGTATATTGTGTCTCTTGTGTCTGTTGTGTATTGTGTCTCTTGTGTCTATTGTGTCTCATGTGTCTCTTGTGTCTCTTATGTCTTTTGCTTTTCTTTGTATTGTTTATCATTTGAGCGAGCTTTTGTATACATAATTTAGTATTTTTTGTTGGTTTTGTTTTTGTTTTTAAATCTTTATTGAGATTTACGCAAATGTATTCAATGACCGGGTAAATTTTTGTAATTGTTTGTACCTAGGTATTTGTGAATTAACCGAGTTTATATGTTCTCTGTAAGATCTGTAAAACCGATCTTCAGGTTATTCACTATTTTCATTATATGCATGGGAAGATATCCTGACATCCTATCGTATGAGAGGAACTGGGGTCATTTTTGCCAAAACTTAATAAAAAACAAGTGTCCGTCTAACTAATACTGTTCCCCTGTGTTACGTGTCTAAGAATGTACGTCAACCAGATAGTCTACAAGGTTGAAGTCTACGAGAATCCCATCGTAAGTCACGTTTTGCCACAATGCATGATTTATTGAATCTTTTAGTGAATGAAAACTTCATCGATCACAATAATTATAATCATAGGCTTGCGTCTGCATGGTTGAATTTAAGAACCCGGCTTCGATTGCATGTCTGCCGCCGCGCCGTACCCGTCGCACCATATAAACATCGTGCACGTGAAATTTCAAGCAAAGCTACCGTTGTAATTCGGTTTCGAATTCGAGAATTCGACAAAAGATGTCGCCACTTTCGTCAGCAGGTATAAGTACTAAGAAATTGTGAATTTGAGTAGGTATCTCTTCGGATATGGAAAGATTGACGGTAATACTTAGTTGTGATACTAATTTGTGAATAATAGTATCAAGCGGCTATATATTACATATGACGTCATTGCCTGTCCCGGTGACTAGCTATTACTGGATCCGGTGAACGGGCTACTTTTGGAACCAGTTCCTGTCGGATTTATTAAATGTTCACCAACACTAACTGGGCGAAGCCAAAACAAAAGCCGCCCGCCGACATTGGACGTTTTTGAATTTTTGGAATTCATTATCGTTACGGTGGGTGGTTTGGTATATTTACGTCGACACGGCAAGTAGTATTGTAGAGTCTACGGAGACTTCACGGTGTGGTGTTTGGGGGAGATGTAAGAAAATGATGAGTTTTTTTCTTTGGAAGAAACAGACCAATGTACATTGTGTATAACGTCTTTTGAAAGATCTGCGGCATGATCTTGTTTTAAGGGACGTATGTTTATTGCCTTTTTGATGCCGTCACGGTACAGTTACGTGAATCGTCACTGTAATTATAAAAGCATCTATTAGGTCCATAAAAATGCTTTTTAGTATCGAATTTTTTTAGTATCGAATTTTCTACCTATGAACTGTACAAACCCCTTTTTCGGAATTTGTTTTATTGTTACGACAATAAGGAACTCCAGTGAAAAATATTACGGCTCAGACCAATAAACACCGATTCTGAATATATAAGTTTTTTTAATAATATTAAACGCAGAGTTTTCAAAAAAATTATTAAAAGTCCATTTATTATTAAAAAATTATTAAAAAATCGGGACGTAAAAACACGCCGTCAAGTTTGCATTACTGAAATTCTAGTGGTGACGTCACTGTTCGACGTGTCGTGACGTCACCGTAAAGTCATTTTACGGGAATGAATGATATGACACAAGACATCGTATTAATTTATTCGTTTATTTACATACTGTTTATAGAGATTTAGTTGTTGTGTTTATTGAAACATTATTCAGGCCTAAATAATGTTTCAAAAATAAAGGTATCTCTTATTAGTTTATCTCTATTATTGAAAATATTCAAATACTACTGCACAAAAAAAATAGTTATGCTACTTCTAGGGAGAATACTTCGAACAACGGAATTCAAAATGGCGGCAGTTGATCAGCTGATTGCCCGATCCTATAGTAATTTTTAAGGAGTGATGACGTTACACGATTCACCATACATACGGTGGTTTTCGGGGGATCTTGAAAAATTAAAACTTTGACAAATAATTTAACTATTAAAACTAACTCAAAAATAAAAATAAAAATGCAGTTATTTAAATTACGAGTAGAAGGTCATTATTCATAAAATTATTGAAAAAAATGAAATGTAGTTCTCTTTTGAGAAAGATCGGAAAACATTTAATTAATTGTGAATACACTTCATAAAATATAATAATATCTACAGTTTGTCAAATAAGAGTAGAAAATATATGAGGGCGCCACTGTTGTTCAAATGGCAATACTAAACACATAACTCATGGTGTTAAAGTAAAGCTGTGTAACCAACATTTTTATAAAAAATTAAAAAGGCATAATAGTGGAAAAATATTTTTTCATTGCAGTATAGATACCCGCCGATCTCAAAATTAGAATTGCATATAGGTATATTATTATTATACCTTTGCAATTTTGTGTTAACATAATGAAGAATAACTATAATGTAATTTGGTTTATTATTTTACCAATAGATTAATCGAATTGTTTTATCCACTTTAACTATTACCGGCACAAAGCACTCTTTTCAGGGTGAATTGCCTAAAACCAAAAAAAAAAAATAAATAAAATAAAATATAAAGCACAGTTTAGAAATTGCTCACATTTATTTAATACTAGATAAAGTACCTAGCGTTGCCTGGGCTTTAGATCGTGTCTCTAATTTTAGATCTGAATATATTTAACTCATTCAGATCTAAAAGTAGTGTTACTAAACTCACCATTAGTGATTCTTCCTTTCTATCTTTTGTTAAATTCAAATTTATGTTAAATTAAATTAAAGCAAATCACTTTATAACTTTTAATCAATTTTATGTCATGAAGAAAAAATGTTTTTTAAAATGTCGTTTACTGTGTTCTACACATCCAGTGTCATTGCATTTCAAAAAAATATTTGACAGTTAAATTGGTGTTGCCAGTCTACAAATTTAGTAGTTCAAGTTTTTATATTTTCTACTCTTTTTTGACAGACTATACACTAGGTCATGTTTTTTGTATTTGATCAAAACAAACGCAAATTTCAACAGCAGTTCGAAATTCAAAGCCATTCAGGAAGTGCATCTAATGCTACTTGTAATCTTATTTAGTGAGTGCAGAGGGCGATTATAGCAGTGAGTTAATGGCGTGGGTGTGCGGTGTGCGCGTTCTAATAACTAAAATGATCTAAACCATAGATAACTATGCAGGTCTCGTTCTTCTTATTCGTCAAAAACCTCTTTAACATATTGTTTTTCTTTTTTGGGTGTTGCACTACCATTCAGGGCCGGATTAACCATGTCGGGGGCCCCTAGGCAATTCACGTCACGGGGGGGGGGGCCAATGGCGGACTAACGGGGGGGGGTTTGAAGGGGCCTCCAAACGCCTCTTTGTTACCTCGATAAAATCCTTAACAAGGCTTTAAGGGGGGGGGGGGGGGGTAAGGTTTTAAAACTTTTTTTTCTGAATGTAAAACATGCCAGTATAGAGGGAGGCGTCTACTAATATCTATAGGAATTCCAAAAACTGAAAAAATCGAACTAATATCTATGAAAACCAAAGTGTTGACGAATATCTACAGCACAAACTGTTGACTAATATCTATGAGAATCAAAGTGTTGACGAATATCTACAGCACTGGCAGAGGTTGGATTTGCAATTATGTGTAGCATATTGGAATAATGTAATATTGCGTATGCAGTTTAAAAAACTTAATTTATGTAAGTGTGTATGTAAAAATTCGTAATATCGGACTATTAGACACATTTAGCTGATTAGTCCAACCTACGCTCTGTAGATATTAGTTCAACCTACGCTCTGTAGATATTAATCAACACTCTGAAGTTCGTAGATATTAGTTCAACATATGAGCTGTAGATATTCGTCAGACATACAGGCTGTAGATATTAGTATCTGAAGTCAGTATAGAGTACTACCAAAACGTAATTTACCACAAACGGCAACTTCAATCATTTCAGATACTAAGTAATGTTGCAACAAATAGAAGGAAAGGAAAGTAAAATACAACTATGTTTATATATTTGTTTTAATTATACACTTTTTTATTTATTATTTGTGCATGGTGTGAATATTATTTATTTACTAGGTTATAACCTAATTATTATAATTTGTTGTTTTCTTTAATGGGTGAACCTAATGTTATTAACCTGTAAATGTTCCTAATAATAAAAAAAAAATCTTGAAAGCTGACTTTTTCCCAAACTTCGTTGCTCACTAATTGAAGCAAGTCATTTTTTCTTGGGACGCGGGGCCCCTAGGCAATTGCCTACTGTGCTTTAGGGATAATCCGGTACTGCTACCATCTCCTTTTAGATTTTGTTTCGAACAGTCTTATGAGTCTTATGGTGTAAATATTGTAAATCATCAAGGCATATGCCACTGCAAGGCTGTTGATTATTATTATTTCTTCTAACACAGCAAACTTATTTTGTGGCACCATTTTGATTTAAATTAATAAATTACTTCGTTTATACCACTTTTATTGTTTACAAAACCAACACGTTTCGTGAGCAATGCTCACTTCTTCAGGGTTTTTTATTGATACTCAAGTTGAAGTATTGAAGTATCAGTACGAAGTATCAGTACTTGAAGTATCAATAAAAAACCCTGAAGAAGTGAGCATTGCTGAAGAAGTGAGCATTGAAGAATCAGTACTTGAAGTATCAATAAAAAAACCCTGAAGAAGTGAGCATTGCTCACGAAACTTGTTGGTTTTGTAAACAATAAAAGTGGTAAAAACCAACTAATTTATTAATTTAGATTATTATTATTATTTTTATTTTTTTATTATTTTTTTTATTATTAAGTTAAAAGAAATATAATATTTCGCTTTCTTAACGTAAGTACAGAGCGTATATATAATATAGTAGTAATAGTTTTAATTTTGTTCCAACATCTTAAGTTTAAATAGTTTTTTGTTTAAAGGTTTTTTATATTCTTTTCTGTTTTCAGGTTATCTGGAAGGAGATTATATATGTAAACTACCTCGTGGCCAATACTTTTCTTGCCACTTTCAGTCTTGACAGTATTTGTGTAAAATTTATTGTGTAGTCTAGTATAATGTTCGTGTACTTGTGATGTTTTTATAAATGTTGTGTTTGTGTGTATAAGTCCATTTTGTATTTTGTAGATTAAAAGACATATGTTATATTCGTACAATGTTCTTATTTTCAAAAGGTTCATATCCTGGTATAGTTTTTTTTTGTGGGAGTGTCTGGGTTATAGTTGAAGAGTTTTTTTAATAACTTTGTTCTGTATTATTTGTAAGTCGTTTAAGTACGTAATGTATGTGTTTCCCCATATTTCTATTAAATAGTTTAGGTGGGACTGGATTAAGCTAAAGTATAAGCCCCTCTTTACCTCTGTTGGTAGAAGAGGAGCAATTCTACCAAATACACCAATTAATGGGATGATTTTTGTTTTTAGTTTTTCTACGTGTTGTTTAAATGTCAAATGTTTATCAATATATAAGCTCAGATTGCTGATGACGATGGACACTGAAAAGCTGTCTGAGATGTTAGTTCAAGATGGAAAAGAAAACGCGGCACTGTAATATCCCAAAAGATAATCAAATAACTAATACTAAAATAATTTAGAATGTTAGATCATAATATCATTCTTTTGACCTTCGTCGCACAGTTTTTATGTTTTTTACATTAGATTCACACAGGAGGCCCGGAGGAAAATAATTTCCGTCAGGGCTTATGTCATCTTTGGGCATGCTGGGTGGAGGGTCTTTTTAGGAAAAAAAGGGAGGAAGTTCTGGGAAGGAAAAAGGTATGAGGGGTGGTTAGGAATCTGAGGTCAGTTTGTCCAGGAGTGAATCCATCCCTCACACTGCGGTGAAAAGCGATGACCCGAGAGAGTCCTGCTGGAGAGGTCAAAACGTCCCCTCAACCGGTCTTTCCGAGTCCGGGCGGACGCATCCGCCGCCAAGACTCGGACAAACCTCACCCCTATGAACCCGGGCACCCCTGCTAAGTCACCAAACATAGCGAACCAGTTGGAGTCACCTATGGCAGAGGTGTTCGTTTTCCAATAAATGGATCCCGAACAAGAACAAAGGTCGCGGTTTCGAAACTAATTTGACAAAATTATATTTGAATTTATAAGGGATTCAATCACATTTTCTATATTTGAACCCGATTCCACTGTGGAAGACACCCTCAGGTTGAAAACAGTGCCATGCGTATGTCGGTCTCGTTCGGGAGACTGATATGGGTACCGCCGCCCCGGGGGCCATTTATTGGATAACCTCTGCCATAGGTCACCCTAAGTGGTTTGCTAAGTTTGGTGACTGAGGAGTGGTGCCCGGGTTCATGAGGTGAGACTTGTCCCGGTCTTGGCGGCGGATGCGTCTGCCCACCTGTTGCGTGGCGGGCCGGATCGAGAGAGACTGGTTGAGGGAGGCCTTTTGACCTTTACAGCCGGAATCTCTCGACCAATCGCCTTGCATTGCAGTTGGAGGGATGGATTCATACGTTCATCACTCCTGGACACAGTGACCCCCAGATTCCTGCCCACCCCTCATACCTTTTCCTTCCCAGAACTTCTAATCCTTCCTTAAAAAGACCCTCTACGCAGCATCCCCTAAGATGACATAGGCCCTGTTCTAATTATTTTCCTGTTAAAAAAATATTAAAAGCTGCAGACCATCAGTATAGCTCGTCGGTGCTACCTCGTCGATATTTCCAGCCTCAAAATCGGGCTAGTGAGAGACCACAATTTAGATTAGAAATATTACTTGAAATGACTTTATCTTTTTTTAGTTGGGCGAGGCAACTCCAGAAACTGTGTGAGGAGAGGGTGGGTCTACCATGGACAGAGGCCGAATAATCAGCACAAGACAGGGACGTATGGAGGAGCCTTGTCGATGTAATGGGTCCCCGACCCGAATAGGACAAGGGGAAGAAGATCATCTCTCTTCATCGCATCAAATCTGGTATTTTTTTCCGATGTAGCTTTTGAGCGGTATCACATAAAAAAAACTTTGATGTTTGTTAATTTCTTCATTGTGTGCTGTAATTCCTACAATTGCAGTGAAATGACATTAAATGAACTTAATAGATGTATAAATAAATGATAAACCTACCTCATAAGAAGTCTCCGACAAGTGTATAACAGGACAGCTGTCGTACGTGATGACCCCGTCTTCCCCTCTGAGATGGGGGATTATTTCAACCCCGTACCACATGCCCATTATCTGCATCAAGTCGAGGGTATTTTGGGGCTTGAGATCCGTGCAGAAAGGCTGTTCGAATCCGGTCGCGGACACTTTTCTTGACACCAAAGTTAACACCACTAGAGCAAAGCTGCACCACGGAAATTGCATTTTTGCTTATTTCGGAATCGAGTAATTCGAATTTAAAAAGCGTTCTCTTTATCACTGAGCTGTGTTTTCATTCATAAACTTCTGAAACACGTCTAAAAATATTTATATTATAATGTTGGTATTTGTAAGTTTTTAGGCGTAGACAAATCATATTCATTAATTTTAATTGTAATTTTACTTTTAATTGTTGATTTTGATTTCGATTTCAATTTGGATTTTGATTTATTTTGTCATCGATGGTCGTCTTCTCACACGTCTTGTATGAAAATGAAAAAAGACAGAAGATACCACCAACGATTAACTCGCCATTGCCAATACCTAACCAATTTTGAAGTTTAAATAATTTTGATCAAATTTAGAATTTTCTGACTGCAGCCTGCAGTGTGAAAATTGCACTGATGTTAGCCAACCTTGGAGAGAGGGCACCAGAACAATAACAGGAGAGTTAGAATAATGGTAAAGTTATAGAAGTTAAGTTAAGAAGCTTGGGTAAGTCCCGTAATATAATTTTATTTAATTTTAATGTATCAGTAACTAAAAAGTAACTATAGAATTTATTTAAACCTTTTTATGTGAATACCTCACAAGCAAGGGCGGATTTAGGGGGGATTATCTTACCCCCAGACGGTATTTTTGTCTACTGTGGTGATTTAATCACTTTACAAACTTGGAAGCAAAAACTGACTTTATTAAGAGCGTTTAACCAGCCAGCGGCCGAAAATCCACATTTCGGCGAAAGTTGTTGTTACGATCATGCAGGGCGGTTACAATGAGAAAGATTTATTATTCTCCGTACCAGATTTTTAAAATTATAACTCAATATCGATTTTATTTGATTCCAAATTTGCTTTAATTTATACCTACATCCAAAAATGCTGAAAGGCATGAGGATAAAACTTGTAAAATAATGTGCTTTTGTAATTATTTTTTAATTATAAGTATTTATCATTTTTCAATAATGTCAAGTTAAATAAGAATGTTAAAAAAATCTGAAATATATTAGTTTGTAAGTGAGTAAATAAATACACAAACGGACCGATTTTCGTCAAGAAACACATGTACGTATATATTTTTTAATGATTTTATTTAAACTAAAATTAAAATTCTAAAACATTCGATACCCAGATAATGTATTGATTTATTTTGCTGCTTGATTATAAGATTTGAAATGGGTGTGGTAAAATTCAAAACCTTTTTTGAAAATTTAACAAATCTGTCAACGACCTATGGTGTAACCATATTATACTAAAAAAGAATATTTTTGCTCAAAATTTAAAACATGCGAATGCTAGATATAAGAACAATCTTTCGAAATCCATTTATATTTTTTTTTGGAAAAGAGTCAATATGTCTAAAATCTGATTTAAAAATAACATATTTCTGGTTTTCTCTGGTAATACCCTCTTAAATAGACGGCGATATGGTTTATATTCTCGTTTAACACCAGCCGCCCTTTTGATTTATTCATCAAAATCAAAAAGCATCTAAAATATTTCGATGCGGTCTAATTTTCAAACCAAAACACCCAATTTTGCATTACTTGGTAGTGCATCAACAATTGTTTTTTTACGTGGCACTTTTCAGTGGCGGATACAGAAAAAACTCAAGGGGGGGGGGGGGCGCTAAAGATGTACCTTAGAAAACTGAAAAGTAGACAACAGTGGGGAGAATACGAAGCACCGCACAAAAAGGAAACCGACTATAGGTACTATCTCATTCACTCGCAGGCTAAAACATATATATGTATGTGTTTGTCAAATCACGACGGTGCTAAAGAAGTTTTCACTTCAATAAATAAATAAAAGATTGGCGGACCGCACATTTAAAACTTGGCTGGCCACAGTGAGCAGTAGGGCTGCATTACACGATCAAGGGAATCAAATATTTGAGTCGGGCCATGTTAAGGGTACCTTTACACGAAACGACGTGTGAATGTGAATGAAGCAAAAGTTTCAATTTAGGAGGCGAGTGTGGATACCGTCACCACGGGAATTATTTATCGGATAAACAACACCTCTGCTATAAGCCATCACAAGTGGATCGCTAAGTTTGGTGACTTAACAGGGATGCCTGAGTTCATGGGATGTGGTTTTTCAAGGTAGCAGGGGATCCGTCTACCCACGTACCACGGAATAAATGCTATAGAATTGAGATCCCTGCGGCGTATGAGTGGTAAAGCCGTGTACGATCGTGTGAGAAAAATATGAAAAGAATGCAAGCGTAATAAGTGAGATTAAGAAAGGGACGCTTAGATGGTTTAGACAGTAGAGATGTAGAGTAGGGTGTGTCAATTCAACTTTTGAATTCAGAAACGCCCGGGGTCTCAAAAGTTGCGTCTTGCAAAGAAAATGAGAACTGCATTTAATTTTTTTTAAATGGTTATTAGCCCGCTAAAATGCATTGAAATTCAGAAAACAAACCTAAAACCATTTTTTTTTTAAATTTTTAATAAGTTTTTTTTTCAGAAATTTAACCTTTTAACGTTTGTTTATTATTAAAAATGCGTATAACTGACAAAAATGAAAAAAAAGTTCAAGTTTATGAATACAAGTAAGTCAACAAGAATTCTGATTTTATCCAGAAAAAGTGTTATTTTCCCCTTTTATATTTTTAACCAACACATCACATATGTTTAAAAAAAAGTATTTTTTTGGGTTTTTTGTACTGCAGTTATGGAATGAAAAATAAGTTTTGTACAAAATATAAAATATGAACCCTTTGTTTTATTTTTTTTCCAAATCACGAACAATAATTTCATTTATTTTTACGTTTTCGAATAGCTACAGATCATACGAAACTTTTGAGACCCCGGGCGTTTAAATATAAGGCCATTTATTTTCTCTCTATGGAGAGCGACACACGCTAATGTAGAGCGAATGATTGAAGAAAGATTTTTTTTATATTTAGGAGGGGCAAGGGGGGGCGCGCGCCCCCCGCGCCCCCCATCTGTATCCGCCACTGGCACTTTTGCACTTTGTCATCGAAATATTCTACAATAATATATTTTTAGGGCTCGATTTAATTTTGAAACTTATTGTTATTGATTTAAATAATTATCCAGATAACGACACTATAATTTTTTAAGTATTAAACAGTATTAAATTAAGTATTTATTATTAAAATGAAAACTATAAATAATATTACAAGCACGCAAGTCGAGTTCCTTACAGTTCACTAGTTCAGACACTAATAGGTGGACGGGTTTAACGCAAGTTGTTTTATTGTCTTGATTGGTCCACACCTCTTCATTACCCCCTCTCCACTCACAACTAACTTGCCACTCTATATTCTGTACTAGGTACCTACTTGTTGATTCATTCATCTTCCACTAATCTAATTATCTGGAGGAGGTACAAAAATATACTTTCTGGAGTCTTGTTTTTGCTTGCAATTAAGTGCACTTGGCGTAGGAAGGGTTAAGTTAAGCTAAACACCACCTCTAAATATCAAAATTTACGTTTTATTTTATAACTAGCAGACCCGGCCACACGTTGCTGTGGCTAACGAAACACAACGCCATTACCCAATCTTTATAAAATCCACACCACACGCTTGCCAGCTGCCCGCTGCCTGAATTGAATATTTGAATTAATCGGCTTTTCTCTACTATAATAAGCATGTATTATACATATACCTAAACTAATTAACTCGCCACTAATTATACAATGCTTACAATGCAATACTGGATATTTGAAAAGGGAAAATCAAATACCTACTTACTCTGGGATACCTATTTTCCAATTTCTTCCGTAGAACAAATTTCAAAAGTGACTATAGTACGGCCCGCCAACCGTTTTAAATCGCACAAAAATATGTTTTCTTTGAATTTCTCGGCTTTTCTCTAATATAATTTACATGTATTATACGTATAAACATTCCTCTTCATATCTATTGGTGAAAACCGTATTAAAATCGGTTGCGTAGTTTAAAAGATTAACGCGCACATCCATTTTCAGCGACTTCATTTTATACTATGTAATGATACATGTATTGTACATATAAACATTCCTCTTCAATCACTCTATCTATTGGTGAAAACCGTATTAAAATCGGTTGCGTAGTTTAAAAGATTAACACGCACATCCATTTTCAGCGACTTCATTTTATACTATGTAATGATGATGATGATGATGATGATGATGTAATGAATAATCTGAACGAAACATGCTAAGGTAAAAAATAAAAAGGAAACAGTCACAACTATTTTATTGAAGAAGAAGATAATAATAATAATCTAAACGAAAATATGAAAGAGAACAAGACAGTGGAGGTAATCCACCTCTTACCCGCCCTGGTATAAGTAACTGATGGTTACTCCTTCAAGGCTCTCGCAAGATTCTAATTTTTTTGTTACTACATTTATTTATTTTGAACGAATCTAGACCTCCAGTGTCCTTGCATACGTTGTTAGTAAGCAGTATGCAAGTGCTTAACAGGAAAAACAAAATGCAAAAAATAGGTTAGTAAGACAAAGATAAATTAAACAGGACAAATGAAAAACTCATTCATGAGGCTCCATGAGGCGGAATTGCATCTGTAAAAACCCGCAAGCACCTGCATAAAATAGAGAACATAAGTAATACAATAAATCTCAAATCAATTGGCAAGTACCAACAAAAAATGTCAATGGCTTTCGGTCTGACCATAAACTACACTTAGCTTCCGTGTCCCTTAGCCAACCACTCAGTGAAGCCTCAAAGAATGTTAACTGAATATTTGGGGTAAAATACCCGAAGACTAAAAGAAAATTCAGCGTTGGGTAGTCAGAGGCAGGACAAAGGATAGTCAAGGTCGTCTGATCAAGCCTCAAGCCTGCAAATGTCATTTGGGGAGGCGCAGATAGATTTGAGAAGGATCTGCAAAATTAGTAATGTAACTAAAGATGAAGCAGGGACGAGGTCCAGCACACCCCCATATGGGGATTGGGAAAAAAATGGAGTAACATAAGAGTAAAATTTTAGTAAAGAGAACAGGACACAGAAAAACAGAAAAAGATAATGGTCGCAACTGGGACTTGAACCCAGAACCTCTCGTCTATCCGGGACGTGCGTTTACCAATTCCGTCATGGTGCCCTTTTTTTTTTTAGATTAGCTCCACACAGGAGACACCAAGGAAAACAATCTCCCTAGGGGCCAATGTCATCTTTGAGGATGCTGTGTGGAGGGTCTTTTAAGGGAAAGGAAGGAGACGAAGATATGGGAAGGAAAAAGGTATGAGGGGTGGGTAGGAATTTGGGGGTCAGTGTGGCCAGGAGTGACGGACATATAATCTATTCCTCACACTGCGGTGCAAGGCGAAGGGTTGGGAGAATCCGGCTGGAGAGGTCAAAATGCCTCCCTCAATCAGTCTCCTCCGATCCAGCCCGCCACGCAGTGGTTGGGCAAACGTATCCGCCACCAAGACCCAGACAAACCTCATCCCATGAACCCGGGCACCCCTGCTAAGTCACCAAACGTAGCGAACCACTTGGGGTGACATGTGGCAGGGGTGTTGGTTGTTCAATAAATGGTTCCCGGGGCGGCGGGTATGGCCGCCTCCCAAATCAAACTGTCAAACTGTTTACATACATACATAAATTAAGTTTTTTAAACTGCATACGCAATATTACGTTATTCCAATATGCTATACATAATTGCAAATCCAACCTCTGCCAGTGCTGTAGATATTCGTCAACACTTTGGTTCCCATAGATATTAGTCAGCAGTTTGAGCTATAGATATTAGTCCGATTTTTTTCAATTTTTGGAATTCTTGTAGATATTAGTAGACGCCTACCTCTAAAGATTGCTATCCGTTTGTTAAGATAGTGAAATCTATCAAACAAACCTCCTGTTTCAGCACAGAGTCGAGGGTTTTTTTCAGGTGTTTTGGGGCACAGACCAGAGGTGGATGCCAAATTCAACTGTGGAGCGCACTTGCGATTTGTACAGGCTTAGCAGTTAGCAGTTGTGTATTATTAAAGTATCTGCGGGCCCTGTGCACTACGCTCATCTAATGGGAATTTTCGGTAAAGGTAATTAAATTCAGTAGGTAGGTACCTAATGGTAATTATTATAGTAAACCGTAAGTGGCGTTCAGGAATTAGAATAAGTTGATCATTAATTAGGATCAGTGATCCTGATCGCTGTTGACAGCTGTCAGTTGATTGGGATGATTGTTGGAATAGCTATTAGGTATCCGGTTGCCGGTTGACGAAATGCAATGTGAACTATTGTTCCTCCTGACTTCTGAGGAGAATAACACGGAAGCTGTGGGAGATACATTATGCCTAATGAGATGTGGACATAGGGTCACTCCAATAGTTCAGCAACTGAAAAAACCGCAGAAATCCTCCCATAACCGAAATTTTTGTTATTCCGGAGTGGCTAAATAAATTTTAAATATTATTCTCCGTATTATATCAATAAACGCTGATTCTGAATATATATTTTTGGGAGGAATGCAGATCCTGCCAATGTTTGTTTTTTGCCAAAAACCATGTTTTTACCGCGTTTTAAGTTGGGCACTTTAATTTGTAAGGTGAAAAAAAGTGCGGAAAGCAATAGAATTTTTTTTTTAATAATTTTAATTTTCAATTTTAGCTGCCACCCGCTATTTTGTCACTGTTATGTTGGTATCCCTGACCTGACACAAACAAGAGCCTAGATACGATTGTAGCCGACTTCGTGGGATACATGGCGCGTAATTATGAAATTTGTCTAGCGGGCTTGTGTATGTTATCTTTACTTTAAAAAACAGCCTACGTTTTTAAATGGTTTGTCTAACGGGATTGTGTATGTTATCTTTACTTTACAAACAGCCTACGTTTTTGAATGGTTTGTTTGGCTACGCAGGGTTTGTGTAGCGGGCTTGTGTATGTTTAAATCTTTCTACGTTTTTGAATGGTTTGTTTGGCTACGCAGGGTTTGTGTAGCGGGCTTGTGTATATTATCTTTATTTTAAAAAACATCCCAGGATTTGAATGGTTTGTCTCCATTCCAGTGACTGATTAGAGGTTCGTTTACATTATATTATTAATTCTGTTTTTCATAATTACGCGTCTTATCATTTATTCCACGAAGTCGGCTACAATCGTATCTAGCTCTTGTTTGTATCAGGTCTGGGATACCAACATAACAGTGACAAAATGGCGTAGTATCGGTTCGCGAAGTGAAATTTTATTTATACTTTGAACGGCTGTATCTCCCTCAATTTTGCCGAGCGCGCCTTAATTTTTTTTATTCAGCTTTTCCACACTTTTCTCATCTAGAAAGTGCCTTTTTATTAAATTTCCAGACTTTGGCAGGATCTGCATTTCACCCATATTTTTTATTATGTAAGTAGGTATTATTTAACGAAAAATTAATAGATCGTCATTTAAAAACGAAAAAAACATCACATCACATCACATTAAAATACAAAGTCTGGTTGGTACGACTGAACGTCATTGATTGTGACGTCATAGTTTTCGGAACCAGTGCACAAATCAATATTTCATTCTGGTTGTGTTTGAATACTGAGCTAATGAAAATCAAGTTTTATTTGAATTTAAAACATTTAGTTCTTGTTGTTTCACATCACAATCGACCACCACAACACGGGCACGTGCCTAGCATAGTGGTCGAAAAACCACAAATTATATAACCATTAAAGCAATGATAAAAGAAAAAGTAATTGTTGACGGATTTGAAACATTATTTAGGCCTTCGATAATTAAAATCCCGATGGAAAATTACTAAGATATGTTTCCAATACCTAGTTGATAGGAAAATTCTTGTTTAACCCTAGAAGCCCAATCATATTTTTTGCAGCTATAAAGCCCAATCATAGGTCAAAACGACGTGTAATATTTAAATCTTCGTTTTTATTCTTTTTATTTAAAATTATATACTAGTTCTACATTATTTATTCATTATACAGTCTAATGAAATACAAAAACAATTTATTTGATAAAAATTGCTTTTTATTTATAAATTTTTACTTTTAAAATATAACTTTGCAAACATAACAAAATTGAACAAAAAATGAGATCCTCCTGAGTTTTCTTATGTAATAATAAAATTTTCAAAAATCAACCGCATTCTAATTTATTTTATTAAAATTAAATCAACTCTTATTAATACTAAATACGTAAAATTATAAAAAAAACAGTTTTTATATGCAGTTTTGACAAACATCAATTTTGTGTTCACCGCATATAACTTTTTGGCATTTGCTACACAGGGATTTCGTCATCCTTCTTTTTTTTATAGGAGCAAAATCCACAATAGCGTCGTTTTTTGGTTCAGGCTCATCACAGAAAGTATTTGTAGTTGCTTGTGGTTCGGTCTTTAGTATATTGTACTCCTCTTCAGAGTCCGTATCATGAGGAGAATAATCGTCCTCATTTTCCAATAAAGCTGATATTTCATCAGGTTTCAAGTGTTGTCGAGACGCCATTTTGTATCTTTGTAACTAAAACAGAAGTATCGATTAAGAAATGTAAGAAAATAAAAGAATAAATAAATGAAAAATACATAAAATCACAATATATAAAAACGATGAGTAGTGGCCAAAGTTACATAAAGCCCAAACATACGTCGAATGTATGTGCAACATTGTTGTTACGACAAAATGGCGGCACTTACCGAAGCGACACTGCCGTCTCGTGCAAGGTCTCAGCGGGTACGGAGTTGGTTCGGACGGTCGCGGAAATCCGATCACGAGGGTGAAAGAGATGATGATAATTCGTCGGCGTGTACGTCTAAACGACGTAGATTGGGCTTCTAGGGTTAATACTGACTACGTTTATATACGTTTTTCACTCTAAATATGCTTAGCTGCATGCCATGCTGGTTAAAATACTTTTTATGTGTGCTGTTATAGCATGACTCTATAATGAATAAAAAAAAGAATGTTGGACTCTACATGCTGCAGGTACTTTGTTTACATTATTACGTTGAAGTAGAAACCGAAATAGGTATGTAATTCCCTTTTTTATGTAGATCGCACCTCCGTCGAAGAAAATTCCATGGCATCTATTGTGGTATTAATTAGAGATGGGCGCACAATTGCCAAGTGAGCTAAGCCGAGGCCGGAGGAACAGTCATGTGTTATTGCTTACTGGCTTACTCCATACTCCGTACAGAATTACCTCGGTACCTACTGCGGTGATTCAAGGCTAGGGGGGATAATCTGTAGTCCGCGGACCTAATTTGGTTCGGTAAAACTACAGCACAGACCTTAAGCCAAATAATACCTGAGAGTTAGCAGAAATGCCTTAAAAATGTTGACATTAAAACGATAACAGTTTTATTTTAAAATAACGATAATTACTGTAATTAATCGACACTTCTTGCCAGAACGACCGCAAATCGCTCTTAATTTGACAGTTGCAATCGACTAAAATATTGTCAGTAAAGCGAGTAACTCACCAATTACTCGCGCAATCATAACTTATACCCAATATGAAAAATTACTACACTTAGACATTTTTCATGATTCCTTGCAAACATACAAAACTAATTTATTAAATTTCTTGGCGTGATATAATTGTTTTAAAATTACTTACACTTAACTTTTCATTAAACTTTAATCAGTCAATTACAATTAGTGAGCATATAATTCTTGATTTTAAAATGTCTCCTTATCTCCCCCCCCCCCCCTTTTTTTCTTCCTTATTATTATTACTCATTTATTCAATAATTAAGTTCTAAGACCGGTTCATATCTCAGGCGTAATTACCAAATGATATTCTATGGACTTACGTAATAGGTACATAACCATGTAATATTTAATTTAACATACCTTATAATCTGTATTATATGTACTGTGTATGTCTTAATAAATAAAAAATATAAAAAAAAAATAAAATAAAGGTCTTCGCTCATGAAGAAACCAAAAACTGGTTGGCAACTTTGACCGGTCAGTGGTTGAGTGGGCATCGCGTTTGGGCAGGGCCGGATCTACGAAATCTGGCGCCCTGTGCAGTAGGTACCGATGGTAACCGATAGGTACCCCCCCCCCCCTACATTTTTATTTTGATTATAAATTCGTTCACGCCAATTTTTTTTATTTTTTTTATGTAATTGTTATTTTTTTTACACTAATTTATCAAATAAAATCAAGACGTATGTATAAAGGGTGTAACTTTTCTAAGTGACCTGGCGGTAGCTCTCACACTCGTTTTTTTTAAAGAGAGGATCGCCAGGAGCCCTATACTCTCTGAATCTATTGGGTAAACATAAATTATGGTGTTATTTTAATTATTTTAGGAAAAACTCTTTGCAAGTTATGCTTTAAAATAATACAACGAATTGTTTGTATGTGCCCGTACCATGATTTAAAATATAGGTTACGAGACAATGCGGGTGGTTTTGCTGAACTAGGTCCATTAGACATTCTTGAGATTTACTGCCTATATACCCTACACGAATATTAGAAAAAGCAAATACAAATACGTTCTCATGGCAACGTACAACACAAGAATAGCATCTACAGCTTCGGACTAGCAAACAGGCAGTCCCGACGAGAGACAGTGAGCAGTGATAATAAGAATATAACCTCAAATTTGTACGTTGCATTTCCCCTGTGTTGAGCGAACAAACACTAAACACTGACGTATGGTATCAACGGCTTACGAACAAAAATACCGCGCTGTGATTGGTTATTGAATTTGGATCGCACCTATTCGTCGTAAAAGACGGTAAAAGATGTATGGAAAAATAGATCTTACGTTTAAACTAAATATATGGAATTTGTAAAAAAATTCTGTAACTGACTATAAATTCGTAAGCCGTTGATACCAACCTGATGCGTGCGCATTCTGTTTCTTTGGAAAGTGTTGCTAGAGCGTAATAATTATTTCGTACTATAAGTAATTTTTAAACGATTCAGGGAATATTATAACTAAATTTTAATACAATATTTATTTTCTCACGGCGCCCCTTCGGAGTTGGCGCTAGGTTTTTGCACGTTTTTGAACATATGGCAGATCCGGCGCTGCGTTTGGGCCCCGCCCTGGCGTGTTCGATTCCTCGGCTGGCTAAGTCCTCCATCACGACTCAAGCCACATTTTCGGCTTACTGTGATGGTAGTAGGAGATTTTCAAATATTATCGTGTTATTCGTAACCCGGGAATGTTTGTCTATCTTAAAAAAAATCTATTCACCGCAGAGCTCAATTTATTAAGTTCCTGTGAACAAAATCGATATTTTTCTGATCAGACATATCGCAAATTACTGGACAACTTAAAGACAACTGAAACGCGACGCTCGCGGTGACCAGCACTGCCAGTCACTGCGTCGCCCTCGACAACTAGTCTTTAACAAGTTGCCTGTGTACGGACCGCCAACGAAATTAACAAGTTTCTTTCCCGTGGATAGCGAAAGTATAATACTGGCAAGCGCGTTTCCGTATTCTCCCTGGATATACGCTATATGGTTTCATGCCAACTCAGAATGAAACCAACTAAGAACCACCTCAGAAAGGTCATTAAAAGAAATAAAAAAATAATTTTAAAATAGCCGGTAACCCTAACCTAACTATTTAACCTTATTGATATTTCTGAAGTCCTTCTGAGTTGGTTTCATTCTGAGTTGGCTGCTCACCATGCTATATACAATACAATATAAGTCGATTAAAAATTGTGCGGTACAAACGGAGACAATGTCGAAGACAAATATATCATATTTGTTTGAGGAATCAAGAGTTTAAACAGTTACACACTATATATAGAGTATAACAGCACGCATCCGAAGGATTTTAAATAGCGATTCCTGAGCATATTTTACTGTCAACCCGTGCAGGGCCGGATCTACGAAATCTAGCGCCCTGTGCAGTAGGTACCGATGGCGCCCCCCCCCTACATTTTTATTTTGATTAAAAATTCGTTCACCCCAATTTTTTTTTAATTAAATTTTTTTTTTTTACATTAATTTATCAAATAAAATCAAGACATATAAAGGGTGTAACCCTATCTAAAGTTTTCGAATAAATAAGCCACGATCTATGTAATTCTTCTCCATTAGTCAGTTTCTTGTAATAATACTTAGTATTAAATTTACGCTTGTTCGTAATAGGAAAATCAAAACCTTTCATTGTACAGGACCTTCCTGAACTAATAAACTAATGGAATTTTGAGATAACTTTGGCCAGCACCCGGGATCTTTCAATTCAAGCTCTGAAAACAGAATTAAATTTAAACTGCTATCAGTAACGTTATTTTTATCTTCTAATAATTCGACCGGAGGAATTTGTGCGATAGATATCTGTTTAGATGTGCTCGGGACCATTATAACGGCATTGCGCGGGACATCATTTTTTATCGGTGCTGGAGAAATTGGAATAAAAAAATTCCCAATGGAAACGAGTTTCTTTAATTCTAAGTTTTAGATTCTGCGAGCCTGAAAGTTTTTTTTTAAATTATTGTTCTATTCATTGTAATCCACAATCCACAACCTCTAACAACCAATAGAAATTTAGTTATAAATTAAAAAATCTAATAACCTCAAATTTGTACCTTGCATTTCCATTTCCCCTGTGTTCTGTGTTGAGCGAACAAACACGAACGTATCTATGGTATCAACGGCCTACGAAAGACGCTTACACTGATTATTACTGACTGTAAAATAACAAATCTAATAGAAATTAATTATAGGTACATTTAACGAACTTCAACTGTCAAATCAATGATGAAACTGTTAACAAGTTGCAACCTTGCAAACCGTGCGATGTTTATGCTAATGGAATTTTGAATTTACTGAAGATTTCATAAGAAAATGGTCTTTAACTCCCTTCTCCTAGAGACTTAAATCGTACAAAAGCATTTTGAAAGGCGCCGTCGGTTTGTTTGTTGTCTTGAATAAAAGTACGGCGCTGTGATTGGAATGAATTTGGATCGCACTCATTCGTCGTAAAAGTCGGTAAAAGATATATGGAAAAATAGATCTTACGTTTAAACAAAATATATGGAATTTGTAAAAAAATTCTGTAACTGACTATAAATTCGTAAATCGTTGAATTTCGTTGAATTCAAATCAGATGCGTGCGCAGTCTGTATCTTTGGAAAGTGTTGCTAGAGCGTAATAATTATTTCGTACTATGGGTAATTTTTAAACGATTCAGGGAATATTATAACAAATTTTTAATACAATATTTATTTTCTCACGGCGCCCCTTCGGAGTTGGCGCCAGGTTTTTTTGCACGTTTTTGAACGTATGGCAGATCCGGCGCTGAACCCGTGTCGTATACGGCCGATTTAACCCGCGTTATGCTGTCGTAAAAGAAACAAAATCAACCTTCAGAGGTATAGAAACGCTAGAAATATTTCGATTCTCATGCCTGCAAAATTTAAAATCGAGCGTCTTATTTGCACGTGGCAAGTAAGCGAAAAAGGTTTTTTAATTATTTTAGGCATAATTTTATAAGACCGAAAAAAGTTAGAACATAGTCTCAAAAATAGTCTTAGCCATAAAGGGGTATTTTTTATAAATTGTTTCTTGTATTACTTCATAGTTAAGTCATGAAAAAATATTTTTTTTAGTTGTTTACGCTTATATTTTTTGTTATGTAAATAATAATTTTATTGTAATTCCAATACATAGAAAAGCTAGTAAAAGCTTCAAATTATCCTTAGCATTTTTTTGATGTTCATACTGTAAGCAGATTCATCGTAAAGATTAATCTAAATAGTATCTGATTTAGAAATTTATCATGAACTGATAAAAACAACAAACAGAGCTATTATTGTCATTTAAAAAATAAATTACATAAGTGATTCTTGCAAGAAAAAAAGGACACCTCTGCCATAGACAAAAAAACTAATTGTATATTTTGTGACTAATTCGAGTTCACCCGTTTCCCGAATGGCCAAATCTCGTAGGCCGTTTGGGGGTCAAAGGTGACCCCGTCTCCGCTGGTGGTTTGCTCATTTTTGTGTGAAATTATTATTGTAGGTACACGTAACGAGAAGACAACTGAAGATATACACCGATAGACGTATGTTGTAGGCGTGTGCCCGAAGTATACTCAATTTTACCTAACTTCTAGTGAAATAGTTTGAAATATAGAAATTTCTTCTTGAACAGACACTCGAATCCATTGGAATGTCTGTCTTATCTAGTTTTGATATAGTTGCGATCCGTAAACATCACATTTCTATTGATTATTTTATTATTGTTCAGTGGAGGAAGACCACCTTCCGAGACTAAACCATCTTATATCTGATAATTTCCAGTTGTGGGGGAGGGAAGAAAGATAAGAAAACATGATTCTGACTTATAATGAGCCAATATAGGCAGTTATAAATTACAACTAACAACTTGATATACGTAACTTTGCAGATAACGCCATCATCGTTGCCACTCTTGATAGTGGTGATGCCAGAGCTAAATAGTTCCCTGGCCTTTTTGAAGTAAAACTTCTTTACGCACGCTTGACTTGGGGAGTAAGCTGGCGAATGCGTGACGAGAGCGTTACGAAAAGCGAGGCGAACGGTAGTTGAGAGGGAGTACGTTTCGTATATTGGGAGGAATGCAGATCCTGCCAATGTCTGTAAATTTAATAAAAAGGCACTTTCTTTCTTTTCATTATTACGCGCCGTATTATTTATCCCACGAAGTCGGCTACAATCGTATCTAGCTTCGTTTGTATCAGGTCTGGGATACCAACATAACAGTGACAAAATGGCGTAGTATCGGTTCACGAAGTGAAATTTTATTTATACTTTAAACGGCTGTATCTCCCTCAATTTTGCCGAGCGCGCCTTAATTTTTTTTTATTCAGCTTCTCCACACTTTTCTCATCTAGAAAGTGCCTTTTTATTAAATTCCCAGACATTGGCAGGATCTGCATTTCACCCCGTATATTACTGTAGGGGCATGAGAGAGAGGTGCGAGCACACATTTTTCTCTCTTTCTCTCTTAGCCAGTTACGTTATACAGTGCAGTCCTATTGTCTGTATCACACTGTGGGAGCAAGAGATGGAGCAGAAGTTTTACTTCAGTTGTGTGGTCTAAAGTACACTCGTTTCCATATTTAAAAAAAAAATATGATTATTACTCGACAAAATGCTGTTTGGAAGGTCTTTTAGAGGAAATGAAAGATAAACCTCTGTCTTAAGGTGAAGCACCACGTCGTGTAAAATTCGGCATCGGGACGCTAAGCACGTCGAAAAAACGTCGCCAAAAAATGTTTTTGTGTATTTTGCGAAGCTCAGGCACAAATATTCAAACGTTTTAGGATCAGTTTCTAAATAATTTCATTTTTCACATTATGCAATAAAACCATAACCAAAAAGAGGTTCGTAAGTAGGAGATTTTGAACTTTAAAGTTTTTAGGCTAGGTACTTTATTTTTTCAGTTCGAATTTAAAAACTCGATTATTTTAAAGGCCAATATCATTCATAGAATTACCTACCTCTGACTTCAAACATATAAGTACACTTAAAACTCTTTACTGTTCGCTGGTTCGCCCTCACCCTGAATATGCTGGTGTCATTTGGTCTCCTTTCTATGCTGTCCACATTTGTCACATCGAATTCGTGCAACATCGTTTCCTAAGAGGAATTGCTTGGAGGTTAGGTCTTGAAAGAGGCGAGTACTCATATGATGAAATTGAACACATTTTAAACATTTACGTTTTTCTTTAGAAATTGATCTGATCTAATTTGCTTTGTTACAACTCATCCAGTTCAACATCCCTTCCCGTAGACTCCGAAATAATGAATTGCTGTTCCTCAATCAACATTCGACTAATTTTTATAGATACCATTCTCCCTTATCCAGAATGTCGAGACTTGTCAACGCAAGTCAAAGCATTGATTTTTTTGGTGTAAAACTACTTGACTTTTTGGTGAAAAAGGCAGTCGATACGCAATATTTAAATGCTTCTTAATGCTTTGACTTGTAGTGTCTTATATATGCACTTTTCACATTTTATATTGTCATTGCTATCCATTTATGTGTGCTCACCCTTCACTGTCATCTCTGTTTTTTATTTTTTTATTATTGTGTATTATTATTATGTTTTTAATGGACCATTGTCCGTAAATTAATAAATAAATACATCACATAGAAAAGTGTCGTAAGTCAAAAAAAATAATTTTACAAGAGAGTGAAAACAAATGAGTGAATGGTGAACTAGCGGTCCCGTCGAAATAAGATACTGGCGACATCCTGCGGAGATGGAGTGGTCTAAATAATAAATACGATTTTCGTGGGGCAAAGATAATCACAATCACTTTACTTTTCAGAGATAAAACGTAACATAGAAAATTTTGACTTATGACACTTTTCCATGGAATGTGCGATTATGTGTTATACTCGCAGTATTTAATTAAAGTATCTAAAATATTTCTAAGCGATCTAGTTAGGTCAGCAAATCATTCCAATGGTATAAGTGTTTTAATTTAGAGTTTTTAATATAATAGTTAGGGGGCGTTCAAGTATTACGTAACGCAATTTTTGAAGATTTTTGACCCCCCCTCGCCCCCATGTAACGCGCCGTAACCTTTTTTTCGTACCCTCCCCCCCTAAACGTTACGTAACGCCCAAGTGACAATTTTTACCTAAAAGTCACAATCAAGTTGCGCAAAGTAGGTACTGGAAAGTCGCTTAAATACCTTTTTTCTTGTTTTAATCGCGTTTGCGGTAATAAATAAAGCAAGAGATTTCGAGAACGAGAAGGATTGTCAACTTGGAAGATTTTAATTCCCTAGTTTTTTTTTAATATAAATAAAGAAAAACATGTTACGTCACGCATTGTTCGAACCCCCCCCCCCCCCCCCCTCCCTCCCTCGTAACGCCCAGTAACGTTTCACAAGACCCCCCCCAGTGCGTTACGTAATACTTGAACGGCCCCTTACAAAGAAAACATAAAAATGCATTAATTTATTTACAGCACTCATTACTAGGGCAAATAACGTAAAAATTAAATTCATTAAACAAGCAAAAAATCTCTTCTTATGAGTAGGTAATAATTATTTTCCGCAAAGCTGACGATATACGAGTACCTAACATTCTTAAGTGTATCGCGCTTTACATCGTAAGGTTAACATTACACTCGTAAGTAAAATGTACGTCTTACGTAAGATTTTGATGAATTTACGTGATTTTATCAATAAAGTAAAAAGGGCACAAATAAAGTGTTGGAATCAGTTGGAATAGACGTTTGCTTGAGAGAAACGATTATCGGAGTTCTTTAATTATATCCGAATGACAGCAACCGACTTCGTATTCAAATAATAAACAGAAGCATTGAATTTAGAAAGAATTGAACCGACAATTAAATAAAAGGATGCTCATTTTCAGAAAGCTTTTTTCCACATGAAAAATTAAATGAAATCTCTTCGGTTTTTTTAATCAGAAAAGTTTCTTTCTGTTTATATTCGATTTTGTGGGTAGTGCTTATTTGAGTTTTAACTAGTGTTATTTTTATATCGTTTTCGGCAGATAATAAGATAATTTATTATTAATATCCACTTAACCTAATCAGATTTTAATAAAAATACTAGTTTTCATAGAAAAAATCCCACGGAAACAACTGTCTTTTAATTTTTGACATCTCGCATCTGATTAAAAAAACCGAAGGGATGTCATTATAGTATAGATAGGGAGAAAATATATGAAATACTCCTCAATTTTGGAATACCGCCCAAAATAGTCAAGCTTGTAAAAGCAACAATGGTCGGATCACGGTGTCGAGTAAGGATAGGAGGTGAAACAACGGAGGATTTTAACGTTTCCCAGGGGCTGAAACAAGGTGATGGCTTAGCACCCACCCTTTTCAATATTGTACTGGAGCACGTCGTGAGGAAGACAATGATCAGTACCGACTCAAACATCTGCTACAGAAGCAATCAAATAGTTGGCTACGCAGATGACCTTAACATTGTCGGAAGATCCCTACAGGCTGTAAGAGAAGTGTTTGACCCTTTGGAGACTGCGGCAAGAGAGGTGGGTCTGCAAATCAATGAAAATAAAACAAAAATCATGATGCAAACCAGAACCCCTCACCGCAGAATAAAAGACAAAGTGAAATTCAAAGACAATTATAATTTCGAAGTGGTCGAAGAGTTTACCTACCTGGGCTCCATCATAACGCAGGACAATGAAGACCCAGTAGAAGTAAGAAAGCGCATTACAGCCGCTAACAAAACTTACTTCGCGTTGCTGCCAGTGTTCAAATCCCGAAACGTCCATAGGAAAACCAAAATAACCTTATATAAAACAATTATCAGAACGGTCTTGGCCTATGGATGTGAGGCGGGAACACTGACAGCAAAGTCAGCGGAACGGCTGGACATCTTCGAAAGAAAGGTACTTCGAAGAATCTTAGGAGCGGTGCGAGAGGGAGAGGCATGGAGAATCCGCCACAATAATGAGCTCTATGATATTTACCAAGCTCCCAGACTCTCCACCCATTTAAGACTCCAAAGATTAAGATGGGCCGGACATGTGCACCGAATGCCAAGCACACGAGTACCGAAGAAGGTTCTGACAGGACACCCGGGAGGTAAACGAAAGGCGGGCAGACCTAGACTGAGATGGGAGGATGATGTCAGGAAGGATGCAAGAGGATTACTCCAGGTTGCAGATTGGAAGAAGACGGCCGAGGACAGAGGGCGGTGGAGGCTTATTTTGAAGGAGGCCAAGGCTCGAATTGGGCTGTAGCGCCATTGAAGAAGAAGAAGAAGGAGAAGTCATTAATTTTTCGGGTGGAAAAAAGCTTTCTGAAAATGAGCATCCTTCTATTTGAATTTGAAGTTGGTTGCTATCAGGTAGCTGTCATTCGGATAAAATGAAAGTACCTACTAATTTCCGCCTTTGACGGCACAAAAGCGCGTGGATAATTGTTTAATTAAAGCCAAATTCTATTTCCTCACTTTATTTGGGCCTTTTCGTAAATTGCCAGTAGCAGATCGTTGTTGACAGGAGGCCATCTTACCGCAAATAAATTTACAGATGTAAATGGTCGCATGAGCTGCTCATATGAGCATTTACACATGGTGAACTTCCTAACAGCTTCCGTGAGCATTAATTACCACAACTCGGATGCATCATGCATTTGTAAACGCTCCTGGGAGTAACATGTCTAAAACTTAGGTTAAGTTGTAAATTTTACTTACGAGTGTAAATCTAGCCTTATTGGTTTGGTTTTTTTATGGTCTCAACCTATCAAACTGATTTGATAAGTCGTGAGAAGGAAGTTCGCGCGGACGCGATTAGAACTGTCAAAAACCTTACGCAAGAACAGCTTTTGTAACTTCCTATATATTTCGGTAAGTGACTTTTGGTGTCGTTTATATTGATAATATGGCCATAAATCGAAAAAACGACTTCATGAAAAAATTACGTGTTTAAAGGCAGCCCAATTGATAATATTTTGACAGAAAACAAAACATGGCGTCTTTAATCATTCCTCTTTTGACCACCTGTAGTCTTATGGTGCAATTTCTACTAAAATATCCACTTAAAAATTATACATTTTGAAGTTTACCTAAGGGGGGCGTTCAAGTATTACGTAACGCAATTTTTGAAGATTTTTGACCCCCCCTACCCCCCCCCCCCTACCCCCCCCCCCCCCCCTCCCCCCCCCTCCTCCCCCCCCCCCTCTCCCCCATGTAACGCGCCATAACGTTTTTCCATATCACCCCCCCCCCCCTAAACGTTACGTAACGTCCAAGTGACAATTTTTACCTGAACGGTTTGTATATTTATGCCTGAAAGTCACAATTAAGTTGCGCAAAGTACTGGAAAGTCGCTTAAATACATTTTTTCTTGTTTTAATCGCGTTTGCGGTAATAAATAAAACAAGAGATGTTGAGAACGAAAAGGATTGCCAAATTGGAAGATTTTAATTCCCTAGTTTTTTTTACCTAAATAAAGAAAAATATTTTACGTAACGCGTTGTTGGGACCCCCCTCCCCCCTCGTAAAGCACAGTAACAAGACCCCCCCCCCAAGTGCGTTACGTAATACTTGGACGGCCCCTAAGCTCATTGCAATTTCCGATAATTTTGGTTTGTTTTGGTAAATTTACAATTTGGGAGGCGGGAATGGGTACCGCCGCCTCGGGAACCTTTATTGGATAACCAACACCTCTGCCATAGGTCACCCCAAGTGGTTCGCTACGTTTGGTGATTTAGAAGGGGTGCCCGGGTTCATGGGGTGAGGTTTGTCTAGGTCTTGGAGGCGGATGACCAGGACATACTGAACCCCAGATTCCCACCTACCCCTTATACCCTTTTCCTTCCCAGAACTCTCCTCTCCTTCCTTTCCTTAAAAAACCCTCCACACAGCATCCCCAGAGATGACATAGGCTCTGAGGGAAATTAGTTTCCTCAGTGCCTCCTGTGTGGAGCTCATGTAAAAAAAAATGCTTTTATTCGTAAAATTTTGGTATTTGTGATAAAATTAGTGAATTTGGTAATTTTTGTTAAATGCTGTAATTTTTGTGAACTTAAAGGTAATTTGCGTAAATTATTATATTTCTTCTAATTATTTATAAACGTCATTTGGTATGTTTTCAGAATTAGCTGTAAACACTCCATACGTAAACTTACAGGCTAACTTGATATAGGTACGTGTTTCAAATGTTACACAACTGAAAAGTATCGTAAATGTTTGTTTGTTAGTTGTGTAAAATTTAAAACACGTTTATTATTAAGGTTGTAAGTCTCTTTTCTAATTTCGTGTAGGTATTCATTATAATTTTTTAAATAAGTAGGTACTTGTGTTTTAAGAAACAATTTATTAATAACAATTTATTTATTAAGTATTATTATAAAAGTCATAGAGATTTTTTTAATTACAGCAATGAGCAGTGGCAGGTGATACTTTCGCTAGATAAAACAAAATTTTAGTTAATTAAAAAAAAATCTAAAGCATGACAGAAAACAACTGGGCGCGGTTTAAGAGGAAATACCAGCGGCGTTTTTTCCATACAAACGTATTCCCCATTTATCTCTCTGGATTTTGACCCTAGAGCAAAAATTGTTTTTACATAATATAGATATTGACCATTAGCGTGTTGGTACGTTTGGCTTTTTTTGATAATTTACTTCTTATAGAAGTTAGGACCTTCCAAAAATGAATAAAATTGCCTAGTTTAAACGCCGTCAAAAGACGTTCCGTATACAAACTAAACAATGTATTTTGAAAAAAAGCAAAACGTACCGACATAGAATATTTTCTTCTAATACAGTTAGTGAAAAAAAAAAATTAAAATCGGTCCAGTTTTGGAGAAGAAAAATGGGGAATACAAAACATCGATTTTGACGATTTTATTTAGGTATTTTCGACCCGATTTGCAGTTGTCCCTTTCGCTCAGTTCCCCTGAGGGGAGCGTGGAATGGAACAGAAGACATTGGTTACAATACCTATCGACGATATATTTAAATGACCGGCATAGCTCTTAAGGTAAACGTCCACAGGTCCGCACCGGCCGCAACGCACGCACACACGTATTCTCCCAGCCAATAACCAACCGATTCAGACTTTTGTACAAATAATATTGATTGGTTATTGGCTGGGAGAATGCGTGCCGTGCGTTGACGTTCACCTTTACGTGGGTGGTTTGGTATATTTATGAATTTATGACCTTTACTGACCAAACATTGCTAAGCGACCGTATGTACGTATATTACGCACTTACATTATTTTCCAGTTCTAAGTGATTAACTTCTCAGACTTCGAGCATGTTGTCAGATGATCAAATTATTTCCGCTTTGCATTAAAATTCAAACAAATGGAATACTTCTGAACGTGTCCGAAAACGAAAAACTGTCTTTAAAAGGTGATGAAATACGCATTGAAATTTAATTATTAGAAATAAATTTTTAAAAACAATTTTTTTTTACGCAAAAACCAAAACCTTAAAAAATGACTCACCTTACGTTTTTTTATTCAAAATTATTGGCAAGGAGAAAAAAAACACATATATATTTTATTAGACAAATTAATGTTATTGTTACCTCACTTTTTTGTCGTTTCATGTAAAAATAATTAATAAAAAATATCACAAAGTTTCATAATTTTTTTTAAAATTGTGGTCAGAAACTTTGATTCATAGAGATGTATATTATAATTTTCTGTGGTTAACTTTTAGATTTTAATATAAAGCGTGGTCTTTCTAAAACCATTTAGGTCACATTTCTCACTGTGTCAGTAAAGCCTCAATTACATTGAGCGAGTTTACAAGCTACTATCTACTAAGTTTAAAAGCGGGTGAATCGGCGAGTGAGATTATCATGATGACACGCAAAACTGTCCACTCACTAAGTAGCGAACGCTGCTAGCGCCAGTAGCGAGAATGGCGACGCCTGCGTGAACTAATTCTGTCAGATGTTTGACAGTCGAAATCAGCTGTATGTTTGTAGCCATTTTAAAAGCGAGTTTATTAACAGATTAGTGAATTTCCCAGATAGTAGCTTGTAAACTCGCCCAATGTCAACAAGCTTAAGAAAGATACAATGTTTTCTATGAGACCTATACGAACTATTCCCAAAAGCGAACAAATTAGCCTGAGGAGTTGGTAAGACTCCAGATACTAATATCTACAGCCTGTATGTCTGACGAATATCTACAGCTCATATGTTGAACTATATATTAACTCATATGTTGAACTAAATATCTACGAACTTCAGAGTGTTGACTAATATCTACAGAGCGTAGGTTGGACTAATCAGCTAAATGCGTCCAATAGTCCGATATTACGAATTTTTACATACACTCTTGCATAAATTAAGTTTTTTAAACTGCATACGCAATATTACATTATTCCAATATGCTACACATAAATTGCAAATCCAACCTCTGCCAGTGCTGTAGATATTCGTCAACACTTTGATTCTCATAGATATTAGTCATCAGTTTGTGCTGTAGATATTCGTCAACACTTTGGTTTTCATAGATATTAGTTCGATTTTTTCAGTTTTTGGAATTCCTGTAGATATTAGTAGACGCCTCCGTTGGTAAGTAGCTTGGTATATAACTTTGTCTCTTTCTTGCATAGGAAGGGCAAACACAGCGACGTGAATCGGTACACAACACTTTAGTAAAGCCTCGATGACACACGGCTAGTTTACAAGCTACTATCTGGGAAATTCACTATCTGTTAGTAAACTCGTCCAATGTCATCGTGTTACTTGCTAACTAGCAGCTACTAGCAGCTTGTTGACAATCTACGAAAAAAAGTTGAAAGGTCGTCAACTTTACTCGCCTACACTCGTGATTGGTTTATTTATGTTTCCAACATGGCTTCCGATAAACAGCTGATTTCGACTGTCAAACATGTGAAGAATTAGTTCGCGCAGGCGTCGTTATTCTTGTTACTGGCGCTAGCAGCGGCCTTAGTTTCCTACGCTTCTGAGCGAGTGGACAGTTTGTGTGTCATCATGACAATCTCACTCGTCGATTTACCCGCTTTTAGATAGTAAGGCGACGTGAGTAAAAAATTGAGTGTCTGTCTAAATGTAGAAGTGTCCCATCATAAATGAGGTGTTATTCATTTTAATGATGAAAAAAAACGGGTGGTTGGCGAATACGATCTCCTTGGCCAGGGGAAGCTCTTCGTCACCTGAAAAATCAATTAAAATTTTCTGATTAGCCATGTGAATGTATTTGTTATTTTTATTTTTTTACTGAAAAAATACAAACACAATTTTTTTTTTTTTTTTACAGTGAATACCGCACAAGAATCTCAACTGCTCCCGTCTGGAGCCAGTGAGACTATGGCATCCCCAATTGGGGTATGTTGTGAGGCTGAAGGTAGCGGGGAGGGGAAGGAGGTGGGGAAGAGGAAGGTTGGGAAGTACCTGGCTATTCAGATCTGGTCACTAAACACGGCTAAAGCCATTTTCAAGCAACGTTTCAATTCTGAATGGTAGTCTTACACCAGGGCGATACTGATAGTATCTTCCACTCTGGAACATGCCGCAAATATACTATATATTATTTTAAATGAATTAATTGTGAAATAACACTAATTAATCAAATAAAATTTATTTGCGCATGCCGGGTTCGAACCCGCGACCTCCGGAATGTGAGTCAAGAGTCTTAGCCACTGGACTATAAATTGTTTGCAAATCACAATAGCAAAATGCAACAAATCCTTATTTTAGATCAGTATGAACCGGAATTTCAGTTGGTATTTAACACTCCCATACCGTAGGGGGGTAATGCACTTACCCCAAACGAGTTTTTTTTTACATCACATATAGTCTGTCATATAAGAGTAGAAAATATAAAAAATTAAACTACAAAATTTGTAGGCTGGCAACACCAATTTAATTGTCAAATATTATTTTAAAGCGCAATGACACTGAATATGGTGAACACTATAATCACATTTAAAAAAAAATTGTCCTCTAAGAAAAATAAAATAAAACCGAAGAAGCACTGTTGTGGTAACTTAATGACATAAATTTGATTAAATGGTGTTTTACAAAGCGATTTGCTTTAATTTAATTTAACATAAATTTGAATTTAATAGTAGGTAGAAAGGAAGAATCACTAATGGTGAGTTTAGTTACACTACTATTAGATCTGAATGAGTTAAATATATTCAGATCTAAAATTAGAGATATGATCTAAGGTACCTGGGCAATTTGTAAACTGTGCTTTATATCAAAATTTCAAAAGTATAATATACCTACCTATATTCTATTCTAATAATGAGATCAGTGGGTATCTATATTTCAATAAATTATTTTTTTCACTATTATGCCTTTATATTTTTTTACAAAAATGTAGGTTACACAGCTTTACATTTACACCGTGTGTTATATTTTAGTATTGCCATTTGAACAACAGTGGCGCCCCCCAATGTTTTCTACTCTTATTTGACAAACTATACCTACTCTATAATAGGCAGGAATTTATCCTAAAAATATTCAGCAATCGATCTACATTTAAAAAAAGTGTTATTAAACCAACTAAATTACTCGCCCTTCTTTATTACTTTATATTATTTCATTAGGGAACGTACCCATACTACGTGACCAACTTTTTGCAATTTTTAACCCCCCCCCCCCCCCCGGTGACCAAAATCCTAAGCAACCCGCCGCTCATTTGTATGGAGCGTGACATTTTGAAGACCCCCCCCCCCTAAACGTGTCACGTAGTATGGGTACGTTCCCTTATGCCTTTTGACAGAAAAAAATAACACATCTCATTTCAAACAACAATTATCATTTTCTGGTTCATACAATTTTCCTAATTTCGTTATACTTAGGGGGGCATACATTAATTTCGTGAGCAGTTTTTTTTTTCAATTTAGACCCCTCCCTCGGTGAGATTAAGTGATATTTGGTGGGACCCCCCTCCCCCTCACGTGAGATCGGTGGGGTAGTTTGCCACCCGACCGTGGAAAAAGTGCATAGGTTCATAGGGAGACCCAGAGAAACCCATCCCACCCTATCCCATTACGCCCCCTCCGTTGGTAAATATGATCGTGACAATAGCTGTGAATCGGAAACAGCTATTGTCAAGGTGGGGGCGTAATGGGATAGGGTAGGACGGGTTTCTCTGGGTGTCCGCCCCCCGTTATTAGATTTTTTTCAGGGGACAAATTGTGTTTTATTATGTCTATAATAATATACGAGTTTTTTTTCTGTAGTTGATGTGAGATTTTTTTGACCCCCCCCCTGGTGTAAATGACATATGGGGAGGTTTTTCTGGACCCCTCCCCCCCACTTTGAGCTCACGTAATTAATAGGTATGGCACCTTATTTATTTATTTATTGCTTCTTCACAATTTAAATACATTTTTAACTTGTAATTATTAACCCCACTAGGAGGGTTCACCTGTATCGGGGTTAATAATTTCACAATTTAATAAAAGTAACACACATAAATTTCAACAGTTAAGTAAAAAGATAATAAAATTTAAAAATAAACGGACGAAATTTGTAAAAAAAATATGTATGAATTAACAACTTAAGTTATAAGCAAGTTTTTTAATGTTAAAAATAAACGTTACCTGTGTCCTTGAATGCCCCCCTTCCCGCGTCTGCCCACAATTTAATCCTCTGAATTGCATTGCTTACGGGCAAATTTTTACCCCCTACAATCATTCTGTCCAATTGGGCCCCCTTGGTGAACATATTCTTTATGCCCATCTGAAACAATAATACTTTTTAATTTTATTTATTGCTTTGAAAATGATATATAAAAATTTATTTATGTTAGGTATAGGGACTCCACTAGGCAGATTATACTCGTTATGAGGTCTACATATTATTACAATTTATCGTTTTGTATTATTCTTCTATGGTGATTTTTTTTTTTTACATAAACTCCACACAGGAGGCCCTGGGGAAAACAATTTCCCTCAGGGCCTATGTCATCTGGGATGCTGTGTGGAGGGTCTTTTTGAAGAGAGAAAGGAATGAACATTGGTCTTGAAGAGACCCATGTTGTAGGAAGGAGGAAACACAGAGGCCGGCAAATCATTCCACAGCCGAGCTGTTGAACACAAGAACGAGTTGAAGAAACGACCCATTCTCATGTGATAAATGTCAACCGTGTACAAATGTTGGGCATGCGTTTGGCGTGTTTCCCGACTATGCACCGGTGCCGAAGGGATCAATGATGCTAGTTCCTCGGAGCATCTTCCATTGTAATACCGGTAGAACAAGGATAGCATTCCCACCTGAAGCCTGTGCTCTAAAGATTGCAACCCGTCTGTTAAGATGGGAGAATCTATCAAACGGACCGCCCGTTTCTGCACAGAGTCGAGGGATTCACAGATTTGAACCACTAATACAAAAATAAACAAATGGTAGATCTTATCCTGCTGTTAGTTGTGTTGTGTTTATGGTTCTTGCACAAACTATTCTTTATCTTCCAGTTTCTTTTGGGAAATCTCTTCCTGTTGACTTGATCCAGTTTTTAATTTTTTGTTTTTGAAAGCTAGATTGTTAATTTTGTGTTTAATTACATACGACCATAACAATATTTTATTTTATTTTTTAATTATTTAATATTTGTATGTTTTTACAATAAGTACATTTATTTTACATGTTATACTCGTACAGCGTTTGCTACAAGGCTCTGAGAGACAAATCATGTGAGTAATTAAATTCAAAATATTTCAAAAAACAATAAGATAAGTAAGAAAAACTCAATACATAAAGATATTTTCAACATAAGTATAAAAAAAAAAAATCTTGCAGGAGTTTCAGGTAATTTTTCATTTTAACCCTGCGTCATTGTTACCGGGTATCTAATACCCGACGGTGTTTAAAATCCTAATAACTTAAAAACTAAATATGCGCGTTATTCGGCGCTGTCAGTAGCTGCGGTCCTTGACCTATTTGAGTAGCTATTCTATTTGGTGTCACAGCTTCTACGGTGGAATTTACACATCTGTGAAGAGCGCTCGGGTAACTTACACTCGGCCACAATGGCCACAATGGCCACATATATACTAAGTTTCATACATAAACAACGTGTTTATGTATGAAACTTAGTACATAAGTAATACATAAGCTTTGTTTCACATTACTCACTATTTGATTATATTATCGTGTTAAAAAAAGTTTTGTAACTCAATTGTTATAATTTTTTTTTTAAATATACTTATATTTTATGTTATGTTGCAAAAAATTGATCTCAGGATAAAAATGTTTTGTTCCTTAATTTTTGATGATTATATGCTAATTTTATATTAATAACTGTATGTTTTTCATAAATAATGTATAAACTACCTATTTCCTTAATATAAAATACTAATATTGACATATAGAATACTAATTTGGGAGGCGGGAATGGGTACTGCCGCCCCGAGAACCTTTATTGGATAACCAACACCTCTGCCACAGGTCACCCCAAGTGGTTCGCTACGTTTGGTGATTTAGCAGTGGTGCCCGGGTCCATGGGGTTAGGTTTGTCTAGGTCTTGGAGGCGGATGACCTGGACACACTGAACCCCATATTCCTACCCACCCCTTAAACCCTTTTCCTTCCCAGAACTCTCCTCTCCTTCCTTTCCTTAAAAAACCCTCCACACAGCATCCCCATAGATGACATAGGCCCTGAGGGAAATTATTTTCCTCTGGGCCTCCTGTGTGGAGCTCACGTAAAAAAAAATATGTACAATAATCTATATGGGTAAAATATACCCGGCCACAATGGCTGTGTTCTGTTTGGTTGCCATAACCACGCCGGGTTTTAAGTTGGAATTCATGATTATTTCGATTAATTTTTTTATTTAATGGGAGGTTGTTGAAATAAGTTATACCTAGTACAGATAAGTGCTTTGAATGTGACTGGGGTTAAGTTTTGTGATTTTAATATTATTCTGATATGTAAGTTATTTAGCTGTATTTCTTTGAAAATTTGTAATATGCAATATTTTTTGTATATTTTGTCTATTGTGGGTTCATTTTTTTTTTTTTTTAATTCCTTTATTTTTCCCATATTTTACAATTTATATTTACATAGACTGAACGCTGTAGAAATGAGATCCCTGAGGCGTATGTATGGTAAAACCATGTATGATCGTGTGAGAAATGTGGAAATCCGCAAAGAATGCAAGGCTGATGTAAGCGTGATGAGTAAGATCAAGAAAGGAACGCTCCGATGGTTTGGGCATGTAGAGCGAATGAACGAGGAAAGGAGTGTAAGGAGAATATATGACGCAAATGTGAATGGTAGAAGAAGTCGAGGACGCCCAAGAAAGACATGGCACGACCAAGTGAATCAGATACTTGAGTCGGGCCATGTCAAGAGTCAGAATAATAGAAGAGAATGTATGAGACGTTGTATGAATGTAAACGAGGCAAGGAATGTGTGCCAAGACCGGGATGTTTGGCGGTCCGTCCTCTCTGCCTACCCCTGCGGGGAAACGGCGTGATGGTTAGTTAGTTATATTTACATATTTTGAAAAATCATAACAATAATGTGGGAACCCACTAAGGCACAGCCTGTGCGTGGGTAATATAGATAAAATAAGTATTATTTAGTACCTAGAAAAAAACAAACAGTGTATATAAAGCAAAAATAAAAATTGTTTAAACAGTTTGTACAAAAAGTGTATGCAATAGTGTACGGTTAAATAAGTGTTAAGTGTAATAAATGATATACCTACATTGTAATAATAGGTGTAAAGTTTGTGAGAAAAGTGATAAAAAACTAAATAAATAGAGATTTTAGAAACATGAAACATGACTATTGAAAAGATTTTTTCAGTAGAAAATGTAGATGGTTTTTTCAGGATAACCTTATTTATAAATCTTTGAACTATTTTGAGAGGATTTGAAATAAATCATACGTTCCTCCTCAGCCTATAATACCGTATTGTAATATAGATTGAACAATTGCATAGTACCACACCCTCACTCTTTTTAGGTTTTCTAGTATAAGAATATTTCTAAGTCCTATAAATATATATATGCATTTCCTAATTCTTTTGACAAGTTCACAAATATGATTAAAAATGTTGATCTATATATATATACACCAGGATATTTCATTTTGGAAGTTGAATTAAGTGTTGAACATGCTTGATTACAATTATTTCCGCTACATTTACAATGGTGTATTACAATTTTTAATTCTGGTTTTGATTTAAATTTATTGATAGAGAATGGGATGTATTTGGTTTTCTCAGAATTTAAGGAGAGGAGGTTTTTATATACAAAATAATAATTTATAATGAACTTGTAAGTTTACACATATTCACGGTCGATTCCAAATTAACTTTTTTTACATTAACTCTACACAGGAGGCGCTGATGACAATAATTCCCTTCCGGGTCTATGTCATCTTTGGAGATGGTTTGCGGAGGGTCTTTTGAGGAAAGGAATGAGATGAAGTTCTGGGAAGGGCAAAGTTACGAGGTGTGGCTTAAAATCTGGTGGTCAGTGACACTGAGGTGCAAGGTGACGTTTCGAGAGAGTCCTGCCGGAGAGATCAAAAGGTCTACCTCAACCAGTCTCTCCCGATCTGGCCAGCCACGCAGTTTGTGGGCAGACGCATCCGCCGCCAAGACCCGGACAAACCTGACCCCATGAACATGGGCACCCCTTCTAAGTCACCAAACATAGCGAACTATTTGGGGTGACCTGTGGCATAGGTGTTGGTTATTCAAAAAATGGTTCCCAAGGTGGCGGTACTCATCCCCTCCTTCCAAATTGAATATATAATGAAGATGTAAGATTAAGCATATTTTCAGTTGATTCCATAGACAATAGAAACAAAAGGAGAAATGCAATAATTTCGATGAATCAAAATCGAATCGTTAGTTGTTTTTGGGGTGTTATGCCGTGTTTCGCTACCTCCTTCTTTAGCCAACGTTTCGGACAGCGTTGCAGTATCCATCATAAGGGATGATTTATGATTTTATTTTAAATGCACATTAACTGTTATATATAACCAATACTAAACATACATGTAGGGGCGTGTAAATAACCCCAGACACGAGGGAATACTACCCTATGTAATTAATGAAAGATGAACTCTTCCCTATGTGAAACAAAACAGACTATACAGCAATTCCAAATCCTCAGTGAAAACAGAACAAAAACTCACTCTGAGAATGCAGCTATTCTGAGAATGCACGTGATGTCCAGCCAGCCCCGGATCTAATGGGGGGCAAGCCGGGGCCCATGCCCCGGACGGCAAGTTCAGAGGGCGGCCAAACTTAAATAATAGTACAAGTAGAGAAATTTCACGGCCATATTAACTCGACTGATACCCAGAGCCCTGAGTGAGACGTGCTGCACGAACATTTATTATTCGCGAGGCGCGTAGGCATAGTTCAAAATACGCACCCGACCCGCTCGCCCGCAGGAACCACAGATCGCGGCAGCACGCGTCTGCTCTGGTTACCGTGCGTGCGAAAGAGATGAAGCTATATTCGAAAACTCCCTCGTCGATCTCTCTCCACGACAGTGTTTTGTTTTAAAAATGTGTCAAAAGTGTGTTGTTTATTTTTACTCTTTAGTACTTGTTGATCAACCGAAGGTACAATACTGATGTCATTAGTGTCGCATCAATAAATCTATCACAGTTCATCGATCGCTTTTCTGGGTAAGTATTTTATATAACTATCTTATGCTTTTTAACTTACTATATTTATTTTTTTAACTCAATTTAATACGTGCAATCACTTACGTCGTCAATTCGTCATTATTCAAACTTACTTAAAATTTTTACGTCGTTATGCGTGTCATGATTTGTTTATTACACGATGGCAGCCATCATATGACTGAGAAGTAAAACAGCCTTTTTATTTCAGCTTTTATTTAAATACAATGCAATGTAGCAGTTTAAAACGAATAAGCAGCCAGCAAGATAAATTTCAGTTGTGATTTCATCTGCTGAAGCATTTTGATGGAAACCATTCTCGTGTTCAAAGTGCAGTTTTAAAATTCTGGTTGCAGACTATATGCAGCCAGAATTTAATGAAAACCATTTGCATGTTCTGGGTGTAGCTATAATTAAATTTCTTAATTAGTTACAGTAAAACCAGTTCTTTGATTCGAATATGCCCCCCCCCCCCAGCAAGGTTAAAATAAATATAGATAGCTAAGTGGGCGGGGGCGGCATTTTTCAGTTTTTGCCCCGCCTAAAAAAAAACGAAGATCCGGGGCTGTGTCCAGCACAAAACGAACACTAGTTCCTTCAAATATTGATTTCTCCAAGGCGGTATTGCACAATCTCAACAGATGTTTATCACAGGAAGGAAGTTCAAACAAAGAATATGAATTTTGCACATTAATCGTACGTGCCAAAACTTCACAACAATAATTCAATTATGGGTTAATGATTTGATTAGTACTGACATCTATTGGCTTTCAACAACACTCACGTCGAAAGTAATTGCCTGCCCCACAGAGGTAAGAAAATGCATGAATATACTGAATTTCAATGTCACATAGGTAAATTCAATATAATACAACCACCATAGATAGCGCCCCATTTTTTTTTTTTTTTTTACAGTGAATACCGCACAAGAATTACAACTGCTCCCGTCTGGAGCCAGTGAGACTATGGCATCCCCAATTGGGGTATGTTGTGAGGCTGAAGGTAGTGGGGAGGGGAAGGAGGTGGGGAAGAGGAAGGTTGGAAAGTACCTGGCTATTCAGATCTGGTCACTAAACACGGCTAAAGCCATTTTCAAGCAACGTTTCAATTCTGAATGGTGGTCTTACACCAGGGCGGTACTAATAGTATCTTCCACTTATGTATCTATAGGAAGGTTTATGAAAGTGTCAAAACAATCGAAAAATTAAATATTTAATAAAGACAGTTTTAGCTTCTAACTACTGTGATGGAATCTCCACAGTACACAAAAATACCGTCTGGGGGGGGGGCACGTGCCCCCGTGCCCCCCCTAAATCCGCTACTGTTAAGAATGGTAACCGGACAACCTGTCCCCTGACAGTTAATTATTATTAAAAAAGTATAATTTTTTTGTGCATTATTTACCAATTTCAAATAATAATACAATAATAATTTCAAATCTTAAATCGATTTTGAAAATAACTTTAATAATAAGTTCGTATGGATATCAAATGAATTTATTTACATTGACGATTTTTTGTACTTATACGCTGGTAGTTTTATCCTCCGTTCATACGTCCGTCACTCCTAGACACACTGATCCCCAGATTCCTACCCACTCCTAATACCCCTTTCCTTCTCAGAACTTTCTCTTCTTCCTTTCCTAAGAAGACCCTCCACACGGTATCCCCAAAGATGACCTAGGCCCCGAGAGGAATTATTTTCCCCAGGGCCTCCTGTGTGAAGCTAATGTAAAAAAGGTACTTCCCCACCTGACTCCAGATACTAATATCTACAGCCTGTATGTCGGACGAATATCTACAGCTCATATGTTGAACTAATATCTACGAACTTCAGAGTGTTGATTAATATCTACAGAGCGTAGGTTGGACTAATCAGCTAAATGTGTCCAATAGTCCGATATTAGGGATTTTTACATACATAGGTACTTACATAAATTAAGTTTTTTAAACTGCATACGCAATATTACGTTATTCCAATATGCTATACATAATTGCAAATCCAACCTCTGCCAGTGTTGTAGATATTCGTCAACACTTTGGTTCTCATAGATATTAATCAACAGTTTGAGCTGTAGATATTCGTCCTCTCTTTGGTTCTCATAGATATTAGTTTAATTTTTTCAGTTTTTGGAATTCCTGTAGATATTAGTAGACGCCTCCCCCCACCTTTATTTACCTACTTCCTTCCCCTCCCCCACCTTCAGCCTCACAATATACCCCAATTGGGGATGCCATAGTCTGATTGGCTTCAGACAGTTGGGGTTCTTGTGGGATACATAATCGTTATCACTTAAAATAGTGATATGGAGAGAATCTTTCAATTTGGTTCATGGGCCATCTCCCATGCTGTATGCTACCTTTTCCAGCTTCCCGGGTAGCAGTACAGCCATCTCCAGTGCAAACCTCGGCAGGCTGACGGCCACGGGGGTGGGCTTGGTAAGGTTCCGGGCTAGGCCCAGGATGTCCTGGTGCCCCATCACTTTCTCCTCGAGGGGCAGCAGTCCGCCCACCTGACGGGGCAAAAACACCACCATGGAGATGCCTGGGGTGATAAAGGGGATGTCCACTATCTGAAAAAATTTAAATAAAGTGTTAAAAACATGTTAAAGGTCATTTTGGAACATGGTCCAAAATGACCTTTAACATGAACAAACCCCAATAGCTCGGTGGGCTTTGAAGCAAAGAATGGACGGTTACCTCGAGAGTGTTTTCTCTTGGGGTAAGAATAACCTCGTCGAGTTTAATGTTTCAAAGACCCAATCATGTCTGATAACGTCTAAAAGTGATAGAAATGAAAATCTAGTCTTCTTCCAATCTTCCGAACAGGACCTCCATCGATATGCTTGGTGTAACTCTAAGTGACCAGCTCAGCTCCATCGAAACCAGAGTTAAATTAGCCTCTCAGAAACTGGGCGTACTGTACAGGTCCCGCAGATACTTTAATAGTACACAACTGCTAACCCTGTACAAATTGCAAGTGCGCCCCATGGTTGAATTTGGCAGCCACCTCTGGTCTGGAGCTCCAAAATACCTAAAACAACCTAACTTAACTTAACTCTGTGCAAAAACGGGCAGTCCATTTGATAGATTCTCCCATCTTAAGAGACGGATTGCAATCTTTAGAGCGGGAATGCTGTTCTACCGGTATTACAATGGAAGAGGCTCCGAGGAACTAGCGTCATTGATCCCCTCGGCACCGGTGCGTAGTCGGGAAACACGCCAAACACGCGCCTAACATTTGTACACGGTTGACATATGTCACATGAGAACGGGTCGTTTCTACGACTCCTACAACATGGGTATCTTCAAGACCCATGTTCACTCCTTCCTCTCCTCAAAAAGACCCTGCATACAGCATCTTCAAAGATGCTGTATGGAGGGAAGTGGAATTACAATTAAAAAAAAAATAGTCGACACTGGAACACCAAGGTCGGATTGTTTCACAAAAATTTAAATGTAACATTGTCATAAAATGGCCATTTAGCGCCATTTTGTTTTTTTGACAGTTGAAATGTTCCCGTTTCATCTTTTAAACAAATTGTGATCAGCAGAAGAGGACATCAATCAGGTTGTTAAGCTTGTCAGCTAATTAAAATTTGATAGAAAGCTGAAACGGACCTATAAATCGGCACTTAAAGGGACCTTTCAACTGTCATGAAAACAAAATGACGCTGAATGGGCACGTGATGACAATGTTAAATTTGAATTTCTATGAAACAACAGTAGATACTTTAAGAATAAACAGTAGGTACTAAGAATAGAGATTTATAATTATAAATTTAGGTTTCTCGTAATCTGCCTCACTAGGCTAGCCTGTGTTGAGGCAGTAATTTTACGTCAATTTATAATACTGTGAACATACCTACACTTATATTAGAATATAATCACACAATCGATTGGTTGCATTAATAATAACAATAACATTGGTACAATAATAAAAGCATTGGTTCAATACTAATTTCGAATTTGGGTGAGTGCACCGGTAAATGCTCATTATTTCTTATCCAAATTTTTATGTATTTTTTTAAATTTTTTCGTGAATCACATTTTATCTGCAGCTTCGTTGACCAAAAGTAGTATGAGTTATGGGAATTTGTAGTGCAGTGGGAATTTGTAGCTTCGTTGAATCTACCACAAAACACGATTCTTAATAATTAGGGGAGCTAAGCTAAGAACATGAACATTTCTTAGTTCTTAATTGTCCACCATTTTAGTTTTTGTTCAATCTCCACTTTAAAATTAAAAATAAAGTATAAAAAATTATAGTTAATCACTTAACTAAGAATTATTTAAACTAATGAGACATTTACCTTCACGATAATAGCTTTATCTTAAACTCCTATCATAATGCGTTTTTAGATTTTCACGGCCAAAAGTATTTTCATTATTTGTTTTTGGGGTGTTATGCTGTTATACCTATCATACATTTTCCTATCATTTTATACTACGTCTGAGTAAATTATTTAGAAATCCACATACTCTAGTAATGCTTTACTCCTCACTAGTTAGAAGTACACTGGAATTTGCATCGCCTGTCTGGAATCCCAAATACACCCAATACTAAAGTCAATAACATAGAGCGCATATAAAATAAATTTATTAAGTATCTCGGTTATAAATACAACAATAATTACATCTGCACTCTCCAATCCCTGAAATCCAGGCGAACGGTAGCTGACATGACATTTCTCCATAAAATTATACATAACGAAATAGACTGCCCAGAACTTCTATCCCAAATAAATTTAAACATCCCATCTAAAAGAACTCGCCACACCAACCTTTTTTACACAACCAGTAATAATACGAACGCTGCAGCCAACTCCCCCATTTCCCGCATCCTTCAAAGTTTCAACTCTATTCAAAAAACCATAAATACCGATATATTTTTTGATTCCCTCCCTCTATTTAAGAAAAACATTTTTAGCACACTAAACTCGTACACATAACACACACATCCACACACACACACACACACCCTCCCTCATTTACACACATACAAACACTCTCCCACACCCCTCTCCTTCAATAAGTTACTAACTTAATTTAGGTATAATGTATTATTTATCACACAAAAATATAAGTATATAACAGCGACATGTCATTGGTACCAATTATTGTATTAATTCTATAACTTTGTAAATATTTCCCATTATGTAATAATGTACTGTTTGTTTCTGCAAAAATAAAATAAAAATAAATAAAATAAGGTTTCGTTGAAATAATGAAAGAAAACCTTCTCCTCCTGTAAAATTTTAAATGGTCGTTTGGTCAATTAATAACTAATGCGACGATTTGCTTACACTAAACATTGGCAATGGGGGTGTGGCCTTGCATATTGCCTGAAGTAAGCTCCCATTGCCAATGTTTATAGTTATGTGTAAGCAAATGTTCATGTTTTCAGTCGGAGGAGACCCTGCTTTATATACGCCCTCGTATAAATGCAATATTACTTTTAATGCCTATATAACATGAGTGAGTTTGTGAAATATGAAATGCAAAAATTCTAACAATATGCTTTTTTATAGTTCCATAATTAATTTTCTTTAGACTTTATGTTCGATACGTTTTTGTAATTATTGGAATAAGTACCTAATTGTTATTTTTCAGATAACGGGTGGGTACTAATTTTTTCCACATTTTTAAATAAAAGGCAGCATTATACATACAGGTGTGTTATTTTAATGTAGATACCTTACATAATTAAACAATACAAACACAAATTTCTTGAAATTACTAAACATTTGTAAATGGGTATTTATAAATTTTTTAATGCGTGGCCGGATCGACGAAGTCTCTAATAATAATCTATCTATCATGTAGGTTCTCAACGTGGGCAATAACGCCCCCTTGTGGGCGTTTGAGACCGTCAGGGGGGGCGGTAGAAGACCCAGAGAAAATTAGGGTGCGTTGAGATGGCATTGAGGGCGCGGTAAAACGTGGTGTTGCGGCGGGTAGCAAATGATCCCTCTCAAGATCGAGGGATCAAATGCTGCGGTATGTTGTGGACTGTTTGCGTGGTTCTTATCTATTTTATTATATTTTATCTCACTTACCCAGACTGCTTCCCTCTTAGATTTTGTGTTCACTGGGAAGGTAGGTATGTTAGTATGGGAGATTTTGGAAGGAATGGCGACTGGGAATGAACAATTAATTGATCGCGAAATCATTAGCGAGAGTAAGTGACGCGTGGCGATGGTACTCGATAATAGCTGCGGTTTTAGAATTACGTTTGCGGTTTGATTATTTAAGTGTAAAGCGGTGCGGTATAGGACTTGTGTCCCTTGCGGCGAGGCGAATTCAACTGAACTCATTATGGCAGAGGGCACACAATAGGTAGTTTCAAAGAACCACATGCAACAATAAAAGGCGCGAACACATGGTAAAGCAGGTAAAACAAAATAGCCTAAAAAATACAAAAAAACGCAATGATCATATACTAATAAAGCAAAGTAAACTTTAGTATTGGTTAATTTTTGTTATTGCATGTATTGTAATCATTTTTATCACGTGTGTGAAAATTCACATATTTCGGTAGTTCGGGAAGTGGATGAAAATTGAACTGAAAGATTCCATTACATTTAGATCTACATTAAATTGGATGATATGAATTTTTTTATCTTTATCTTAAGTGTATTATTATTATTAAGAATTGACACTATATCATGAATACAAGAAGGAAGGAGGTAGCAACCCAGTACTTAAGAGCGTTTAACCAGCCAGCGGACGAAAATCCACATTTCGTCGAAAGTTGTTCTTCCGATCGTGCAGGGCGGTTACAATGAGAAAGATTGATTATTCTCCGTATCAGCTTTTTAAAATTATAACTCAATATCGATTTTATTTCAATCCAAAGTAGCTTTAATTTATACCTTCATCCAAAAATGCTGAAAGGCGTGATGATAAAACTATTAAAATAGTGTACTTTTTGTAGTTAATTTTGATTATAAGTATTTATCATTTTTCAATAATGTCTAAATTTAATAAGAATGTTAAAAAAATCTGAAATATATTAGTTTGTAAGTGCGCAAATAAATACACAAATGGACCAATTTTCGTCAAGAAACACATGTACGTACATATTTTTTAAAGATTTTATTGAAACTAAAATTAAAATTCTAATACATAACTTTGCTAGATAATGTATTGATTTATTTTACTGCATGATTACATTATTTGAAATGGGTGTGGTATAATACAAAAACTTTTTTGAAAATTTAACAAATCTGCCAACGACCTATGGAATAACCTTATTATACTAAAAATTAAAAAAAATTCTAAAAATTTATTACATAATTATGCTAGATAAAAGAACAATCTTTCGAAATCCATTTATAATTTTTTGTGGAAAAGAGTCAATACGTCTAAAAACTTTTTTGAAAATGACGTATTTCCGGCTTTCTCTGGTAATGCCCTCTTAAAATATGGAAGATTCTTTTTTTTACTTGCTAAACAAAAAGGTTTGACAAATAATTTAATATATTTTTAATCGAATTATTGATTCCGTGACAGTTGAGCCCCCCCTAATTTAAAAAAAATGGGGGGGCTCTAGAAAAAAATATATTTTCAAAGTGGGCGGTGGGAAAAATAAAGTTGAGAACCTATGATCTATCGACATATTGAGAAGTTAGTGTCAAGGTGTGGGACCGTGAAATTGACGGGTGACGTGGAAATTCCATCGCGAATGGCTGCCAGGCCGAGACTAAGCGTCGCGGAACGGAACCGGCGTAGGGGAACCAGGCTACGTGATCGCGCTTAAAATTGTTAGACCTTATTTTTCGGACATCCCTCATAGTACGTAAAATGTAAAAAAAAATACCTGAGCATCCAATTCCTTGTCATATCCATAGGGCATTACACCGTTAACTCTGTACATCTTCACTTTAGTATGGTTGACTTTATCAGTGCCCAGGATAAAATCCCAGGTCCCATTCAACACTGTGGGAGGGTATAGCCATCTGTTTTTGTAATACACGCTGTTCACAAAAATTATGGACGTCCCCGCTGGATCTAAGTCACCTTCGTCGAATATTTCCTTCATCTTTCTCTTATTATGCGATGCTACCTGTGGAAAAAAAGTATTGGTGTTTCAATCACGGATAATAGAAACAAAGAATAAGAACAAACTGAATGGACTATGGGACTTGCAAACAGTATTCGAAAAATATGTTGGTGACACTTTTTTACACTAATATTGTTTCATTCGGGTCCCCAAATTATGGCCCGCGGGCCAATACCAGCTCGCGAGCAACTTCAATCCGGCCCGCTACAGTTTATTTTGAATTTTAATTTACATTTAGGTATAGGTAGGCACAATTTAAAAATAGTTAGGTACCAAAAAATAGGGTGACTTTGATCATTTTTCAACTTCGAAACTAATAAAAAAAAAAATTAAAATCATTTTTGCATGAACATTTTATTTTATATTTATTACACTTGTTTACAATCAAAATAATTGTAAGTAAAAAAACAAACGTATTTGGGGAGTCATAAAAAACATGGTGACCAAAGTCACCTTCCGGAGTGGGGGGACTTTGGTATATTTACTATTTTTGTAAGCTTATTACAAAAATATGCAAAACCCCAAAAATCATTTAAAAAAAAATGTGATTTAAATATTCAAGTAGATATACAGACCATTCTGTTTAATTGGTACACATTGCGAATCAAACATTTTGTCGCAAATAAAAAAGAGGCTATCCTATATGTATAAGCGAAGTTTAAAGGAGGTTTAAAAAAATATGTTTATTAGGTTTTTTAGTATGTATACATAGTAAACATTATTTTTTAATATAATGTATATATAAAATAACTAGCTGATCCGGCGAACTTCGTACCGCCTCAGAATCAAAAACTGTTGTCAACTTATTAGCTGAATTGATCTAAATTGTTTCTCCCTGCGTATCCTTTCCCCTCTCGCGTTCCCTCTCCCTCTCCCCACTCCACTTCTCCCCTTCCCCCGTCCCGCTAACCCCCCTTCCTGAGTTCATTTCCCCCCTCCCCCCTCCCCCCTCCCCCCCCCCCTCCCCCCTCCCCCCTCCCCCTCCCCCCTCCCCCTCCCCCCCCCCCCCCCCCCCCCCCCTCCCCCCTTCCCCCTCCCCCTCCCCCCCCCCCCCCCCCCTCCCCCCTCCCCCCTCCCCCCCACCCTCCTCCCCCCCTCGCCCCTCCCCCCTCACCCCACCCCCTCCCAAAATTATACCCCTTACAATATTGCTGCAGTTCTTTCAAAATAGGAGAATTCGTTCCAAACAAAATGTATGGGGAAAATAATTTTCTTCGGAGTGGAACACCCTTTACTTTTAGGGGTATGAAAAATAGATGTTGGTCGATTCTCAGACCTACCAGATAAGCACACAAAATTTCATCAAAATTGGTCCAGCCGTTTCGGAGGAGTATGGTAACAAACACCGTGACACGAGAATTTTATATATTAGATTTATTCGAATACCTACTGACAAGTTTTAAAACTTTATAAAATTTTTGAAAAAAAAAAATTATTGCAGAATAATATCTATGTACTATAATAACTATAGGTGCAAACATCGATGTTGGGCGCGTAATATCTCCAATCTGGAAAAAAAAAATTCTCAGGAGTGAAAAATCACATTTCGCAGGAGCATGAAGAGAGACTTCAATTTACTTCTATTGATCATTAATGATGTAAATAAATATTATTTTGGGAGCCACCTTCATTTTACTGCTTCAAAATTGTTTTTTTTCACTCTCCTCTAAAATATATATATTTTTTTTTAATTATTATTACTTGTAACCCCAGCCCAAAAAAATTGGCACCCCCTTTCTTCACCCGCGCCGCATATTGCGGGCTCGCCCTTTTTAGCTAACATTCGTCGATTCATTTAGCATCGACTTCAGATCAGAATTTGTCCCAATCAAATGGAATGGTGTCCCAGATAACAGAAGTAAATTAGTATTAGTTTCTTTATTTGGTTTTGGTCCCTCGGGTTTTGTCCTAAATAACTGGCTGTCCCGATAAACCGGTGTACCATTTAAATGAAATTGACTGTGATCAAGGTGTTAAGGGACGTACTTGACTTTTAACTAGTGATTTCTGACATTAACTGGAGTAAAAAATGTAAATGAAATTTTGGCCTCCAGTGAATTTTTCGATTTAATATTTTTTTTCAAAATCCAACAAAAATTTTTCTTCCACATCTCATTACTGGTTTCTCAGCCGAGTAATCAACCAACCTCTCACACCGTCCCTAACTGCCTAATATCTAATGATTTTAGTTGAAAAAAAAAACATCAAATTTGTCACTAGAGGCCAAAATTTCAATTATATTTTTTACTCCAGATAATATCAGGAATCACTGACTAAAGCAAGTCAAGTACGTCCCTTAACACCCTATATACATTGATAGACACTGATAATACACTTTACAATTATATAAATGACGTGAAGTCATTATAATCGTCGAGGAATTTATAAAATGAATAATAGGTTTGAATTTAGCAGGAAACAACTTATTTTCAAAGTGTCATTGTATCCACGTCGCCCGAAAAAAAATCATCAGAAACATGTGTTGTTTCATTGTGCTTGCAGTCAAACGAAGTATTGCATTCCGTAAATCTAAACCTAAATTTTAGGGAGCACAATTTACACTCGGGCTGTGCGAGCGGGTTCCCTAAAGAGCGTGGGATACCCGCGATGATCAAAGTCACCACCCTCGATTTAAAAAACGCCTCAAATTAGGATACATGACAATATTTTACCAATGCATTCAATGTCTCCACCGACTCTGTTATGTTGGTGAAATCGAGTCTGTTAATTGACATGTTGAAGGTATTTGTTGCTACGTCGTTAAAATGTTCTGTCACTTGCAGGTCCTTTCTTATAAACATCATGTTCTTAATTTCCAGCTTTAAGTTCTGATCTCCCGGTGACAGATGATTCATATAATAATTAAGAACATCTTCTTTGTGCTGTAAACCAAAATATATAAATATAGACAGCAATAAATGAACGCCCGTGATCACATTCACAATCATGCGTCGAGCAAAAGTCACAGTGCTGCGAACAAATCACAAACAACATCAGTTATGATTGTAAATTTTCACGGCCAAAAGTATTATTGTTATTTATATTTGGAGTGTTATGTCGTGTTGCGCTGCCTCCTTCTTCTTTAGTCAACGTTTTAGACAGCTTTTCAGTGTCCATCATTAGGGCAGATGTGAGACACATCTGCCATCACACATCTGTCCTGATGACGGACACTGTAACACAGTCCGAAACGTTGGCTAAAGAAGAAGGAGGTAGCGCAGTATGGCATAACACATAACAAATAAATAATGAGTCATGAAGTAACAACATGTTTAAGCATCCATTGACGAAGATTTACCGTAATAAATATACTTTTTATGTACGTACTATTAGAGGCATGTCGGATTTTAGGGGGTGCACGATTAGACGGGAACCGGATTGCCGCGGGTCAATTGTATAGCAAAATTTACTTAGGACGAGTTATTTCAAAAAAATTGATGAATTCATCAAATATTTTAAGTTAATTTTCACGTTCTGTGGAGGTTCTATCATTATAGGCTAGTTGCTGCGTGAAAATGAAATAATCACAGAACTTGAATAGAACTTACACAGAACGTGAAAATTATTTTAAATATTTGATGAATTCATCAAATTTTTTTAAACAACCCTTCCTTAATAGGATATGATCCTGCGACCATCAGATTTGTAGCCAAGAGCTTTACCGCTCGAGTACTACGCGGACAGTAAAAAAATGCAGTAATATCTATAAAAACGAACAATTTAACAAATACTCAGCATCCTGTGGATGAATACACTTGGACAAAATGATTAGAAATGGCATGGTATAAAGAAAAAGCCACGGCACATAATTAAATAATTAAAATCATAATTTAAAAAACTAGAGACAAATTTTCCCGGCATACGAATAACCTGATAATATTTTAATATCTTGTACTACCATCACACTAAGCGTAAATATCGCATATGACTTGATGGAGGACTTAGTCAGCCAAAGAATTGATCTTATTGCGCCTGGATGGGAACCCGACGCGTTGCCAACTCAGCCACTGACCGGTCGAGAGACATTGAACACTTTTATTATTACCGTGACTATCCATGATAACGGTACCGTGACAGCACAAAAAATCATAAAAATTACATTATTTATCCTAATAATGTTGCAGCTCTTTCAAAAGATGAGATATACAATGTACATAGGTCTGTTTCCTCCTTGAAGTCTCCATAGACCCTACAATACTTAGTCGTGATGATAATTTTGAAAGTATGGAATATAGTTACAAGGATAATATTGAAGTGTGAGTGAAATACCAAAATTAAAAAACATCAAATATCAATGCGCTGATGGTTTTGCTTTTGTTCTTAACCACTAGAGCGATTATGGTCGAAAAATGGACCACTTTTATTTTTCTGCGATTGATAGCGGTCCAAAATTGGACCACATTTTCATACCATTCGTAAAACATTTATTGTAATTATTTAAAACATTTCCATCGCCAGCCAATTATTTCAAAATGAAGCTATTGAAATGCTTTATCTATTATGACCATAGATGTCGCAAATCCGAACTTCGTAGACTATTTTAGAATGATGTTAAAAATAAATTTGAAAAATATTTTTTTCTCTCAGAATTTTTTATCAGCTGTTTATAGTTAAAATTAAGTCCTTTTTCCATAGATATGCACCTTCCATTATCAAGTATACCACAGACAATATACAGAAATCGAAAATATTCTATGTTTACTCGAATAAGTACCAAACACGCAGGATTCGCGCGGTTATAAACTTTGCGATTTTTTTAATAAGTCCTACAAATATGAGATAAACGGTAAATACAGGTTAATTCATTGGCTTTATAGCACGATAATAACTGTTTATGTTTCCATGTTGAAATTCGAAAGAATGATTTTTATAATGCTGGAGAAAATTTTTTAAAATGATCTTCTGGGAAATCTCGAGCAATCAAGGCAAATTTATTTATTAAAACATAAAATGCTGCAGTTCTTTCTTACACACTAAATAAGAACAGTATGTATGTCTGCACTTCCCCCAAAGGAAACATACAATCATTATCATACATCTCCCTCATATGTATAAAGAAAATGAAACGCCTGGAAAAATAGTACTTTGGAGGAAACAGTCACTCATGTGTTGTGTGTCTCATCTTTTGTCTCACTATTATTTAATGTGTAAGAAAGACCTGCAGCATTTTGGCAATAAGGAAAGTATGTTTATTGCCTTTTTTGTGCTGTCACGGTACCGTAATCGTGGATTGTCATCATAATAATAAAAGCGCTCATTAAGTAGCAATATATAAGGTATTAAAAAAAGTTTTTTCTTACTTTCAAGCTCATCTTCAAGAAGGTTCCATTGTTCAGTTCTCTTAAGGTTTCTCCTGAAGTTCCCAGAGAGATGGTAATCAGAAGTAACTCTAACCAGAGAGGTGACACAACAAAGCTAAGAGATTCCTTTCCCAAGTATTGTTGTGCTTTCGCTGATACGTCACGAGACGACGCCTGTGGGTTAGGTAGATTTTATTAGTAGATCCCACAGTCGTTGTGCCCACGCAATATATAGGTGGGGCGGTTGAATTTTCATTATTAAACTAGTTGTGCGAAATTTGTTTCATGTCATTAATATCAAGAGTAAACATGTATGTAGTTTTATCACGCACATATTAGTTTTATGAAACCAACTTAGTTTCGCGTTAGTGTTGTGCAACTAGTTTTATAGTTAAAACTAGTGTCGCAAAAATGCTTCTGTTGAACAGATGCTATTTTGTTAGATGGTGCCATGGTAGCTGTAATACTAAAGATTTCACGACTCAAAATCCCAACGTTTCTTTTTTACATTAACTCCACACAGGAGGAAAATACTTTCCCTCAAGGCCTACGTCATCTTTGGGGATGCTGATGCTAATTGGGAAAACTTGCCAAACACGCACCCGACATACGTTAACGGTTGACATGTCAAACGAGGACGGGTCGTTTCTACGACTCGTTCTTGAGTTCAATAGCTGGGCTGTGGAACGATTTGCCAGCCTCTGTGTTTCCTTCCTCTCACAACATGGGCCTCTTCCAGACCCATTTTCACCCCTTCATCTCCTCTAAAAACTCCACACACAACATCCACAAAGATGATATATGCCCTGCGGGAAATGATTTTTTTCCTCTCTTTTCATTCTTCCGCTTTTTCCTATGCGGGTTGGGGATGGGAAAATATTCGACGAGGCAACTCCTGACAACCCTGTCCTGTGGTTTTTCAGTGGCCTCCGTCCATTGCAGGGCCTCCCTCTCCCCACATATCATCTGGTGTTGCTTTCCTAAACCTCAATACCCACCCCAGGATGACATTATAGCATATTAAGTGAATTGAATTGGGTCAGGAAAACAGAACAATTGTGTTAGGCCCTCAATTCATGGAGATACTTACAAACTACATGATTGTGACGAAACCACAAGTACCCTGCAGATATACCACTCTTTAATGCTGGTTTCCGTACACGGTGCTACCCGAAATGTAGTGAACTTGATCATTTTTCACGTGCAGTCGTGGAGTTAACACAATGTCAAGCGATGTCATATGACTTTTTTCCAACATCAATCCATGCCTTCTCCACTAAATCCTTTCTTTCGTATTCTGGTAAAGTATAAACATGCATTTTTTCCACTTCCAGAACAAATCTAACATTACTTTCATGTTGCGTGAAACTGATTTGAAACTGTTAGACGTCGCGTAGCGCCGTGTACGGGCACCAGCAAAATCGTACGGGGGGTACTTACGATCGGCGCATGTGATACGCTCACAAGGATCGAGTAGCTAGTAAGTAGCGTCATGTACGGAGGCACTTATACTTATAAGTTGCAAATAATTAAAATCAATTTCCGGGAAGGTTAAAAGAATTTCACAATGAAACATATAAGCTATAATCAAAATTATTAAAATTTTAATAGGTATAATACTCATATAAAAATATTTAGTTCGATAAATAATCTTAAATACCTGTATTAGGAAATAAAATGCTGATTTTAACTATTACATGTTGCAAAATGTGAAAAAGTTAGGTTTTATCAGCAGGTATAATATTTATGATGTGCAACAAAATTCTTATCAAGTTTGTGAATGCATACCTTAAAATACGGGTTGTCAAAATATGTCAAAGCCGTTTGTAGATTTGCCCATAATTCTTCTTCAATTGCGGCACTAACAAAACCCAGAATAAATAAAAATGTTACACTCTGAACACATCTCGCCGTATGAAAGTCAGCTGTTGAAGAAACCATTTTAATAAAAAATATTGTATACGTAGCTAACCATTTTCTAATGCAGGCAATTCTTATCGCAAATAAAGCTACTGTGACGAAATTGTTTATAAATGTGATTGAACCTAGTGGAATAAAGTTTAATCACTATAATACATTTGAGCCAAGGTCTATTTACACATCTAGAGGTTACTAACTATAATTAACCAGATATGGATGCTAAACGAACAAACGCACTATAGAGTCCAAGCTGCCGAGATGAGGTATTTGAGAGGACTGGCAGGAGTTATGAAAGAAACTCGACGATCCGAGACGATCTAAACCTTGAACCATTGTTACTCTTCATAGAAAAATCGCAACTGAGGTGGCTTGGACGCAAGCTAAGAATGTCTGATTACCAAATTCCTAGGAAAATACCGAGTGCAATTCCAGAGGGTAGACGTCCAGTGGGCCGCCCCAGATATAGTTGGGCGAGACAATTCAAGAAACTGTGTGAGGAGAGGATGGGACTGCCATGGATGGAGGCCGAACAATCAGCGTAAAACAGGGACGAATGGAGGCGCCTTGTCGATGCATTGGTTCCCCGACCCGAATAGAACAAAGGGAAGAAGATGATGATGACTAACAACTATCATTAATATTGATCCGCGCTTCAGAAGCCCGGTCCGTTGAAGAAGTTCACCAGGTCATCATCGTTTGTTTGGTTACTTCTCCTGGTTTCACAATGCGTCTTAAGAGGTATCTTAGCCTTTTTCCCGTCAAGGCGGGACCATGAGACCATAGGTGAATTGGTTTTTCCGCAGCCGTTAATGCTTTCTACTACCAGCTGCATGAGTCTCCTAATTGGCATCTTATGTAAGTGGTCCTAACTAACTAACCTTCATAGTCTGTAGTGTATCTAAAAGCTCTCTACTTAGTCACATAGATGGCAGTACTAAGAACTGTCCCAAAAGTCCGCTAGATGGCAGCTAGCTTAGTTCAGGCTTTGGGCAACAGAGGGTCCAAGGGCTCAGAAGCAGTCTTCAGCAGATCACTCATTTCAGATTCCAATTAGCCAGTTTCTAGATAGGTTGACTATCGTGGTCAACACTTGTATATGCGAATCAATAAACCCAGATTTATATGTAAAGAACTTATTCACTCCATTTAATAAATCTCCTTCAAAGGTGAGTTGGAGAACTGTTGGTCAAACACCATAGTATCTCAGCAAGAGTATGACATACGGTACGGTTGACATCCGTCACATGAAAGCGAGTTGTTTCTGATACTCATTCCGTAGAGCAGCTCGACTGTGGAACGATGTGCCGGCCTCTGTGTTTCTTTCCTCCCACAATAAGGATTGATTCTGGACCCATGTTTATTATATCGTCTCCAAAAAAAGACTATTCACTCGCCATCCTCAAAGAAGACACTCTCTGAAGGAAATTATTTGTGAAGTTATCCCCTGAGCCTAATTTGTTCAGTTTTGCGAACAAACAGTGATCATTGAATCAATTTTTTCACTTTTGGGAACAGCTGGTGTCATTGAAATTGTTGTTTTTCCCTTATTATCATGGTGAGAAAAGTGATTTAATTGGTGTTAAAAAATCAACCATAAAAAAAAAAGAGTTTTTTAATGTAACCTATATTTTTTTCATCGCTTTTAATGACTTTTCAAAGGAGGTGTTGAGTTGAGTTGATTCTGAGTTGTCCGGTCACCATTTTCAAATAACTTTTATTTTTGGTTTGACTGAGAATTGAACCTTTCTACCCAGGAACTGGAGTCGATAACTTTAACAACAGAGCCAAATCCCGATTGGATAAGACCGACTGGATATTTGAAACTTCATATACACTTTCAAGCACTAGATATATATTTCACAGTATTTCACCATACCTTATAAAAATATTGTAAACTGTTGCTTTTCGAAATATTTTTTTGAAATAAATAAAAATATCAGTAAGAAAGTCACGCAGGTTTATCAAAAAATATTTATTTCACAGTTATTAAATAATACATTTCTTTGCACATTCTTGAATTTATATGAGAAATGTAAAAATACAACCACTAATCCTTCCTATATAATGTAAGTATTGATTATTGACAAATTTTTGTTTGTTTGTTTTATAGCAGTAATATAAAAAAAAAATAAAATTTCCCATACTTCAATTATTGTTTTTAATTTCATTTAACACAAGTGTCTGTGTAAGTGTAAAAAAGCCAAATTTCAGTAAACAATAGGTTTTTAACATGTCTAAGAAAATTTTGGTCGAAACCGAAGATTCGGTTTCGGTAAAAAGTCCTTTTTCAGTCGGACACTAGTTGTCGCACACACGATCCATAGGAAGCTATCCGTACATGGATATTACATATGTCATCCATGAAGTTTCACTAAAACCTATACAATATCAATACATGCCGCGTAATGAAATAGTTTGCGTTGAAAAAGCCAGCATTTTAAAGTATGTAAGTCTGAACTATGTACACATTTATAAATAAGTTCACTGTTTCACTGATTCCACTTTTCATCTCTATGGTTAAATATTGTCTCGGTTTAAAACCATCCATTGTCCTTAGTACAACGGCCATGATGCATAGTCTATGCTTATTTGTCTATGAGCGTCCCTCTGATCCGCTTCGGCTCCGCCTCGTGGGGCCCGGGAGTTCCCACGGGCCTCTTGTTCATGCCTTTCCTCTCGAGCTGTTTTTCAATGATACGGGCGTTGTTGGCATAACTGTCTGCCACCTCTCTCTGAAACATAGACAGCGATATATTAGAGATTATCGAAACTAGTGCGAAGTCATAGATGAATATAATTAGGAACAACACTAGCCGCAACCACCCATACTCAAGGGCGTAGCGAGGTACGGGCAGGGGGGGGCAGCTAGAAGGTGCAGGAATGCTCACAAACCATAAAGTTTACGTCGGTAGCCTATTGTTTGTGAGAATCAATTTAATTTTATTACCTTTTTAGTTGATCATGATTAATAAAGCATCAAGAAAATGTGCCTATCAATTACATTGCGCTGTTATTAAATCAGTTTTCATTACATGTGTTCAACTGAGAGCCAAGTACCTACTCAGGCATATTGGAACCTATTGCCAATGCTTTACAATCGGAAACTATCAATATGTACGCATGTATGAGTCAAATTAAAGGTATAATTTCTGTTATAAATGATCATCGAAGCAACGTAGACATAGAGAGCCAAAATATTTTAGATATTTCAATTAGAACTGCTGCTGCCTTTGGAACTGATATACAAGTCCCACTCATTGTATCTTGCCAACAACATCGGTCCAATTACCTTGCTGAGACTCCATGTGATTTTTGGAAGCGATCGATTATCATTCCTTATTTAGATTCCCTAATATCTGCACTGGAGCAGCGTTTTGGTGACCAAAATTTGCCTGCTTTCGGATTAATGTCGCTACTTCCCTATACAATGCAATGTTGAATACGTCGTTTATTGATTTTAAAGAAAAAGCACAAAGTTTTTGCCTATACTACAATTTACTTAATTTTAATCAAGAAGCCGAACTATGTTACAAAAAATGGCAGAACAATGGTATGACCAGAAAATATATTACTGAAATGTTTAAGGAGGCGAACATTTTATTTCCCGCAACTAAAGAAGCAACTTAATTCCTTGGCACAACCTTGCCCTACAAGTAACATAAAGAGGTCCTTTTCTATACTGCGTCATGTTAAAACATGGCTGAGATCAACGATAATTGAAAACCGCTTGAGCGCAGTAGCTTAGCGAGGGGGGGGGGGGGGGGGGGGGCAGGCCGCCCGGGGTAGACGAAAATAGCCTATTTCTGAAATTCTCTAGCCCCCCCCCAGTAGGTATTATTTTGTTGCAGCATTTACCTTAGATATATTCTTGGTTTGTCTACACCTGCCCCCCCCTTAACAAAATCCTAGCTACGCCCTTGCCCATACTGGTTCCAGTCAAATGATGTCCAATGGTCTCCTAAGCTAGATTCATTACTTAAGCTGAATGCAAAACAAAGTTCATTATATATATGAGGGAATACACATGTTATCCATTCCTATATCCATCCATGTTCTTAAGAGCGTTTAACCAGCCAGCGGCCGAAAATCCGCATTTCGTCGAAAGTTGTTCTTACAATCGTGCAGGGCGGTTACAACGAGAAAGATTAATTATTCTCCATACCAGCTTTTTAAAATTATAACTCAATATTGATTTTATTTCATTCCAAATTTGATTTAATTTATACCTGCATCCAAAAATGTTGAAAGGCGTGATGATAAAACTATTAAAAAAATGTACTTTTTGTAATTATTTTTTGAAGTATTTATCGTTTTTCAATAATGTCTAAGTTAAATAAGAATGTTAAAAAAGTCCGAAATATATTAGTTCGTAAGTGCGCAAATAAATACACAAACGGACCAATTTTTGTCAAGAAACATGTATGTTTATATTTTTTAATGATTTTATTTAAACTAAAATTAAAATTCTAAAACATGTGATACCCAGATAATGAATTGATTTATTTTACTGCATGATTATATGATTTGAAATGGGTGTGGTATATTACACAATCTTTTTTGAAAATTCAACAAATCTGCCAACGACCTTTGGTATAACCTTATCATACTAAAAATAAACATTTTTTCTCAAAATTTAAAACTTGCAAATGCTAGATAAAAGAACAATCTTTCGAAATCTATTTATAATTTTTTGAGGAAAACAGTCAATACGTCTAAAATCTGAATTAAAAATGAGATATTTCTGGTTTTTTCTGGTAATACCCTCTTAACAGGAATTATTTTTTTAAAGTTAATCCCTGGAACAGTCCTGGGTTGGTCGTGAACAACCCGCTCATTGAAACCCGCTCACGGACCACCAAAGAGCGAGCGGGTAATTTTTTCGTCAGCACCCGGGTCTCGTGACCCACTTCTCGCAACCGCTCTACTACTGTAACCTGGGTTTCGGGTGCGGGAGTGGCGGGGCGAGCGACAATAGATAGATGTATGAGAGAGCAAACGGGTTGTCAACATCGGGTTTCGCCACCCGCTCTCTCATGGTAGAAAGTAGCTGGGTGAAGCGTAATCGAGTTTCATATTTGTGTCGCGAAAAGAGCGGGTCTTCGCGACCCGCTCGTGACGCCAGTGTGTCGTGAGCGACCCGGGTCGTGTAAAACGATCGATCGATCAGGACTACCCTGGAACCATATGACTGAAATCCATTTGTGTTGAAAGAATTTAACTTATACATTCTTACCAAGATCCTATGCACTTTTTATGTTCTGAAAGCGAGAACTTCTGCCTATCAAAATGCGCCAATCAATGGAGCGTATCAACTGCATTGAATCATTGATGTTGCATTGACTGTTGATGTTTTTAATGATTGAAATCACAAAACACCAATTATCTCACAACTGTGAATAGTTTAGGGGCCGTTCAAGTATTACGTAATGCACTTGGGGGGGGGGTCTTGTGAAACGTTACGGTGTGTTACGAGGGGGGGAGGGGGAACAATGCGTTACGTAAAATGTTTTTCTTTAGGTAATCCCTGAAAGCACCGAGTAAGCACCGAGAGGCTGCAGCAACAGCTGGAGAACCAGACCCCGCGGCTTCGCACAAAAAAGTGGATCGTCCACGACTCGATCAGGGAGAAAGATAGATATCGCCTGATCATGAGCGTGGACGAGGACAGTGTGAAGGTGCTGCGGGAAATGGGAATGACGGCGCACGTCGGTATAAGGAAGGCCACCTTCACGGTGCGCGGACCCAACACGTATAAGGGTAAGGAGTAGGAAAATGGCTAAAAACTTACATTTCATCCAAATAAACTTACATCGCAGCCCAGCAGCGGCTGCCGTGCTCAACAGGAGAGTTACCCGGGACCGTGTGGATGTCGCGCTGATTCAAGAACCCTGGACTTACAGGGAGAAAGTCAGAGGACTAAACATGGACCAGGGTCTACTCTACTACAAGGAGTCGGGGGACAGACCACGGGCCTGCATTCTCATCAGAGGGATAGCAGGCACACTGCTCCCCGATCACTGCAGCAGGGACCTGGTGGCTGTGAAGCTACAGTTCACGCTGGATCAAAGAAGCAGGGAAGTAGTGGTGGCGTCAGCGTACATGCCCTATAACTCTGCGGAACCACCACCCTCAGGGGATATAACGAGACTCATCCAGGACTGCAGGGAGAAGGGTAGGGAACTGATACTCGGAGTAGATGCTAACTCGCACCACACTGTGTGGGGGAGTACGGACATCAACAAACGAGGACAGGACCTCCTGGAATACCTGATGACAGTGAATCTTGAGATTCTCAATAGAGGTAGGGAACCTACTTTTGTTATAAGTAACAGACAGGAGGTGATAGACCTGACTCTAGGAACCTTGGGAGTCTCAAGATGGAGAGTGCCGAATGAACCATCCCTGTCGGATCACCGGCACATAGTATTTGAACTAGAGGGAGAGGAAAATAAAATGGGGACCGACACATTCAGGAACCCAAAAGCAACTGACTGGACTCAGTATTCAGAAGAACTAAAAACAGGAATGACTAGATTCCCAGCGAAATACGGCAGCCCTGAAGAAATTGAGGACGCAGTAGAAATACTGAGGGACTCGATGATAGGGGCGTTCGAAAATAGCTGCCCTCTGAAGACTAGTATCAGGGATAAAACGCCGTGGTGGAGCAGGAAACTGCAGGATCTACGGAAACTAGTAAGGCAAGCTTTCAATAGGGCCAAAAAATTTGAAAACTGGGATGCTCACAAGCAATACCAGAAAGAGTACAAGGAAGCAATCCGGATAGCCAAAACAGACTCCTGGGAGAAGTACTGCGGGGAGGTGGAAACCATCCCGCAGGCGGCAAGAATTCAAAAAATTCTTGCTAAAGACCCAGGGGTAGCTAAAGGCCGAAAGAAGCCGATGGAAGCTTCACCGATAACTGCGAAGAGGAGTTGAAGGAACTGTATATACATATTCCGAGTGAACAGCCAAATAAAATGCCAGCATACCATAGACATCCAAATGGATAGACAAGCAGTTACAGATGAGGGGTAAAACCAAACTATGGAGAGCGAAGAGGGGAAAGATGACTGTCATTCGTTGAACAATCAATCTGACAGTATATAGGCATCTCGCATTACAATATCACCATTTAGTTCTTAAAAGCAAAATCTGCTTTGAATGAATAGACCTTTTTACATGGGAGCGCGAATTGCTTGCCACGTTCAAAACTTATTTGCTAAGGCCAAATGCTCGCCCCAAAAAGACTCGCGCCAATACACATATCAATATTTTCTTGCCGTGTTTAGTTAAAACACTTTTACAAATGTTTCATAATTTACTTACCCCTGTAACCAGCGACGAGCACATTGGAGTACCGCCCACATTCGCTATGTGCATATTGATACGTAGATATATTGTATAGCACAAGCTGCCGTTATTTCGTTAAATGTATGGATGTCAGCTTCTCGCTGTTCACGGCAAGAATGATGACGTCACACATTTTAGATTCAAGCGAGGCTATATCCCCTCCCCATGGAGCGAGCCGGTTCCAAGGAGGAGCTACAGCCGGCGCCATGTGGAGGGGGAAATAATACGTTTTTATCACTCAAGGGCAGGTCCAGATATATTCATATGTCCGTGCAGCATACCTATTATACAGCAAGAAGAACACGGGATTTACATGCAACCGCCACAGCAGGGCAGCAAACTCGTGGCATTGTCGAACCTCCCCACAAAGAAATGGAACACACTTTGAATTCACAATTGTACGGACCTAACAACTCTATTATTATTTAGCTCTATGGGCAAAGCCAGGAATGAGTATGTAACAGATTTCGGTTTTGTTAACGTTATGTGTGAGTTCACAGAATCGACAAAACACCAGACAACTCACCGCTTCTATCTCATCTTCCTCCTCGTCGATGGTGGAGACTGTGACAGAGCTGAACTTGCCCATGTTCTTGGTGTGCTTGGTGACCATGATCTTCTTGGGCTGAGCCACCGCCACCTGGCGATAGATGTCCGTCAGGGGGCCCTCGCCCGAAGACTTGATGAGGGAACCTATCGGACAAATCAACGGGTTATTGGAGAACTTGGCAAAACCTTCCATTTCTGCAGTCAATCTACGTCAGGACAATTTATTGGATTCTTGGAGACTTTGGCAATTAACTCTCCAATTCTCTAGTTAACCTAACAATTTATTGTCTAAACAAATTTGTTAGGTTGTCCAAGAACTTAGTTTGTATAAAAACGTGTGATATTTTGACAATGCATAGGAAAGGCAATCCGATTTATATGTGTAAATGGATTTTTTTAAATGTGGGTCACAAAAGTTGGGAGGTATTCAGGTGCTCAGGTTCAACCGGTGGTGAGGTTTGTCCAGGTCTTGGTAGCGGGTGTGTCTATCCACCATCTGCGTGGCAGGCCGGATCGGAAGAGACTGGTTGACGGAGACCTTGTAACCTCTCAAGCAGAACTTTTTGCAACATCGCCTTGCAGCACAATGGAAGGGATGGACTCATACGTCCGTTTGGACCCAATGACCCCCAGATTCCCAGAGGGGTGGCCTTCATACCTTATCCTTCACAGAGCTCCCTCCCTTTCATTTCCTTTAAAAGACCCACCACACAGCATCCCCAAAGATGACATAGGCCCTGAGGGAAAATATTTTCCTCAGGGCCTCCTGTGTGGAGCTATTGTGAAAAAAAAGAAGAATCCCAACTGCTCCTGTCTGGAGCCAGTAAGACTACGGCATCCCCAACTGGGGTGTGTTGTGAGGCTGAAGGTAGTGGGGAGGGGAAGGAGATGAGGAAGAGGAAGGTGGTGAAGTACCTGGCTATTTAGATCTGGCCACCATACACAGCTATTTCAAGCAAATTTCAACTCTGAATGGTGGTCTTACACCAGGATACTGGGAGTATTCTCCAACTATGTATCCGGAATGTACCGCAAATATGCTATACATTATTGTAAATAAATAAAATTGAGAAATAACACCAATTAATCAAATAAAATGATGCCGTTGACCTGTTAGATAACCTCGGTATAGCTGAAGAAATGTTACCTTTAATAATGAAGTTAATATTGCTGGCGCTATCGTGCTTGTAATATATGGGCAGGCTGCATTTCTTGCACTTAAGCCTGAACTGGCGTTCTATTCCCTCGGGCCACTTGAGGTAGACGGGTTCGTCCTCGTCGCAGGTTATCTTGTGCGCATGCTTCGCTCCGTCTATCACGCGCGCACCATCCTTCTTACGCAGGGGTAACTTCTCAATGGCGCAGTCTGGAATTATTTTTCAAGATAAGTATTTAAGCATGGTTCCATGCCAACTCAGAAACACCTCAGAAAGGTCATTAAAAGCTATGAAAAAATAATTTTAAAATATCCAGTAACCCTATCCTAACTTACTATTTAACCGATTTTTTATATATTTTTTTAACATCACTCTTAATGACCTTTCTGAGGTGCTTCTGAGTTGGTTTCATTCTGAGTTGGCCGGTCACCTTTAAAAGAATACACCCAATTCTGTTTGTATACTGAATTTTGGTAAATAATCCATCAGCCGCCACATGCCGCTACACTTTTAAATAGGCATAGATTTTCAAAAGTAAACTAATTTTAAACTTAATTAAAACAAAAGAAACATCGGTTTCAGTCGGGAAAGATGGAAAATTATACATTAAGATTCGATTTTCATTCAATCAAACTTTAAAATTTCCCACATAAAACATCTCAAACATTGCTGCCATTTTTTTTTTGGGAGGAATGCAGATCCGGGCACAGCTTGTTTTTGGCAAAAAAACATGTTTTCACCGCGTTTTAAGTTGAGAACTTTAATCTGGAAGGTGAAAAAAAGTGCGGAAAGCAATAATAAAAAAATTTGAATAAGTAATTAATTTTCCATTACGTTAAGTAAAATTTCACTTCGTGAACCAACACTATGACAACGGCCATTTTGTTACTGATATATTGGTATCCCTGATACAAGGATGAGCAAGATACGATTGTAGCGGACTTCGTGGGATACATGGATAAGGCGCCGTTTACACGCACACTTCAGAGCGATCGAGTCCCGCGCCACTTCAGGCAATGGTTTGTCTAGCGGGATAGTGTAAATTATCTTTACTTTAAAAAACAGCCTACGTTTTTGAATGGTTTGTTTGGCTACGCAGGGTTTGTGTAGCGGGCTTGTGTATGTTATCTTTACTTTAAAAAACAGCCTACGTTTTTGAATGGTTTGTTTGGCTACGCAGGGTTTGTGTAGCGGGCTTGTGTATGTTATCTTTACTTTAAAAAACAGCCTACGTTTTTTAATGGTTTGTTTGGCTACGCAGGGTTTGTGTAGCGGGCTTGTGTATATTATCTTTATTTTAAAAAACATCCCAGGATTTGAATGGTTTGTCTCCATTCCAGTACCTATGCGCCTTATTATTTATCCCATGAAGTCGGCTACAATCGTATCGATGCTCTTGTTTTTATCAGGTCAGGGATACCAACATATTAGTGTCAAATGGCGGACAGTATCGGTTCATGAAGTGACATTTTATTCATACTTTAAACGGCTATATCTCCCTCAATTTTGCCGAGCGCACCTTAATTTCTTTTTTATTCAACTTCTCCACACTTTTCTCATCTAGAAAGTGCCTTTTTATTAAATTTCCAAACTGTGCCAGGATCTGCATTTCACCCTTTTTTTTATATATTTGACATAGTCGGGATAGATGGAAAATTATACATTAAGATTCGATTTTCATTCAATCAAACTTTAAAATTTCCCACATAAAACATCTCAAACATTGCCGCCATTTTTTTTTTTATGTATTTGACATATGCGAAGTTTGTTTTAATCTAAATACGCTTGAATTACTTAGTTTACCTAAACTACGAACCTAATAACTTATTTTGCGTACGTAAATTGTTGTTTCTTGTAGTAATTGTTGAAATGAAGTGTGATTTCCATAATCTGTGCTTAAAAATGTGGCGGCTTATGGATTATTTAATAATAATAATTACTTATTACATATTTCAATAATTTGGATATACATATTTATAAGTAAGCGGAGTAAGGAAATATAGCCAAAGATATTTTCCCTTTTAATCTCTCCGGACTGATGCAAAATAATTTGGATATACATATTTATAAGTAAGAGGAGTAAGGAAATTTAGCCAAAGATATTTTCCCTTTTAATCTCTCCGGACTGACGCAAAATAATTTGGATATACATATTTATAAGTAAGCGGAGAAAGGAAATTTAGCCAAAGATATTTTCCCTTTTAATCTCTCCGGACTGACGCAAAATAATTTGGATATACATATTTATAAGTAAGCGGAGAAAGGAAATTTAGCCAAAGATATTTTCCCTTTTAATCTCTCCGGACTGACGCAAAATAATTTGGATATACATATTTATAAGTAAGCGGAGTAAGGAAATTTAGCCAAAGATATTTTCCCTTTTAATCTCTCCGGACTGACGCAAAATAATTTGGATATACATATTTATAAGTAAGAGGAGTAAGGAAATTTAGCCAAAGATATTTTCCCTTTTAATCTCTCCGGACTGACGCAAAATAATTTGGATATACATATTTATAAGTAAGAGGAGTAAGGAAATTTAGCCAAAGATATTTTCCCTTTTAATCTCTCCGGACTGACGCAAAATAATTTGGATATACATATTTATAAGTAAGAGGAGTAAGGAAATTTAGCCAAAGATATTTTCCCTTTTAATCTCTCCGGACTGACGCAAAATAATTTGGATATACATATTTATAAGTAAGCGGAGTAAGGAAATATAGCCAAAGATATTTTCCCTTTTAATCTCTCCGGACTGACGCAAAATAATTTGGATATTCTTATTTGAATTTTTATTTTAGTAATTTGTACATTTAAGTTTACAAATTTCTAATTGATTATAATATTTCATATTGCAGTTTTTTTTTTTTTTTTTTAATTATAATATTTTAAATTCACAAAATTTTTGAAATCACAAAATTTTTTGTTTTTGTTTTATGTAGCTCCTACAATCCATCTTGAACTTTTCAATTGGTGAGGACTTAAGAGTTTCTGGTAGTGTGTTATATAACTTAATTCCTTTGTACAGCAGACTGTTTTGCGTATTCGTTTTGTCCTTTTTGTTTAATCTTATTTCCTTGCAAGTCCTTGTGTAATGTCTGTGAATGTCCTTATTGTATACGATTTTATTTGTGAAGTATTTTGGTAACATGTTGTTTAATATTTTGTGAATAAATATCAACGTGTTCAAGGTCAGTATTTGTTTCACTGTTAACCAATTAAGTTCCTTTAGCATTTTAATTATTTTTGAAAATCTATTTCTTCGGAGTATTATTCGCATTGCTCTGTTTTGGAGAATTTGAAATTTATTCTGTTCTCTTTCATTACAAAGGAAAAGGATACTTGAACAGTAGTTGAAGTGTGGAGCAATAATTGAATTGTAAATGGTGATGGCGGTTTTTCTGGAAATTTTCGGCCGAATTCTTCCCAAAAAAGATATCTTTTTGCCAATTTTCTTGTGGGTATATTCGGCATGTCTATTGAAGTTTAGTTTGGAATCTAATATGACTCCTAAGTATTTCATTTCAGAAACATTTTCAATAATTTCACCATCAATTTTAATTTTGCTTTCACTGGATGTCTTCTTATATCCAATCACCATACATTTTGTTTTTTTTGTATTTAATTTAAGCTTATTTATTTTTAGCCATCTTGATACATCATCTAGTTCATTATTTAAAATATTTATTAGTTCTTCATAGTTATCTCCAATTAAGTATATAAGTGTATCATCGGCAAAAAGTCGTACTTTGCATTTTGAAAATATTTTCACCATGTCATTAATATAGAGTATGAACAATAGGGGTCCAAGGACCGATCCCTGCGGTACTCCTAATTGATTTTCCATTGGTTTTGAGAATTGATTATTTATTTTTGTTACCTGTTTTCTGTCTTTCAAATACTCTTCTATTAATTTAATGGCTATAGATGAGAAACCAATTTCTTTAAGTTTTCTTATTAAGATTTCTCGATCTATAGTTTCGAATGCCCTTTGAAAGTCTAAAAATATTGCTAAGATAAATTTATTACTATTCATTCCTTCCTTCCATTCTTCGACAATTACGTTTAATGCTGTTTCACACGAGTTATTAGATCTGAATCCTGATTGCTCTTGGCATAGAATATTGTGTTTATCTAGGTATTGTAAAATTTGTTCTTTTATTATCACTTCAAGAATCTGCTCATATTTTGGTAAGGTGTTGATTGGTCGAAATTCTTCACATTTTCTGGTATTTTTAACCTTCGGAACCGGTATAATGGTAGATTGTTTCCATGACTGTGGAAATTTTCCTTCTTCAATCGTCTCATTAATAATATTTAATAGTGTAGATCCAATTACTGGAAAAGCATCCCTTATTATACTAATAGTTAATCCATCTGAACTATTCTTTGATTTAATTTCATTTAAGACTTTAAATAAATATTCTGCATTTATTCTTCTGAAGACCAATAATTCTTTGTTTGAGTCGTTATTTTCATTTATGGGGTTAGCAACAATGTTGGGTATTAATTTGTTGATTTGAGTGATGCTTTCAATAAAATATTTATTAAAGCTATTAGCCATGTTTTCTTCGTTTATCTCTTTTGGGAAGTTTACAATTTTTATGTCGTCTTTGTTTTCGCCATGTACTAATTCTTTTATGCTTTTCCAAATTTTTTTGGGATCCCCTTCTTCTGAGTTAATTTTATTTTTTATGTACTCATTATGCGTTCTTTTTATGTCTTTGGAGTATTCGTTTCTCGCTTTTTTGTAGTTATCCCAATCCATAGTATTATTAGTAAGGCGTGCTCTTTTGTAAAATGTATCTCTATCGTGCTGCATTTTGCGTAGTTCTTTTGTGTACCACTTATTATTATTTATTTTATGTATCTTCTGTTCTGGGACTACTTCATCAATAGATTTTTTTAAGTTTAATATCATCTGGTCCGCTTTTTTGTTATATTCCATTTGATTTATTTCATTCCAATTAATAGCCTCCAAGGTCTGAATGAAAATCTCTTTATCATATTTTTTGTAATTTTTAAAAGTTATTACTTTTGTTTCTTTGCTGGAGTTGTATTTTTCTCTGTCATTTAATAGAATCTGAATGATGTTATGGTCGGTAATTTTAGGATTATCTAGTATATTAATACTTAAGTTGAATTTATTTGAGATTACAAGATCAATCACTGTTTTCGAGGTTTTGGTAATTCGTGTAAAATCTTTAACCAGTTGTTTCATCCCTGCAGCTTGAATAATATATTTCAATTTTTTTGTGTATATGTCTGCCTTTGCTTTGACATTTATATTAAAATCTCCAGCTATAATGTTTACATTTTCGTCTTGTAAATTTTCCATACACCATTTTTGAAAATATGTTAAAAAGTCGCACTTACTTGTATTTGGCGATCTATAAATAACAGTATATGTACCTTTCTTGTTTCCTGTTTTAATGGTGATGGCTAAGATCCAACAAAGTTTTTCAATTTGCTGATTTGATATTACTTCATACGGGTATTTCTTACTTAAGAGAATCATCACTCCTCCTGTGTGTCGACTATGTGAGTTACAACGGATGGTATTATAATTTTCAAATTTTATTTCATTATCTTGAATATCTTCTGTCACATGTGTTTCGCTCATCATTAGCATAAATGGTTTCTTCTCTTCTAAAAGTATTTGGACCTCTTCGTAATGTGCAATGATGCTTTGTACATTTAGGTATATTATTTCATTTTTCTCGTAAACTTTTTTTATAAAAAAGAGATCCTGCTCATTTTCGCTTCCAATTTTCGTTTATAAATCGGGCATTCTCTGCTCATGGCTGAGTGACTACTATTTATTTTTAAACCTAATCTGTTATTTGTCATAATACAATTTACACACTGAATATTTTCATCGGTGCACTCTTTTAAATCGTGATGTTTGGCGCATTTTGGGCAAGATTTTAGGTTTCTGCAATCTACAGCCTTATGATTAAAACCATTACATTTAAAACATCTCATGATATTTAAATTGTCAAAGACCCTGCATCGGTCCCATCCGATATTTATTTTTTGTTCCTTTAACATCTTGTTGTATGTCTTTCCATCAACATCAGCATATACGGTGTAGCTGGTTTGATTTCTTATATTTTTTGTTTCTTTTACAAATGTTACTTTTATTTTGGCGTTTTCTTCAAAAATAAATTCATTTTGTCGTTTTATTTTTATTTCTATCTCTTCAAAAGAATATTTTTCAGTTAAGCCAATAATTTTAACAGATGGTTTTTTTTCTTGTGGGATTTTCACATCATATTTGTCTCCTATCAGTCCAGTCACCTCATCCTGAATTTTTTTTATATCGGTGGAATTTTTGAATTCCATTATTACCCCTCCATCCTTAAAATTTCTCATTCCAGTTACTCCAAAGTTTACTGGATCAATATTTCCTTTAATTTCGTTTTTTGTTTCAATATTTTCTTGATTTTTCTTTTTTGGTTTTATGATTACAATCGGCTCATGTTTTTTTACCTTTTCCGCATAAGTTTCAGGTACTATTATTTTTCTTATGTCTTTTTTAATTTCTTCATTTTTTGTGTTCATATTATTGAAAAGCGATTTATTTTCCTGCATTATTTTTTTCATTTCATTAAAATTATGGGTAACTATTTTTGTGAGTGGTCGGAGAATTTTTAATTCGCCCTTCATTTCATTATTTTCTGCCACTAAATGAGCTATAATGTTAAATAAATTATCCATTCCTTCATTAATTTTTTCTTTTTGGCCCATGGAAATTTTTCCTTTACTTTCTGAGAGGGTTGTCTTCATGGAATTAATTATGATTCTCGAGTTAGTAAGTGCGTTACTCACTTGATTTGTCTCTATCAATATAGACTTTTCTTCGTCATCATTTATATTATTTTCCGAATCAGACGATAAATTATCGTACTCTTGTTCAGTTGGGGATCTTGGGGTCATAAAAGATTTCGTGAACGGGTCCGAATTTTTTACTCTGGGTGTTTTATTTCCCTTTTCCATTTTTCAAATTCAAATAACTTTAATAAATAAATAATTTTATATATCCACTGCCATCTGTTAATGAATATCGGTAGGTAGTATTTCTTTAAATTGGTGTATTTACCGCCATCTATTGTCGACTAGAGTAAAGTATTAATTTATTTTTGATTAACTTTTTGTCTATGGCTTCAAATGACACTTGTCTTCAGACTTCGAATTCAAATTCAAATTCAAATTTAAATGGTTTCAAATTCAAATATTCAAATTCAAAAATTCAAATATTACTCACTTGTCATGCTAATTTCAGGATTTTGTTTTTAAACTCACTGTTATAGTATATCTGTTCTCACTGTGATTATTTTAAAATTGGAAAACGATCCACTTTTTTAATGTGATACACTTAGTTTTTGTGTGAAAAACACAATCTAGATATTGATTTTTGAAACTTTTTGTAGAACAAAATATTTGGTTACTTTGAGTTGCAAGCACAAGTATAAATATTATTCATATTTATAAGTAAGCGGAGTAAGGAAATTTAGCCAAAGATATTTTCCCTTTTAATCTCTCCGGACTGACGCAAAATATATGAATATCAAAACTATTGGCAGGTTGATCATACAGGCTGCTAACCAGTAACAATCATTAAATTTAGATTTCATGGTTTGAACTTGAAAAGACAAATAAATAAGTGTGATTGATTTCTAAACACAGGATTAATATTAGGGGTGGATAAAATGTACAAACATCGAAGTGTGGGTGCTACTTTCGCAATAAAGATACATTATAAAACATTTTAGAGGTTATACGATACCTAATATCAACGACATTTGCCCGCATAAACAGTAGTAGATGTGCAAGGGTTTTGTTTCACTATATTCCTCCTGGTCTTTGGTGTCTGAGCACACAATACTACGTGAAACTACTTTCGGCATTTTGGAGAAAGATGTGTTGTATAAAACGATTTTCAACTTTGTTTGGCAATTTTATTTTGACGTTGACGTATGAATCGAATTCGAATGTTGCCATCATAGATCATAGATATGTTGCCATATTGCAGATCATAAATTGCAGGTGCATTTCCCAGAATGTGAAAACTTTTCCGTTTTTTTTTTAAATTACCTATTAGACATCGACAAAAAGAAAACAAGTGTGTTTTAGACCACACGACTGAAGTAAAACTTCTTAAGCTCCATCTATATCTGTATGATAGGAAGGGGGTAAAGAAAATGTGCGCGCACTGCTATCCCTTGCTCCTACAGTGTGATACAGACAATAGGCCTGCACTGTGTCTTAGATATACGAAACGTAACTGGCTATGAGAGAAAGAGAGAAAGAAAATGTGTGCTCGCACCTCTCTCTCTTGCGCCCACAGTAATACACGAAACGTAACTCTCTCTCTTTCTATCTTCACTAACTTATATCTCCCTCTCAACTACCGTTTACCTCGCTTTTCGTAACGCTCTCATCATGCATTCACCAGCTTACTCCCCAAGTCTAGCGTGCATAAAGAAATTTTACTTCAAAAATACATGTTACTACAGTCTACAGTAAATTATATTAGAACAGACGATAGGATTTATTGTTGAATATTTAGCTATGAATAATAAGCAATTTTCACAGGAAAAAAGTATATGTATTTCAATATTTTTTTTAACTTTGGCAAAACTTTCACAAACGTGGCATTCGATTGTTATCATCACAGTTTTTTCACTTCTTTTGGTACCGCAGTTGATATACCTTTAGGTATTTTAATGTCAAAAATTCACGGAACTGAATAAATGCGTACCATTTACAATAAGGTCGCTAGCATGGGAGTAGGTGGTAAATACAAAGAGCTTAGTTAGTTAGTCAAGGTACCGAAAATAGTCATATAATTTTAGAAAGCGACGAAGGATGAGATAAAATCATTTTTACGAACGCAGGATAATATAATAATAACATTTGTATCTAGCGGCGACAGCAAAGCGGGACCGCAGTAAAAATTGGAAAGCCAGGATATTTTCGGCAAGGACTAATAAAACCCAATCGCCGCGGGCGAAGGCAATAAACCTTTTCCTTTGGCTCACGAAGCCGCTGCGGCCGATGGGAATGTTTCAAGGCTGTGAATTAGGTTCAATCCTTGAGGCGACGGGAGAATTCTCGACAAGAAATCAGTCACCGTTTACCCGGCTAGGGGGTAGTACTCCACTCCGCCAACGGAGTGTCCCGCGATTTGCAACCCGGCCAGGGCTTGCAAACGCTCTCCGAACTACACGCGACCCCCCACGCAATTTCCCGACCAGGGAAATTAAGACACGCTCGCGGATTTCAACCAGGAACCGCCGATACATTCGCGAACTTCCGCCAGGAAGCCAACAAAGTGACCGCGAAAATTCCGACCAAGGATTTGTGCAAGTTCCACTTTGCACAAATTTTCACTTCAAAGAACTTTCGCAACTTCCTATCTGTGCAATAAAAAGTGAAAGATATAGATAACTAAGTGATTATACTCTGAACAAAGACTTTACCGTAGCATTAAGCAAACAGACTTTCTAATTTTAAGACTAATTAATTAAGTAGTTTTAAGACTAACACTAGGTTAATAATTAACACCTGCCGTTTGTGTCCTAATAGAATAAATGTGTCGTTTCTTAAATCAGTAGCTTTTTTAATTTGTTCCTCCTTAATTTTAAGATTATAGTTTTAATTTGACCCCGCCGCGGCGGGGTCAAATTAAAACTATATCACAGTATTGGTTTGGTATTGGTTTAAAACTTGTTAGATAGGCAAGTACCTCGAAGGATTTGTAATTTATTAATTTATCGATATAATAAAGTCCACACCATTGTACTCGATACAATCACAACACATGGCAGCACCAGTATCTGTGTGTCAAAGTCAAAGCCTGTCAAATAGTATAGGTGGCCAAATGGCTAATTCAGCGAAATGCCGCCTATATCCTATATTCGGCAGCGTAATTTGCAAGCTAGAAATGGAACCACTAAAAAGGGATCTTCCACGAAGCAGAGGACATCCACAAAGAGTTTGATCCCCAAAACCGCCATGAAGCACGAGGAATATCGGTAGGTATATTTTAAATTCGCCGCAACTCTTTTTTTGAATATTTCATCGGCGATACATATTGCGCTGTGATGTTTGTGCTTATCTCTGCATGTGTTGGGGTCATATACATTATGTCACGTAAGCAGAAGAGCATGGTGTTTTAAAAACCGAGAAAATCTATGTTCATTTATTCATTTCTTACTGCCGAAAATATACGATGTTTTTCTCGCCGGTGTGATGTCTAAACGGTTTGTTTGTTTGCCTGTCGGGGTTGGAGGAAACAAAACATTTTCACTCAAATATTTTATACATTTTCCCGTCTGTGTGTATGTTTAATTCTGTCTTAATAATTCTAAAGTTTTCATCTTTTATTTTACTTACCGTTTCTTAAAATTATAATCGCAAATGTATTAAATACCGATCCAGGTCAATAATCTTGTCTCCTTGTGTATTTATATTGTTTTTCTAACCATCCTCGTAGGTTTGACTCAACCTAATCCATGCTAGTCGTCAATTATTCCAGAGTTTGCTTCTATTTAATAGATTCTTACTAATACTTTTACGGAGCCCTGGTCAATAAATACAATAAACACACATGCACAACGTATTTCAACAGACCTATGAAAAACTGTGGCATATTATAATTGCAGGATTTGTGAATCTGAAATTATTTATTACAACAATATTTGCCTTCATTGCTGTCAAGAGTAGAAATTTACCTATTGAATGTTAGTAAACTTGAATAATTTTGGCATCCATTCGATGACATTGTAAAAATAAACATCTTATATTCATATTAATCAAACAAAAAATGTAGCACCACTTATGAAAAGGATAGCCGTAAGAATATGTATGTGAACGGGATGCTAAAGTATGTCCATTGGACCGGACCTATTTTGGTGAATTCAAAAGGTTTAATTCATATAAGCATCTCAAGACGAAAAGAAAGAAATACGCATTTTGTTTGGTTTTGAAATGATGCATAGTTCCTACCGGTATGTCATTTATCCAGTACCTACTCCCGTTTGCTGGAAAAGCATTTGAAAATGGAACAATGACAAGAGTGAATTCAAATGCTTTTGTTTCTGCAAAAACAGAAGAAAATTTTGGACTACATTGGAAGCATTTTGTCAGTTGTTTGTTCGTTTATGAACTAAAAGAAGGTGTTATGACCGTATCAAGATCGTTTTATGCTTATTTGTGTGGTTGTGGCGATAATTACCTCGAGGTACCGCGATAGAACTAAATAAACTATATTTGTAATTGTGTTGTTCGCTTTCGCAGAGGTAAGTGTTTGGTTGTCCCTTTTCTTTGTAATCCATTATTTTCCCTACACATATATTATCACCCCAATTCCAGCAAGCACCATATCATTTCATTTCGTTTAGTATTTAGAGTCCATTTCCAATTGCATCTGAAGCTGTAATTCGGAAACAGTTTCGGATGAAACACATTTCGCATAAAGAATTATTAATAATCATATAATTTTGGTACCTACTTTATCACTTGTCTGGCAATTCCAATTTTGAATTAAAAGTTCATTGAACTTGATTAACGTTACGCACTACGCAGGAACATTTCATGTTAATAACCAACTTACTCATGTCACCGACAACTGAAATAAGTATGTTTAAAGTCCATATCCATTGTCCGTATCTTGAGTTACAGTTGTATACGCTGTGTGTTTGTTGCAGAGAGCTGATGGCGACGGATGCGCCGTCCAATGTGGCGGGGCTGGCGCTTCCGGGGGGCGCGGCCGCCTTCCGGGCACTCGTGTCCGCCCGCTTCTGTGCCGCCGTGTGGTGCCACGTCACTGACTGCGACGAGGTCTTCAACTACTGGGAGCCGTTGCACTACCTCAGTAATTATGGCTTTATATCACATTCTGTGCAATAAACAAAATCAGCTTAACTGTTCAATAAGGGAGGCATAATATCTCAAAATGGAACTACTGAACCCCTCAGGCCTCGGGCCTATTTTGTCGAGGGGTAAAAATATTTCCGCTTCGCAAAAAAAATCCAAATAAATGGAAAATTTCTGAATGCATTCAAAAACTAAAATCTGTTTTTGAAAAGTGACGGAATATGCTCTCCAATTATACAATTAGAAATAAATATCTAATTTTTTAAATATAAATTTTTTTAATCTAAATGTAAAAAAGTTTTAAAAAATGACCCACTTTTTCTTTTCTAACAAAAATTATTCTGGTTTCATAAAGGTGTACATTTTAATAATTTCAACTTTTAGATTGTAATATAAATTGTGGTGTTTTCTCTTTCTAACTCTGTTCAGATCATGGACATATGAATATATCTGGACCTGCCCTAAGTGATAAAAGCATATTATTTCCCCCTCCCCATACCGGTTCCATGGAGCCAGCTGGGCTTACGAGAGCCTCGCTTGAATCTAAAAAATGTGACGTCATCATTCTTGTCCTGACCAGCGTCGAGCTCACATCATACATTTTACGAAATAACACGGCAAAACGATAGCTAGTGTTATACATTATACCTACCCTAAAACATGTGGACATAACGAAGATGGGCGGTTCTCCGCGAGCTCGTCGCTGGTTACAGGGGTAAGTAAATTATGAAACATTTGTAAAAGTGTCTTAATTAGATTCGGCAACAAAATATTCCTCTGTGAAAATCAGCGAACTTTACTTTGCCGCATTTGGACTACGCAAATATGTTAATAACGTGGCGAGCAATTCGCGCTCCCATGTTAAAAGGTCTATTCATTCAAAAGCAGATTTTGCTTTTAAGAACTAAATGGTGATATTATAATGCGAGATGCCTTTATACTGTCAGATTGATTTTTTAACGAATCACAGTCATCTTTCCCCTCTTCGCCCTCCATAGTTTGGTTTAACCCCTCATCTGATCTTCTGGTCTATTAAATTTGGATGTCTATGGTTCAGATCATATTTCGAACAATGATAGTAAAGGAGACGAAACAATTTCTATGAGACCTATATGAGTTGTTCCGAGAACAAATTAGCTTGAGGAGTTAACGAGTTGTATGCCGATCGTGCTCCGGAGATCCTTTTTTTTAAATGGCTGAATTTGCCGATTGTGCTCTGGAGACCCACCCTATTACCATCCACTCTGGAAATTTTCGCCTTGCGATTTTAACCTTTGTACTTTGAAAACTGTATAGAGGTCAAAATCAGAATCCCTTGCACTAATAACATTGTCGATTCAACTTTTTTAATGAAATGATTTCATGAATGTAGCATATATGACAGCTCACCAAATAACATGTCTATGAATGTCTAAAATGCCATTGCGAAAATGAAAATATTTGATTTTTCAAAGTATTATAAAGGTCATTATTTCATTGAAAACACTTTTTGTTTGAGGTTTTTCAGGTAGAGTACGTATTCACGATACTACGACCAGTTAATATATTCGTATAAATATTTAGTTTTAACAGTTGTCTCCCAAATAGGAGTATTTTTCACGGCCATACACAAAAATAATCGATATTTTATGATAGGTTCTCAGGATGGAGGCGTCTACTAATATCTACAGGAATTCCAAAAACTGAAAAAATCGAACTAATATCTATGAGAAGGAAAGTGTTGACGAATATCTACAGCTCAAACTGTTGACGAATATCTATGAGAACCAAAGTGTTGACGAATATCTACAGCACTGGCAGAGGTTGGATTTGCAATTATGTATAGCATATTGGAATAACGTAATATTGCGTATGCAGTTTAAAAAACTTAATTTATGTAAGTATGTATGTAAAAATCCCTAATATCGGACTATTGGACACATTTAGCTGATTAATCCAACCTACGCTCTGTAGATATCAGTTCAACCTACGCTCTGTAGATATTAGTGAACACTCTGAAGTTCGTAGATATTAGTTCAACATATGAGCTGTAGATATTCGTCCGACATACAGGCTGTAGATATTAGTATCTGGAGTCCTCAGGATTCGCATATGTTACGTGTTTTGAATGAACACTTTTTAATTATTTATGCTGTGTTTTTACAGATGTTCTCACTTAATTTTATTACGCATGAATATACATATTTGCCCAATGACCTCCTTTTTGTTTAAAATCTTTTTACAGATAAGTTATTGGGCCGTTCACACAATGAAAAATTAGAGGAAACAATGCTTGTAACCCAATCCATTGTACACATTTTCAGTATTTGGCAGTGGCCTCCAGACCTGGGAGTACAGTGCGGAGTTTGCCCTGCGCTCCTACTCCTCGCTGTGGCTGTTTGGGGCCCCCGCGGCGCTCCTGGGCCACGCGGCCGGAGCCCCCATCGCCTTCTACGTCACCAGATGCGTTCTGGCCCTGGCAGCGGCCAGTGCCGATCTCTACTTTTACAAGTAACTTATTTAGTATGATGAACTGTGTTAAGTTACGTAGTGTAATGTACGGTAGAATTCGGATATAACGACTTTGCTTATAACGGCTTACCGTTTTTAGCGATGACAATGTAAGCTCAAGTTAAGTTTTATAGTTAGGTACTATGAAAACATGTCCGTTTAGTACAAATCCATTTTATGCAACCAACTGCTTAAAGCGACCTATTTTAATGATAATTCGTCCGGTTAGAACGACGCGCAGTGTTTTGTTTACAAAACCTACCCACCAATACCTCGCCGCCCCGTGCCTCGACTACTTCCCGCGCCCGGATACTCCCCGTGCGCTAACACATATCTTTATTAGCACACGTAAATCACAGTCAGTGTTTATCATCTGTTGTGACTAGGTTAAAAGCTCGACACAATGAGTTCCGTGTAGCGAAAGTGTTTTTCAATTGAAGAAAAAAGTGCTATACTATACCATTTAGAAGCCGGTGAATCAAAAGTAAACGAGTCTGGCGTGTCTAATATGAAAACAAGCTTAAATTATCCGGCCGTTTTGTTCGTCGTCCGGTTAATACGGCAAAATATCGCCGGCCCCTTAAGGGTCGTTATATCTGGATTTTTCTGTATATACTCTCTGAAGAAGTTTTCCAAGGTACCTTGTTTCGTAGGAGGCTCCTAAAGAAATAACTAAATATGAATTGTATACAAAAGGAGCTGGATTATCTGAAAAAAAGAGCTAAAAAGTTAAATCACTTTTTTTGGAGCTGATGGCTTCATTTTGGAGCTAAATCTAGCTCTAAAGGAGCTGCGTTGGCAACACTGGTCACCTCCAGTGATTCGCTACGTTTAGTGACTTAGCAGGGATGCCCAGTTCACGGGGTGAGGTTTGTCTAGGTCTTGGCAGCGAATGCGTATGCCCTCCTTCTGCATGGCGGGCCGGATCAGAAGAAACTTGTTGAGGGAGATCTTTCGACCTCTCCAGTCGGACTCTCTCGACCCATCGTCTTGGGAGGGATGGATTCATACATCAAAGTGGTTGGCTACTTTTGGTGACTTAGCAGGGGTACCCGGGTTCATGGATCGGGTCTTGGCGGCGGATGCATCTGCCCACCAGCTGCATGGCAGTTCGGATTGGGAGAGAATGGTTGAGAGGGTCCCTTTGACTTCTCCAGCTGTACTCTCTTGGAACATCGCTTTGCACCACAGCATCCCCAAACATCACACCATCCCCAACCCTCCACACGCATCCCCAAAGATGACATAGGCCCCGAGGGGAATTATTTTCTTCAGGGCCTAATGTAAAAAAAAACTTCCTTTTCTAAAAAGACACACCACCCAGCATCCGCAAAGATGACGTAGCACCTGAGGGGAATTATTTTCTCAGGACCTCCTTATGTGGAGCAAATGTAAAAAAATGTATCCGCTTCAAATTTGTTTTTTTTTTTGTAAAAATTTATTAAACATTATGTATTTCTGTATTCATTTGTTATATTCTGTATTTAGTATTGTTACTATTCGGCTAACATTGTGTTTGCAATTCCAGAGCTATCAGCCAGGAGTTTGGGGTGCAGGTGGCCCGCCTGTGGTTGGCCCTCACTCTGCCCAGCGCGGGGGCCTTCATCAGCTCGGCTGCGCTGCTGCCCAGCTCCTTCTGCGGGATCCTCAGCACCGTGGCTCTAGCCGCCTGGTGGAAGAGGAACTATCCCGTGGCAGTGGTCGCGGTAGCCGTCAGCACACTGCTGGGTGAGAAAACTACACATAACCTCAAAAACTTGCTGCTTTTCCTATTTGGATTGGGTAACGATTGCATCAACAAGGTGCCTCCGAATGCATATGTGATGCGGAAGTTAATTTTTTTAATTTATTTATCTATAATAAAATATATTTACAATGGTTTTATTTGTATGCCTGTCTCACTAGGGTATACCTGTGTCGAGACAGGCGTACAGGTATATAAATGAATATAGTAGTTACAAGGATATTTCAGGTAAAATACATTTTATGAATAGCATTAGAACAGAAGGGTGATTGGACGGGTGGTAAATCTTTTAAAGAGAGTTATTTTAAAAATGTTGGAGATGGAGTAATGAAATAAATTCTGCCTAATCTATTTTAAATTTGACAGGATTCCATTATTTTAATTTATTTTATAAGGGTTAGGTTGTATGTGAATAGTTATTTCTGACTATGTGTGATTTATTTTACAGATATTTGTGATAGTGTGGCGTCCAATATTATAATCCATTTTTTAATATCTTGTTTGAATTTTGTAAAGGAGTCACTTTGTCTGATCGTAGTTGGTAGTGTATTGTATGGTTTGCAAGCTATGTATTTAGAGTGTCTTTGCCCGAAGGTGGTTTTGAAAAAAGGAGTTTGGAGAAGTTCATTGTTTTTGGCTCGGGTATTGTGTATTGTTTGTGTAGCTTTGTATGGTGTTTTGTTGTTTTTGTGTAAATTAAGTAATATGGATCTTGAGTAGAGCTGTTTTATGTCCATAACGTTGAAGGAATTGAAGATAGTATCAGTGCTGGTAGTAAGCGGCATTTTAAGAATTATTTTTATGATTAGTTTTTGTGCTTTCATGATGGGATCAAGGGCATGAAGGGATGCAATTGTAGAAGAAACCGAGAATGCCCGACGAATGTCAATCAAATGAAGCAAATACTGAAGTCAGAGTTATGTCCAGAGTCAAGAGAATTATAGAAGAAGATGTATGAGTCATATATGAATTTGAAAGAAGCAAAGAGAGTGTGTCGATACAGTGTTGTATGGCGTTCTATCCTCTCAACCTACCCCTACTTCGAATGGCGTGATGGTTAGATAGTTAACTAACTAACTAAACTTAGTTATCACAATATTTAATTAAATGAAGACAATATTAGCAAAACTCAATCGAAAATCTGGATACAGAAAAATCAGAAAAAGATATTGGCACCTCTGGAACACGAACCCAGGACCTTCTGCTTACATGGCAACAGCTCTACCAACTGAGCTAAGGTGTCTATATCCAATTCGGTCACCTTAACTGTAACATACTTCGATTAAGAACTACCAACATTATCTTTTTCTTATTGCACATTATTGGCTGCTCTCTTTATATATGATTCAAGATTCAAACCCGAACTAAATGCTATCTAGATAGTATCTGGATAAATTTTTATCCATTTTATTTTTAATACGCGACATCTATTGACTTTTCTGCAAGTCTAGGATGAATATTTATTTTAATTTTTAATTAAATATTTTAATTAAATATTATAATTTGAGGTTTTACTCATAAAGTTAATAAAAATAAATAGTTATCACAATTATTTCTTTTATTTTCTTATTTTTCTTATAGCGCTATCTCTTTTTCAATTATACCAGCTATTATTTACAGCCATTCCAGCATATTTGGAGTAAAAAAGGTAGATGTTATGGTGCCGTCTGTAGATAATTTTTTTCATTAAAAACAAAAAATATTTTCATTTACACATCGCCACTGATCACACTCCTACACATCACGATAGGATTACATGATACATGTGCTGCTGGAACAAGACGGAGTGCTCATCACGTGACTCGCTAAGCTATACCCAACTACTCGGTTGCGACGTGTGATGTAAAAATATTTTTATTTGTTTTTTAATCGAAAAAGAATGCCATCAGACAGCAAAATGACATCTCCTTTTTTAAATCCAAATATGCTCAGGAATCGCTGGTTATAATCCATTAGCGGGTGCTGTTCCACTCTGTATATTATGTACTTCCAGGGGTTATGTGGGTTTGCTTAACCTGTTAAGGGCCAGGGTTTTTTGGAAAAATTTTTGGAAATTACCTTAAGAACAAGAATGGAGGAAGCTATTCTGACTTTTTCCTTGGTACAGTTTCTTTATACAAAAAATTTAAAATCGCATCCAAATTATTTGAATTAATATTCTTTTTTGAAATTCCAGTCTCGCGCGCGGGCGCGTTCGTGGCCTTTGAAAGGTTAAACCTTCCCACATTCCAGAATGAATAAAATAGATATTAAGAAAATATTATTATTATTATTTTCACTATCACTGACCATTTCTTTTTCATCTTCCAGGTTGGCCGTTTGCCGCCTTATTGGGACTTCCGATTGCGATAGACCTGGCCTTCCGCCAGCCCGGCCAGTGGCTGACCCTCGTCCGCTGGAGCCTCTTCAGCATCACCTTCGTCCTCGGTCCCGCAGTCCTGGTGGACTCTGTGTACTACGGCCGTCTGGTCATCGCACCCTGGAATCTCATCAAGTACAATGTCCTGACTGACCACGGGCCGGATCTGTATGGGACGGAGCCGTGGACCTTTTACTTTGTGAACGGCTTCTTGAATTACAATATTATTTGGGTAAGATACGTTGAAAAGGCAAAAGAAGACAAATGATTTTGCAAATTTGCTTAGATATTTTGCCCAAATCTTTATAAATAAAAATGAATCGCCGAAATGTATGTACGCGCATAACTTCCGAACGACTGCACCAAATAGGATCATTCTTTTTTTGTTGTATTCGTTATTGTCAGGAGAAGGTTCTTATAAAACTACTGGTGAGCTCTGGCTTTATGAAATTTGTATAAAAAAATTGCAATCGGTGGCACGCGAGCTGTTTGAAAACTAAATGTACCGGGAATTAATTTATGGAATGCGGGAGGGTGGGGAGGGAACCAGGGAGGGGGGGGGGAACCCGAGAGGGGGTGGGGAACTCGGGAGGGGGGTTTGCGGGACGGGTGAGGGTGGGAGTGGCGTGGGGAGAGGGAAGGTGGAGGAGGCGGATTGGAAATGCGAGAGGGGAAAAGGATGCGGGAGAGGAATGGGGGGGGGGGGCGGAAGGGGAACGGTACGATTGGGAAAGGACACGCAGGGAGAAATAATTTCTTTATTAAATGGCATAGCAACGCATGCCAGGTACCAGCTAGTACTAATATAAAACATTCACAATTTTCACCTACATACGAAGGCCACAGGTTAACGAAGCTACCATCAGTTTATAAAGGTTAAAAAGCTGCGCCTAAGCTGAGAAAACTGAAATAATCAAAAAAGCTGTAACAAATCTCTGATCAAAATGTATTTTTTCCATAAATTTGCAAGGACGCTATATACTATAGACGCGGGGTAGGAATCTCAAAGTGGGAAGCCAAAAGCAAGGCAATTGCACTGGTCTTGATTTCTAGTACTTTAGTACTAAACTGTCACTCGTCGAGTAAGGTCGTGTCTTACCAGTAGGAAAATTGCATTTAAAAAGCTCCAAAATCACCTTCTGTGTGATCAGAAAATGTTTCTATTGCACGGCAAACAGTAGTAAGAGTGAAGAAATAACATTTCATTTATATGTACACACAAATTACTTATTATTATCGATTATTATAAGCAATACAATTAATTTTCATGTTCCCCGTCCGACAATTTTGTGCGTCATTAAAGAAAAAACACACATTCTTTGATTGTCTTATGGTGCGGCCACACTGAGGCCAACTTCAAACTTTCGGACGATTGTGTAGAAGGGTAGTTTGTGCGTTGGAAGTTCGTGTTGGAAGTTTGGCTTCGGTGTGAAAGTAGCATATCTTTTTAAAAGATGAATATATTTTGAATTAAGAAATTACTGAAAACCGCCGAAAACAAAAGAGTGTTGCTTACTTGCCACATTATTATGCGAGTATGTGAGACTATGGCGAGTCTATTTATATAACGTCATTGTAAATTTGTGGATATTTTTTGTCACAATCGTTTGCGTTGATGTATTGTTTCTAAATTTGAGAAATTTATTGCAACCTAACTTATGTGGCAATTCTTCTATTTGACTCAACCAATTAACAAAGGCTGCCATATGTTGAAAGGCTAACTCTTTAATTAATATTTATATTTTAGTTTTGTTTTAACAATAAATTGTGATTTTTATTTAGCTGATGGCTCTCCTGTGTCCCCTGCTGCTGATATCCTACCACCACCTGCCCAACAGCCGTCCGCGGGCCTTCTTCTGCAAACCTTACATGCTCAGTCTCCTTCCTCTCTATTCCTGGCTGGCCGTGTTCTTCGCGCAACCGCATAAGGAAGAGAGGTTGGTGTAGCTGATGGCCCTACTGTGTAGTCTACCCCAACTTAATGGTAGTCTATCCTAACTTGATAGTAGTCTATACTAACTTAAAAGTAGTCTATCCTAACTTATTAGAGTCCAGCACCTAATAGTAGTCTATCCCAACTTAATAGTAGTCTAACCTAATTTAATAGTGGTCTATCCTAACTTAATAGTAGTCTATCCTAACTTAACGGTAGTCTAACCTAACTTAATAATAGTCTAACCTAACTTAGTAGTAGTCAATCCTAACTTAATAGTAGTCTATCCTAACTTAATAGTAGTCTATCCTAACTTAATAGTAGTCTATCCTAACTTAATAGTAGTCTATCCTAACTTAATAGTAGTCTATCCTAACTTAATAGTAGTCTATCCTAACTTAATAGTAGTCTATCCTAACTTAATAGTAGTCTAACCTAACTTAATAGTAGTCTATCCTAACTTAATAGTAGTCTATCCTAACTTAATAGTAGTTTATCCTAACTTAATAGAGTCCAGCACTTAATAGCAGATTATCCCAACTTAATAGTAGTCTATCCTAACTTAATAGTAGTCTATCCTAACTTAACAGTAGTCTAACCTAACTTAATAATAGTCTAACCTAATTTAATAGTAGTCTATCCTACTTTAATAGTAGTCTATCCTAACTTAACTGTAGTCTAACCTAACTTTAGTAGTCTAACCTATCTTAATAGTAGTCTATCCTAACTTAACAGTAGTCTAACCTAACTTAATAATAGTCTAACCTAACTTAACTGTAGTCTAGCTTAACTTAATAGTAGTCTATCCTAACTCAATAGTAGTCTAACCTAACTTAATAATAGTCTAACCTAACTTAACTGTAGTCTAGCTTAACTTAATAGTAGTCTATCCTAACTCAATAGTAGTCTAACCTAACTTAACTGTAGTCTAGCTTAACTTAATAGTAGTCTATCCTAACTCAATAGTAGTCTAACCTAACTTAATAGTAGTTAACCTAACTTAATAATAGTCTAACCTAACTTAATATATATATTAGTATAAGATGAGTTAATTTCAGATTCCTGTTCCCCGTGTACTCCATGATCTGCCTGTGCGGGGCTGTGGGGGTGGACTGCATGCAGAAGTTGTACTTCCGACAGAGGCCCCTGGTAGCGCGCCTGTTTGGGGGGAGGCAGGAAGCACCCGGGGGCCATTACGCCCAGCGCACCACCCACCTGATGGTGGCTTTCATTGTCATCGCTACTACGCTGAGTGAGTCATTCATTTTAATTACTTTAAAATAAGTATCTGTTCTGCTGTCTTTATTTTTCCAAGTCTTTCTGTTTTTTGAAGAAGCTCAAACTCTCGGTGAGCACTGAAAATGAGCATGATGAAAAAATATTTTCGAAGGGCCAAATCCAAATGGATCAATAAAAAAAGATGAGGATTGCTGTTCAGTTAGGTTAGGTTAAGTGGGGCTTGCACACTGCAACAGACATGTTCTGATTAAATAAAGTTAATTCTGTTTTTACATGGTCTTGTTCTGAACATCCGTTTTTATCCGAATCCACACTACTCAATAATAGTAGGAATCTATCTTCTATTTCTATAAAGAAGACTGACTTTTGCAGATGGGCAGGCAGTGTGGATTTGATTTTTACTCAAATCTACAATTTTATTCCGAGGTTGATGAAATTTTGCACACTTGAATTTCAAAACAAGAGGAAGGTGACTTTCTACATGAAATTTGGAATAACTTTGCGTAAAACCCTGGAAACGCCGAGGACTTCAGCTAGACATAAAATAAAGAAGAGAACTAGAAATGCAATGCGGTCATGTTGCGTGATATAAAACTCCATCAAATCAGGCCTTAAATTTCAAATACAAAACTGTCTTCTTCATCTTCCTTGCACTGTCTCAACTCATTGCCTGGGTAGGCTGTTGGGGTCTGCTCTTCTCGTTCTCAGGCTATAACTTCTTCGGTTCTGGGTATCGTTTTCATCCAGGCCGTTTCTCTGTGAAATTTTAGAGCATTGAGTCATCCAGGAGTTCTTTGGTCTTCCTCTGAAAACTGTGTATCATCATTGTTATGAAAATCAAATGTGATAGTTAGGCAACTTAGGCAATGTCTTTGAGTTAGTCTCAATGTTAGGCAAGTGTGAAGCATTTCTTCCACAGAGATTCGCAAGTATTTAATACTCAATTTGTCTCATTGACTCCAGACGATTGGGAGCAGTTGGGACTCTTGTGTGATACCTTCGTTATTATATTTTAACTTTGTAAAATTCCAGGTGTGTCTCGCAGCGTGGCCCTGTACCGCAATTACCACGCCCCGATGGACATCCTGCGCGGGCTGGAGGGGGGAGAGGGGGGGTTGCCCAGCGTCACGGTGTGCTACGGCAAGGAGTGGCACCGCTTCCCTTCCTCCTTCCTCTTCCCGGACCCGCGCTATAAGGTCGGCTTCCTGAAGACGCACTTCGATGGAATGCTGCCGGCGTATTATTCCAACGCGGAAAATGGTGAGATTTTTTTTGAAGTAAAACTTCTTTACGCACGCTCGACTTGGGGGTAAGCTGGTGAATGCTTTATGAAAAAGTGGGATGCGAATGGTAATCGATGCGAAAGGTGATCGGGCGAGTCGAGCGGTCGGGCCTTTAAGTACGCTTGAAGTTGAGAGGGAAATATAAGTTAGAGAAGATAGAAAGAGAGAGAGTTACTTTTCGTATATTACTGTAGGGGCAAGAGAGAGAGGTGCGAGCACAAGGAATCATTTATTGAATAAACATGCCATAGGTCACTCCAAGGTCGTAGGTCACCCCAAGGTGTGTAATAAAAACAAACCTAAGCTAAACTAACCTAACCTAACCTATTTTTTTATCTGTTTTGTCACTATTCTATTTTATCTGGTTACAGTCAAATGCATAGAATGTATATACTAAGTATAGTTTACTACAAGTTTGATCGCAGACGCAGGATTCATACATCTGTCATTCCTGGAAACATTGACCCTCAGATTCCTACCTATCCCTCATACCTACCCTTTAATTAGGTTATGGGTACCGCCGCCCCGGGAACCTTCTTCTTCTTCAATGGCGCTACAGCCCATTTCGAGCCTTGGCCTCCTTCAAAATAAGCCTCCACCGCCCTCTGTCCTCGGCCGTCGTCTTCCAATCTGCAACATGGAGTAATCCTCTTGCATCCTTCCTGACATCATCCTCCCATCTCAGTCTAGGTCTGCCCGCCTTTCGTTTACCTCCCGGGTGTCCTGTCAGAACCTTCTTCGGTACTCGTGTGCTTGGCATTCGGTGCACATGTCCGGCCCATCTTAATATTTGGAGCCCCGGGAACCATTTATTGGATAATCAACACCTCTGCCATAGGTCGCTCCAAGTGGTTTGCTACGTTCGGTGACTTAGTAGGGGTGCCTGGGTTCATAGGGGTGAGGTTTGTCCGGGGCTTTGGCGGCGGATGCGTCCGCCCACCAACTGCGTGGCAGGGCGGATCGGGAGAGACAGGTTGAGGGAGACTTTTTGTCCTCTCCAGCAGGACTCTCTCGGATCATCGCCGTGCACCGCAGTGGGAGAGATGGATTTATATGTCCTTCACTCTTGGACATTCTGACCCCCAGATTCCTACCCATTCCTCTGACCCTCTACCTGACCCTCCACACAGCATCCCCAAAGATGACGTAGGCCCTGAGGGGATTTTTTTTCCTTAGGGCCCCCTGTGTAGAGCTAATGTAAAAAACCTTTTTCATTCTCAGAATTTCCTCTCCTTCCTTTCCCTAAAGAGACTCTCCACACAGCATCTCCAAAGATGTTGTAGGCCCTGAGGGATTTTTTCCCCTGGCCTCCTGTGTGGAGCTAATGTGAAAAGGAGGGTGCATTTTTGTTGCATAAAATTTTTAACATTTTCGTGCGTTTACAGCTACTAAACTCTCTCCGGACCACTTCAACGACATGAATCTTGAAGACAAGCGCCAGTACACCGACATCTCCAGCTGCCACTACCTCGTCAGTTCCACTGTCGGGGAACCCTCGGCTATGGAGCCAGACTACTCCCTGGACATTGACAGATGGACCATAGTCACCTCCCTGCCGCTCCTCGATCCGGAGAAATCTGACAAGTTCTTCAGAGCATTCTACGTACCATTGCTCTCCGATATGCACACAGTGTTTGGTGAAATGCAATTGCTAAGGAGTACTAAAATTAAAGTCACTTGAGGCTAGTTTGAAGCTGTTGATGATGATGATGATGTTGAGGTCAATGTTGATTTTGATGATGTTGATGTCGATTTAACGTTGATCATGGATAACGAAAACAATGGAGATGAGCCATGAACCATTATTATTAGCGTCACCAACATCATTCACCCATACTACTTTTAACCGTATCTATGCACAGCGGCGCTCTGCCTTTGCACGCCAAACATAACTTTCATGATCAATGCTGGTTGGTGATAGTTCGGTGACATTTAAATCTCCTTTTGTTTCTAATATCTATGGTGTTGAGGTCAGTGTTGATGATGATGTTGATGTCGGTGTTAATGTTAATTTTGAGGTTGATGATGTTGATGCTAACTAACTAACTAACTAACCATCACGCCGTTTCACCGCAGGGGTAGGCAGAGAGGACGGACCGCCAAACATCTCGGTCTTGGCACACACTCTTTGCCTCACTCACGTTCATACATCGTCTCATGTTGATGCTGTCAGTGTTAATATTGATGTTGAGGTCAATGTTGATATTGACGTTGATGTCACAGTCAATTTCGATGTTGAGGTTGATGTTAATGTTGAGGTCGATTTTGATGTTGATTTTGATGTTGATTAATGTTGATGCCAAGTTTGATGATGTCAATGTCGATGTAAAGCGGGGTCCAGAGCTCGTCATTTGTCACAACAAGTCAATGAATTTATCAAGTTTGTCAATAAATATTCTCAACTTTTGTTGTTTCGAGTTTAGTTGTGCTTTCCATGTTCGACGGAAAACATTTCCCAAACACTCCATCCCGGGTGAAGCGGGAAGGCAGGCGGGGGGGGGGGATTCATTTTTTGACAGATGCCGCGCAATGCGGTCGTGTGGGGAGAATTAACGGAACGGCCGACTTTTGTGGTTATGTGCAATGAGCAGGCATATTCACGAGTTTAAAATATTATTATACTACGTATAATATTATAATAAATATATTTGATAATAAAATTATAATATAATATCAAATATTTATAATTATTCTGTTTTTGACGTAAATATTTACGCACTCTAAATTCGTAACTTTAGGTCGTGCCGTAATCGATATTAGTCAGAAATCTTTACTGATTATTCAAGTTGGCATGGTGAACACAATTTGACAAGAAGTAGTACCTACATAACATAATAATAAAGTACATAATAACATACAAATAGAATTATTGATAATATTTTAAGACCACCTCAAAACTTTACAGTTTTCTTTGCAAATACGAATTTACAAATTAATATATAAATAACTATTGATCTCTGATACCACAATGATATAAATATTATGTAATTAGGGTTTAATTGGATATTTTCTTAAATCAATAATTGAAAGACACAGTGTACCAAAGCACTTCTGTTGATTTAAAAAAAATGCCTAATGCTTGCAACTAGCACTAACAACATGGTATTTTTTTTTAATATTTACCAAATACCATTTAAGCAATTATCTCAAAAATTCAGTTAACACATTCACGGACATATGGAGGTAAGAAGGGAGAGATGATGGCTAAGTGCCATCACCTCTCCCTTCTTACAAGTCAACTGGGCATAACGCATCAAACAAACTCAACTGGGCAGAATTAAATGTGGCTTACTATTACAGTATTTTTAAATATGATTACCGCACAAGAGTCCCAACTGCTCCCGTCTGGAGTGAGTGAGACTGGCATCCCAAATTGGGGCATGTTGCGAGGCTGAAGGTAGTGGGGAGGAGAAGGAGATGGGGAAGAGGAAGGTGGGTAGTACCTGGCTCTTCAGATCTGGTCACCAAACATGGCTGAAGCTATTTCAAGCAACATTTCAATTTTGAATGGTGGTCTTACACCAGGGCGATATTGAGAGTATCTTCCACTCTGGAACGTGTTGCAAATATACTGGTTGGGCTGTTTCAATCTCAATCCGTTCGTATAGCGGGAGCGAGTTCGTGTACTAAATAAATAACAATTCACTGAATAACTGCAAATGAAGGAAGGGTAAATGGAGTGCCAAACTTACCACTGCACTTCTCACTTCAATCTCAGGCCACTGGTTTTGTCGCTTATAACTTATAAACTTATTATAACAGTTAAACAGTTCACAATACAACATTTCCTTCGGTGTACGCGTACTCGTAAATGTTTCACAAATTTCACGTTGCGGTTCACAATCCACAAACAAAAGAACAATTCACAAAATTGAACTGTCGCGGGTATTTCAACATTACACGTATCGAGCGTAATATAACACTCCTTTCGAGCGGGCAAACCAAAATACAATACATGTAGTGGCGGGCAGTGTCACAAAGCAAGACACGTAGTGGCAGGCAGTTTTTCGAGCAAGACTGCCTTTTGCGTATATCACAGGCGGTTAGAGTTTTTGTGTGACAATACTTTTAGGCGCAAAGCGAACAAAGCCGTTTTGTTTTGGCATTTTATACAGATAGGAATTGGAACAAGGGAACAAAGCAGTTACTATCATAGACAAACAATGATTCAAATTCAAACTGGCGCAACCATATACTATATATTATTTTAAATAAATTAATTGTGAAATACCACATTAATCAAAAAAAATCACGCCGGGATCGAATCCGCGACCTTCGGATTGTGAGTCAAGAGTCTTAGCTCTCGACCACAGAGGCTGTCAGTATAATTTCATCGCTCGGCGAGAGCAGACTGTTTGTTCGTAAACTATAAAATGTATATAATTAATTGTTTGCTTCCACCACGTGTTTCTTGTACACATTTGATGATAGGTGACTCGTTTGGAAAACCTACATGACTGCAATGTTATGCGATAATGGACTTCGAAGTGACTTACTATAGTGTTCACAATCGCATAGCATTGGTTTGTCAGATGTTACATTGTTATTCCAAAGGATCGACATGCGATGTTGATTTTATTGTTTCTTAATATTTTATTTTATTTTATTATTTATTTTTTTATTTCAGGTTCTCCATAAAATAAATATACACCAAATTATTACGGAAAAGATTACAAAATTTAAAAGAAGAAAAAAAAGTCCGTGGGGGCAGTTTCACTATGTTGTGACTTATGTCAAAAAATAGTTACTGAACTCTCTATAGGTAACATTGAAGATGTCGATGCTCAATGCAGAATCGTTAAGCAGTTGAATTGCTCTGTTTAATATCTCTAGACGGTAGTCATAATAAAGAACTCCAGTGAAAAATATTATGGCTTTAAAAAAATATGTTCATATAGACCAACGATACTCAACCTTTTTTCTCTTCGGGCCACATACATGTATTTGTAAATTTACGCGGGCCGCAACACTATACTGGTATGACGAAAAAAAATCATCACCCCCCCCCCCCCAACAAAGAAATATTCCGCTTCCCATTTGTCTTGAAGCACTCTCTTTTCGTCGAACATTTTTCGATTACATTTTGAAGACACTCCCGCCAAATAATAATTTGTAGAGCGCCATTTTGGAGAAAACTCACCTCATTATGCGTATTTAAATTATAACAAAACAGTACTTAATACTACAGCAAGAAATGCTGTTAAAATTAGTAGGTACCTGACGAAACAGTGACATTAACCAGTTTTTATGTATTATAATTGATGCGGTTGTTTCTAGAAGTGGCACTTTTATTTTTAAATTATTTGCGCGCGTTTGTGTCAAATATTTGTTTTTTTGGGAATAAATCTAGCGTGTGTAAATAGCAACACTCTTACACATCTGCCCTGATGATGGACACTGTAATGCTGTCCGAAACGTTGGCTAAAGAGGGAGGTAGCGCAACACGGCATAACACCCCAAAAACAAATAACAAAAAACCTTTTGGCCGTGAAAATCTAAACAACATATCGTATTTTACTCTTGCACCAGATCATGTGGACCATAATGACAATCCTTTTCGGGTGTCACTGTGCGTCAAAGTCGAAACGAATCTCAAGAAATAAGAAATTTAGAATGATAGTTTTTTTTTTAATTAAGTTCCTGATGGAAAAGTGTTTAGGGCCGCACACAAAAGCTTGGCGGGCCGCAGGTTGAGTATCGTTGATATAGACCAATAAACGCTGATTCTGAATATATAAGTTTTATTTCATAATATTAAACGTAGAGTTCTTAAAAAAATATTAAAAAGCGCATTTTTTAACGTCTCGTTAAAATACACTGTAAAGTTGGTACGATTGAATGGTTAGTGCTGACGTCACGCGTCATCAGTCATTGTATCATATTGTATTGAAATCAATTGAAATGTAGGTATGGCAAAAGCCATCAGTATTAACAACATTTCATGTTATTCTTTATTTCGTACTGTTTATAGAGATTTAGTTGTTGTGTTTATTGAAACAATTTAAGCCTAAATAATTCAGAATAAAAAATAGAGGTATCTCTATTGGTTTATCTCTATTATTTAAAATATTGAAAAACTACTGCACAAAAAAAATAGTAATGCTTCTTCTAGGGAGAATACTTCGAACAACGGATTTCAAAATGGCGGTAGTTGATCAGCTGTATACTAATTTTTCAGAATTGATGACGTCACACGATTTACCATATTTCCGGTGGTTTTCGGGGGATCTTGAAAAATTAAAACTTTGACAATTATTTTAACTATTAAAACTAACTCTAAAAATAAAAATAAAAATGCAGTTATTTAAGTTAGAAGGTCATTATTCATAAAAAAAATAAAAAAAATGGACTGGAGTTCTCTATTACATAAATCAGAAAAGAAACATAAAAATGCATTTTTACTATCTGACAAATGTGGCAAGGCTTGAAAAATATATTTTTTTAAATAAAATCTTTTTTTATTTCCTTTGCTATATACATGTCACAAATAGGCTTACTCACAGTTGAAATTCAATTTTATGGGTAGGTACTTGAAGCCATAGATAAGTACTATTTTATTTATTCTAATATTTTTCACTAATTCAAATTGTAGTTCAAATTTGTTCTAAAAACAAAAGAAGTTTGCTTTAACTTGTTTCGGAGAAAAAATGTGTTCCATTCTAAAACCCTAGCTACCAGTGTATTAATTTTTGGATGTAATTCAAGAAATATATAGGATACGATCATATAAATTTAAAACGTGTTTAATTTGCAAAGGCGAGTAATAAAGAAAATCTCCACCTGGAAGGAAAACACTAGGTGCCACCTAAAAAGCGCCATCGCTATATGTATGTACAAATTTTGACTAATTGAACAAATAGTTGGCTTAATGTTTCACTAGTGTATCGCTAGATCGATTTGCGTGACAATTTTAAATCCGCTCTACACCAACATGTATAGTTAACACTCTTACATACTATATTAGACGAGGGGTAGAAATCTCAAAGTGGGAAGACAAGAACAAGACAATTGTAACGATCTCGAAATCTAGTACTTTAGTACTAAACTGCTACGCATCGAGTAAGGTTGCGTCTTACCAGCACTTTACCTGTAAGTAAATTGCATTTTAAAAAGTGTCAAAATATGTGTGATGAGAAAATGTTTCAATTACACGGCAAATAATAGTAAAGGCGAATGAATAACATTTCATTTGTAAGTACCTACACGCAAATTACTTAATATTATCAATTATTATAAATATTACAATTAATTTTCATGTTTCCCGCTCGCGGTTTTAAACGTCGTTAGAGAAAATTCAAGTCCTACTAAAGTAGAGGGTCTGGACGCGCAACAGCCAAATTTCTGTTGCTAAGTAAACTTCACCGTTTTAAAGTAGACTAATCAGCCTAAACACTTGTTTATTTGTTTGCTTGCGATAAAACAACACATAAATCAGTAGTTCTAACAAGTATTGATGACAATCGCCACCATTTGAAAACTGTCGTTGCCCTATAGTATTTATTGTATAGCTCGACATATCAAACTCCGACAGGCAGCCGGACCTTTTATTCTAGTGGGCCTCAAGAAAAGGAGACAGCGAACTGAGCGAACGCTCCATCAAAAAGTGACAAGCAATACGCCGCCCTCTCATGTATTCATGTCATTCATACACACGCATTATTTGATTGTCTATCTTTATCACACAGAAATAAACTTTTGAATTAAGAAATTATACTGAAAATCGCTGAAAACAAAAGAGTGTTCCTTACTTTCCACATTATATTGTGAGTATATGAGACTATGGCGAGTCTATTTATTTATATAACGTCATTGCTCTACACATGCCCCGCACCTCGTACTTCGTTACCACAAGCTGGCGACAAAAGTCTCGTAGAAAATGTTTATAAAATCTCCTCTCCCTTTTTTCCTCCATGGATGGACACTTGCCGGTAAACAAAGGTTCATGATATGACACATGCTACTTATTACGTATCTTTTGTAACAGGACACATGTTTTGTGAAGTCAATGTAAATCAGTCATGATCATTTTTGGGTGTCTTTCGTCACAGGACACATGTTTTGTGAAGTCAATTTAAATCACTCATGATCATTTTTGGGTGTGTCTTTCGTCACAGGACACATGTTTTGTGAAGTCAATGTAAATCAGTCATGATCATTTTTGGGTTAGACATTATCAACTGTAGAAGTGTTTGTATCGTGACACAAATAGACATACTACTATAATACATAACTTTACTTCCCAGTTAGTTGTGTCGTAACCCATCTCTGATAAAAGACGTATATGTACGTTATGTCATATTACATCTCCTCTCCATTTCTCTAAAACGACGTCAATAGAAATTATGTCTGTGAATGTGTCAATTTATCTTTTCTTTGATTTTACCTAAATTGCCAAAGCTCGAATATAATACCATGTACCTATACAAATCTTCATCATCAATGTTACATTCTTTAAGGTACGCTCAAACTTAAATGCTGACCTGAACTTGATACGATCCATTCTCGCTCAGGTACAGTCACTTTACATGACCATAACTGAAAGAGAAAGATGTGTAAAACACATGTGCGACAGAGAAAGACATGCCTCCTGGGCAGGGAGTCATGCCTCTTTTTGGACCGGGGTATTCTAGTCTAGAAAGAAAAATCTTCTCATATTTCCATAATTTAGTTTTTTAGTTTTTTTTAAAGTGCGTTTGTGCGCTGAACCCCCATTAAAAAGCTGATAAAATAAAAGAAACTTGTTTTATAATAATATACAAAATAATATTATTATTAAACAAGTTTGTAATCATTATAAAACATGTTCATAATCACACCATTAAAAGGGCTCCTTTAAAATCTGTTTAAAACTCGCACCACCGCCACCGCGTCGAAATCGGTACCTATATCCATTTTGTGCGAATGTGTTACCGCAAAATTCTGTATACAAAAATATCCGGGCCCATACATATCCCCCTGACGGTGATCTGAACAAAACTATGCATTTAGTTAGCAAATTCAAGCAGGCTCGGTGTGTTGCGATCGCGAGTAGGTGCCACGTGATCTCCGATCTTTCACGAATTGTACCGATCGTGTTCGTCGCAGAATGACCATTGCACCGGATGAAGCTATTATACAACTATACTCGAAATCTTATTTATATACTATTTAGATTATTATGAACATCAAAAAATATGCTACCGATAAATTGAACCTTTTACTACCTTTTTTACGGATTGGAATTACAATAAAATTATTATTTACGAAACAAAAAATATAAGCGTAAACTACTAAAGAAACGTTTTTTCATGACTTAAGTAACTATAAAGTAATAAGAGAATCAATTTTTAAAAGTACCCCTTTATGGCTAAGACTATTTTTGACCTTTTTATGATTTATCTTTTTTTCATTCTTATAAAATTACGCACAAAATAAATAAAAACCAGTGTGGCGCATACTTACTTAGGTAAACAAGATGCTCGATTTAAAATTTTGAAGGCGTAAGAATCAAAATATTTCTAGCGTTTAGGTACATTCCCCTTTTTTATATTATTTTCGGCAAACGTCGCATTGTCAAGTCGCTAGTTATGTAATTTATTGTTGAACTTACTTCGGTATTTTTTTTTAAATCACTGAACACAGTGGCGTGTACATAAAAAATAATGCTAATAATATAAATGAAAAAAGGTTGGAAATTAAAAATAAAAGGCCTCTGCGTCCACTTATATATTCTACGTAATTATTCTTGTTGTAAAAACAATAATAATTAGCAACGTTTATTGCTGTAAAAAAACCATTAAACAACTTAATTCCTCTAAATGTAAATTTTGATTACATATATCTTCTCTTGGATTTCTGAACCCCCTGTTAAAAAGACCACAAACCGCCACTGGTTTTTTCCTTAAAAGGATTTTCGAAATTAGAATTATTTTAAAAGTTATAACCATTTTAGTGTTGCGATTTAGACGGAATCTAACTAGAATCTAAATAGAACAAAACTTTATACGCATTTTCCTCGAAACTACTTTTTTTAAGACGGTTTACACGATATCTCAAGTTCTACTGAACCAATTTTCTTGAAATTTGGTGTGAGCCTTCTCTATACACTAATCTATCGCATGAACCAAAACTATAACAAAATTTCAATTTTTACTATTTTTAAAAAATTTGTAAAAGTTAAAAAAACTGCTTAAAACACGTCTTTTTAGTTTTGACAGCCGCCATTTTGCGAAAAAACATTTTTTTTTACTTTTCCGAGGTTCAGGCCATAGCAGCATTTGTTTGGATTAAGTATTAATTTGGTTTTTTTTTTAATACTAGGAGGATTGCAATCGTGTTAACCAGGGCGCGCTTTTTTTTGAGCCCCCTACTTCAACACCCTGTAACTTTTTGAATTTTGAATTTTTTCGTTTGATTTTTTTTTTTAGTGTTCTAATGTTTAATAAATATTTGGTAAAAAAATATCAACTAAAATATTTAATTTTATGTTTTTTTATTGCACCTGCAAAAATTCATGCTTCTAGACTAGAATACCTACTTAAACTCGCCTATTGCAATGATTTCTGTATCAACGTCGGTTCGGCATAATTTGGCACTTACCATACCTTTGAAACGTCTTGGTGTTGCCATTTAAAGCAATACCTTCTTTTTTCTACACTTGTCGGACTGTACTTTTATGATCTCTTTGCATTTCTTTTTTTTTTAAGTTTTAAAAATCTATGCATCTATGCAGCTCAAAGTTTTCAAAGACACTATGATATAAACGATAAAATACTTACAAATCAATGGAAGATTTTCACCTGGCGATGCCTTTTGATTGATAAAGAATTCCATTTTTAACTTATAACGTAAGTTAGTATAAATTTGTACCAAAGCAATGTCTTTTTGGATACACATTTACTTTAGTTTTAAGACAAATATTAATATTAAGTACTAGGAGTGATGATTTCTGATTTCTTTTAGATTTTTATTATTAATTTTATATTCTGTTTAATTTGCAAAATAAAAAAAACGCCATGTTTGAAATGTTTTCCTTCAAAAAGTAAGTTTAGGTTGAGTTGGATGATGATAATTGCCATCGACGATAATTGCCATTTTATTTTGTTGATATTTGAACAGTCCCCGTTAAATGCCGCTTCTCGGTTTGTTTCAGCTTTTGATCAAATTGCGATCAGCTGACAAGCATAACCATTCGAGCGATAACTACCCGAATTTAGTTAGGTGATTTTTGTGAAGATAAATTAATTATATATTTTTTTTTGAAACCTAAAAATCTTTACATAGTATAAAATGAAGTCGCTCCCGTTGTCTGTGCGCTTAGATCTTTTAAACTACGCAACGGATTTTCGTGCGGTTTTCACTAATAGATAGAGTGATTCAAGAGGAAGGTTTATATGTATAATACATGCATATTATAGTAAAGAAAAGCAGAGAAATTCAAAGATTCAATTCAGGCAGCGGGCAGCGGACAGCTGGAAAGCGGGCGGTGTGGATTTGATATGTATGCAAATTAACAGACGGCGTTGGTTATAAAGGTTGGGTAATGGCGTTGTGTTTCATTAGCCACTGCAATGTGTGTCCGGGTCTGCTAGTATTGGATAAACAGTGAAATCTGCGTGGATTTATTGGATTTAAACCGCAGTAAAGCAGTTCATATGTTTACGTATTCGAAAAAACCCAACAATCTATTTGGCTAGAGTGGATAAGATTTTCCAGGGGACAGGAAAAAAATTGTTATGTGAGAACTTCATAAATGGGTTTCACTGTATAAAAATTTAAATGAATAAATAAAATACCCTAAGAGGTGACTTGGCATATCAATAAAACATTCTGTCCAAACGGATATACAAAAATGGCGGCCAATTTGGAACCTATATTTATTCCTTATCATGTAAACTGAATAACAATCATGGAAACCGCCGCCATTTTTGTATAACGGTTTGGACAGATTGTTTGGTATGTATTTGGATAGGTACGTCATGTCTTTCTTTTAGGTATTTTGTTTGGTCATTGGACAATTCCAAAAGCCGGGCTAGTGTCCAATTAGTGAAAGCGGTCGATTATTTATAGTGCGTACTTACGAAATATGCTAAAAATTTAAACTGGTATAAAACAAACAAACACTGCTATAATTTTTTTTATTTGAAATACTGCACAAGAGTCCCAACTGCTTCCAACCCGCCTGGAGCCAGTGAGACTACGGCATCCCCAATTGGGGTCTGTTGTGAGGCTGAAGGTAGTGGGGAGAGGAAGGAGATGGGGCAGAGGAAGGTGGCGAAGCACCGGGCTATTCAGATCTGGTCACAAAACACAGCTAAAGCCATTTCAAGCAACATTTCAATTCTGACTGGTGGTCTTACACCAGGGCGACACTGAGAGTATCTTCCTGGCTATTCAATCTGGTCACCAAACACGGCTAGAGCCATTTCAAGCAATGTTTCAATTCTGACTGGTGGTCTTACACCAGGGCGACGCTGAGAGTATCTTCTCGACCACGGAGGCTGTCAATAAATTAACTCCTAAAGAAGATAGAATACGCAACATAAAATGCCAAAATGCTTTCCAAACGTACTTAAAATAATGTAATTAATAAATAATATTTGACCAATTTTTATGAGAAATGTAATTTAAAAAAAAAATGACAATGTTTTATGTGAACTTTTAAATCATGTTTTTTTTTAGAAATGTAAACATTCCCGGGTTACAAATAACCTGATACTATTTAAAGAACTCCTACTACCATCATTATAAGCGTAAGATGTTGCTTTTGAAAAGATGTAGGACTATTGAACCCACTAAGTCTGGGTGGGAACCAGATGCATTTGTCAACTTAGCAACTATTTGGTGTGCATGAAATAACTTATAAGACCTCTTGATATTAAAAAAATTCGCCATTTATGTTGTTTAATTTTTTTATTTATATATTGTTTATGATTTTTGTTTATGGTATTTGTACAGATGGTCCAATTCAAATACACCATGTATGTTTAATTTGTAAGTCTAGTCTTGTTTTATTTGAATAAAAATTTATTGATAGCAATAATATTGACTTGTTTTTATAATCCCTTTTTTTAACATTAGCTCCACACAGAGGCCCGAGGAAAATAATTTAACTCAGGGCCTATGTTATCTGTGTGGAGGGCAGTGGCGTAGCTAGCAGGCGGATAACGCGGTGTCACCCCCCCCCATTAAAGTTGACTTTGAGAAATTCATAACCCAAAGTTCCCTGTAAAACTTAATGAGGAAAACATAAACGCATCTAAGAATGTAAAATACTTGGGACGCATTATTACTGAAGACCTCTCGGATGACGGTGATATTGAACGACAGCGGAGAAGTATCAGTATACTGTCTAATATGATTGCCCGAAGATTCTTCAAATGCAGTAACAATGTAAAAAAAACATTGTTCAATGCATTTTGCACTAGCCTATATACATGTGAAACATGGTGTCACTACTGAACCAGCTCAATAGAACGACTCCGGATCCAATATAATGATGCTTGCAGAATTATATTTGGATACAGAAGATACAGCAGCGCATCTTCAATGTTTACGGAGCTAGGACTACACGGATTCGCCGGTCTGATGAGATACCGGGTCACTGGAGCCAGGATGCGGCTAATGGCTTCCGATAACACAGTGGTGATCGCAGCCTTCCAGCCACTGTGCCACAAGTGCCACTCCTGAGCAAGCGCTGGGCCCGAGCTCACTCCAGACCACATCCTACATTATAATTGATTATTTATTTTATTTCTATTATCGCTTATGTTTTTTATTTATTTATTTTTCTTTTCTTTTCTATTTACTTTTTTTTTTACTTTATCTGTTGTGTAAATATGTACATCTTTATGGGACGTGTGGGATTGCACTATCCTCCCCACGTCCTGGAATAAACATTATTATTATTATTAAAAAAAATACTACCTAGTCAAATGTAAATAGGTCCATCCTGGGGAGGGGTCGGTGGCTAGAGAATTTATGGGAATGGGGGTGACACTCTGTCGTATCCCTCCCGCCGCCCCCTTGCCACGCCTCTGGTGGAGGGTCTTTCTGGAAGGGAAGGAAAAGGGTATGAGGGTGGGTAGAAATCTGGGAGTCAGTGTGTAAGTGGGACTAGCTTCCTTTTCCCAACAGACACCCCTTGTCTCAAGCAATTAACTCTTTTTTCTTAGTGAATAAAAAAGGGTCGCTTACATCCTAAACATATTAACCCATTGGTCACAGAATTGATGAGCAAAAAAATTGACCTTCACCACTGAATTAATTTTGTACCAATAATTGAAAACCTGCATTGGTGTACTAAATCTATTGTAACTTTTAAACCATATATGTATTCAAATAAATTAATTTCTTTAAATATATTTACATATTCCATTAAGGTTAAGAAAAACATTAAAATAAAATTTTAAAAAATATAAAAATATAAAAATATGTGTAAATAAGGATACAAATATAACAATCTCTTTTTTCGTAAGTTTTTTTTCTACATTTTTATTCCAAAAGTTTCAAAAAAACATAATATTCATAAATCGAATATAATAGTTTTTATTTTTTACATACATGTATACTAATAACTAATAAAATAATTTGGTACGATAGTCCTCAAAGCAATCAGGGCCGTTCAGGGTCACTACCAAAAGCCTGGAACCACTCTCAATTTTGAAGAAATTAAATGGCGGCTGGCAGCATACAAAACTTGGAACACAAATATCAGGGAAAAAACATAAACACTTTATTGCCAATTCTACGAAATGAATTATTAATTACCTACAGAATGTTCGGCAATTAAAATTTTATTCAAAAATGTCATTGTTGTGCTTGTTTTCCATTTTTTTGCGAACCTACTCTAGCCCGTCGGCGTGCCGGGGTTTGTGGTTAAGTACCTGAGTTGCACACCCGGCAGGCTGCCGGGGTTTGTGGCCAATGGGGTACGAAAAGTTCTATTGGAAAACACTTTAAACATTTTTGAAAACCTTTTATGCTAATGATTCTGATATTTTTTGTATGCCTTTACTGAAGTATAAAGCTGTACTAATTAACTTCTCGAGTGCCGTTGCCGCGCCGGCGCGCGAGTATCAAATTTTTCAAAAGAGTATTAATTCAAATAATTTGGATGCGATTTTAAATTTTATTCCATTAATATATAACATAAAATAAAGCTTAAAATAGCTTCCTCCATTCTTGTTCTTAAGGTAATTTAAAAAAGGTAAGGTAAAAAACCCTGGCCCTTGACAGGTTAAACAATTTAGCAGTACATATTTTAACAAGGTCACTGTATAACAGGTTTTTTCTGTTTGTTTCTTCTTCACTGCTTTCATTAACTTTGTATTAATATGTATTATTTTTCTTTTGTTTATTTATAAGTTATATGTATTATTTTTCTTATGTATATTTTTTTCTTTTGGTAATATGTATTATTTTTCTTTTGGTTTATTTACAAGTAATCTTATAATTTCACATTTCTTCTTTCTATATTGAAAAAACGTCCGTAAAGGACACTTGTGCCGTTAATTATAAATAATTAAATATTTTTGCCTGAGCTTCAGTAAGATAAATTTTTTTGATTTGTTTCCCAAATCGGTCATTTGTAAATTAAATTTACGCCTATCTGTCATTTGACTGTTCTAGAATGGGAGACCTTCCTAGTTGGACAGTCAAAGCTTTTTTGTACTGATGAATTCTTTATAAAAAAAAACAAACAAATAAATAAATAAAAAAAGATCCTTCCTACGTACCTAAAAGAGCTGGCGCAAGAGCTGTTAAGCAAAGGGAACTATCGAGGAAATAACACGGCTGAGGGTGTTGGGAGAAATTGGGACAGATAATAACAAATCTAGAATGGATAATATATTTTTTTAAATTTTGGAATAACATATTGAGTAAAACGTCAAATTATAATATTAATAATTGAAGACAATATTAGCAACTTTAAAAGGATTGAACAATTGGGTCGATTTAGCTGAGTGGTTAGAGCAACCCCAGCAAGGCTAAGTCCCCAGGTTCAACTACTAGATGTGACCGTATCTTTTTCTGTTTTTTCTGTTCAAAATTTTTGTTTGAGAGTCGCTAATATTGTTTCAATGATTAAATATTACAATTTGAGGTTTTACTCATTAACAAAATTCGAAAATTATTAATACTGAAAACTGATTAATATAATTCGAAAAATAAAAATAATTAAGTCCTCAAAAGGGCCAAATGAAATGAATAAATACACTTAAGGCTATAATAATATATTCAGACTTTTCCATTTATGTTCAACTATTGCTTGATACATGCTCGCACCTGTCTAGTTCTTGCATCGCTTGCCTCTCTGAGTCTGGACTGAGATAATGAATTGGCATTATCCTGTACAATCTTATCTGTGAAGTTTTTGATGTATTAAACTGCTCAATCTAATCATAGATTATACAATTATTTTAATCTCTGTAAACCTAATTTAGATTCGGTTGTGTTCAATAACAATTCATTAGTGATATAATATCCTTTTGTATTTGCTACAAAGTTTTGCGCTAATAGATAAAACATAATGACTAATAGGAAAAACATTGAAGGTGTGACATTGTGTGCAGTGTTTGTCAGTGGCACTCTGCCGTATAGCTTCCTGTGACCGTGTTAAAGTGTAGTGGTAGTGTGACTGACAATGGAAGCAGATAATAGTCATCAAGTGACAGCTCTCCTGGCCTGCCGGTCCCGCGCAGACCTGAGACGGCTCCGGGGGATGGACTCTCCCCCCTTCCCCTTCATCACCTTGGCTTGCAAGCACAACAGGCCTGACTTATTGAACTGGTTATTGAAGGAAGTCACCTCTGATGGTGCAGTTGTTGTTCCCCGCTGGTGTTCAGTGGAGCAGAAATATGAAGGACATTGCGCCGTCTTTTATGCCATCCGCTCCAGCAATGTGGAGCTCCTCCGCACACTCCTCGGATCAGTAACTCCTGAACTCTCGGAGCAACTTGTCTCCGAGTCTTACGAGGAGTTAGTCTTGACCAATGTCCTCTTATCAGAGGAAATGCAAATATTTGTAAAATACAAGTTGCTAGATCTACGTTTCTTCTCCAAAGGCGACGGAGCGCTTCCTGCCACTTCCATAGCTGATATCCAAGAACGCATTCAAATGCTTGTGGAAAATATAGCGCAAGTTAATACTTACACAAAAGTGGACAGTCACTTTTTATACACGGCTAAGTTCATAGCACAGAATATTCACATATTGAAACAACAATTGAAATCCACGTACAATATTTTGCCCTGGGAAGAAATGGAGTTCTGCTTGGTGGCCTTTATATCCGCCCACATTCGGCGACAAGAATTAAATTTATTCTATCTGTCCGTACTGCGGAAAGAGAGGTTACTGAAGGAATTGGACAAGTTCGCTTCTGCTCTGCAAGAAATGAAGGAATATATCGGGTCTACAGATGTCCGGAAACTCCGGAAAATGGTGAAATTAAGTCGCAAGGATGTTGTCGCTGCCATCATCAACGGATACCCGCACTTGTATGCTGATTATAAAGAGGTGAGAGACGTTACCTCGCTCCACATCATGAAGACATACCTAGACGCGGCCTTGTTGGCAGACTCTGCTTCTAGACCCGGCCAATTGACTATCAAGAGAGCCCTCCAGGTGACGGGAGAGCATCTGAAGAACACATTGGACAGTCCCAAGCTCTCCCCAACCGTGAGTGATCTTCTCCTCCTCTCTGCACCTAAAGAAACCAGAAAAGTCTTACAAGACTTGCGTAACTCTCTATCGCATCCACACCTCGATTTAAATGACTCTGTACTGTATTCTAACATTCAAAATGACATTAAAAAGATTGCATCTCTAATTTGTGATATTTCATACACCAACAAAGTTGACAAATTAAAATGTATTCTGACCACGCTCGAAAATAGTGACAGTGTAGATGAACTTCATGAAATCGCATATGTCTTACGTAATGTTTGCATTGAGGATGTCCATGAAACAGATACAATTACAAAAGACCATCGAAACCTTGTAGATCTTATTATAAACATGGAAGATCAAACTCCATACGAGAAGAAACTGTTGGCTGAAATAAAAGATGTTCTTGAAAAATTCAAAAGACAACATAATTTAACAAAGGAAGACTATAACCATTTAAAAGGAATAGTTAGAATGTCTTCACATTTATTTTTTGACCAAAGTACAAAAACTATTGACTGCATGAAAAGGATAAAAAAAAATGCAGCTAAAATAGCCTTAACAAACCTTCCATCATCTCAAGAAAATTCTTCAGATGAAAGATATTTTTTGCTAGGTGGCTTATTGTGCAAATTTTATAACAGCGTATCTTTAAGAATTAAACCAGAGATTGCTGTTCAGATTATATATGCAATAGACAGAATTAGTTACACCGGATCAATTGACAATGCTAACATTAAATGTATTGATGAATACAGTAGACAATTATTGCTGGATAATAAAAATGGCAAAGTGCAGGAAAAATGCAATGATGTTCAAAACAACAGCGAGATAATTGGTAAACGGCTTTCTCTTATTTTAACTGAACTGGAGAATACCATTGGGATTGACAGAATGTGTGGTCGGTTATATGAGCATCTTTCAACACTCTATAAAGATGAGACTGTGAATAGATTTATGGTAGAAGCCCTCTTGCTGGATACAATGTCCCTTTTAGACGGATCCAAATGTGTTCCCTACAATGTGTTGTATCTAGATGGAGACATGCCTCTGTTAAATGGTAAGTGTTTGCGCAACCACTTGGCTCACGGAAACGCCTTGGTAGATGTTCTGCCAACTGATGCTTGGTCCGCTGTACTCCTAAACGCCATGAAGCTTACTGAAAGTAAAAACCTTTTACTGAACTGTAAAATAGGGAAAGTTATAAAACAAAATATCAAACAATTGAGACAGAGATACGAGCGGAGCATATCTATTCTTGATAAACAGGAGGAAATGTGGAAGTCTCTGCTTGACGGGAACTTTGACAAATTCACACAAGGAATCACGGGAGGAGCTGATATATGTTCAAGAAAAGAAGATTTGTCAACAACGCTGCACTATGCTGCGCGGGGACCCAATATTGAAACTATCAAGTTTTTGTCTAAACAGAAAATGATTAACACTGAATCGAGAGACGTCGACGGTCAAACTGCCTTGCACGTAGCCGCAACCTTTGGAAGAGATGTCACTGTAAAATTCTTGGTAACAGAAATGGGAAATGCAATTAATCAAGCTGATCATTCTGGAAATACACCTTTACACCTGGCTTCCCAAAATGGTCACAAAAAAACTGTCATGACTTTGCTTTCACTGGGTGCCAAAACAACTACCAAAGACACTTGCGGAAATTCTCCTTTATTTTATGCAGTGAGGAACAATCACTTAGATGTCGGCAAAATTCTCTTGGGAAAATATATTACTGAGGATGAAAACACTTTAATTGGGGGTTATACTTCCCTTCATGCAGCTGCGGAATTCGGGCATGTAGAAATGGTAAAGTACTTGCTGCTACATGAAGTTGACATCAATGCTAAGACTGTCCTAGGAACCTATCCATTGCATCTGGCAGCATCAAATGGTCACCAGGATGTTGTCAACATTCTGGTAGAGAAGGGAGCGCATGTGAACCTCAGAGACCCCAAGGGTTGGTCCTCATTACACGGAGCAGTGGAAATGAACCACGAAGAAATTGTCAAGATCCTCTTGGAAAAGGGTGCTTTTGTTAATAACGGAGATGTGACAAACAATAGCACCCCATTCCACACAGCCGTTTTAAATGGCAATGCATTCATTGTAGGTCTACTCTTGCAACGGAAAGCTAATGTCAATGCTAGAAGAAATGATGACATCACCCCGCTTTTCCTTGCAGCGGAGGGTGGACATGCGGATATAGTTGACCTCCTGTTGCAGAACGGCGCTCTGATGGATAGCAGAGAAGCCAAAGGATTTACGGCATTGCATATTGCTGCTCTGCGTGGCCATACTTCTATTGTAAAGATTTTAATCCAAAGAGGGGTTGACATCCAAACCCAATCAACATGTCAAGCAACAGCATTGAACCTAGCTGCACAAGAAGGTCACCAACAAGTGGTAGAAATTTTGCTAGCTGCAGGAGCTAATGTACATTCCGTAAATGATAAAGTTTTGACTGCTCTGCATATCAGTGCCGCGAATGGTCATGAAGCAATTTCAAGGGCTTTGATAAAGAAAGGAGCAGAAGTAAACTGTAAAGACGGCAGTAATACAACACCATTGCATGTAGCTGCTACTAGACCTTGTAATCACAAAACTGTTCAGATGTTGCTAGAGTATGGAGCCAGAGTTGACGAGAAAGGGGAGCTTAGTAAAACAGCGTTGCATATTGCATCGTTTGGTGGAGAAAGTCTAACAGTAAAAGTATTGCTCCAGGGAAAGGCTGACATTAACGCTGAGGTCAATGACGGTGGCACCGCGTTGCATATGGCTGTCAGTGGGAATCACAAGGCAACTGTTGAGATCTTATTAAAGTACGGAGCAAATGTTAACCACTTGAATTCTTCCGATTCTTCAGCATTATGCTTTGCAGCAAAGAATAACAATAAAGATCTGTTGGACATCTTGATTGCAAAAGGGGCAGATGTTAATGTTGGCGGAGGTCAACTTCTGTTAACTGCAATAAAAGCAGGGCATAGACTTGTAGTTGAAGCATTATTGAAGAATAAAGATGTTGACATCAATATTACAGATCGAGATGGATCAAACCTCTTGTACGCGGCTGCTTTAACTGGTGATACGTTAATAGCCAGGGCGCTGATAAAAAGAGGTATTAAAGTTGCAGATTGCATACAAAACCCTTCACCTTTATCCAAAGCAATGTGGTACGGACATACAGAATTTGTTGAAGTTTTATTAAAAAATGGAGCTAATGTCAATCCCGCAGATCCTAATTTATCTCCACTATTTGAAGCAATCTTCCTGAATAAGCCAGATGCCATGGAAAGGTTACTCCACTGGGGAGCAAACTGTAATATCAGAGATTCAAATAATAGAACGCCGATAGAGCTGGCAGTCTGTAATGCCCAAATTCCAAATACCTCAATACTGTTACAACAAGAGGGTGTTATGATTAATGAGAGAGGTCCTGACAACAGGACATTACTTCATATCGCGGCTAAAGTGGGTAATCTTGAAATTACAAAACTCTTGGTAGACCGAGGAGCAGACGTAAATGCCAGAACCAAACAAGATTATACACCAATTCACATAGCCGCTATGTACGGCAATCACAATATCTTGGCCTTCTTCCTTGAGCGTGGGATGAGCATTCATGATCTGGGGCGTGCCGGCTGTAGCCTGATGCATTGCGCCGTGTCAGGAAGGCAACTAGCTGTGGCTCAATACTTGATAGACAAACAAGTTGATATTAATTCCACTTGTTTAAATGGCTTCATGCCTATTCACGGTTCTGCCGAACTGGGACACACAGAGATGGTCAAGTTGTTATTACATAACGGTGCAGTGTATGACGCCACGGACAACTTTGGAAGAACCCCTTTAGCTTTGACTAAATGTCAATATATTAAAAATGTGTTAGAGTCAATTGGAAAACTATTTAAGGCCGTCAAAGAAAATAATGTTTTAACCGTTGATATTTTGGTTGAAGATTTGGCACATTATGTAGATGTGAAGAGTTCGGAAAATTCAACACCATTACATATCGCCTCCCGGGGAGGTTTTCAAGAGGTATGTGACATTTTGTTAAAGAGCAAAGCCAATCCTAATGCTGTCGGAGAGGGCGGCAATTCTCCTCTGCATTACGCATCCAAATACTCTCATCCAGGAATAGTTCAATCTTTGTTGAAATATGGCGCAGCACACAATCTTAAAGCTGACAATATGAAGACTCCGTTGGATTTTGCTAAACAAAAAGATATCATATATTTACTGCAAATGGTTGCTCTCTGTTTCAGGAAGGTTCGAACCCGAGATGTTAAGGTAATTAAAGATATAACCAAAATAAGGGACATAGAAATCACAAAGGCAGTGATGAGGGCTCGTGACGCCAATGGCAACACGCTTGTGGTTGTTGCTATGAAATATGATTTCCCTGAGATAGACCAGTTAAAACAGGTTTCACAGGAAAATGTTCCTGACATTTTATTCAGGTTTGACTTAATGTTTAAGCGCGAAAGATTCACAGAGGCCATAGATATTTTAAAACAGCTGCTAAATGACAGAATCGAAATACTGGGAGAGGATAATCCAGGAACGCTGGACTTGCAATATGAAATAGCGCTAGCATTGTACAAACAGTGTAAATATTTTGAAGCCATGTCCATGTTGGAAGAAATCTATAGAAAGAGAGTGGAAGCATTTGGTCCTCACCATCCGATCTCCCTTAAGACCAGAAGTATGCTGGCTATATTATTATACCGGCTGGGAAGGAACAAAGAGTCTTGGGATATATTCCAGGAAGTTATGCTGAGGCAAAGGGAATTGCTTGGCGAGGGGCATGAGATGCTTTTACAAACTAAAATCAATGCTGGGGTTACACTTCATGCTCTGTGGAAGCTTGAAGAGGCCCTGTGCTTGTACATGCAAGTATACAGAAGATTTAAAAAGAAACTAGGAGCCCATCACCCTGACACCCTTGATCTACAAAATAATATTGCCGGAGTGTTGCATGCTCAAGGGAAGCCCCACGAAGCCCTAGCTTTGTATCGAACCGTTTGTGAAGCCAAGATAAACGAAAACGGTGTGAATCATTCCGAGACTCTGTCAGCCAGGTGCAATATAGCAACTGTTCTTATGGGCCAACACAAACTTGACGAAGCTTTGCAAATCTTTCAGGAAACATTTGATATTCAGAAGAATGTGTTGGGGCTCACTCACAAGGACACTGTTCATACTCAAAGTCATATAGTGCGTCTTTATCTACGTCAGAATAATGTGCCGGATGCCATGAGAGCTCACCAAGTTGGGTTAAATGAGCGGAATACCATCCTTGGTCCCAACCATGCAGATTTCGCAGATCTGGATGAACATCTAGATAATTTGGGTAAATCTTTAAAATCAACATTGGATGTAGATATTGGCTACGTTGCTCCTTGCGATTTTAATTTATTACATGCTGCAAGTGTAGGGAACAGGGACGAGGTTCTTAGTTTGATAGAGAATGGATCGGACGTGAATACTGCAGATGACGAGGGTAGAACGGCGCTGCACTTTACCGCTACGGTGGAGGTTGTAGAACTGTTGCTGGATAGTGGAGCCGACGCTACTGCCGTGTCGCAGGCAGGGAACACTCCCCTACACGTCTCCACATCCCGAGCTTGCGAACAAACGGTCCTTCTTCTGTTGCAGAACGTGAAGAAAAGCAAACCCAAGGCATATCACAAGTTTATCAATGCTAAAACTGCAGTGGAAGGTTCCACAGCTATACACATTGCCGCTAAGATGGGAGCCGCTAATATTGTGAGTTGTTTGTTAGAGCACGGTGCATGCTACAACAGTCGAGATAAAAGCGATAACCGCACGCCTCTACAATGTTCTTGCAGTCCCTCTGTCACCCGACTGCTGCGTTTCACCGAGGAAGTGTTTGAGATGGCGAAGCGGGGTGGCACCGTGCTTCCTCAGGGAGATGAGAGGCATTTGGCAGCGGTGATGAACTCGAGAGATACAGAACACAGAACTCCCCTGCAACAGGCTTCGGTTAATGGCCACACTGACACTGCCAGACTTCTTGCTGAACTTTTGAAAAGACTGGATTAATCAACGTCAAACTAATGTTAGAGTTAAACTTGTCTGTCGTGTCGTGTTGTGATGTGCTCTGACGTGATGGCTAGCGTTCACATCTATAAGTCGTGTTCTGACGCCTTCTGATGATATTTTAAATCAACACAGTCATAGCTCTCGGAGAGTTCATACGTTCCCAATGTTTTCTCACGAATCATCCGGTTCTGATTAAGATTATGAAGAAGATATTGAATTTACAGTGCTGGCAAGTATTCTAAAAAAATAAATGAGAAGATATTGGGTTCATCCAGTGAATAGAAAAAGAGAGGTTAAAGACGAGTTTCAGTCTCGTTAAAGAGCTTGAGAGTGATGCTGAAAGATATCATCAGTATTTTAGATTTTCCAAGGCCCAGTTCGAGGAATTTAATTCTATGCTTGAAGAGGACATAAAAAAACATACAAACAGCTGCTCTAATGGATTGATTCCTGTATTCTTTACATTTCGTATCATAAATCGCTTTATGTTGTCGTACTATTTCAATCAGGTCGTCCTACCGATATATTTAATTAAATTTTATATCTAGACGAGTGTATGTAGCGTATGTACGGATACTGTTTTAAATAATGTAATGAAACGGTTTTAATTTTTTAAAATCCAAATGTCATCATATGATTTCCGGACACGTTCAATATAGAGAGAAATAAAAAGCAGCTTGCGCATCACAACACAGCACGTGGTACGTACACACTAGTCTGACATGCCAAGACGCGGCCGTCCCCGCACCCCTCACCTTCTTATTTACATTTTGGAGGCAGGAATGAGTACCGTCGCTCCAGGAACCTTTATTGGATAACCAACACCTCTGCCATAGGTCACCCAAGTGGTTCGCTACGTTTGGTGATTTTAGCAGGGGTGCCCGGTTTCATGGGGTGAGATTTGTCTAGATCTTGGAGGCGGACGACCGGGACTCACTGAACCCCAGATTCCTACCCACCCCTTAAACCCCTTTCCTTCCCAGAACTCTCATCTCCTTCATTTCCTTAAAAAAAAACCTTCCACACAGCATCCCCAAAGATGACATAGGCCCTGAGGGAAATTATTTTCCTCAGGGTCTCCTGTGTGGAGCTCAATAAAAAAAAAATAAAATTCACCGCTCCGACGAAAATCGAGATAGCTTCTGTTGCGACACGACAGAACGCATCACGACACGACACTACAGACTAATATAAACGTCACAGTCCTAAATTTATGAAACCGATACCGTTCTGAGCGTTACGACACGACATGACAGACAAATGTAATTTCGCCTTAACTCTGCCTTGGAGTTGTAGGCAGGCTTAGAAATTATCTTAGAACTTCCTTTTTGGTACAGTATTTATTTTGACTGCAATTCTTTGTCGGTGTACTGTATTTGGTAGAAACTTCGCTGGTTACAGCAACACTGTATTTGTAATTTTTTGTATATTTTCTGAACAAATTAAAAAAAAAATTAAATAAATCTCGCGATAAAAAATAAATAAATCTCAATCAAGGTGAAAAAAATGCAGTTCACAGCACTCTACGGCATGCTCTGCCATTTATTTTGTATTACACATTATTATGTATAAACTAAATGTTTGTTTAACCTAGTTTAGTAATAATATAAATCAATTTATGATCTATTCTAAGCGTCCAACCTAAATATCTCCAAATGATGTTTTTGTAGATTCGCAACATTGGCATTGGACTGACGATGTGTTATAATTATTATGGTAGCAATGAATGGGATTTACTTTGTATAACGATTAATTATTAGTCATTAATTTAACCCATTCATGACGAACTAGTTTTTTCTCGAATTTCGTGCTGAAATTTCACAGGGGGGTTGGTTTTGGAGGTAGAAAATGGACATTTTTCTCAGAATTTAAAAAAATGATTTCTTCACCCCCCAGGAAGCTAGAGAAGGGTGAGTTCCATATGGCACCTTCGGCAAATAACTAGTCGGAAATTTATTTTTTTCAACTTTATTCTAGATAAAGTAAAATTTTGAACAAACTTATTTATTGAGGTAACCCTCGAAGCATTTCACGCATAGTCCAACCATACAGCGTGGTCCATTCTATCAGTTCCGCCCAAAAGGAGGTTCCTTGGTTCCCTGAAGGCCCCACGAGGGAAGAAAGCTTCATCTCTCCTCTCCACTCCTTAGTTCCCCGAAGGCTCCACAACGGAGAGTTCTCCTCCCTTTGGTTCCTTAAAGGCCTTACAAGGGAAGAGTCCACTCCACCTTGGTTCCGCGAGGACCCCAGGAAGGAAGAGGACTTCATCTTTACTCCTCCGTGGTTTCCTAAAGGCCCCACCAGGGAAGAGCTCACAGAGGTAGCCTCATTTCTCCTCTTCACTCCTACGTGGTTTCCTGAAGGCCCCACATGGGAAGAGGATATAATCTCTCCACTTCACTTCTCCTTGGTTTCCCGAAGGCCCCACGCCGGCAGAGTGCACTTCCCCTTGGTTCCCTGAAGGACCCATAAGAGGAGAGGTCGTGGAGTTGACCTCAGCTCTCCTCTCTTCGGCTTTTCCTCCTAGTTTCTCCTGCAGGCCCCGTGAAGAAAGTCCAGAGAGGTGGCCTCGGCACTCCTTTTTTTCCCAAAGGCCCCTAGTTTTTGAATGGTCCAATTTTTTGTCCACGAGTGACCAGGGAAATAGAAGGTCCACACCAGCAGAGCCCCAAGTGCTGGAGTATGGTCAAAATACTCCGAAATGGGACCCTGTTTCTCGGAGGCACCGTCCGTGACACCGTGACATGACATTCAGCCTGAGCACGGTAGCACACACCTTGGCTTGGGATCTATTGCAGGTTTGTGTTTCCACTCCCTGAGCGATGGGTTCGTCACACTCCCTGTGCTCCATAAATGGAGGAGGTCACCGCAAGCTGAGTCCAAGGGCACATCTCCTAAATGCTCTAGATCAGGGTTCTCTGGATCTGAATCAGAATCGGACGTACCTTTTCCCGTTTAGTGTCGACGACGCCTAACGATTTGGCAATTAGAAAATAATTGTGCTCGAGAGATATTGGCAATTATTACGCCGTCATCTTCATCAGATGAATCTGCTCCGGACAAGTCACTCTCAATTGGCGGCTCCACAAACACATCCACTACTTCATCATCATCTAAATTCGTATCCAATTATTCTTCAAGCAGTAACATCACGTCTTCAATAGTCAAACCCCTAAAACACACGAAAAAATAATGAAATCTTTGAAAAATTACATTTTATGTATAGTGAGATCTGCCGAAAGATCCATATGGAACCAAAAATCAAAACCTTTAATTCACAGTACTCGTTTGAATATAATAATGATTATTTTTCTAACAAAATGTTTGTAAATAGGCAGATAATTTCATTCTCTACAAATCATTTTCAGGTTTGGAGAAAAAAATCAAATCTAGTATATAAATTTAATGGATTACTTACTTCACATGTTTTGACATTTTGATAAAATTGCACTTTTTTTCTAACTCAATAAAGACAAGTCTGTCCACGTCTGCACACACAAACGAACTGAACGCAACCAAGACAAAAGTGTTCATACATGCCTGTAGACTATATCAAACTGTATTTGGCACCACTATTTTAACATATCGGCATGATGTGACTAAATGAATGCCAATACTTTTTCGAGTTTTATATGGAACCTTCGTCATGAATGGGTTAATGTAGTTTTAGTGATTTGTGTTATACATAATATATTATTTTAGTTTCTATTCTATTTTATGTTTCTGTATTGTAAAAATATAAAAAAACTAGCTGGTTCCCGGCGTGCGTTGCTATGCCATTTAATAAAGAAATTATTTCTCCCTGCGTGTCCTTTCCCATTCGTCCCGTTCCCCTTCCGCCCCGCCCATTCCTCTCCAGCATCCTCTTCCCCTCTCGCGTTTCCACTCCACCTACTCCACATTCCCTCCCCCCACTCCACTCTCCCCTTCCTCTGTCCCGCAAACCCCCTCCCGAGTTCCCCTCCCACCTCTCAGGTTCCCCTCTCCCCTCCCTGGTTCTCCCCCCCCCCTCCTGCGTTCCATAAATTAATTCCTCGTACATTTAATTTTCAAGGAGCTTGCGTACAACCTATTGCAATTTTTTTATACAAATTTCATAATGCCAAAGCTCACCAGTAGTTTTATACAAACCTTGTCCTGACAATAACGAACACAAAAAACAAAGAATGATCCAATTTGGTGCAGTCGTTCGGAAGTTATGCGCGCACATACATTCCAGCGATTCATTTTTATTTATACAGATGTTTCAAAAACATTATATATTTTCAGTTTTAAATACATTTTTGTTACTGAATGCTTTTAAAAACTTTACGTTGTATAATTTTCTATAGTATGCTAGCTATTTTTTCATACGCTAGGTGTAATTTTCTTATTAAGTTTGCTGCTTTTGTAAGTAATAATCTGTGTAATGTGTAATCTGTGCATGTAATAATCTATGTAAAAGCCCAGCTGCCCAGCTGGGTGTAAAATCAAATAAATAAATAAATAATTTTCAAGCGCGCAAGGTATTATATTATGTGGTTACGCCCATACACATACCTACTCATACACATACCTACATAGCACGCACACATACTGTCACTGCTTGGGATTGGTATTAATTATTGTTGCAAGTTCCTTTGTCCTACCTATTCCCAATTCCTAGTCCTACCTATTCCCAAACCCGTCAATCTTACCCACATTCTTATTCAGTCTGCAATAAACTCCCGCCGCAACATATAGCATTGTGCTTCCGCTATCGGTCAATCGCCATTAAAAAAACTCCGCCGTGTATTATAAAATAAACAAACCTAACGCTTTAAGATAGGGCAGCGGTAATTACAGGTAGGGCGCAAGTAAAATGATCTGATCTGGGTCGGGGGGGGGGGGGGGGCACTTTTAAGGGCGGCACTTTTAAGGGGCGGCAAAATTTCACAATAAATAATAATAATATCTTGTTAAAATTTTAATCATTTCTTTCATATTTTTGTTGCATATATGATTCAGACCGATTGAAATGGGCACGGAATTTTTCATTACTTATTCTGTGATAAACCTGGGGAATCCCCTTTCTTCAAATGAATGTATAATAATGTCATCTTGATAACTGCAGTGACTGGCAACACCGTCCGGGTCGAATTTTGTTTTGCACTTGGATTTTTTATGACTAATATTCGGTGAGAATGATTGAGAGAGGTCCGTGGGCGATGCGCGACAATTCTAAGAAAGTTTCATGGATCGTCAAATCCAATGGATCATTAAACCATCCATGTGTTCCAAGTACAAAAGTAAGAGGAAAACCATTTTCTTGTTCTGGGTGTAGAATCTGAGCTTAAGCTGAGGACTTAAGGACGAGATTAAATCCTGGGTTAAAACCAGTTTCATTTTCCGAAAGATCTGTCAAAATTCTAGTAGCGGATTAATCTGCTGACACATTTCGAAGAAAACCGTTCTAATATTTCGAGTGGATTTAAAATTTTTATTTCAAACCATTCCACAAAATTCGTAATTCGTAGGAAAACCACACTACGCATTATATGAGAGTAATACTAATTAAATCTGTGGACACGCAAGCAGATTCATCCTTAATTTAAAACCAGTTTTGTGATCAGACTGTAAATTTCCAGTTTTGGATTCATCTGCTGACATATTTTGAAGGAAAACGTTCTCTTATTCGAAGTGATTTGGAGGTTATCCACCACATTCCCGCCCGGTGTAAGTAAGAGAAGGTTACTATTTAACAAGGACTCTTATTTTTTTTATAGAACGACCCTCTAATTATAATTAACTAAAACTAGACCCCTTTTGTCCATGAATACGTTGTTAGCGAGCAGTATGCAAGTGCTTGATCTGATGACAAACCGTTTAGTATGGAGAAGGCCCGAAGATCTCGGGATTGGTTTATTTATGACTCAACCGTTGAATAACATCCCCCAAACTGTTTGGGAATTCCCCATAAGCAGTGATTGCAATACGCGCACAGCCTCTTACCACTTACTTCAATTCCATCTATGGGCAGAATAAAGAATTGATATAATATGATTCTTTGGTTAATTCGAAGCTGTTTGGTTAGATGTCGCTACGCTACCCTAATTGGAAGTGTTTTTTTTCAATCATGTCAAACAATGAACAAACAGTATACTAGTATATTATCATAGTCGATGGTATTTCTTAAGGTAGGGCACAGGTATTTTAAGGTAGGGCATTGCCCCCTAATGCCCCCCCCTAGCTACGGCCCTGATTTATGAACTTGTTAAAACAATTAGGAAATGTATATATATTATATTTATAAGACTCGGATATATTGTTAGACTGGAAAACCTAAAAAGAGTGTACTACGGCCGGCATAGTCCAGTGGTAAGGCTCTTGACTCCCATTCCGAAGGTCGCGGGATCTAATCCCGGCGTGGCAAATAAATTTTATTTGATTAATTTGTTTTATTTCACAATTTATTCATTTAAAATAATATATAATATATTTGCGGCACGTTCCAGAGTGGAAGACCGCCCTAGTGTAAGACCACCATTCAGAATTGAAACGATGCTTGAAATGGCTTTAGCCGTGTTTAGTGACCACATATGAATAGCCAGGTACTTCCCACCTTCCTCTTTCCCATCTCCTTCTCCTCCCCACTACCTTCAGCCAGGGCCGGATTAACCATGTCGGGGCCCCTTGACCAAATGGTGGACAAACGGGGGGGGGGGGGTGCCTCCCTTGATCAAATCCTTAACAATGCTTTATGGGGGGGGGGAGGTAAGGTTTTAAAACTTTATTTTTCTGAATGTAAAAAATGTCAGTATATTGATTATTGTGTCAAAATTTCAAGTAAATCGGAGCAAAACTAAGAAGGTACAGCATTTCAAGTGACCGGCCCGCCCTCATACTCGATTCAAGTATATTTCGAGTATAAAAAAATTTAAGTCTGTTTTTTGAGTTTTTTTACCATTTTATAATAACAAATTCACTGATTTTTTTTTAGCAAAAATCGTGTTTTTCACTTCAAAATGCTGCCAAAAATAAAAAAAAATCGAAAAAAACTCCCTCTGACTACTAACCTATATTACCTTTTAAACGCATTTCAATTTTTTGTTTCAAATGATCCAGTGACGAGTTATGGAGTTCACCGCATAACAACTTTTTTCGAAGCGCCTCCGGAGATTCGCTCTCACGGACTTATTTGGTGATATTTTTAATTGAAATTTTTTTCAAAGATACTCTAGATGTTATACTATAAAGCGTGTATGAAATGAATAAAACCAACATTATTCATATCCAAAAAAAATCATGACATAACGCCTTTATTTCGCCTTTAAAACCTTAACCCCCCTTAAGACACCAGGACACTGTAAAAAAACACAATTTGAAATTTTATTTATTTATTTCATTTTACGCAAGATGCATTTGTCAAAAAATGCTCTCACCAAATGTTTTAAAGAAATTCGAAAAATTGACGGAGATTCAGTATTTTATGTAAAACCATTTGAAACAGTTTGTTTGTATGTTGAATTATCCTTCAGCAAAACTTTGAATGCGTTTTTATCGAAACTTTTTTAATATATTTTTCAACCTGGTTGACAACATATTAAAAAACTATATATTCGATTTGCATGCACGAAGTCTTATTCTGTTCGAAAATCTATTGTATATGGCAAAGGGGAATTTTAATATCTTAAAAAAAAAAAAAAATCCCGACGTGGTGCTATAGTGACTGGATTAGACTGAGTGCATGCAAATCGGATATATAGTTTTTCTAATATGTTGTCAACCAGGTTGAAAAACGTAGTTTCGAGAAAAACGCTTTCAAAGTTTTGATGAGGATAATTTAACATACAAACTGTTTAAAAAAATTTCATATAAAAAGCCGTATATCCATCAATTTTACAAATTTCCTCAAATGGTGAGAGCATTATTAACAAATGCATCTTTCAGAAAATGAAAAAAAAATAGCAATTTTTTGCAGTATCATTAAAGCTTTGTTTAGGATTTGATCAAGGTAACATGGAGGCGTTTGGAGGCCTCCCAGAGTCAGAGGCCCGTGTGAACTGAATAAAAAAACTTTAAAATTACATCAACTTCACTAAGGGGTGGGGGGGGGAGGTTTCATTCAACTTTGCCGCCCCGGGCTTAGTCCGCCACTGCACTTTACCCTTTTCTAACTTCCAAAAATTTTTTTTTCTACCAAAACGTAATTTTATTCATAATTAATCTGTTAGAAGCTTGCACAACATTTATATTTTAAACGTATAATAATTAGAAATAAAACAAAACAAATGCCAATATAAATCACACACGGCACCTTCAATCACTCCAGATACTAAGTAATGTTGCAAAAAATAGAAGGAAAGAAAAGTAAAATACAATTATGTTTATATATTTGTTTTAATTATAGACTTTTTTTTTATTATTTGTACATGATGTGAACATTAGTTATTTATTGGGTTATAACCTAATTATTATAATTTGTTGTTTTCTTTAATGCGTGTACCTAATGTTATTAACCTGTAAATGTTCCTAATAAAAAAAAGAAAACATCTTGAAAGCTGACTTTTTCCCAAACTTTGTTGCTCACTAATTGAAGCAAGTCATTTTTTCTCGGGACGCGGGGCCCCTAGCCGATGCGGGGCCCCTAGGCAGTTGCCTACTCTGCCTTAGGGATAATCCGGTACTGCCTTCAGCCTCACAACATACCCCAATTGGGGATGCCATAGTCTCACTGGCTCCAGACGGGAGCAGTTGAGACTCTTGTGCGGTATTCATATAAAAAAAAAATAAAAAAAACTATGCAATTGTTCAATCTATATTACAAAATGTTGTTATATGATGGGGAGGAAGATGTGATGTTATTTTAAATCCTCTCAAAATAGTTCAAAGATTAACAATCAAGGTTATCCTGAAAAAACATCTACATTTTCTACTGAAAAAATCTTTTCAATATTCAAAGTAAAACAGACAATATATATAAAAAAAATATTCAATACTACAAACTATCAAACAAAATACAGCTAAAAAAAATTACATTTCAATATATCAATCAGTAAGATGTAAAAAAAATATAAAAATCCCAAAATTTAATACTAACAAAGTTCATCCGAAATATCTATCTGTATCTAGGTATAATTTATTTCAACAAGCTCCCATTAAAACTAAAAATATCGAAAATAAACGTAAATTCCAAATTAAATTTTAATAAATAATAACTAAAACAACTGTAAGAGTATATTACTATTACTAATATTACATTTAAATATGTTATTTATTTTTATTTATTTATTTCATTATTTTCATATTACATTTGGTTATAATAGTGACGTATTGCCCATCTCACTAGGTGTGAAACGCCTGTGTTGAGACTTGAGATGGCAATTTACAGAGTGGTTATCTATGATTTTGTTTAAGTAATATTTTGAAAAATATTATGAAAGTGACAGGTTGATATAAAATCTTTTTTTTTCTTTAAATATACAATTCAAGTATGTTACATATATATACAAGATTACAGTAGCTACATGGTTACATATATATATACACAGTAGGTATAAAGGTGAGTATGTTATTAAATACTCGTGATGGTAATGTTTATTTGAAGTGATCAATGATTTTACTTTTAAATGCATTTTTGGATGGCGTGTTTCTAATTTCAGGAGGTAGAGAATTGAACAGCTTTGTTGCATTATATTTAAAACTTCTTTGCCCATAAGAGGTTTGACAAACTGGGATGTTAAAGGATTTTACATTTGACTCTCTTAAGGCTCTAGTGCTTATTCGTTCTTTAAACATGTGTGTATTTTTAAATTGATAAAGCAGGATATTTTTTTAATACAATTTTTGCAGGTTAGGAACATTTAGTGTCTTAAAAATAAAATCAGTGCTAGTTCTCAACGGGACTTTAAGAATGACTTTCAAAATTCGTTTTTGGATCTTTGGATCTGATGATACCATATTCAAGTGATGATTGTATAAGAGCATAGTAAACTTGTTTCAGTTGTTTTCTATTTAATATATCTCTAACATTTTTAAAGAAGTAGACAAGTTTTCTCAGTTTTGTCGTTAGGTTTGTGACATGTACGTTCCACTTAAGAAGATCATCTATTTGAATACCAAGATATTTAATACGGTCAACTCTACTTATAGAAGGGCAGGTACATGGAGTTAATAACGGGTTACAGCTGTGAAGTTTAAGGCTTTGTTGTGAAGGCAAGAGCTTATTTGATATTCGAAATGTTAGGAATTTGGTTTTGTCTGTATTCAGGGTTAGTATGTGAGCGTTAAGCCAATCTTTAACAATGCGAAAGCCATTTTCTGCCATTTTAAAGACTTCACGCCAAGATTTGGCGTAAAATAGCAAATTAATTTTTGGGGATCGTTGGAAACGGTTAATACGCACTTTTTTAAAAAAATATCTTTTGATTCACCTTAATTACATTAAAAGACAACTTTTTGCATTGGGAGAAGTGGAAAATATTTAATTTTAAATTTCGATTACGTAAAATTAAAATTAGCTTTCGTCTTGTGAGATTGTACGCCATTGTGGTTATTATCACTTTGGTTACTTTGGTATGTTGGTATTCCCGATACACTTGAATTTATAACGAACGGCTAGAAGATTTTGAAGGTACCACGAAATCTGGAAAGGTAAGTACTAAATTATCGGAGTTTTGGGAATAAAATGACGGAAAAAAACATGTTTTTAATTTCGGTACCTAATTATTTTTATAAATAATACATTCACTTTTGTATTAAAAACCGTGTTACACAAACCTAGCGTAGCCGCTAAACTGCTTGAAAACTGGGATGTTTTTTGCCGTGACGCGAGTAGGCGCTACGAAGGGGGCACTTTCTTTTCTATCACAAACCATGTTACACAAACCTAGCGTAGCCGCTAAACTACTTGAAAACTGGGATTTTTTTTGCCGTGACGCGAGTAGGCGCTACGAAGGGGCACTTTCTTTTCTATCACAAACCACGTTACACAAACCTAGCGTAGCCGCTAAACTACTTGAAAACTAGGATGTTTTTTTGCCGTGACGCGAGTGGGCGTTATAAAGGGGCACTTTCTTTTGTATCACAAACCATATCACATAAAATTAGCGTACGTAGCCGCTCAACATCGCAGAAATAGTTGACTTATAAAAATAAAATTTTAAAGTAAAAAAAAATTTAAACTAATAAATTTTAATCAACGCACGCAATACATGTGTATTAGGTAAGTACCTACTAATTAGGCGGAATTTCAGTTTTATAACATTAAAAAACTCCCGCGCGATTTTGTCTCTAGCCGTTGGTTTTACGAGCCGAATTCCCATGAAGTCTGCTACGATTTGCTCTAGCATCTTTTCGTACAGTAACAAGAATACCAACATCACAAAAAAATGACATTTGAAAATAATGTTTGAAAATGGACGGTCTCGTTTCACAGAATGAAAGCTAATTTTAATTTTACGTAATCGAAATTTAGAATGAAATATTTTCCACTTCCCCCAATGCAAATAGTTGTCTTTTGATGTAATTAAGGTGAATCAAAAGATATTTTCAAAAAAAAGTGCGTATTAACCGTTTCCAACGATCCCCAAAGTTTACCAATAGCAAAACCGTATCATCAGCAAAAGTAGTGATTTGTCCACAAATTTGTAGGTTACATAGATCATTAATCATTAATCATTAATGAAATCTGTTTATTGATATATGTATCTCAAGTTTTTCTTACATATCTATTGTTATTAGTTGCAATATTATTATTCACTTACTCAAATGATAACATAAAATTGATACTTGAATTCACTCACCAAACACAAGAGCCTTGTCTCTTTATGGCGAGGAAAGGCTTTTATTATATTCATATTACAAATCTGTTTAACATGTAAAAAGAATGTATAATTATTGTAAAAACATACAAATATTAAATTTAAAGATATGTATATAGGTATATTGTAATATTAGTTATTCTTTAATATAAGGAAATCGTCGCAATAGGCGAGATTAAAGTAAGAAAAACGGTAAGCTTCTCCGCTCAAGCCTTTCTCTGTCGCACGTATGTTTTCTCTTTCGCTTACGGTCATTGTAAAGTCGGTAACATGACTGTACCTGCGCGAGAATGGATGGTATCAAGTTCAGGTCGGCATTAAAGTTTGGCGTGTACTATACTTGTCTAGATTGGTATTTATATTCTTTACCTGTGTATCATGAGTAACGTGACCAGAAGTCTGGTTTCCACCGGGACAGTCCCGTTTTCAGGCAGCGTGTCCCAGTGTCCCCAAACACAGCTTCGGGATGCCAAAATGTCCCGTTTTTTAAAAGAAAGAAACTCGCTAAGAATCCTGGCGGTAGAATCTAGTATTAGAAGATAAAGATGTTGGTATGCGCAGTAAAATAATACAGATTTTTTTTTTATTTCAATGCGCTTGCGCATAAAAACTCATAATGCATCTGACCATCATCACTATTGGCTCTACAACCCCTGGTGGGTCTTGGTCTCCTCAAGAGTCTTCCTCCACTCATCTCGGTTTTGTGCCAGCTCTCTCCAGCTTAGAAGCTCCAAGATGTCTTTGAGGACGTTGTCGCTCCAAGACATATCAAGCACCTGATAAAAGATATACCAAAAGATATCTGACGAGAACACATATTCTTTACTCTTTGATCTGACGTTTACAGAGTTTTTTTTATTGGTAGTGCTGATTAAAAATACATTTAAAGTTACATCAGTTACATAGTTACACAAGGTTAACAAAGAAATAAAAAATTGCCTTTCCTCACCATAAAGAGACAATGCTCTTGTGTTTGGTGAGGGAGTTCTAGCTCAATTAGTAAATTAAAAGATCGTGTAAGTTAGTAATAGTTAGTAATATAAAACAATTATCAGAACGGTCTTGGCCTATGGATGTGAGGCGGGAACACTGACAGCAAAGTCAGCGGAACGGCTGGACATCTTCGAAAGAAAGGTACTTCGAAGAATCTTAGGAGCGGTGCGAGAGGGAGAGGCATGGAGAATCCGCCACAATAATGAGCTCTATGATATTTACCAAGCTCCCAGACTCTCCACCCATTTAAGACTCCAAAGATTAAGATGGGCCGGACATGTGCACCGAATGCCAAGCACACGAGTACCGAAGAAGGTTCTGACAGGACACCCGGGAGGTAAACGAAAGGCGGGCAGACCTAGACTGAGATGGGAGGATGATGTCAGGAAGGATGCAAGAGGATTACTCCATGTTGCAGATTGGAAGACGACGGCCGAGGACAGAGAGCGGTGGAGGCGTATTTTGAAGGAGGCCAAGGCTCGAAATGGGCTGTAGCGCCATTGAAGAAGAAGAAGAAGTAATAGCGGCTATTGTAAATATAAGCAGGTTAAAAAATCATGTATAAATTTAAAAATAAAAATCATGAAGAGTTTAAAAAATCATTATATAAATTAAAAAATCATTATAAATGAAAGAATCATGTAAGTTAGTAAAAAAATTGTTGTAATAAGTAAGTAAAGGATATTTTAAGAAAGAACGCAAGATTTATACAATAGTAGACTTAGTGATATAGAAACTATGAAATGAAAGAAAAAGAAGGAATGAATGATTTATAAAATAGCAGACTTTAAGATATAAAGTAAACATATTTGGGACTTTTATAGCAGTTTAAGGTAATTTTTTAATTTGGGCTTAAATTCCTGCATATTTTCGACGGTTTTTAATTTTAATGGGATTTTGTCATAATAGATTATGCCTAGATAAAGATAGGAATTTTGAATGTGCTTAGTATTAAATTTAGGGATTTTAATAGTTTTCTGGTATCTTGCTGATGTATTGAATTGGAAGTTACAAGTATTTAACTGTATTTCTTTGTAAATTTGAAGTATTGAATATTTTTTATAGATTTTGTCTATTGTAGGCACATTGAATATTGAAAAAAAGAATTTCAGTAGGAAATTTAGACGGTTTTCTCAAGATTACCTTAATTATCAACCTTTGAACTATTTTGAGGGGATTTAAAATATTGTCATATGTTCCTCTCCAGCCAATAATACCATATTGCAATATAGATTGAACAGTTGCGTAGTTCTCTTTTTAGGTTTACACATAAATTTATAGGTAATTACTAATTACGCATATTTGTAATTTTTTTATTTTTATTTTGAACAAGATCCAAAATTTCAAACGTCCACGCGATTGGTAGCTGTAAGATGAATTGTAATCTATCCTCTTTTGTTCAGCGCTCTTGAGGCGATTCGCCAAAAACCGCGCTATATAAGTTTTCCAAATTTTTTATTATTATTACCAGCTGCGTGGCGGGCCGGATCATAGACCTGTTGTAGGAGCCCTTTTGACCTTTCCAGTCGGACTTTCTCGACCCATCGCCTTGCACAGCAGTTGGAGGGATGGATTCATACGTCCGTACAGCGCCGGATCCGCCATACGTTCAAAAACGTGCAAAAACCTGGCGCAAACTCCAAAGGGGCGCCGCGGCGCCCGTGAGAAAATAAATATTGTATTAAAATTTAGTTATAATATTCCCTGAATCGTTTAAAAATTACCCATAGTACGAAATAATTATTACGCTCTAGCAACACTTTCCAAAGAAACAGAATGCGCACGCATCTGGTTGGTATCAACGGCTTACGAATTTATAGTCAGTTACAGAATTTTTTTACAAATTCCATATATTTAGTTTAAACGTAAGATATATTTTTCCATATATCTTTTACCGTCTTTTACGACGAATAGGTGCGATCCAAATTCTTTTTTAGTTTTAGACCTAGTTCACCGAAACCACCCGGATTGTCTCGTAACCTATATTTTAAATCATGGTACTGACACAAACAAACAATTCGTTGTATTATTTTAAAGCATAACTTGCAAAGAGTTTTTCCTAAAATAATTAAAATAGCACCATAATTTATGTTTACCCAATAGATTCAGAGAGTATAGGGCTCCTGGCGATCCTCTCTTTTAAAAAAAAACGAGTTTGAGAGCTACCGCCAGGTCCTTGGAAAAGTTACACCTTTATAAGTCATGATTTTATTTGATAAATTAGTGTAAAAAAAATAATATTTAAATAAAAAAAATAAAAAAATTGGGGTGAACGAATTTTTAATCAAAATAAAAATGTAGGGCGGGGGGCGCCATCGGTACCTACTGCACAGGACGCCAGATTTCGTAGATTCGGCCCTGCGTCCGTAACTCCTAAACACACTGGCTCCCAGATTCCAACCCACCTCCCATACCTTTTTCCTTCCCAGAACTTTCTATCCTTCCCTTCCTTAAAAATACCCTTCATGAGTTACACATTCCAACCAATGAGAAGCCGCCATTCAAATAAACATTTTATCCCAATACTGGGGACGCCCGCGGTCTTACTACGATGCTCAAACTGTTAGGTCGAAAAATAAATACACATTTTGTAAAAAAGTTATATTAAGCCACCGCACCCCGAATTTCTACCGATTAATTACATATCTCCCAAACAATTGAAGTTTTTAAGCTCTTAAAAAATATATGTTATTTTTGAAGATAATATCTAGATGCCGAAATGCAAATTAGGTAAACACTATATGAAACTAGCTGGTCCCCGGCATGCGTTGCAATGCCATTTAAAGAAATACATTTATTCTCCGTAAATGTCCTTTTCCGTGTGCCCCGGATCCCTTCCACCTTCCCCGCCTTTCCCCTCCCCCGTCTCTTCCCTCTCCGCGAACCCCACCTCCCCCGTTACCCTTCCCCCTACCATTCCTTCCCTGTGCCGCTAAAATATATGAAATACACACACTTTCATTTACACAAATTTCATAACGCCAGAGCTTACCATTATATATAGCTTATATGTTATTATGATGTACGAGCTATATTACTGTAAAATTTCATTAAAATCCATTCAGTAGTTTACAAACGCACATACCTCCATACAAACTTTAGCGTTTATAATATTAGTAAGATACCCTCGATTGAAAAAAAAATCACAAAGTGTGCTCCGAAAATTATTATAAACACGTTTTTTTTCACTTATTTTAGAAGTTATATCTTCACTTATCAAAACTCCACATTACACACAGATCAAGCAGATGATTTTCCTCTGGTGTGAACCTCGATTTTAAAGCTTTTCTCGAAACTGGTTTTAATTTAAGAGTGAATCTGAATGCTTGAAGTCGTTTTAATCTACACCCAGAATATGTATAAGAAACTGCAACTATCCATGTTCTCGAAAGCAACATTTAAAAGTCCACAAGCCGTCTCGAAGCTGAGAAAAAAAACTTTATCATGTTCCGACTGCGAATATTCGCGTTCTCGAAAGTGACAATTTAAAATCCACATGCTTACTGACTGTGGAGAAAAACCTTTTTCATTTTCCTAAATTTTACGAATAATGAAAAATAATTACAAATTTGGAAAAATGTATGAGCACGTGCGATACTAATGTGCTAGCAGAATGAGTGCTGACCTACTGATGAACTGACGCGAAAGTGCAGACTGGATGCTCGGCTGCTCGTCATGAGAGGTTCCACTGTATTTTTTTGTGGATAATTATTAAATTTTTTATTTTGTTTGTTCGATTTTTTTACGTAATTTTGATTTTTACGCAGGTCCTTGCGCAGCCCAGTACCATTTGGTCCATGGCCCGGGGATTGGAGACCACTGCACTACACTAGACGCAAAAACAAAAAAAATATTGTGTATCCAAAAGCACATCTATAGACAGAATTATAACACAAACACTTTCTTTCTTTAGTGGCATTGATTTGGCATCTTTAGGACCCGCTCCGCAGGTTTTTACTGCTAGGCCCTGAGGGCCGCTTTTGGTTCGCCTTCGCCCATTTAGTCTTGGTGACCATTTTGTAAATCCAATAAGAACTGGTTCCAAAAATAGACCGTTCCTCGGATCCACTGTCATCCAGTGATAGTTAGTCACCAGAACAAAGTAACCGGGACAGGCTATGACGTCATATTATGTAATATATAGACGCGTGATTACAACTAAGTATTACCGTCAATCTTTCCATATTCGGAGAGATACTATAAATTCACAAATTCGTAGCAGTTATACCTAAGGGGGCACGTCCCCATCCGACCTGCCGATGGAAGTGGCGACATCTTGTGACGAATTCTTGAATTCGGAACCGAATTACAACGGTATTTTATTTAAAATTCCAGGTACATGGATGTTATTTGTGGCGCGGCGCGTATGGCGTGACATCAGGTTTCTGAAATTCAACCACGCAGACGCTCCCGTATTAATTCTATTTGATGACAATCTTGAAATTTTAGAACTCGTAAACCGATTTGGTTAAACATTGTTGCAGAGAAGGTTAAAGAGGAGACACTCGAATTTTATGTCAAAATACTCAATTTTGGCGGCGTCCTTTAATTTCTCGAGTTATTAAAGGATAATATCGAGAAATTAAAGGTTTAAATTAAAGGATTAACCAAGAAATTTACTACCAATCATGGTAGTAAATTTCTTGGTTAATGAGAGTTTGTTACATAGTAGAAATTAGTTTTCATTCGTTCAGTTAATTTAAAATGAACGAAGTTATACGACATACATATATTACCTAAGTAGGAATTGTGCGCTTTTATAATTACTGTGACGATTCGCGGTTACGGTACCGCGACGTTCCTTTATTAACACAATGATGCTGTAGCTCTTTCAAAAGATGAAATACACAATGTACGAAGGTCTGCTTCCTCCAAAGGAAAAAAGTCATCATTTTCATGCATCTCTCTCACAAACCGCATCGTGACGTCTCTGTAGACCCCTACCAATACTACTAACCGTGACGATAATTTTGAAAGTATGGAAAATAGTTAAAAGGATAATATTGAAGTGTGAGTGGATCACAAAAATTCAAAAACGTTAAACGTCAATGCGCTGATGGTTTTGCTTTTGTTCCATATAATGCTGCAGTTCCTTCTCACACACCAAATAACAACAGTTAAAAATGAGACAAACGGTGAACGTATGTCTGTCCCCACCAAAGGAAACATACAATCGTTATCATACATCTCCCTCACGCGTATAAAGAAAATGAAACGCAATTCCCGTTGAAAAAAAGTAGTATTTTGTCTCCCCATTATTTAATGTGTGAGAAACAGCCGTAGCATTATAGCGATAAGAAACGCATGTTTATTGCCTTTTTTGACGTCATTTATTTATTTATAAGTACATGTTACATAATTAATACATGTACTTGAGAAGATACATTAGGTCATCATACTAGGCAGCTGCCTGTATCATGGTGACCAACGGAGGATAGTTATTTTGAAATGAAGGCTAGTAAGTGTAAACATATTTAAGTAAAATTATAAAAGAAAATTGGTAGAAATGTTTCCAATAATCACAAATTGCCAAAGTTGCCTCAAAAATAAACACAAATAAATAAGGTAGGTATTATGTATGTACATAAATACACATGCATACATACATGCACACATACATACGTATATATACTTACATAAACATGTATTTATGCATACTCACACATGTATATTCACATATATATTCACATATACATACATATACATACACATACATACATACATACACTTACATACATACACACATACATGTACACACACATACATACATACATACACTTACATACATGTACACACACATACACACATATATAAACACCTATGGTACCGTAACCGTGAAACTTCACGGTAATTATAAAAGCGCATATTCACAAATGGTTTTAATTTTAATAAAAAAATGGGTAAATTTTGGGGATCGCTGGCAACGGTTAAAACGCACTTTTTTTTGAAAAAATCTTTTGATTCACCTTAATTACATTAAAAGACAACTATTTGCATTGGGGGAAGTGGAAAATATTTTTGTGTAACATGGTTTGTGATATAAAATAAAGTGCCCCCTTATAACGCCTACTCGCGTCAAGGCAAGAAAAAATCCCAGTTTTCAAGTAGTTTAGAGGCTACGCTAGGTTTGTGTAACATGGTTTGTGATTCTGGCGTACAATCTCACAAGACGAAAGCTAATTTTAATTTTACGTAATGAAATTTAGAATGAAATATTTTCCACTTCCCCCAATGCAAATAGTTGCCTTTTAATGTAATTAAGGTGAATCAAAAGGTTTTTTTTTTAAAAAAGTGCATATTAACCGTTGCCAGCGATCCCCAAAAATTAATAAAAAATGAATAGGTACCTACCTATGAGATATATGTAATAGGACAATTTTTGCATACATTGTATGAATTGCTGTCGTACAAGACAAAGGGAGAAAACTACTATCAGGGAACTTGACTAAATTAGCAACTAAAAACTCGCGGAAGCGAGTATTATTTGTTATATGGCATTATTAATGTATTATTTTAATATATCATTAATGTATTATTTGTTATTGGCGTAATGTACCGATTTTTAGCCAAATCACTTATAGACGCTTATTTTATATAATATTTAGAAAATATTGTTATATATTAGATTGTTAAAAACATTCGATTTTCTGTTTTTGCTAATCCAATAGTGAACTTTTTTAAAGTGCCTGTGGTAAGTAAAAAGCAGTATAATGTTTTACTGTGTTCATAATCATAAAGATGAATATATGACGCAAATGTGAATGGTGGAAAAAATCGTGGACGCCCGAGGAAGACATGGCACGATCAAGTGAATCGGGCCATATGAAGAGTCAGAATAATAAAATAGTATTGGCGTTTTTTACGCTCTTGTTCTTTATAGGTTTTATATTGTGTGATCTTGCAGTTGGAGATTTTCTATGCTACTCGCCTTTGCAAATTAAACCCTTTTTGCATTTGTCTGATCGTACTCTTTATATTTCTTGATTTTCATCCAAAAAAATATTTCAGTATGGCTAGGGTTTTAAAATGGAACACATTTTTTTTTTCCTAAGACAAAGAAGCTACATTCTTTTTTTTTATAGAACTAATTCGAATAGAAAGAAAATAATAAAATTAGGTAGGTACTTGCCTAGAAGTAATCCCATAGAACAAGTACCTACTTAATAAATATCAATTTTAACCAAGTATGTATGAGACGATGTGGTAAAAGGTGTGTGCCATGACCGGGTTGTTTGTTGGTCCGTCCTCGGCGTTATGGTTGATTTTTTTTTTTTTTTTTTTTTACATTAACTCCACACAGGAGGCCCTGAGGAAAATAATTTCCCTCAGGGCCTATGTCATCTGGGATGCTGTGTGGAGGGTCTTTTTGAGGAGAGGAAGGAATGAACATTGGTCTTGAAGAGACCCATGTTGTAGGAAGGAGGAAACACAGAGGCCGGCAAATCATTCCACAGCCGAGCTGTTGAACACAAGAACGAGTCGAAGAAACGACCCGTTCTCATGTGACAAATGTCAACCGTGTACAAATGTTGGGCACGCGTTTGGCGTGTTTCCCGACTATGCACCGGTGCCGAAGGGATCAATGATGCTAGTTCCTCGGAGCATCTTCCATTGTAATACCGGTAGAACAAGGATAGCATTCCCACCCGACGCCTGTGCTCTAAAGATTGCAATCCGTCTGTTAAGATGGGAGAATCTATCAAACGGACCGCCCGTTTCTGCACAGAGTCGAGGGTATTTTTCAGGTATTTTGGAGCTCCAGACCAGTAAGTTAATAGTTCATAATTACAAATGTTGAATGTTCGATGGGCGAGGCTCGCGATTAGCTATCTGGGTTGAAATCCCGGCGTGTGCAAGTAAATTTTATTTGATTGATTTGTCCTTCCACTATTTTCTCATTTTAAATAATATAAGGCATAATTGGCGGCACTTTGCAGAGTGAAGGATATTCTCAGTATCGCCCTTGTGTAAGACCACCATTCATAATTGAAACGTTGCTTGAAATGGCTGAAGCATTTAATATCGAACATTTAAATATTGAACGTATGTCTGAATATCCTCATCAAAACATTCTGCCCGTGAAAAGTTTGGAAACCGGGAGAATTCGTGCCGATTAATATATTGATTCTTAAATTTCAAATTTCCAAGAAAAGCCAAATAAAACCCTTTGTTTTTATTAAATTTAGGCTGTCCCCTTGTAACTGCAAGTTAATGTCAGTAAAATTTTTGAACAAATCTGTCAAATACGCGATATCTGCTTTCAATTTCATCAGATTTTCTTTAAAATCTGGATCTTTACTTTCCAGAAACTAAAACTGATTAAAAAAGTGAGTAAAATCTAGTTAAACATGAACCTTTCGACAACCAGCATACTTCACTATGTAAGAGCAATCATCGGAAGTCTTCATCATTTTCGTCTTACAATTGTGCAAGTAAACGGGTATTCAGCGCATTGCTACTTATTTTGTTCTTCTTCTTCTTCTTGTGCCTTGTCCGTTCAACGGACGTTGGCTATCATGTTGGCTATGCGGACTTTGTTTACTGCGGCCCGGAACAGCTCCACGGTAGACTGGCCAAACCACTGTCTCAGGTTTTTCAGCCATGAGGTTCTCCTTCTTCCAGGGCCCCGTCTTCCGGCAATCTTTCCCTGCATTATGAGATGCAGGATCTCATACTTCTCTGGATGTCTCATCACGTGTCCAAGATATTGAAGTTTTCGGATTTTTATGGTTTTAATTACTTCCTTTACTTTATTCATCCGAACCATTATATCTTCATTTGTGACCCTGTCCATCCAGCTTATTTTAAGTATTCTTCTATAGATCCACATCTCGAATGCCTCAAGTCGCCTAATTAATTCTTCAGTAAGCGTCCATGCTTCCATTCCATAAAATAATATTGAAAACACGTAGCATCTGACCATTCGCATTCGTAATCCAAGGTTGAGATCATGACTGCAGAACATTTTTTTCATGCGGATAAAGGTTGCACGAGCTTGCTCAATGCGGCATTTGATTTCAACTGAAGGATCCCATCTATCATTTACATTGCAGCCCAAGTATACAATACTTTGTACCTTCTCCAGTTTTGTTCCAGCAATATAAAGATGTTCATCCAATGCATTATTTTTGCTTATGAGCATGTATTTTGTTTTATTTATATTCAGTTCTAGCCCAAAATTCTCACAAGTCTTCACTACTTGATTCTGCAAAAGTTGTAAATCCTCAATGTTACTTGTTAGAAGTTATTTGTTAGAAGTATTTTGTTAACTGCTCACAATTGATTTTTTTGAGTAAAGGCCAAGTCAACATTTTTGTTCTTTACCTTCGAAACCAGATAAATTTTCGTGGACCCCCACTAACAACTTGTGGACCCCCATTTTTTTTATCACGCGAACGTAGACCCCCGTCGAGGCTCCCGTGGATCCCTGGGGGTCCACCTGGACCACTTTAGGAATCACTGCTCTAGACTCTAGACTCTAGAACTCTAGACCATAATCCAAATAATGGAGAAAGGAAAGGTGAATTTATATATTAATTTTCTGAAGTTCCCGGCAATGCACGGCCTTTACACAGAGTTTTCGAAAACAAATGTAGACTGTGACCTTCAAAATTTCATCAACCTTGGCCTTCAATCAAGGTCTTGGTCGAAGACCTTGGCATAAAACTGTAGATTTGTACGCAAATCAAATCCACACTGCCTATATACAACTACATACAGACATTATCCTTTATATAATATTATATATTTCAACCAATTTACATAAAACCTTGTCAAAATATATACCTAAACCTTCCTCATGAATCACTCTATCTATTGATGAAAACCGCATGAAAATCCGTTCAGTAGTTTTTGAGTTTATCGCGAACACAAAGACAGACAGACTCGGCAGAGAACTTTAATTTATAATATGTAGAGATTTTATTTAAATGGGAAAATTAAAAATAATATTGGAGTCGAGTAGAAGAGATAAGAGGTTGAGGAAAGTTGAGAAGAGATGGAGGGGAGGAAATTTTAGATGAGGCTTTTTTTTTTACATGAGCTCCACACAGGAGGCCCTGAGGAAAATAATTTCCCTCAGGGCCTTTGTCATCTTTGGGGATGCTGTGTGGAGGGTTTTTTTTAAGGAAAGGAAGGAGAGGAGAGTTCTGGGAAGGAAAAGGGTTTAAGGGGTGTGTAGGAATCTGGGGTTCAGTGTCTTGTTCATCCGCCTCCAAGACCGAGACATACCTCACCCCATGAACCCGGGCACCCCTGCTAAATCACCAAACGTAGCGAACCACTTGGGGTGACCTATGGCAGAGGCTTGAAAGGAGAGAGGATATTTGTTTAGAGAGAGACAACCAAAAAACATGTGATCTAAAGTTCTCACTTCTGGACAACAGAATGTACAGTCTGGGGAGTCAAGGACGTGACTGGGGGTCAGCATAAAATTTGCTCATATGCTAAGCGTTAGATCCGTCCATGAAATATATTACGTATTATTATTATTTTTATTTTTACCGGTAATTTGGTGTCCAAAGATGATATTATTGTGAAACCCGACCCTAAACGCTAGAAGGCGTAACCTGACTATAAATGCCCCTATGTGTGTCCTTTGCACTCAACCACCACTTATTAAAATCAGGTCAGTTGCATTCGATATTCCGAGAAATGTGCGGAATAAATGTACTGGTTAGAATTGATTGCGAAAATAAATTCCTGTTGCGGCCATGCTGGCACTTTTCAAGTGATAATCCTAAACCCCCATCGAGAGTCCTAGGTCCAATAAAAATAATGTTCTAAATTCACAAAATGTAATAAATGTGATAAATTTATGTCAACAATTATTTTCATTTTTTATGAATACCAAAGTCCAAAACATAAAAGCTGAAAACTTCACCCTATCAACCCGGGCACCCCTGCTAAGTCACCAAACATAAAAACCATTTGGGGTGACCTATGGCACGGGTGTTGGTTATCGAATAAATAGTTCCCGGGACGGCGGTACCCTTAACCCCACCCAAATGGAAAATCGTTCTCTCCTGATCTGACCCGCCACGCAGTAATTGGAAAAAGTCTTTTACTGTGTCTGGTGACCCAACCGCATGTTCCTTCCTTATGTCCTTCTCATACCCACTTCCTTCAGCCACATAACATAATCTCAATTAGGGATACCATAGTCCCACCCATTGAAGGCCTCCGTGGTCGAGCGGTGAAGTTGTCGACTAGCAACCCGGACGCTGCAGATTCAAATCCCGAGTACGCAATTAAATCTTTAATTTAATTTCACAAATTATTAATTAAAAATTAAAAATAGTATATTTCCTTCACGTTCAGGATTGAACGATTCTCAAAGTATCACCCTAGTGTAAGACCAATATTCAGAATCGAAACTTTACTTGAAATCGTTTGGTGACCAGATCTGAATAGCCAGATACTCCCCCCCCTTATATTTTTCCCCATTTCTTTTCCCGCCTCCCTACCTTCAACCTCTTTACAATTTGGTAGGCGGGAATGGGTACCGCCGCCCCGGTATTTATTGGATAACCAACACCTCTGCCATAGGTCACCCCAAGGTGGTTCGCTACGTTTGGTGATTTAGCAGGGGTGCCCGGGTTCATGGGGTGAGGTTTGTCTAGGTCTTGGAGGCAGATGACACACTGAACCCCAGATTCCTACCTATCCCTTAAACCTTTTTCCTTCCCAGAACTTTCCTCTTTTTCCTTTCCTTAAAAAAACCCTCCACATAGCATCCCCAAAGATGACATAGGCCCTGAGGGAAATTATTTTCCTCAGGGCCTCCTGTGTGGAGTTCATGTAAAAAAAAACTGACAACGTACTCCAATTGGTGAGGTATTAGCATAAAAAAGTAACTCATAAAAAAATCACAAAAATCACAAAGAAAGGGAAATTTCTAAAGTTCACATAAAAATTGACCATTTTTCCATCCCTCGTGCGATTTCTTGTACCTTTTGAAGAGGGGTCCTGTTCTATGGGATGTTTGTCATAACAATGTGTATGTATAACGACAAGCTAAATAACAAATTAAGTAATTTGTGACCTTACAAAAAATACCGAATTTTTTAATATAAAATTTTCGAAATGTTACTAATAATTAATGCTTTTTGATGAGTGGGTATAAAATACAGGGTGTTGTTTTAATGGATCCGTAGAGTTCATTTCTCTCCATTTTCTGCGCGGCCGACAGATCCGACTGGTGTAGTAGCAATTGTTCTATATTCGTCCCGCTCTAACGCGCAACAATCACTCTGGGCTTCTCGCTCGCACCTATGGTCGGCTCCTTTGCGCATTACAGGATGTGTGGAAAATAAATTGGTACGTTTTCACGGCGCGTACTGGGGATGAAACTTTTTGCATTTTATTTTGGTTTTGTAATCACCCTGTAGATGGATGTAGTCCTCTCTGGTATCAAGAGTGATGAATATTTAACGTTATCAAGTTTATTCGTAGAACTACATTTTAAATTTAAGGTTTTCTTTTATCTTATTCAATAATGTTATTTAATTTGGGAGGTGGTTATGGGTACCTCCGCCCAGATATCAATTTTTGGGATAACCAACACCCCTGCCATAGGTCACTCTAGACCAGAGGTTCCAAAACTTTTTTTTCTCGTAGATCACTTTCAAAATTTCACTGGTTTCGGTGGACCCCCTGCTACTACATTTCTGCCATATTCCCAAAACTCGTCAAAAAATGTGAAGATTAGATCTAACGATGGAAATTTGCGTCGCGGCTCAGTTCCAACCCTAAATTCGGAGTGCTAAAATAAAAAGAAAAAAAGTGTATTTTCTTGTATGTTGTATTTATTTAAAAATATGATTACAGACTTGATAAAATTAAAATTGACTATTAATAACGTACCGTAACTAAACAAAAATTTTCTTGCAATTTCGTACGCGTCTCGACACGCATCGTACTGAGTGTCGAATATGCAAGTTTTTACAAGTACCTAACAGTAGCTGACCTTCTTAAAGTACCTACACTACTCAAAAAAATTAAAGGAGGTTTTAAAAAAAGGAAATTAATGCTAAATAAAGAGGCTATCTGATCCATATGCCAGCCTAACTGAAAAAAAATTCAAGCCGTGGACCAAAAAAAAGCTAAATTTTTCTAAATTATTTTTTCGCGCTATCTATTAGGTTTGCTTGAGACTTGAGACCCGTAGATCCTAAATTTTGAAAAAAATCTGAAAATTAGAGTCTTAAAGCATCAAAATGCTTTTTTTAAAGTCTTAATACGACCATTTTTCACCGAAATACATCAGCCTGTCAAAAATCACCGAAAAATGGATTGGATTTTTTTTGCCCCCTTAATTTTTTTGAGTAGTGTATTATCTGCTTATATTATTAGGTAAAGTTAAGCCAACATTTTTTGTTATTTACTTTCGAAACCAGATAAATTTTCGTGGACCCCCACTTACAACTTGTGAACCCCTATTTTTTTATCATGCCAACGTAGACCCCTGGGGGGTCCACCTGGACCACTTTGGGAATCACTGCCCTCGATCCTAGGTGGTTCGCTACGATTGGTGACTTAGCACGGGTGGCCGGATTCATGGGGTGCTTTTGGTTTATATAGGTCTTGGCGGTGAAAGCGTTTACCCACCTACTGCGTGGCGGGCCGGATGGTTAGTGATTGGTTGAGGGAGACCTAACCTAGACCTTTCCAGCCGGACAGCTCAGACTGGAATACGTTGTGAGGTTGTAGGTAGTGGGGAGGGAAAGGAAATGGTGAAGAGGATGAGGGGGAAGTACCTGGAAATACAGATCTGGTCACCAAATACAGCTAAAGCTATTTAAAGCAATGTTTCAATTCTGAATGGTGGTCTTACACCAGCGCAATACTGAGAGCATCTATTGCTCCAGAACGGGCTGCCTGGTGCATTATACAGAGTGTTAAGGTACGAACTTGTCTTACTTTAACAAGTGGTTCCTGACATTATTTGGAGTAAAAAATGTGAATGAAATTTTGATCTCCAGTGAATTTTTGATGCATTAATTTATTTTTCTTCAAAACAATTTTTTTTCCACTGGTCACTCAGCCGAGTAACCGTCCAACCCCCAACCCCTCACTAACTGTCGAATATTTACTGATTTTTTAATATTTTTAGTTGAAAAAAACCTTAAAAATGTCACCGGAGACCAAATTTTATTTACATTTTTTATCTCCAGGACTGGTTAAAATAAGTCAAGGGGACATATTTATATATACATATTACTTCATATTTACAATTATTAAATAATATTTCAAAAATTGGTTTGCACTCTAGGAAAACAGAAATCTCAGAAATAAAGTAGAAAAACGTTAAATTCTCACCTAACCTCCCAACAAAAGTGCGTTCCAAAACATGAAATGAAAATGTCGTTACTCAGTACAATCCTGTAGTATTTTTGCGCATGCGCTTTTCCCCATAGTTTCCAGAGACATCTCCTTAGATACTCCAAACTCTGCCACCCCTACACGCGACACTTGTGGCAGATACATTTAGCGGACATTTAGTATCTGAACTGCCTTTTGAATTGAACGAAATATTGTTTTTATATTTTTTTGAAAGCCTGATTAAAGGTACGTATCTATTTATTTTTTTGGGTCCCAAATTGTATCAAAGTAACCGTGTCAAAAAGCATAACAAATTCTTTCTCTTTTTTATATCTAATCTAATATATAAAATTCTCGTGTCACGGTGTTTGTTGCCATACTCCTCCGAAACGGCTGGACCAATTTTGATGAAATTTTGTGTGCTTATCTGGTAGGTCTGAGAATCGACCAACATCTATTTTTCATACCCCTAAAAGTAAAGGGTGTTCCACTCCGAAGAAAATTATTTTCCCCATACATTTTGTATGGAACGAATTCTCCTATTTTGAAAGAACTGCAGCAATATTGTAAGGGGTATAATATTGAACTGTGAACCGGGGGGGGGCGAGGGGGGAAGGGGGAAAGGAACTCAGGAAGGGGGGTTAGCGGGACGGGGGAAGGGGAGAAGTGGAGTGGGGAGAGGGAGAGGGAACGCGAGAGGGGAAAGGATACGCAGGGAGAAAAAATTTAGATCAAGGTATGGTATACGCAGGGAGAAACAATTTAGATCAATTCAGCTAATAAGTTGACAACAGTTTTTGATTCTGAGGCGGTACGAAGTTCGCCGGATCAGCTAGTCTATTAATAATATTCAGAAAAATGTATTAGTTACCTTCTCTAACAATTGTTGATCTGTTTATTTACGCCCTGTTGGGCCTTACATGACAATTATAAATTAAACTAGCTGGTTGCCGGCATGCGTTGCTATGCCATTTAAGAAGAAATTGTTTCTCCCTACGTGTCCTATTTCATTCGTCCGCCTCCCCTTCCTCTCCCATGTCCCATTCCCCTCTCGCGTTCCTACTCCGCCTCCTCCACCTTCCCTCTCCCCACTCCACTCCCCCTTCAACTCCTTTCCCTTGAATTCCCCTTTCCCCTCCCAGGTTCCCCTCCCCTTCCCGCAAACACCCTACCCGAGTTCCGCTCCCCCTCCCCCCCTCCCGCATTCAGTCCCGCTACATTCATTCAGTTTTCAAACAGCTCGCGTTCCACCTATTTTATACAAATTTCGTAATGCCAGAGCTCACCTGTAAAACACACAAACCTTGTCCTGACAATAACAACCACAAAAAAAAGTTTATCCAATTTGGTGCAGTCGTTCGGAAGTTATGCGCGTATATACATTTCGACGATTCATTTTTATTTACAAAGATACATAGATAATAATAACAATAAAAACGTATATTCATCAATAGATTTTTTACAGTATCACACATTTTATTCTTTTATCATTGAGTCTATTGACGAAAAGGTGACTGCTCAGCTACAATTCAGGATTTCTCCTGGAATGCAGGTGGTTTTCAGAAGTGCCTCTGAAAATGCCTTTCAGATAGATAGATAGATTGAAAACAAAGGTACCTAAAACACAAATGAAAAAGATTTTAAAAAATAAATCTAAAAATATAACATACTTGTTAGGTTATAATCACGTTAATTTTAAGGAATCCGTAAATTTTGTATATGACTAATAAAAAAATTCAAAATTCAAAAACATGTTGTGAATACTTAACGACGTCTACATTTTGATTACTTGTTATTTACATTAACTAAAAAGGGCTGAACTAATTTGGTTTTAAATGTGTCAAAATTTAAATGAAAATATCAGCGACATCGGCATCATAGTTCTGACCAAGGGCGGATCCAGCTTTGGCGCCAGGGGGGGGGGGGGTCACATAGCGCCAGGGGGGGGGGGGGTCACATAGTCGTGGTCAAGTCACAAGAAGTTATAATTTAATTTTGATAATAATAGATACAAGTAAAAAGTAGGTCCACCTAGGTCCTGGACCCGGCCAGGGGGGAGGTCATGACCCCCATGACCCCCCCCCCTGGATTCGCCCTTGGTTCTGACCAGTCTATGAACTGAACTAATTTGGTTTTAAATGTGTCAAAATTTAAATGAAAATATCAGCGACATCGGCATCATAGTTCTGACCAGTCTATGAACTGAACTAATTTGGTTTTAAATGTGTCAAAATTTAAATGAAAATATCAGCGACATCGACATCATAGTTCTGACCAGTCTATGAACTGAACTAATTTGGTTTTAAATGTGTCAAAATTTAAATGAAAATATCGGCGACATCGGCATCATAGTTCTGACCAGTCTATGAACTGAACTAATTTGGTTTTAAATGTGTCAAAATTTAAATGAAAATATCAGCGACATCGGCATCATAGTTCTGACCAGTCTATGAACTGAACTAATTTGGTTTTAAATGTGTCAAAATTTAAATGAAAATATCAGCGACATCGACATCATAGTTCTGACCAGTCTATGAACTGAACTAATTTAGTTTTAAATGTGTCAAAATTTAAATGAAAATATCAGCGACATCGACATCATAGTTCTGACCAGTCTATGAACTGAACTAATTTGGTTTTAAATGTGTCAAAATTTAAATGAAAATATCAGCGACATCGACATCATAGTTCTGACCAGTTTATGAACTGAACTAATTTGGTTTTAAATGTGTCAAAATTTAAATGAAAATATCAGCGACATCGACATCATAGTTCTGACCAGTCTATGTATTTTATCCATTATATCTAGTGTGCTTCGGATGCACTAAGGACAATAAGCATTTATCGCGTCATAATAAATAATAATAATTTATTAGTTTAGTATCTTTTATTTGTAACAATTTGAGATAATGATACCATCACTGTTTTAAAATTAAACAGATTTAATGAGTTTTTACAAATATTATATTATGCATTTTTTTCTGAAAGAATTATAAATATAGATACTAGCTGGTGTCCGGCATGCGTTGCAATGCCATCCAAAGAAATTTCTCCCTGCATGTCCTTTCCCGTGCGTCTCCGTTTCCTTCCACCTTCTCCCTCCCTCATCTCTTCCCTCTGCCTTTTTTCCTCCCTGCCGCTAAAATATATGAAATAAACAAATTTTCATTTTCATAAATGTCATAACGCCAGAGCTTACCATTATATACAGGCTATGTTACTCGCTGATAATGTAGCTTTGTATTGGTGAAAGTATTTTTAAAATCCGTTTAGTGGTTTAGGCGTGAAAGCGTAACAAACACACTCACTTTCGCATTTATAATATTACTATGGATTATTATTTTTTTACTTTTACAAATACCTATTTTCGACCTTTCAGTTACCAAAACTTTGTTTTTGCTTAAAACTCAATAAACAAAGCTTGCGAAATAAGAAGAAGCCACAAGCCAAAAATGCACGTATTCTTGGTGTCCTTATATCGCCACGATTTTTTTTTTTTTTAAATTAGGTCCACACAGGAGGCACCGAGGAAAACAATTTCCCTAGGGGCCTATGTCATCTTTGAGGATGGTGTGTGGAGGGTTTTTTAAGAGAAAGAAAGGAGAAGAAGATATGTGAAGGAAAAAGGTAAGAGGTGTGGGTAGGAATCTGGGGGTCAGTGTGGCCAGGAGTGACGGACGTATGAATCTATTCCTCATACTGCGGTGCAAGGCGAAGGGTCGGGAGAATCCGGCTGGAGAGGTCAAAAGGCCAATCAGTCTCCTCCGATCTAGCCCGCCACGCAGTGGTTGGGCAAACGTATCCACCACCAAGACCTAGACAAACCTCATCCCATGAATCCGGGCACCCCTGCTAAGTCACCAAACGTAGCGAACCACTTGGGGTGACCTTTGGCAGGGGTGTTGGTTGTCCAATAAATGGTTCCTGGGGCGGCGCGGCGCTACCCATTCCCGCCTCCCAAATTAAAACTAAAATTACAGGTAATGGGCATAAAAATCGTCTGGCAAAAGGGGTCTCTGAATTATTCGTGATTAATTTTGTGAATTATTTTATAAGAAAGAAAAAAGGTAATCAAGGGAAACTGATACAGATAATTTTAAGCATAAATTTATATTTTCAAAAAGTTATTTATTATAAGCCTTCACACATTTCTAATGAAAAAAATATTATTTTTAGTAGTTTACACTTATATTTTAAACTAAGCAATTAATTTTTTTATTTTAATTCTACTCAGGGGAAACGGTAGGAAAAAGCTTTAATTTATTAAAAGCTTTTTATTTGGAGTTTATCATGTAAACTGATTTAAGGTAAAGATTGATCGAAAATAGTGATTTAGCACTAAGTTTTTTATTTAATTAAATGAAGACAATATTAGCGAAACTCAATCGAAATCTGGAGACAGAAAAATCAGAAAAGATATTGGCTCCGCTGGGACACGAACCCAGAACCCTTTTACATGGAAACAGCTCTACCGATTAAGCTACGGAGCCCATATTAATTCGGTCACTTTTAACTGTATCATACTTCGACTAAGAACTACCAACATTATCTTCACTTACTTAACGCACATATTATTGGCTGCTATCTTTATAAAAAAAAATTAATAATAAAAATTAAGTTTTTTCTTGACTGATATCATTTTCGTATGAATAATAAAATGCGTGTATTATGATTATTGTACCGCACCAACTAAATAGGTATGCATTATTAAAAATAACCGAGTGCAGTTAGTATTTTCTACGCTTTTCCGCCGCTGAAAGAAATTTCCACCGCTGAAATTTGCGCAGTCACATTATTTAACTGTACAGTGAGTGTATCCTCCTCGGGATGTTGGTTGCTGGTGTCAGGAGTGAACAGCCTCCGCCCTCCCCGCAGCCCCCGCCCTACCCTCCCGCCCCCGCCAACGCATGCGCGCCCTGACACCCGTCTCCCGGCCACCCAGTGCAGTAGCGCAGGCCGAGCGGTACGGTCTAGACCTAGCGAGCCCCGGCCCGACCCGAGCCGAATCACAACTCAAAATTTAGAAACAAAAAAAGTCAACCCGTCTGGAGTTTCTGAGACTGAGTTAAGATGGCTGGAGAGGCTCCGCTGTGAACGTTTAAGGGTTGTTCGAGACGCTCTGTTTTGTGGCAGGATTCTTTTGTGATTGTGTACCTTAAATGGCGCTAGTGTGTGTGAACTTTCTACAGGTGCGACCGCCGGAGTTCTTTTGGATTTTCCCGGCTTTGTGATGATCCTGGAGGAATCTGAGATCATTAAGTCTGCCACAGCTTCCACGTTCTTCTCGTCTCTCTGTACGGTATGTCAAATTCTTCTCGTGTTCTTAATTCTTACTTATCTGGCCAGGCACGAAGCACGTTGGTCAAAAAGCTGTCGGTGTCGGGTGGACGTCACGTGACGTGATGCTGGAATCTTAATTGAATGTTGGCAGGGTGATTTGAATACGAATCTTTTGGCTGTTTTCCCCTTCATACTTTTCCGGCTTTTATGATCTGGGAAATGGAATCGCAAACAATCTGTGTTATTCATTTGCGAACTCGATTTTTCACGAATCGGGAGATGAATTTGGGATGAAAAGCGGACCGGTTGAATTCAGCGACATCTGAAAGTATATATTATAGATTGTTTCTGATCTCAAAACATCTGTCGCGATATTGAATTTTACAGGCGTTGTGTAAATTATCAAAAACACATTATATGATGATATGTTTTGAGAAAAATCACAAAAAATTATAAATTCTCCATATTATTGTAATCTTCATGTTGAAACCAAAATTTCAAATTAATTTTTTTAATTTATTTTGATTCGAAATGTAACAGAAAAATTACCTATAAGTCACGATTTACATAAATACATGTGTTTTTTTAAAAATTTAAATACATTTCTCTCTCCTTGGATACAACCAAAGGTGACTCAGAATTTACGCGCTTTTAATTATTTTCTCAAAGAATGTGTTTTTTTTTTATGTATTTTTATCACCAAAAAAACCCATTTCACTTGTGAGACTGTCTGTGATCGTAAATCTGGTCAATGAACTCGGATTTGTTTTGAATGGAAATGATTGTGTCAAGATTTAAGACAAGCGATGAAGTACCAACTTAACCGTAAGTAATATTTTTTTAACCAAAAAATATTTACATTCTGTGTTTGAGATGTGTGTATGTATCTTTTGCATAATGTTTTTAGAGAATCTTGTCAAGAAAAGTCAGATTTCATTATTTTTCAAGGGTGTGCGATTTTTCCATTTTTAAGAAAGCGTTATTTACAATCTAACTAGATTTACTAAAGCTGTTAATTCGAAATATGAATTTCTGATTGTCTCTCTGCTTTGTCATCAAAAAATTATAATTATTATACATAATATAAATAAAATTAACAATATTTGTTTGTGAAAAATATGGTTCCTATTATCCAAATATTTTATAAATACTTTCAGCTTCACAAATTCTACAATAAATTATAACATGTCTGCGCTAATGTTATTATAAATAGCAAAAACTGGGATCATATTATACTACTTTATCATATAAATAAAAATTAAATATAGAATTTGAACAATTCATCAAATTTCAAAGTTAATATTAAAGTTCTTTGAAAAATCTATTGTAGTTCTGTTACTATCCAAGTGCTGTAAACAAACGCGATGGCCTACGATGAAATAATAACAGATCTTGAAAAGAGCTTTCACAGAACTTGAAATTTTCCTTTGAAAATTGATGAATTGTTAAAATTCTGTGAAACGTCCCTAAACTTTAATCACACACTACTCGTCTAAATTTGCAATACTAATATCATTTATAACTTCAACATTACAGTTTTACTTTTATAATATAAGAAAAGGCTCATTTTTTCTATATTGTCAACTTGATAACATAAAACAGGTAATGATTGTTTCCCGGATTTAAATTCCTATAGACATTATCTGAAATAGAGTTATTTGAATTTTATAAATTTAATATACCTACTCCCTTGTACCTAGATTGCATGCAGTTGGCAATACTTTTTACGGAGTAGTAGATGTTGTAAACTGCCTGGAATATAGATACAAGAAGGCTACAATAACTTTCTCGATAATAATAATCAATGTTAGAATAATATACATGGATTCTACATAATTTAAATAGAATAACCACTCTTATTGTATATAAAAAAACATTGTTATTAAAATGATACCACAAAATAAGTTTCCACCAAATTATTATTTGTATCACATTTTTGTGAAAGCCTAGTCTAACTAATAATTTAAATTAATAAATATCGAAAGGCGTTATTAATGGAAATAATATTAAAAAAATGTTAAATCATTTTTAGGATCAACAATAAAATAGTACGAGGAAATATCAATTAAAAAAAAAATTGTGCATAATCTGCAATAGTATTTAAAAATGATAGAAATAAGTAATCAATATTTGTTAAAGATTTTCTAAGTTGTCCTTACTAAAGAGCTTTGCGGTGAGGTGAATTACATTTTGTTGTTGGTTTTTTTATTTCGTTTTTGATTTTTTAGAAAATTATTTTTTATTTGTATTTTGCAAGATCAGTAAGTTAAATGTCAACGTGTTTTTTGTACTCGTCCCCTTTATAATTTTTTTCTGGTGTTTGTTATTTTTTGATAATTTTTAAAACTTTTATTTCTTTTACCAAAAGAGAATTATTTTAAAGATTGCTTTTGAGTCAAGAATGAAGCATCAAATAAGTTATTAATAATATTGTTGTCTATATTGGTGACCGGACAACTCAGAAGCATCTCAGAAAGGTCATTAAGAGTGATGATAAAAAATATGATAACATTTATTAAATAGGTTAAGTTAGGTTAGGGTCTCCGGCTATTTTAAAATGATTTTTTCATAACTTTTAATGACCTTTCTGAGGTGTTTCTGAGATGGTTTCATACTGAGTTGGCATGGAACCGTCTATGATATATATTTGCATGTATATTTGGAACGTCAACACATTTGAAGATGTTTTCTTAGATAGTCCTACGAGTTCTTTCGTATAATCTTATTTACAAATTAAAAAAAAGATTTGTAATGATTATTGTAACGCCGACATTTTTTGTTGTCGTAGGAAGATTATAAATGTTTCTAACTTATACCTGAGACATTGTCTCGTGGTCCCTTTGCAAAGAAAACGAAAGGGATTTATATATTGAGGACATAGTACTAAAGTTAACCAACTCCATCGAATACCTCATTCTTTAGCCAACGTTTCGGACGGCGAAATTTTCATAATCATATGTAAGATTGGAGTCGAGTTCAGACTTAGAAGAGATGAGATGTTGAATGGAGGGGAGGCAATTTTAGATAAGGCTTGATAGAAGAGCGTATATTTGTTTAGAGAGAGACAATAAAAAAATATGTGATCTGAAATTCCCAATTCTTGACCACATAGAGAAAAATTTAGAGAGTCAAACACGTGCATACTACAACGACATACGACAACAGCATACAATGACCAAAAAATATGTGATCTAAAAATCTAAAAATCCCAAAACCACATAGAATAAAATCTAGAGAGTCAAACACGTGCATACTACAACGACATATTACAACGGCATACAATGACCAAAAAATATGTGATCTAAAAATCCCAATTCTTGACCACATAGAGTAAAATCTAGAGAGTCAAACACGTGCATACTACAACGACATACGACAACGGCATACGATGACCAAAAAATATGTGATCTAAAAATCCCAATTCTTAACCACATAGAATAAAATCTAGAGAGTCAAATACGTGCATACTACAACGACATACGATGACCAAAAGATATGTGATCTAAAAATCCCAATTTATGACCACGTAGAGTAAAATCTAGAGAGTCAAGCACGTGTATACTACAACGACATACGACATACAACAACGGCATACGATGACCACAAAATATGTGATCTAAAATTACCAATTCTTGACCACATACAGTGAAATCGTGAGAGTCAAACACGTACATTTTAAAAATGTGAGAAGGAATAAAAGAATATCAAATTTTCATTTGTATAAGAGAAAACATAAATATTTAGTAAAAATGGGAGTATTGTTAAAACCACGGTTTTGATGGGATAGTCCTTTGTATTGAGGCATAGCAGGCTCCCTTGGATTGTCTAACAATGTGCAAAAATTCTGCCTAAACATTGCGGAATCTATTTTTGAGAATGAAAAATGTCGGATATGGTTTGCAAGGATAACAGAATGGTTGGATGGTCCGTGTTTTGCCAAGGAATCCGCAATACTGGTATTCACGATGCAAATATGTCCAGGAATCCAAATCAGAGATAGTGTTTTTCCAGAGCTTTGAATGGAGGCTATCAGAACTCGAATATGGCATAAAAGTGATCATCAGGATGAAGAAGAGGACTGAATTTAAGTTTTTGGAGGGAACTGAGAGACAGAGAGAGCAAGAGAACGTTCAAAATGCTTTAAAATAATCATATTATTATTATTTTCTAGCTGGTTCCCGGCATGCCTTTGCTACGCCATTTAATAAAGAAATTGTTTCTCCCTGCTTGTCCTTTCCCATTCATTCCGTTACCCTTCCACCTCCCATTCCTCTCCACCTTCCCTCTCCCCAGTCCACTTTCCCCCTTACCCCGTCCCACGAACCCCCCTCCCGAGACCCCCCCCCCCTCCCCGAGTTCCCTCCCCCCTTTCCCCCTCCCTCCTACCCCCCTGCATTCCATACATTCATTCCCGATACATTTAGGCTCGCATGCCACCAATAGCAATTTTTTATACAAATTTCATAATGCCAGAGCTCACTGGAAGTTTTATAAAAACCTTGTCTGACAATAACGAACACCCAAAAAAAATAATTATCCAATTTGGTGCAGTCGTTTGAAAGTTATGCGCTTAGAAACCACATTCAGCGATTCATTTTTATATTATAGATTAAAATATTAATGAATTTATTAAATTTAAGTCCTTTATGCTGAGGCATAGCATAGCATAGCATGGCCCTTGGATTATCTAGCAATGTGCAAAAATTCTGCCTAAACATTATGGGACATGTCTTTGAGGAAAGAAACAATTTCAGAAAACGGAATATGGAAATAGACATGCTAAAATAGGGAAAATCTTTATTTCTTAATTAAAAAAAAATACTGAACCGAGTCAGTGGACACCCATAATTTTTCACTAAACAAACACAAAATATTGTTAACGATTAATGTAAAATAAATACGGAATAATTTTGACAATTCATATGTAAAAGCCCCTAAAAAGGCGTTTATAAATAAATAAATAAAAATCTGATTTTTTGGATTTGGGGCATTTCAGCACCATATATTATTTGAAGGAAAAATAACGCATTCGATGAAAATCTTTATATTGCTGGAACAAAACTAGTGAGGTACAGAGTTATTGTATACTTGGGCTGCAATGTAAATGATGGATGGGATTCGGTTGAAATCGTATGCCGCGTTGAGCAAGCTCGTGCAACCTTAATCCGCATGAAAAGATGTTCTGCAGTCATAATCTCAACCTTGGATTACGAATGCGAATGGTCAGATGCTACGTGTTTTCGATATTATTTTATGGAATGGAAACATGGACGCTTACTGAAGAACTAATTAGGCGACTTGAGGCATTTGAGATGTGGATCTACAGAAGAATACTTAAAATAACTGGATGGACAGGGTTACGAATGAAGATGTTATGGTTCGGATGAATAAAGAAAAAGAAGTTATTAAAACTATAAAAATTCGAAAACTTCAATATCTTGGACATGTGATGAGACATCCAGAGAAGTATGAGATCTTGCATCTCATAATGCATGGAAAGATTGCCGGAAGACGGGGCCCTGGAAGAAGAAGAACCTCATGGCCGAAAAACCTGAGACAGTGGTTTGGCCAGTCTACCGGCCGCAGTAAACAAAGTCCGCTTAGCCAACACGATAGCCAACGTCCGTTGAACGGATAGGGCACAAGAAGAAGAAGAATATTATTTGAAAAAGTCGTGAGTTGTGAAAGGGTTTAGATTTGTGGAAAAACTCTCCAAAACTAAAAATCAAATTTCCATAATTAAAAAAAAGAATGCATTAAAATTGTATATTTCCCGAATAGCATTATTATTAGTTCGTGTTAGTGTTTCTCCCATATGAAAATGAATTACCTGATCCAATATGCGAATCTGAAATTCAAATTAGTATTTGAATTGCACTCGGGAATGCATCATTGCAATATAAAACAATCGACGGCTGAACAATGTATTATTGTGAGTGCGCATTGAGTTGGATGAAATTTGAGTTGATTAAAGATTGGACGGGGGCGAGGAAGGCTGGAATGGCGGAACACGAGAGGAAATGGAGGTATTTTCATATAATCATTTATCCGCGAGCTTTGAATGCCGTTTAATAATAGGTTGCTAAGACTCGTCAATCCGGCAAATTGAAAACCTTATTGATAAAAGTCAAAGCTTTCAAATTGGAAACTAATTTTGACGCGCATCAAAAGATAATATATTACTTTGATCACCATCTACTAATAGTCAATCTAGTAAAATTGTTTGCGAGCAAATTCAACTTGTATACCGTGATGGACAAGAAGTCTCATTTCACCCTAAAATACAAAAGAAGTTTTCACGTTCGAAAAAGCCTACCGAAATTTTTTTTTTCGAAATTTATTAGATCAGAACGGACATTTCTGTGACATCTGTCGTCACTCAACAAAGTGATGACAAGACTGTAAACACTTCAATTTATAATAGACCACTTGCATGGATTTCATAATGACTTGGAAAAAAACGTGTGTATAGATTTTTCTACTAAGATTACGAAAATGTTACTAAATATTTTTAGAAATTTATAGTTTTTTTTTAAAATAAATAAATCCTTTTTTTGGGCTCGTGACGTCACTACATGAAAATGTTTCGTCTCCGATAATATTCAATTAATTTTATAAAATTTCACACTGATTTTTTAAAATATATTGCAACACTTCGATTTCCGGCGATTTTTGATTTTGACACTAATGGTACGGCCACACCAGGGCCAACTTCGGCTGCACAATTGTAGGCAACTGATAAGATACAGCGCCGAATCAGCTGTTCGATGTCCGCCATTGTTCGAAGTTCTGAGTTGGAATGGATGGCTTTGGTGTGGAAGTTGCATAAAATTCACTTGCTTTATTGCCTGCGAACTTCGTTACAGGTACTTTAGTATGGTGGTTACACGAATCCATTTTTAAATAACTTCGAGAATATTTAAAGAAACTAAAATATTTAAATTTATATGATGATATATTTATAAGAATTGATGTTATACAGACGGTTTTTTAAAATTAATTATTGTTTTTTCGCACCCATAAAATTATGTCCCGTCTTTCCGGTTAATAAAAAAATGGTCCGAAAAAAATTCGGAGAGTCTGCAAGAATATTTACCTAAACCGGAAAATTTTTTTAAAAAAGTGTGATGTAAGTGGCCTAGTGAGTTCTTGCTTCAGTATAGAGGTAGCAGTATGGAGATGTGTATGTACTTTAGTTTTAGAGATTTAGTTTCAACCAATAAAAAGGCAGAAGGTAGTTTATGAGTTTCAAGTGACCAATCGAAAGATAATGGATCTGAACCAGTCCTAGAGACAAATAAATGACCAGCAGATCAGATAGCTTAGGGAACGTATCCATACTACGTGACCAATTTTTTGCAATTTTTAACCCCCCCCCCCCGGTGACCAAAAACCTAAGCCCCCTGCCGCTCATTTGTACCAAGCGTGGTATTTTGAAGACCCACCCCCCCTGAACGGGTCATGTAGTATGGGTACATTCCCTTAGGTGGATAGCGATCATCACGATACCTAAAGGCCGGTCTCTTGTAACCATTTCCACAAACAATACCTCACACATTACCATAAACATGGAACTGGGCTACAACGTATTTTTATTATCTACTCTTTTTTAACAATAGCTCCACACAGGAGTTGGAGGATTTAAAATTTGGGGTTAGTTTTCGTATTTTTCAATGCCAAATAAAAAAAAAATACAAAAAACAAAAAATATTTATATTTTCTTGACATGGACAGTGGACACTCAAATCACCTAGCGGTATGAAATATACTTTAAAATCTATTCTCATAACTACAAATATACATAAAAAATTTCATAAAAATCGGTCAAGCCGTTTCGGAGGATTGCGACCACAAACACCGCAACGCGAGATTTTTATATATAAGTTAATGATTATAATTTCGGGGGCTAACGGTTGGCGGGGAAAATTAAAAAATTCGCAAAACAAAATTCGCTGGACTTGGTTGACTGGTAAATGACTTTTATATTATCTCTAACTAGCAGACCCGGCCACGCGTTGCTGTGGCTAACGAAACACAACGCCATTACCCACCATTTATAAAATCCACACCACCCGCTTGCCAGCTGCCCGCTGCCCGCTGCCTGAATTGAATATTTGAATTTCTCGACTTTTCTCTACTATAATAAGCATGTTTTTATACATATAAACCTTCCTCTTGAATCTCTCTATCTATTGGTGAAAACCGCATGAATATCCGTTGCGTAGTTTAAAAGATCTATGCGCACATACATTTTGAGCGACTTCATCAAATAAAATAATTCAAATCAAATACCTACTTACTCTAGGACATCTATTTTCCAATTTCTTCCGTAGAACGAATTTCAAAAGTGACTATAGTACGGCCCGCCAGCCGTTTTAAATCGCACAAAAATATGTTTTCTTTGAATTTCTTGGCTTTTCTCTACTATAATTTACATGTATTATACATATAAACATTCTTCTTCAATCACTCTATCTATTGGTGAAAACCAATGAAAATCCGTTGCGTAGTTTAAAAGATTAACGCCCACATCCATTTTGAGCGACTTCATTTTATACTATGTAATGATGATGATGATAGCTTCCTTAGAAAACCTTTCTCACTTGTTACAAAAAGAGACATTATAATACGGCTCTCAGCGGAGGCACTATTCCCATGATTTATAAATTGCATCACGTACCAGATACCCTGTATATTTGTATAATATTTACATCACGTCAGTGTCAGTCTGGTAAATGACCCCCCTTTGGTTTAAACACATAGTCAGGATATCAAGTGAAGCCATCTCGATGAGATTTTCCACGTTCTTCCTCTATCTCATTTCCTATCTCAGTAAACTCCATTTGATTGTAAAACGTTGGAACTTTATCATGCGCCGGATGTAAAATAAATTGTAGTTGCATTTAGAAGAAGCCTTCAAAAACACAACTTCTATCTATCTTCTATCTTCTCTTCTTCTATATAAATAAAAATGAATCGCCGAAATGTATGTACGCGCATAACTTCCGAACGACTGCACCAAATTGGATAATTCTTTTTTTTGTGTTCGTTATTGTCAGGACAAGGTTTGTATAAAACCACTGGTGATCTCTGGCATAATGAAAATTTTATAAAAAATTGCAATAGGTGGTACGCGAGCTGTAGAAAAATGAATGCAGAGGGTAGAGGGACTGAATGTATTGGAGGGGGTGGGGAACCTGGAGGTGGGTTTGGAGTGGAGTGGGGAGAGGTGATGGAGGAGGAAATGGAACAAGACGAATGGGAAAGGACACGCAGGGAGAAATAATTTATTTATTAAATGGCATAGCAACGCATGCCGGGGACCAGCTAGTATTCTTATAAAATACACAATCAATTAAAACATAAATACGAGTATGTAGGTATTACAGTGAAAATATTTATTTTTGCTGATTTTACAGATTTTCTCACTTACGTGAGGACAATCCAGTTTTAAAAAATTCAAAGAGATAAATAAAATAACAAAAAACTACTAAGTCAAAGGGTATATAACCTTAATACATAAAAATGATTGTTTGTTTGTTTGTCTTTTATGTGTTCCTAAACTATTCATCCGATTGCGATGAAATTTTGGTGAGTTTTTTATTTTATTTTTTTATTTTTTAATTATTATTGTACAACAGAATAATTCCAATTACAGTACAATTTAGTTACCCTATCAGCATTTAGGCAAGTGACTCTTCAATAATATTTTTAAGGCATATAAAGAACAGTCACTTACATCCAAATGGTTTGCAATTTCATTTAACAGCACCACTCCCCTCGTCATGCTATGCTTTGCCAAGACGTCTGTTCTGCCGTTCGGTACTTTAAATAAGTCATGATGTCGACTTCGGCTGTAGTGGTCTGGTACATATAAATCATAGCATCCCAAGAGAAATGGGCTATCGATGAAATTGTTCCAAATTTTGAAAGACAAAATAGCAAGACTTGCTTTCCGTCTAGTTTCTAGACTCACAGAATCAGTTTCCTCAAGTAAGTCAATATGGTGCATGAACCTTGGTTAGGTTCTATGCTTCCGCATATAAACATACCTGAGAAATTTCTTCTGGATTTGCTCTAACATATCAATGTACTTCTGGTGGTACGGTGCCCAAACATCGCTCGCGTACTCCAACTTGCTTCTCAGTATGCCTTTAAATAACGCTAGCATAGCTTCTTGGTTATCAAACTGCTTACAAGTTGATAACAAGTTACAAGTTGAGTTGTTGTGCACACGCCCGCGAAGGTTTCTATGTTTACTGGTGAGCTCTAGCGTTATGAAATTTGCATTGTAAATTGTTGTTTTAAAATTTTTACAATAGTGTGCCAATTGTTTGAAAAATGTGTGTATTTCATAAAGTTTGGCGACAGGGGGAGAAGGAGGGGGGGGGATTCTTGAGAGGGGAATTGTTTTCCAAAACAGAATTTCATTTTGGGATATATTGTTGAAAAAGAGGTAATTTATTTGAAATTGAATGTCAATCAGGAATATTTGAGAACATGTTATTTTCTGTCTTTACCCGAGGGGTTTTAAAAATTGTAAGGGCGGGATGTTTCAAGCCAAATGATCTTTTAACTTTTATAGCTGTGTGTGACACAGTCTTAGATTGCTATATATGAAGAAAAAAATCACAGAACTGCCTAAAGTATAAAGGACTAAAGATGCAAGATGAAATGCCTGAAAATATGAAGAATGAAGAAAGAATAAATGTATTTAAAAAGAAATTTATGCTTTCTGTAAAATATTTAAGTTTGAATAATGAAATGTTTCATTGTGCGTATTAGTTTATATTCTAATGTAGTATAAACTAACTCAATCTATAGGTATATGTAAAAATCAAAGTATGCTTGCTTCTGTCTATGTATGTACATAAGTGAGGGTTCCATGCCAACTCAGAATGAAACCAATTCAGAAACACCTCAGAAAGGTCAATAAAAGCTATGAAAAAATAATTTTAAAATAGCCAGTAACCCCAATCTAACTTAACCTATTTAATAATTTTTTTTTTAATTTTTTTTTATTACCACTCTTAATTATATGAGATGTCTATGTATTGCTGTATTAAGCATAGGAAATCATTGAAACGTTCAAAATACCTTCTTTAAATACCCGCGAAGGTTTGTGGATTATTACAACCACGTGACAATACATCTGAAAAGCTTAATTATTACAAAAACTCTTGCAAAACTGTCAAAAATTTCAAAATTTGAGAATGATATTTTGCAAAACAATGATTGTTAAAACAAAATTCAATTTTCGAAATTCTTTAAATTAATGAAATTATTTTAAGTACCTACTCGCATCATACTTTGAATCGAATCAAGAATTATAAATATTTCTTTGTTAGGTACCAAATTTGATTGATTGTTCTTATAAAATTACATCATTATCAACCATAGTAAATAGTATAACCATGTTTGTTGATAATTTTACGTTTTTCTTTATTATGTTTTATGTTCTTCTTTTTTATGTTTTTCTTTATTATGTTTATTTTTTTTCTTTTTGTCATTTAAATTTAATAAGTTGAGCAGGTAAAAATACTAAACCAATATTTAACATAATGGAACGTAATTGGTCTACAAAATATGAAATTTTATTGTTATAAAATTATTTTACTGTACCTACGACTGTTTGTTTCCTCAATAAAAAGAGAAAAATAATAATGTACAAAAATTAATGTAAAATAAAAATTTGAATAAAAAAATTGTAATAGGTGGCACGCGAGCTGTTTGAAAACTGAATGTACTGGGACTGAATATAAAGAACCCGGGAGGGGGGGGTGGCAGGACGGGGGCGCGGGAGAGGGGAGGGGGATGGCGGGGAAAGTGGAACGCAGGAGGGGAAGGGACGCGGGAGGGAAACGGGGACGCACGGGAAAGGACATGCACGGAGAAACAATTTATTTCTTTGAATATGGCACTGCAACGCATGCTGTGAACCATCTAAATAATAAAACAAATACAAACAAAAACAATATAACCGTTTTAATTTCATGTAGTTTCTAAAACAACAGAAGGCGCGTGTTATATGCTTTATAAGCTGTGTCCATTACATGTTATGTAAGCTGTGTCCTACCTATTTAAGGCTGTAGGGTTTAGGTACAGCATCCCCGCAACGCTCAACTCGTCGGCCGAGATTGATTAAGCCGCCTAATCTGGGCGGGATTGGCGAGAAGTGCCGCGGGCGCCGAGTCAATCTCATTATGTAATCTTGCCTGGTGATCGCTCAATCGGCGGATTCCAGCCTGGGGAGAGATGGCACTGGCCGAGAGCCACAAGGTAGGTACCTACTTAGTACAGGGTGGTCTAGGAGGTAAACGAGTTGCAATTGGGCGTAAGTTGTTTTGTCTTTTTTTTTACATGAACTCCACGCAGGAGGCCCTGAGGATAATAATTTCCCTCAGGGCCTATATCAGATGCTGTGTGGAGGGTCTTTTGAGGAGAGGGAAGAATGGACATTGGTCTTGAAGAGAACCATGTTGTAGGAAGGAGGAAGCACAGAGGCCGGCAAATCGTTGCACAGCCGAGCTGTTGAACACAAGAACGAGTCGAAAAAGCGACCTGTTCTCATGTCATGTCAACCGTATACATAATGTTGGGCACGCGTTTGGCGTGTTTCCCGGTATAATATGCACCGGTGCCGAGGGGATCAATGACGCTAGTTCCTCGCAGCATCTTCCATTGTAATACCGGTAGAACAAGGACAGCATTCCCAACCGACGCCTGTGCTCTAAAGATTGCAATCCGTCTGTTAAGATGGAAGAATCTATCAAACGGACCGCCCGTTTCTGCACAGAGTCGAGGGTATTTTTCAGGTATTTAGGAGCTCCAGACCAGAGGTGGCTACCAAGTTCAAACGTGGGGCGCACTTGTGATTTGTACAGGGTTAGCAGTTGTGTACTATTAAAGCATCTGCGGGCCCTGTACAGTACGTCCAGTTTTTGGGAGGCTAACGTTACTCTGTATCGGGTGGTTAAAAAAAAAGTAATGTTAGAAAGAGATAGCTGTTCGCTGCACTGTTTGTTAGGTCAATCACGTGTTATATCTTCAAATAAAAAAAAAATCTATAAAATCAATCAATCTATCGGTTGGTTTTCAGTAAAAATGTAAGAAAAAAAGTGACATTTATATATATTATTTATTTTTCTTATTTGGTCTTGAATACTTCAATAATTAATTATATTCAATCGTTAATTATATTACTTTTTTTCTTATTTGGACTCATTCAATATTAATTATCATTATTATTTTACATAGTATAAAATGAAGTCGCTCAAAATGTATGTGCGCATAGATTTTCGTGCGGTTTTCACCAATATATAGATTGATTCAAGAGGAAGGTTTATATGTATAATGCATGCTTGTTATAGTAGAGAAAAGCCGAGAAATTCTAATATTCAATTCAGTCAGCGGGCAGCGGGCAGCGGGCAGCTGGCAAGCGGGTGGTGTGGATTTTATAAAGGTTGGGTAATGGCGTTGTGTTTAGTTAGCCACAACAACGTGTGGCCGGGTCTACTAGTTAATTATATTCCAATAGTTAATTATATTATTTGTTTTTGAAGTGAAAACTTCTTTAGCACCGTTGCTATTTGAAACCCTATGAAACGAAAAAGCGACACTAAAAAGACACAAACACATACATCTATAGGATTTAGCCTTCCAGAGAATGAGATAGAATAATCGGTCTCCTCTTCGTGCGGTGATTCGAAGCCTCCCCACTCATGTCTACTTTAGTTTTCTGAAGGTTTCACTTCTACCGCGTGTGAACTGCACACTTGTAATTTTAACTTATTTGATCTTGAATACTTCATTAATTAATTATACTTAAATGGAATTATTTTATTTGTTTTTGACATGAATACTTCAATAATTAATACTTTTGGTCGTCACTTAGGAGGAATATAAACGCTAGAAATATTTCGAATCTCATGCCTGCAAAATTTTAAAATCGAGCGTCTTTTTGCACGAGGCTAGTAAGCGAAAAAGTGGTTTTTATTTATTTTGTGCATAATTTTATAAGAACGAAAAAAAGTTAGAACATGGAAAACCTCAAAAATAGTCTTAGCCATAAAGGGGTATTTTTTTAAAATTGTCTCTTGTATTACTTCATAGTTAAGTCATGAAAAAATATTTTTTTTGGTGGTTTACGCTTATATTTTTTGTAACGTAAATAATAATTTTATTGTAATTCCAATACATAGAAAAGCTAGTAAAAGCTTCGATTTATCCGTAGCATATTTTTTGATGTTCATACTGTAAGCCGATTCGTCGTAAAGATTAATCAAAATAGTATCTAAATAGGATTTCACGTATATATTCATCTTAAAACAAAAAAAGTGTTCCCTTTATTTTTAACTAGCAGACCCGACCACACGTTGCTGTGGCTAACGAAACACAACGCCATTACCCAACCTTTATAAAATCCACACCACCCGCTTGCCAGCTGCCCGCTGCCCGCTGCCTGAATTGAATATTTGAATTTCTCGACTTTTCTCTACTATAATAAGCATGTTTTTATACATATAAACCTCCCCCTTGAATCACTCTATCTATTGTTGAAACCCGCATGAATATCCGTTGCGTAGTTTAAAAGATCTATGCGCACATACATTCTGAGCGACTTCATCAAATAAAATAATTCAAATCAAATATCTACTTACTCTAGGACATCTATTTTCCAATTTCTTCCATAGAACGAATTTCAAAAGTGACTATATGTAGTACGGCCCGCCAGCCGTTTTAAATCGCACAAAAATAAGTTTTCTTTGAATTTCTCGGCTTTTCTCTAATATAATTTACATGTATTATACATATAAACATTCCTCTTCAATCACTCTATCTATTGGTGAAAACCGTATGAACATCCGTTGCGTAGTTTAAAAGATTAACGCGCACATACATTTTGAGCGACTTCATTTTAGACTATGTAATTTCAAAAGTGACTATATGTAGTACGGCCCGCCAGCCGTTTTAAATCGCACAAAAATAAGTTTTCTTTGAATTTCTCGGCTTTTCTCTAATATAATTTACATGTATTATACATATAAACATTCCTCTTCAATCACTCTATCTATTGGTGAAAACCGTATGAACATCCGTTGCGTAGTTTAAAAGATTAACGCGCACATACATTTTGAGCGACTTCATTTTATACTATGTAATTTCAAAAGTGACTATATGTAGTACGGCCCGCCAGCCGTTTTAAATCGCACAAAAATAAGTTTTCTTTGAATTTCTCGGCTTTTCTCTAATATAATTTACATGTATTATACATATAAACATTCCTCTTCAATCACTCTATCTATTGGTGAAAACCGTATGAACATCCGTTGCGTAGTTTAAAAGATTAACGCGCACATACATTTTGAGCGACTTCATTTTATACTATGTAATTTCAAAAGTGACTATATGTAGTACGGCCCGCCAGCCGTTTTAAATCGCACAAAAATAAGTTTTCTTTGAATTTCTCGGCTTTTCTCTAATATAATTTACATGTATTATACATATAAACATTCCCCTTCAATCACTCTATCTATTGGTGAAAACCGTATGAACATCCGTTGCGTAGTTTAAAAGATTAACGCGCACATACATTTTGAGCGACTTCATTTTATACTATGTAATTTCAAAAGTGACTATATGTAGTACGGCCCGCCAGCCGTTTTAAATCGCACAAAAATAAGTTTTCTTTGAATTTCTCGGCTTTTCTCTAATATAATTTACATGTATTATACATATAAACATTCCTCTTCAATCACTCTATCTATTGGTGAAAACCGTATGAACATCCGTTGCGTAGTTTAAAAGATTAACGCGCACATACATTTTGAGCGACTTCATTTTATACTATGTAATTTCAAAAGTGACTATATGTAGTACGGCCCGCCAGCCGTTTTAAATCGCACAAAAATAAGTTTTCTTTGAATTTCTCGGCTTTTCTCTAATATAATTTACATGTATTATACATATAAACATTCCTCTTCAATCACTCTATCTATTGGTGAAAACCGTATGAACATCCGTTGCGTAGTTTAAAAGATTAACGCGCACATACATTTTGAGCGACTTCATTTTATACTATGTAATTTCAAAAGTGACTATATGTAGTACGGCCCGCCAGCCGTTTTAAATCGCACAAAAATAAGTTTTCTTTGAATTTCTCGGCTTTTCTCTAATATAATTTACATGTATTATACATATAAACATTCCTCTTCAATCACTCTATCTATTGGTGAAAACCGTATGAACATCCGTTGCGTAGTTTAAAAGATTAACGCGCACATACATTTTGAGCGACTTCATTTTATACTATGTAATGATAATGATGATGATAATGATGACTAGCTGGGGTACCCGGCTTCGCTCAGGGAGTTGAAATGAGATTGAACTGACGTTCGAACCTACGACAAATCTTGCTTTATATACCCTTATGCAATACAATGGGTAGCCCCTGGGGCTACCCCACCTATACAAAAAAAAACCTCGAATGATCCACAATGTTCTAAAACATTCCACAATATTCTAGAGTGTTCTGGAATGTTCTACAACGATGTTCCCGATTCCCTATTACCGAACATTCTACCTAGAACAATCCAGAATGCTTTGAAATTCTCTCGAATACTCTCGAATTTTCTGGACTGTTCTACAAATTTCTAGAGGGCGAAATTTTCCACCCTTATATCTTCAAAAACACGTCCTTCAGGTAAAAACGGGAATCTTCCATATGGATGGGGGATTGAGGGCTACCACACCATTGATCGTACCGGGACTAGTTTCTCAGTTTGAGCGGGACGCACACTTTTGTACATTTTCTTTAATAATATATGTTTGTATATTGATTATCTAGTATATAAAATTCTCGTGTCACGGTGTTTGTTACCATACTCCTCCGAAACGGCTGGACCAATTTTGATGAAATTTTGTGTGCTTATCTGGTAGGTCTGAGAATCGACCAACATCTATTTTTCATACCCCTAAAAGTAAAGGGTGTTCCACTCCGAAGAAAATTCCTGTTTTGAAAGAACTGCAGCAATATTGTAAGGGGTATAATATTGAACTGTGAACCGGGGGAGGGGGGAGGGGGGAGGGGGGAAAGGAACTCAGGAAGGGGGGTTAGCGGGACGGGGGAAGGTGAGAAGTGGAGTGGGGAGAGGGAGAGGGAACGCGAGAGGGGAAAGGATACGCAGGGAGAAACAATTTAGATCAAGGTATGGTATACGCAGGGAGAAACAATTTAGATCAATTCAGCTAATAAGTTGACAACTGTTTTTGATTCTGAGGCGGTACGAAGTTCGCCGGATCAGTTAGTAATATTATATTATTCACTAGCTTTTGCTCCCAACTTCGCTCGCATATTCGCCCACCCCTCCCCTCCCCCTCACCCATTCCCCCCTACATACCCATTAAATTAATTTTTCAAACAGCTCGCGTGCCACCCATTAAAACGTAACATTCAAACACGCGCAGTTTCGCATTTATGACATTAGTAAGATCAAAGTATAGATTAGTACCAATCTTATGCATATTTGAATTTTTACATCAAAGGAATCTCCATAGTAACCTAAACAAATAAGAAAATGACAGCGCACGTCAAACAATTACTTAGCAACGCTTAGCTTTTCGTCCCGGTAATAAACGTATAACAAATAATTTTATAACGCCAGAGCTTATTCATAACGCCAGAACTTACAAATATATACAGCCTATATCTGAAGACCTCCGTAGTCCAGTGGGTAAGACTCTTGACCCGGCATGCGCAAATAAATTTTATTTGATTAATTTTGGTTATTTCACAAATAATTAATTAAAAATAATATATAGTATATTTGCGGCATGTTCCAGAGTGGAAGATACTATCAGTATCGCCCTGGTGCAGGACCACCATTCAGAATTGAAACGTTGCTTGAAAATGGCTTTAGCCGTATTTAGTGACCAGATCTGAATAGCGAGGTACTTCCCAACCTTCCTCTTCTCCACCTCCTTCCCCTCCCCACTACCTTCAGCCTCACAACATACCCCAATTAGGGATGCCATGGTCTCACTGGCTCCAGACGGGAGCAGTTGAGATTCTTGTGCGGTATTCACTGTTAAAAAAAAAATCTCGTAAACAATGTAGCTTTCTATTAGTGAAAGAATTTTAAAAGTCCTTTCATTAGTTTTTGTGTGAAAGAGGAACATCCATACATCCATACAACCATACATCCATACAAACTTTCGCCTTTATAATATTAAATAATTAATTAATAGGATATTCGGTAGGAACTCATTTGTTAGCAAAACAACTATAAGTACTATTATTATAATAACATTTCGAAGTGAAACGAACCGTTTTACCAAAGAATTTAATTTAAAGTAACGTTTTGAAATGAAATTCAAAATGGTTTGTTCTTCTTTGCATTACTTCCTTTGATGGTGGGGTTTGTTCTTTGTTAGAAGTTAAATCTAAACTCGCTAGCATTCAATTTGAATATTCTGAAATATTCAAAGATAGCCACAGAGAAAGTGACTATGAATTCAGAAATTTATCTCGAAAATATCAATTTCCTTTTTTTAATATTCTGCTTTCATAAATATTTGATAAAATGGACGAAAGCAGACTGAAAACTCTTATCTTTAGGAAAAAGTTATGTTTTGAGCATAATAATATAACAAAGTAATATTAAATAAATTATATATTATTTAAAATAAATGCTGAAAGTTTGAAATAAAACGGTATCGTTTTCATTCCTCTCATGCAAAAATTTATATTTACAAAAAATCTTACTATAATTGATTCATTGAAAAATAACAAAAATTTATTGTTTTCGAATCTATTTTTCAATTTGGTAGGCGGGTACGGGTACCGCCACCCCGGGAGCCATTTAGTAGATAACCAACACCTCTGCCGTAGGTCACCCCAAGTGGTTCGCTACGTTTGGTGACTTAACAGGGGTACCTGTGTTCATGAGGTAAGGTTTTTACGAGTCTTGGCCGCAGATGCGTCTGCTTACCTGCTGCGTGGCGGGCCGGATCGAGAGAGATTGGTCGAGGGAGATCTTTTGACCTCTTCAGCCGGATTCCTTTGACCCATCGCCTTCTACTGCAATTAGAGGGATTTTTTGCATGAGATCCACACAAGAGGCCTTGAGGAAAATTATTTCCCTCAGAGCCTATGTCATCTTTGGGAATGCTGTGTGGCGGATTTTTTTTAAGGGAAGCAGAGGAGAGTTCTGGGATAGAACAGGGTTTAAGGGGTGGGTAGGAATCTGGGGTTCAGTGTGTGCTGGTCATCCGCCTCCAAGACCTAGACAAACCTCACCCCATGAACCCGGGCACCCCTGCTAAATCACCAAACGTAGCGAACCACTTGGGGTGACCTATGGCAGAGGTGTTGTTTATCCAATAAAGGTTAAATCTGACAATATGACATATTTTTTCCCTCAGAGCCTCTTGTGTAGAGCTAACGTAAAAAAAACTGCAAATGTTGGCGTTGGTTTAAAATTTCACACACCAGAACTGTTAGCATGTTACATAATGCCAAAGTTCAGTTTCATAGAAACCACGAGCAAAAATAAAAAACGTATTTATACATCTACAATTCGTACTAAAAAATCCAAAAACAAAACGAAAAATGTTCAGTATTTATACATTTTGATTTATAATGAAAAGGACAAACCTCCCCAAAAGAAAACCCCAGGCTCTTGTTAGTTTAAAAAAACCTTGAAGGACATATTAGCAAAGGATTTGACAAACATACCAATCTCCGAATTAATAATTTAATTAAAAAGTACCTCAATTTATTTATTCAGTCCTTCGCTACAGATGTTCAAAGGGAATATATTTGGATTCTGGGAACATCCACATAAAATACAACCACAGAAATTATGCGTATTTTTGTACATTGTTGACTTTGTCCCTTTTCATACACGATACATTAAATTATTGATAAAGGTAGGAGGTTTATTTTCGAAAGAAAATTTTGAATAAATATTGAAATAATTAGATGTAATATCAAAAGATTGCATCTAAATAAAACGAGTATGTGCGTTCAATAGATATTTTTAACATTTCGACAAATTCGTTTATGTTTTCAAATATGTTTTCTTTCTTGTTGTGTGTTCTCAAAAGTTTGCATCTAAAAAAACGCGTATGTGCGTTCAATTTAAGAGGCGGACACGGGTATCGCCGCCCCGGGACCCTTTTATTGGATACCACCACTCTTGCCAGAGGTCACTTCAAGTGGTTTGTTATGTTTGGTCACTTAACAGGGGTGCCTGGGTTCAAGGGGTGAGGTTTGTCTAGGTCATGGTGGCTATTTGCCCACCTACTGCGTGGCGGGCTGGTTCGGATGAGACTGGTTAAAGGAGGCATTTTGATTTCTCTAGCCAGACTCTTATCGACACATGGCCTTGCGCTGCAGTGGGAGGAATGGATTCATACGTCCGTTACTCTTGGACTCATTGACCCCCCGGATTCCTATCCACCACTCATACCTTTTTCCTTCCCAGAACTTCCCCGCCTTCCTTCCCCTAAAAGGACCCTCCACACAGCATCCACAAAGACGACATAGGCCTCGAGGGAAATCGTTTTCCTCAGGGTCTCCTGTTCCTGTGTGGGGATATTGTAAAAAAAATATTTTTGACATTTCGACAAACTTTCTGGCAGGGCTGTTCCTTGAGTTCGACCGACGCCGACGTTTTAATTTGACCTATCTGATTTTTGTGTTTCAAATTTTCGATAGAGGGTCGCTAAAATTGTCTTAAATGATTAAATACTTTTTAAAAATACGTATACGAGTATTTATTACATTTCAAAATTTGTCTCATTACGAGAGATGGGAAGGCTGATAGAGATATTGAAAGAAGGGTGAGTGCCGGTAACTCCAATAATGGTGGACTGAATGCCGTTGGCGCTAATAAAAAACTGTCAAAAGAAGCGAAGCTAGCAGTGCACAATGGAGTCCTGGTACCTACCCTGATGTATGGCAGTGAGGCATGGAACTGGCAGAGGAAGGATGAAAGTAAGCTGAATGCTGTTGAAATGAGATTCCTGAGACGTATGTGTGGTAAAACAATGTATGATCGTGTAAGAAATGTGGATATCCGCAAAGAATGTAAGGCTGATGTAAGCATAATGAGTAAGATTAAGAAAGGGACCCTCAGATGGTTTGGGCATGTAGAGCGAATGAACGAAGAAAGTAGTGTAAGAAGAATATACGACGCGAATGTGAATGGTAGAAGAAGTCGGGGACGCCCGAGGAAGACGTGGCACGATCAAGTGAATCAAATACTTGAGTCGGGCCATGTCAAAAGTCAGAATAATAGAAGAGAATGTATGAGACGATGTATGAATGTGAGTGAGGCAAAGAGTGTGTGTCAAGACCGAGTTGTTTGGCGGTCCGTCCTCTCTGCCTACCCCTGCGGGGAAACGGCGTGATGGTTAGTTAGTTAGTTAGTTAGTTAGTCTCATTGCTATATACTAAATTATTTGCAGTTTTTTAAGCTACCTACATCACTAACATAGAGAGTATTAGAACAGTCTATAACACACCAAACTGTAACAGTTGTTTTATTGATCAGTAAACTTATTTTTTTATCGATATTTTTTCAAATTTTTCCGAGGAAAGTGTTTTTTGGAGTGAAAACTTCACTAGCACCGTTGTGATTTGTAACTCTATAACAAACACGTATCTATAAGTGTTTAGTTCTGAAACAGTTTAAAAACTAAACCCATGTTCCCAAGTCCTTCATTCATTCATTATCCCTTTGTCTTCCTCCTTTCCTTGAAAGTCCCTACTTATTAGGAAAAGAGGAAGATGTTTCATACCTACGTGGAACCCATCTACAATATTGACACCAAAATTTAAAATTACCTACTTGGATGAGTTGAAAAATCGCAGTGACATCGGTCACATCTCGCCATTGAAATCTCGCTTTTAATCGCAAATTTACTAATATAACTCCAAAGTGTCGGTAATTGTGACCAAGTTATGCCGTTATGCAGCCATCGCCAAGATCGGTCCAGAAACAGCGGATGAACCCATCAAAAGGTAGGGACTTATCCTTCCATTTGCCATTTCCTGTGATTGAGTTAAAAACGCAGTCAATTGTCTTGTTTTCGCAAAATTTAGATTTACAGTCCACACCTCTCTCGTTTCACGACATTGGTCGTGACAATAAGATTTAGCCTGCGAGAGAATTATATAGAATAATCGGTCTCCTCTTTGTGCGGTGCTTCGTAACCTCCCCACTCTTGTCTACTTTAATTCTCTGAAGATTTCACTTGTGAAATTTCACCGCTTGTGAACTGCACACTTGTATTTTTTGAAGTAAATACTTCTTTAGATTTAAAACACGATGAAACGGAAACGAGCGATAAAAAAAGAGACAAACATATACATCTATAGGATTTAGCCTGCAAGAGAATCGAGATATACCAATCGGTGTCCTTTCGGGGTGTTCTTTGTGCGGTCCTTCGTCGAATACAATATAAAATAATTTGAACATAATAACAATCTTATGTATAAAAATTAATCGCTGAATTTGTTGCTAAGGGCAAATCTCGAGAGCAGCTGAACCGATTTCGCTAATTCTTTTTTTAGAATATTCCTTGAAGTACGAGGATGGTTCTTACGGAAAAAAAGAAAATTGCGCAGAAAATTGGATAATTTCAGAAAACCTAACGACTATCGCACGTTTGACAGTTCGCGTGTTTGAGAATGATATTTTGCAAAACAATGATTGTTAAATCAGGATTCTATTTTTGAAAATCTTTAAGTTGATAAATTTATTTAAAGTAGGTACTCCCCTAATAGTTTGAATCAAATCAAGAATTTTAGATATTTTAAATAGGTATCTATGTTAGGTACCAAATTTAATATATATGAAAAATGGAAATTTGAATAAAAATTGTAAAAGGTGGCACGCGGGCTGTTTAAAAACTGAATGTACTGGGATTGAATATATGGAACGCGGGAGGAGGGTTGGCGGGACGAGGGAGCGGGAAAGGGAAGAGGGAAGGCGGGGAAGGTGGAAGGGGATCGCGGGAAGGGAAGGGGACGTTTGATGGGGGAGGGGAATTCGGGAGGGTGGTTCTCGGGATGGGGGAAGGGGGGGGGGGTGGAGTGGGGAGAGGGAAGGTGGAGAAGACGGAGTGGGAACGGAGAGGGGAAGGAGGACGCAGGAGAAGAAGGGGAGACGGAAGGGGAACGGGACGAATGGGATAGGGCACTCAGGGAGAAACAATTTCTATATTAAATGGCATAGCAACGCATGCCGGGACCAGCTAGTATTATTATAAATAAAACCTACAATTATTATCCTACTCATGATACTTTGCATTCGTCTCATTCTCTCGAAGTTAAATTTTCTGAAGATTTCACTTCTACCGCGTATGAACTGCACACGTGTATTTTTATTTAAATTACTTTAAGTGCCAGAAATAAAATATTTGAACCTCTAATAATTTTATTTTGGTATGTACTATACAAGATTACGCAAGTTTGAATACGTACCAAGCGTATAATTTACCAGGGTAGCATAACACGAAACGGGTGACGTAATGTATGTGTTCCAAAGCGCGACACAGCTCCCGGCCGCAGTGACGCGATGTAAGTTTGTTGGGAACGTGACGTCACAAGACGTCAAGCTCTGCGCACCTTGCGGGGACGGATGTGTTTGTGTGTAACGTCAAAGTCCCCCGAAGGCAGAAACACGTTTGTGCATCTGACAAGTCTTGCACAAGCTGGGATCTGGGATGAATTACTTCCTGGTTGTGCAGAAGTGCAGTGGGTAAATTACTTTACCCGTTGGGTATGGGCACAATCAACATAACCACATCGTGGGGTAATTACTATAACTAGGTGACTCCGAAATCGGCGTTTTTGAATTTTTCAAATCAATTCAATACAACTGACTAACTAATTAACCAACCTTCATGCCGTTTCTCCGCAGGGGTAGGCAGAGAGGACGGACCGCCAAACAACTCGGTCCAGGCACACACTCTTTGCCTCATTCACATTCATACATCGTTTCATACATATTCTTCTATTATTCTGACTCTCGACATGGCCCGTGTACTAGACGTTTGTACATAAACTAAATATAATAGGGAGCTGGCCACAATGACACGACAATGGAGTTTGGTACGCCAGTGGTCTTTTAAATGAATTTACTACTTTGACAAATGCTTCTAGGTATAATGGCAAAAAACTGATTTGAGTACTGGATTAAAACACTTGAAAATAGGTTTGAACTGGAAGACTTTGGTTGTAGAAGACTGTTACTTCGTTGGTGGTAGATTTTTAACTGACTTGTGGCGGGATAAAGGGCCCTATTTATAGGACCGACCCGTGTTGAACTTTTGTTCTAAGAAAACTCCCTGTTTTTTTGCAGGGTGTGTAAGTTAGGCAGTTTTCCTGGTCGCTATATTCGGCGATCAGATGTTGCACAATTATACGCAATAGTTCTCACCAAGTCGGATCAGTCCGTCCAAACCATCGTCTCCCATTATTTTTATTATATTTATAAGAAAATATACAATGTTTACATATTAGAACCAAATCACAATATTTTGGAAAAACATTTTTTCAAAGTGCGGAAAACACAGATAGGTTTCAGTTTTTAGGTTATTATTTTAGCACATACTTATTTTTTGGCGCTGATATTTATATATTGGTCGTAAATGTGACCATTTTCTCGTAATTTAGTTCATCGTTTTCGAGAAGGTGAATTTGGTTACGTAATTATTTACGACTCGGAGATTTCCTTTATTCAGCGTTGACCAATTAGAGCTCGGCAAGTCGCGTGGTGGGGGACATGTAAATAGCGGAACATTTCCTTGGTTGTGTCTATTGCTTCGCGTAGCCTCCGGCAGAAGAGTTACGTGGTTGTTTAGATGTGTTTAAGAGTCCAATTTTGATGCTGCACGTATTCATTACCAATTGCGTCTATGTTTTCAATTGATAAGTTAATTGAAGAACGTAATGGTGTTGTAGACATCGTTTGGAAGATTGACAAAGCAGCTCTCCCATTCTTTAGTGAAAGCGCTGGCGGCATGGTATTGTGTGATTGTGTGCGTTGGCGGCATGGTACTATGTGGGGACGTAAATTTCAATGTCGATGTTTTTATTTGTCTCATTAGCTTATGTGCAATCATTCGTTACACACCTATTTCCTTGACACGTTCCATACACTCCCCCTAGTGCAGTCTCGACTGTGCTTAGCTACTTCGTAGGACGTGTCCTTTTCCAATGTCTGAGTACTGAATTGGGTGACTTCGCAGGGGTCGTAATTTTGTCAGGTGTTGGTGGAGCTGGTAGGATGGTGGCGATTTTGACTGCCGGTCGTACGTATATTCCAATATTGGTTTGAAAATCCGGGCAGTTCAGACTTGGCCATCAGCTGCTGGTGAGTTTGTCCGATGAGAGCGACGGGCTCCCCCCGTCTGAGGAGATATTGGAGAGTTCCATTGTTTTGACAGTGGTGCAGGGCCTCCACTTTTCTGTCAGTAGCATTGCTTGCTTGCTCGCCTTGACTGTGGTGATTAGGAACACCTCTGTTCTAGCAGGGCACTGCTAGGGCAGGGCTGACTCGCCTTGGCTGCACTGATGAGGAGCATCACTGTTCTGGCAGGGGTACTGTTGGGTTAGAGCTGGCTCGCATGACTGCGCTGATGAGAGCACTAATGTGCTGGCAGGGGTGCTGCTGGGGCAGGGCTGGCTCGCATTGGCTGCACTGATGAGGAGCACCACTGTTCTGGCAGGGGCTACTGATAGGGCAGGGCTAGCTCACCTTGGCTGCGACGATGAGGAGCACCACTGTTCTGGCAGGGGCACTAATGTGGCAGAGCTGGTTCGCTTGGCTGAGCTCCTGAGGAGTATCACTGTTCTGGCAGTGGTACTGCTGGGGCAGAACTTGCTGGCCTTGGCTGCACCGATGAGGAGCACCACTTTTTGACAGTGGCATTGCTGTGGGAGCTGGCTCGCCTTGGCTGCACCGTTGAGGGTCACCACAGTTATCGTATCGGCACTGCTGAGACAGGGCTTGCAAGGTCGGGCTGGAATGAGAATACGGAATTAGATTTAAATTTAGGGTTGCTGGCCTACGGTTGAGTTGCGTATCTCGTCGCAAACTCGTTGGGAGGCGGGCCAGCTGGTGTCAGGAGATGAGTTGCGTATCTCGTCACAACTCGTTGGGAGGCGGGCCAGCTGGTGTCTGTTATTGAGTTGCGTATCTCGTCGTAAACTCGTCAGGCGGTCCAGCTGGTGCCAGTGGTTGAGTTGCGTATCTCGTCGCAACTCGTTGGGAGGGGGGCCACCTGGCGCCGGCACTTGAATTGGAGCACTGCTAGTGCACTGTTGGAGCAGGGCTGACTCGCCTTGGCTGCACCGCTGAGGAACACCACAGTTCTGGCCGTGGCACTTTTGGGGCAGTGCTTGCTGACCTTTACTGCACCGCTGAGGATCACCACAGTTCTGGTAGTGGCACTGCTGGGCAGGGCTTGCTGACCTTGGCTACCGCTGAGGATCACCACAGTTCTGGCAGTGGAACTGCTGAGGCAGGGCTTGCTGACCTTGGCTGCCCGCTGAGGATCACCACAATTCTGGCAGTGGCACTGCTGTGCAGGGCTCGCTGACCTTGGCTGCACCGTTGAGGATCACCACAGTTCTGGCAGTGGCACTGCTGGGAAGGTCTTGCTGACCTTGGCTGCACCGCTGAGGATCAACACAGTTCTGGCAGTGGCACTGCTGGGCAGGGCTTGCTGACCTTGGCTGCACTGCTGAGGATCACCACAGTTCTGGCAGTGGCACTGCTGGGCAGGGCTTGCTGACCTTGGCTGCACCGCTGAGGATCAACACAGTTCTGGCAGTGGCACTGCTGGGCAGGGCTTGCTGACCTTGGCTGCACCGTTGAGGATCACCACAGTTCTGGCAGTGGCACTGCTGGGCAGGGCTTGCTGACTTTGGCTGCACCGCTGAGGATCACCACAGTTCTGGCAGTGGCACTGCTGGGCAGGGCTAGTTGACCTTGGCTGCACCGCTGAGGATCACCACAGTTCTGGCAGTGGCACTGCTGGGCAGGGCTTGCTGACCTTGGCTGCACCGCTGAGGATCACCACGGTTCTGGCAGTGGCACTGCTGGCTTATTTGCCTCGGTTTAGAGTGGCGTATCTCGTCGCAAACTCGTTGGGAGGCGGGCTCTCTGATGTCAGTACTTAAGTTGCTTGGTATCGGCTAGCAGAGTCAAACGGCATGACGAATTTTCGGTTTATTTTGATGGAAGAGGACTGATAATTGCATTCACAAGTGCAATTGCCTGTTTTTCGTTTGTATTGACTCTGGTTGCTGATGTTACTCCAAAAGTGTCGATAGCGAAGTTGGTTTTTACTAGCTCCCTCAACTGCATGTCTGCGGTGTTTCTGGTTGTAGTGCCAAAGTGGTGGTCGTGTTATTATCTCTGGGGTTGACTCCCCCATGAGCGATCCATCCTAGTGCGGTCCGTGATGCTATTCGCGTAGTATCATTGCATTCACGAACTTCCCTTGACACGATCAGGTGAGCGTTGTCTTGGCCTATTAGCAGCTTCGGGACGACATACCTTCCTTGGATCTGTTGCTCCGGCAGGTTGAGGTTGCTTATTGTGCTGGCAGAGATGTGGAATGTTTCCTACACCTCGTATTCCTAGTCTCACTCGTTGGGAGAGATTGTCGGAGGTGCACATTCCTTTGGCACCGTGGATTCACAGTCCGTGAACTGGGCCGTTTGCTCCGACTTGTATTGCGGTGTCAGTGTCGAAAAGTGTTACTGTAGATCCTTTGTCCAGGAGAGCGAACACTGACACTTCTTCTTTGTTTGGAGCGCTTAATATGACTGGCGCAATTTTTAACAGTACTCTCTGTCCGGAGCCCTGGCGTCACAAGTTGACATTTTCCACGGCGCCTTTTCGTACGAACTTGGGATTATGTAGCAGGGGTTGGTGTGTGGATTGAGCGTACTGTGCCTTCCAGGTGGGCCACTCAAGGGGGTCTCCGGAGAAGGTAGGCAAATCTTTTGCTGAACTTGAGTGGCATATCTCGTTGCAAACTCATTAGTAGAAGGACCGGTTGGTGCATGCACTTGAGTAGTTGCAAACTCTTCGGCTGGCTTGTGTACTTGAGTGGCATATCTCGTTACGAACTCATTAGTAGAAGAGCCGGTTGGTGCGTGCACTTGAGTTACTGCCCGACCGAGGTTGGCTCGCAGGGTCGGGCAGGTTGGTGCGGGCTCCTGGGCAGGTTGGATGACTGCTTGGCGTGTTGCAGCGTTTAGGGCTGCGAGCAAATTGGCTGTCTGCTTGGCGTAACGTCTGTCCCGAATGCGCATCTCTCGGCGCAGCTATCGCAGGGAGTCTTCAGTTGATTCAGAAGTTGTTTCACTGTTTTTACTATTGGATTCGTGGAGGCTCTCGGCGACACATTCTGGAGTAGGTTGGTCAAGAGTGATGAGGTCATGGTTCCTGGTGGGGCTCGCACCAGATAGATCGTGGACCTGGCGGGGTCCGCTGGATGGTGTCTCATCGGTGTCTACGGTGCGTGGGCCCGGGGTCCAACGGGGTGCCACTGGCATGTTTCGGCTTGTTCCCGGGGCGTCAGGTTTAGACAGCGATGTCTCGGAAGATGTCGGGGTCTTACGGCCACTGCGAAGAGACGGCATTTCCACTGGGTAAGACTGAAGGCGTGTTATGTGTAGATCCGGCTCGAAGGACCATTTGTACTAGACGTTTGTACATAAACTAAATATAATAGGGAGCTGGCCACAATGACACGACAATGGAGTTTGGTACGCCAGTGGTCTTTTAAATGAATTTACTACTTTGACAAATGCTTCTAGGTATAATGGCAAAAAACTGATTTGAGTACTGGATTAAAACACTTGAAAATAGGTTTGAACTGGAAGACTTTGGTTGTAGAAGACTGTTACTTCGTTGGTGGTAGATTTTTAACTGACTTGTGGCGGGATAAAGGGCCCTATTTATAGGACCGACCCGTGTTGAACTTTTGTTCTAAGAAAACTCCCTGTTTTTTTGCAGGGTGTGTAAGTTAGGCAGTTTTCCTGGTCGCTATATTCGGCGATCAGATGTTGCACAATTATACGCAATAGTTCTCACCAAGTCGGATCAGTCCGTCCAAACCATCGTCTCCCATTATTTTTATTATATTTATAAGAAAATGTACAATGTTTACATATTAGAACCAAATCACAATATTTTGGAAAAACATTTTTTCAAAGTGCGGAAAACACAGATAGGTTTCAGTTTTTAGGTTATTATTTTAGCACATACTTATTTTTTGGCGCTGATATTTATATATTGGTCGTAAATGTGACCATTTTCTCGTAATTTAGTTCATCGTTTTCGAGAAGGTGAATTTGGTTACGTAATTATTTACGACTCGGAGATTTCCTTTATTCAGCGTTGACCAATTAGAGCTCGGCAAGTCGCGTGGTGGGGGACATGTAAATAGCGGAACATTTCCTTGGTTGTGTCTATTGCTTCGCGTAGCCTCCGGCAGAAGAGTTACGTGGTTGTTTAGATGTGTTTAAGAGTCCAATTTTGATGCTGCACGTATTCATTACCAATTGCGTCTATGTTTTCAATTGATAAGTTAATTGAAGAACGTAATGGTGTTGTAGACATCGTTTGGAAGATTGACAAAGCAGCTCTCCCATTCTTTAGTGAAAGCGCTGGCGGCATGGTATTGTGTGATTGTGTGCGTTGGCGGCATGGTACTATGTGGGGACGTAAATTTCAATGTCGATGTTTTTATTTGTCTCATTAGCTTATGTGCAATCATTCGTTACACACCTATTTCCTTGACACGTTCCATACAGCCCGTCTCAAGTATCTGATTCACTTGATCGTCCCCGACTTCTTCTACCATTCGCTCTACATGCCCAAACCATCTGAGAGTCCCTTTCTTAATCTTACTCATTACGCTTACATCAGCCTTGCATTCTTTGCGGATCTCAACATTTCTCACACGATCATACAGGTTTTACCACACATACGCCTCAGAGATCTCATTTCAACAGCATTCAGTCTGCTTTCATCATTCCTCTGCCAGTTTCATGCCTCACTACCATACATTGGGGCAGGTACCAGGACTCCACTGTGGACTGCTAGCTTCGCTTCTTTTGACACTGCAATGCTGTCCGAAACGTTGGCTAAAGAGGAGGTAGCGCAACACGGCATAACACCCCAAAAACAACTAACGAAAATTTCAAAACTAGTCTCGTAAATCATCAAGGTTATCAATAGTTTTTGGTATTTTAACCAAAATCCAATTTGCCGGAGCTGCACCCGGCCTAGTCAGGGGTTGACACTAGGGGTTTAGGGGCCGGTTTAAGGCCGGGGGCAGGGGTCGCGAAGGCCGGAAGGGCTCAACTGTGCCGCGGCAGAGATCGAGACAATCTTGATGGATCCTTTAGGATCAGGCAGAGCCGTCAAGCGAATAATGAGAAATAAAGCCTCGATTGTCATCGCTGTCAACGTACTGAAGAACATAATACGTTATTGAAAATATCCTACGTTTTTATTACATGCACAACATAATGTGTGAGAATATATATGTATGTGTGTATGTGTACGTGTGTATATGTATGTGTGGAATCCAATTTATTTCATTTGCTTACATGTAGAACTAATATTAGAAAGAAATCCCCAATTCCCCGAATATGTGCCCAACAAAACACAAAATAGACATTTTTAACAATACCCTTCAGAAAGGGGACTTCAGCTAGTATGATATAAACCAGTTAAGTTGCCCTGAAGAAGAAGTTACCACTAATAATCAAACCAAAATATGATGGACAACAATACACAGCAAAGTAAAAAGATAACGGTCATCACTTGGAATCGAACCCAGAATCTCTCGTCTTAAGCCTCGACTACATTGAGTGAGTTTACAAGCTACTATCTACTAAGGTTAAAAGCGGGTGAGTCGGCGAGTGAGATTGTTACAATGACACACAAAACTGTTCACTAGCTCAGTAGCGATTAATTCTGACTACATTTTTGTAGGAAACTATACTCGCAGGTCGCTACTAGCGCCACAGCGAGAATAACGACGCCTGCGTGAACTAATTCTGTCAGATATTTGACAGTTGAAATTAGCTGTTTGTTGGCGGCCATATTGAACGCATAAATAAACCCATCACGAGTAAGTGCCTCCGTTCACGGAGATACTTACAAGATACTCGATCCTCGTGAGCGTATCATACGCGCCGATCGTAAGTACCCCCGTACGATTTTGCTGGTGCTCGTTCACGGCGCTACGCGGTGGCTGTCTGTTTCCAATCAGTATCACGATACCGACAGTGCTGGTCGCATGCGACGCGTTGCATCATTTGTGTCTGATACTTATTCGTTTGACGTTTGAAAGAAATGGCGTCGGAACATGAAAGTAATGTTAGATTTGTTCTGAAAGTGGAAAAATGCATGTTTATTTAACGATAAGATAAGATAACGATAAGAAAGGATTTAGTGGAGAAGGCATGAATTGAAGTTGGAAAAAAGTCATATATGACATCGCTTGATAGCGTGTTCACTCCACGGCTGCACGCGAAAAATGATCAAGTTCAGCATATTTCGGATAGCGCCGTGTACGGAGACTAGCATTAAAACGTAGTATATGAGCAGGGTACTTGTGGTTTCGTCACAATTACTTAGATTGTAAGTATCTCCATGAACGGAGGGCCTAAGCGAGTAGCAAGAAAAGTTGACGACCTTTCAACTTTATTCGTAGAATCTGTTAGTTAGCAAGTAATACGATTACACTGAGCGAGTTTACTAACAGATAGTGAATTTCCCAGAAAGTAGCTTGTAAACTCGCCCAATGTCATCGAGGCTTTACCGAGAGAAACGCCTTACCAAAAGTTTTTGAATTCTAATATTTCTTCTTTTTTTAAACGACTTCAAAAAGGAGGAGGTTCTCAATTCGACTGTATTTTTATTTTTTTTATTTATTTTTTTTATGTTTGTTACCTCAGAACTTTTGACTGGGTGAACCGAAATTGATGATTCTTTTTTTATTTGAAAGCTGGTGCTTCCCGTGTGGTCCCATTTTAATTTGGTCCAGTTCCGACAATGGCATCCATGAGAAAACTATATAAGTCTTAAATTTGCATTAAGTATGTGCGCGACAAATGGACGAATAACTAAATATCACGCCAACCGATTTCGATGATTCTTTTTTTATTGGAAAGGATGTACATTAAGGGTAATTTGATGAGAGTTTGGTTAGGTTCTAATTATCGGATCCATGACAAATTAACGAAACTCGGCCGAATCTCTTAATTTGACATTAACGTCGTTATGGTCATATCATGTTTGTCTCATGGGAGCAGCACGTTTAGTAGGTTTACCCATATTCAAACAAATTAGTTAGTGTACTTCAGATTCACTAAAAATCAAAAAATAAACAAAAATTTTAACAAAACAAAAAAACAATTCACTAAAAGTAAAAAAATAATGTCGTATTCTTCTACAACTTCATAATCAACTTACTTTTTATAATCATCAATATGTAGGTACGATTGTTATTTTTGGAGTCGGTGTCAGCAAGTCGCGACACAAGCACATCTCACCTATAACTATGTACGTAGTTACAAACCTACCTTGACTGACACTGACTCAAAAATAACAATCGTACCTACATATTGAGGAGTAGAAAAAGTAAATTGATTATTAAGTTGTAGAAGAATACGAAATTATTTTTTTACTTTTTAGTGCAATTTTTGAAGTCGTTTTTTTGTTATGTTAAAATTTTTGTTTTGAGGAAAAGACAAAACGGTTTTCCATATTTGGTTATGTACTTTGCTCTAATATTATTATTATTTAATATAGGTATTATTGTAGTTTATATTATATGATTATTATTCTAAAATTAACCTGCTGATAAACTGCACTGGCGGTTTGGCAGATTTTATAATGAAAAATAAATAAATAATATAATCTAACATAACCTAACTTACCCTTTCTTAACTTAACAAAAGCAATAGAGAACTCCAGTCCAATTTTTGATTATTTTTTAATGAATAACTGCAACTTCTAACTTAAATAACTGCATTTTTATTTTTAGAGTTAGTTTTAATAGTTAAAATAATTGTCAAAGTTTTAATTTTTCTAGACCCCCGAAAACCACCGTATGTATGGTGAATCGTGTGACATCATCACTCCTGAAAAATTACTATAGGATCGGGCAACCAGCTGATCAACTGCCACCATTTTGAAATCCGTTGTTCGAAGTATTCTCCCTAGAAGTAGCATTAGTATTTTTTTGTGCAGTAGTTTTTGAATATTTTCAATAATAGAGAAAAACTAATAAGAGATACCTTTATTTTTGAAATATTATTTAGACCTAAATAATATTTTAATAAACACAACAACTAAATCTCTATAAACCGTATGTAAATAAACGAATAAATTAATACGATGGCTTGTGTCACATCATACATTCCCATACAATGACTTTACGGAGACGTCATGACACGTCGAACAGTGATGTCACCACTAAACCTTTCAATATGCCAACATGTCGGCGTGTTTTTACGACCCGATTAAAAATGGACTTTTTAATAATTTTTTAAAAACTCCGCGTTTAATATTATTAAATAAAACTTATATATTCAGAATCAGCGTTTATTGGTCTATATGAACATATTTTTTAAAGCCAGAATATTTTTCACTGGAGTTCATTATTCTGACAAAACAGTTGTAAAAACTCTCCGGGAGCTTGTTAACTCTTCCATTTAGGACTTTCAACACCAATACCTTATAAGGTTATCTCTCTCTCTCTCAGGTTTATGTGGGACCTAGCGATCCGTAATGTGGAAGATTCTGCTTTTTTTTTGTTCCAGAATGTAAAAAGAAACAAAATTGTTTGGAAAGATTCCATAAATGTATTGTAAAAGAAGTACAGGCTAAAGTTCGGTTTATGGGGGAAATTCCTAAAAAATAAAACTAGTTATTTTTATACTAATTATGGGCCGGAAAATCCGAATCTGAAAGAATTAGGCGGCGGCAAGCAATATTAACTGAGTTACACGACTTTAAAAATTTTTATACACACACAGGAAAATAGCCATTTTGGAAGCATTTTGATTCCTAGACAATCAAACTAGTTATTTTTATACTAACTATGGGCCGGGGAATCCGAATCTGAAAGAATCTGCGGCAAGCAACATTAACTGAATTACACGACTTTAAAATTTTCTATACACACACACATGAAAATATTCCTTTCGAAGGCATTTTGACACACGTAGTACAAAGATCATAGAAAAACAAGATAACATAGATGTTTTTACCACACAAAATTAAGTGTTGCCATTAAGCAGTAATATCAATAACGTAAAATAACATGTTTATATTTTAAGTACTTATTTTTTATAAATTTGACTCACTTTTGTATCACAAACCATGTTACATAAACCCAGCGTAGCTGCTAAACTACTTGAAAACAGGGATGTTTTTTTGCCGTGACGCGAGCAGGCGGTATAAAGGGGCACAAACCACGTTACACAAACCTAGCGTAGCCGTTAAACTACTTGAAAACAGGGATGTTTTTTTGCCGTGACGCGAGCAGGCGGTATAAAGGGGCAACTCCGCGGGACACGTTGCGGTTATCCTTAAGATTTTCTTACATGTCGATCAGACTTAAATTATTAAAGTATTTTGCCTCATTGAAACTACCGCGGTTCCCAAACGCCGTCGTTTCCAGAAGTGTCAAAACCAGAGAGAAAAAGTGTTGCCAATCCAATACGGGCTGTTCAAAATACCAGGTTAGTGGTCAGGTAAATAATTATATCACAAATTGATAATTATTTACGTAACAACCTACCATTTAAAAAAGATTGTCGAGCATTATATACCTAGACAAAACAAGGTTTTTGTATTGAATCACTGGTTGAGTACATTTGGGTACCTAGCATGGTCGATCGACATAGGTTTTATCGAAAATGTCGGTAGCTTGTCATCGCTCCCGAACACGACTGCAAACCGCTAACGAACAAATAACAGTTCACGTCAAATAAATTAGGAACCCTTAGTGGTTGTGAACTGTTGTTTGTTCGTTAGCGGTCTGCAGTCGTGCTCGGGAGCGATGACAAGTTACCGATATTTTCGATAAAACCTATATCGATCGACCATGCTAGGTACCCAGGTCGCTGGTAGCCTATTCTATTATCAAACCTTAAACCATGTTCGTTAAAATCGCAGATCAAAGTTCTGAAATTGGTTCAACTACACAAAATAATTAATTCCCTCAGGGGTAGGTGAAAGTTCTTCATTTTGCTAATTTGCATCTTCAAGTTTCTCCTTCAATACTTCAACTAAAAAAAATACAGTGTTCTTTTCAGCGGCACCCGAGGACTTAAGACTCTCTCATTAAATCTTCTTACCATCCGATATTGGTCCTTCAAGCTTCTTATCTTTCAAAATGCCCTCCTTCGTTTCTTTACTAGACCTTCTACCTTCCAGGCTGCTGCTTGGCCACTTCATAACAAGGGTATTAGCGTCTGCAGGCTGCACTGGAGACTGGAGTCTGGAGAACCCTCCCGATAAGTTCCAACTAACTAATTACAGGCGGTGGGTTCTGGTTAAGTACTAGTTAAATGATTTCACTGAGAGAGTAGGTAACGAAGTTCGGGCGATTATTTTTTGTTTTAACTGTATTACTTTGAGAGGTTTTTTTTTTAATGAAGTTAATTCTTAACTATATTAATTAACGGGGTTTTAGTTAAATAATGTAATTGCTTATAGAAAGAAATACAAACAGAAAGGGGAACATTTTTCTAATACTAAGGTTTTATAATGGAACTAGATAATTTTTAGAAACTCGTTGAAACGCAAAGTAGCGACACTAAAAAGAGACAAACACATACATACATGGATGATAAATTAAAATTCGACGAACACTTAGAATACATAACAAAAAAAATTGCTAAAAAAGTTGGATTCCTAAAAAGGATCAGAAATAACTTGGATCTCAAGACAACGCGCCTTGTCTACAATTCTATTGTAACTCCGCATTTAAATTATTGTTCTAGTGTATTATTCCTATGTAACGAAGCCCAAAATAATAAACTACAGGTTATACAAAATAGGGGGATGAGGATGATTTTAAAATGCAACATTTTTACAAGAGTTAAAATTATGTTACAAAATTTAAATATGATGACAACCAAACAACATATAATATATAATACATTAACAATGATTTATAAACTTAAAAATAATATGCTCCCAAATTATCTGAAGAGTACTATTATGTTTCAAGAAAATGTTCACAATTATCCTACGAGAAGACGCGGAGACTTTAGGCTTCCCAAAACTAAACTTTCGTGCACACAAAATAGCGCATTTTATAAAGGGCAAAAACTCTATAACAGTCTGCCAAATGCAGTAAAGGAAGCCTCAAGTCTCAGCAATTTTCGTAGGATGTGTGCATTATATGTAAAAAATATTTTTTGATTACTCACCAATGTTATTATCAGGTCTTGTTCTTTTATAATGTATTTTTGTATAGTTATCTTTTTTATTTAGTATTATTTTTTTAAATGTAGTTGTGAATATTCCTGTACCTACTTCGTAAATTGTATTTTTTATATTTTCCTACTAGATGTATGAAAATATTTACATACATCTAAATAAAAAATTCAAAAACAAAAACATCTGTAGAATTTAGCTTGCGAGAAAATGAGATAGAATAATCGGTCTCCTCTTTGTGCGGTGCTTCGTAGCCTCCCCACTCTCGTCTACTTTAGTTTTGTGAAGGTTTCACTACTATCACATGTGAATTGCACACTCTGTTTTTTAAGTGAAAACTTAAAAAGTACAAACACATACATCTATAGAATTTAGCAAGCCTGCAAGAGAATGAGATAGAATAATCGGTCTCCTCTTTGTGCGGTGCGTCGTAACCTCCCCACTCTTATCTACTTTATTTTTCTGAAGGTTGTTCTACCGTGGGTGAATTGCATACTATCATTTTTTTGAAGTGAAAACTTCTTTAGCACCGTTGTAATTTGAAACTCGATGAAACGAAAAAACGACACTAAAAAGAGACAAACAGTACAAAAACATACATCTATAGAATTTAGCAAGCCTGCGAGAGAATGAGATAGAATAATCGGTCTCCTCTTTGTGCGGTGCATCGTAGCCTCCCCACTCTTATCTACCTTATTTTTCTGAAGGTTGTTCTACCGTGGGTGAATTGCATGGATGGAACGAAAAAGCGATACTAAAAAGTTACAAACTCATACGTCTATATGATCTAGCCTGCGAGAGAATTAGATAGTACAAGGTTTCACTTCTACTGCGTGTGAATTGCACACTCTAATTTTTTTTTAACATATGTTTATTTATGAAATAACTTTGAGTAAAACCTCAAATGTTAATATTTATTCGATGAAGATAAAATTAGCAACTGTCCAACGATAATTTCAAACATCAAAATCGAAATACCAGTTGATCCCCTGACAATTGACCCCCAAGCTAACTTATATACAATTTGCAGTCGGTTTAGAAAAAATACGGTATACCCACTTACACAAAATATAACTAAGTGTCTCCGAAAGGGTGTGCTGAGAGGAAGTACCGCCGAATAAAAAAATTATTACACATATTTTCATTCAAATGCATTATGGATACAATTTGGGAGGCGGAATGAGTACCGCCACCCCGGGAACCATTTTTTGGATAATCAACACTTCTGGCGTAGATTACCGCAAGTAGTTCGCTACGTTTGGTGACTTAACATGCCTGCCTGGGTTCATTGAATGTGGTTTGTCTAGGACTTGCAGCGAATGAGCTTGTCACACTAAACCACACCCTTCTTACCATTTTCCTTCCCAGAACTTCCACTCTTTTCTTTCCTTAAAAATACTCTCCACAGCATCCCCAAAGAAGACACGAGAAAAATAATTCTCCCAGAATCTCGTGTGTAGAGCTAATGAAAAAAATATGAAATGCCAATGGCCGAGTTAAAAGGCAGGAATATGAGAAAATGTAAAATAAAAGAAATTTACCCCTTCCGTTTAATTTCACTTCGCTTTAAAAGTGTTCTCATATTTTGTTTCCGTTTTCCGATGCAACAATTTGTAATATCCGCTCTCCAAACATTTTATGTCAATCGTCGATTTTTAGAGGAGACAGGATCATACAAATGTCAAGAAGATACATTAAACTTAGGAATTTTCGGAATATAGGTACCTTAAAAAAAATTACGAGTGTGCACAGTTAACAAGCGATAGAAGTGAAACTTTCAGAAAACTAAAGTGGACAGGAGTGGGGAGGCTACGAAGGACCGCACAGAGAGAAGACAGATTATTTTATCTCATTCTCTCGCAGGCTAAATCCTATTGATGTATGACGATGGGTAGACCGTTGATTGCAGTGACTGCATGCAACATTAAGCGAGTTGAAGACATCTTTCAGATACCTACAGATGTCACATTCTCCCCTCAGTAAAGGCAGTGTGATAACGATTATTCGACAACTGATTATTCAACAAAAGTTTGTGCAAGGTGGGTACCAAGAAAGTTAACCGGACAGAATAAAGAAACAAGAAAAAAAAACAATAGCCTCACAACTATTCCTGGGTCTATCGATCGTTTTACACGACCCGGGTCGCTCACGACACACTGGCGTCACGAGCGGGTCGCGAAGACCCGCTCTTTTCGCGACACAAAATATGAAACTCGATTAAGCTTCACCCAGTTACTTTCTACTACCTGAGTCGAGAGAGCGGGTGGCGAAAAACGGGTGTTGATATCCCGTTCGCTCTCTCATACTTCTATTCTAGTCCCGCCACATCCGCACCCGAAACCCAGGTTGCAGTAGTAGAGCGGTTGCAAGAAGTGGGTCGTGAGATCCGGGTGCTGACGGAAAAATGTCCCGCTCGCTCTTTGGTGGTCCGTGAGCGGGTTTCAACGAGCGGGTTATTCACGACCGACCCAGGACTACTCACAACACTTTCAGCGCTTGGTTTCTGGATAAAATTGTGACCCGAGACGAAATATGGGTTATTAAAAAAAACGAGTGCAGTTCAGAGGCGGTGAAAACGAAACTTTCACCCAAACAATCTTAACCAATAGGAGCCTTGAAAAGTGAGCTCGTAATCAAAGTGTTCAATGCGATAAAGTTACATTCTATCTCATTTTCTCGCAGGCTAAATCCTACAGATATATGTGTTTGTCGCTTTTTAGTGTTCGTTTCATCGAGTTTAAAATCACAACGGTGCTAAAGAAGTTTTCACTGCATATATTTGTCACAACTCAGATTCGCGTTTCACCTTCAACACTCCAGAATCTATCACAGAACGCTGTCTAACACGAACATCGATATCAAAATCAAAATCAAAATCAAAATCATTTATTGTACAAAATTTACATTTAGTACAAAAGGTATAACTTATAGGTACTTATATCCTATTTCTTCCAGTTAACCTAACATGTTATACAGATGTGAACACAAATGAAATATAAATATAAAAGTGGTGTAATACAAAGTGAATTTGTTTTAATTTATTATATAGACATAAATATAAAAACAGTTGTACCTATGTAAAGTATTCACTTAATGTGTAATGAGACCTGTTCAGAAGGAGTATTTTTAGTGATGACTTAAATCTGAGTGTATCTTGTATTTGTTTAATATCATGTGGAAGGTTGTTGAATACTTTAATGGCCATGTAAAAGGGTCCTTTTTGGAAAATTGTTTTGTTTGCTTTTTTTGTGGAAACTTTTCTGGATATGATCGCACTAACATCAGGGCTGGGCAAAATACATGCTTTGCTGTAATTGAAATACAAATTACAAAATACTTTTTACTCATGTATTTAAAATACGAAATACAAAATACTTTCAAGTCGTGTATTTGAAATACAAAATACAGTATTTTAACCATTTTTTAATTTCAAATACAAAATACAAATTACAAAATACAAAATACATTTGGTTTTGGTAGAACCTTTGGTTGCAATAAATTGTCGTAAGTGCCCTTATCTAAGGGTGCGTTTCCATAGAAGCAAAGCTGAGCAGAGTGAAACAGAGACATGCAAAAATTGACCAGTCATATTGCTCAGAAGGCACATCTCGTCTTCGCTCCACTTGTAATGTTTTGTGGTACAGGACTTACAGGTGTTAGATAATAATAATAATTATTATAATAACACTAGCTGGTTCCCGGCATGTGTTGCAATGCCACATACAAAGAAATAAATTGTTTATCCCTGCATGTCCTTTCCCGTGCGTCCCCGTTCCCCTCCCACATCCCATTCCCCTCCCGCGTTCTCCTGCCACCTTCTCACAGTCCCCGCCAAACCCCTCCCGCGTTCCACATATTCAGTCCTAGTACATTCAGTTTTCAAGCAACTCGCGTGCCAGCTATTACAATATTTTATTAAAATTTTCATTTTTCACATGTTACAAATATTCATTTTTGTATATTATAAGAACAAGCAATCAAATCTGGTACCTAACATAGGTACCTATTTAAAATATCTATAATAAAAAAAAACCATAGACAATTCTTTTGTTACAAAAAAAAAACAGCGGCCTGCCAAATTCAATTTCATAAAACGCACGAACTGTCAAACGTGCGAAGTTAAAATAGTCATCAAGTTTTCTGAAATTATCCAATTTTCTTAATTTTTCTTTCCGTAAGAACCTTCTACAAAGTATGAGAAAACTTAAAACAAAATGAATAAAATACCAAGATATATAATAATGACCAAGGGAAACAAGAATTCATTTTTATATACATACATAGATGACATTTGTATAGCGCAGTTTTGTGTTATTTCACTTCAAGTGCGCTCTACAGTACTTAACTTAAAAATAATCTAGTGTTCAGTCAAATTATTCCTAAAGTGCTTGATCTAATACTATGATACAAAAATGTACAATACAAAGCAATGATAAGTTTAATATAATTTGATACAAAATGTACAATAACAGTGCTATTATAAGCACATGACAATAATAATAACTATCATCACGTAAAAAAATGTACAGTACATTATAAAGCAATGATAAGAAAACTACAAATAATCATTAGTAATAGTGCTACAGCAAAGGACAATAGGACAATAGTACAGAATTCTAGAGTTTTTACTCTACGTGTTATCTATGTTAGATTATTTTTCATTGTCATTTTTAAGATCGCTTAATGTATTTGAAAATGTATTTTGAAGCCATAAGTATTTGAAATACAAATTACAAAATACCTCAGCATCAGGTAATTGAAATACCAATTACAAAATACATTGTTAGGAAGTAATTGAAATACAAATACAAAATATTTGTATTTGTATTTGTATTCAAACGTATTTGTATTTCAAATACAAGTAATTCAAATACTGCCCAGCCCTGACTAACATGCATAACTCCATTATATATATGTCGGTGACTGTAAGAATTTTCAATTTTTTAAATATAGGTCTACATGAATCCCGATTAGCAGAGTTTGTCATTTTTCTTATACATCTTTTTTGGATGATAAAAACATCTTTGGCGTTTACTGAGTTTCCCCAAAAGATAATACCGTATTTTATTATTGAATATACATAGAGACACTGATTCATCGCATTAACGATATATTCGCGAATTAAAGCGATAAATGGTGTTTTTAGCGACAAAAACGTTAAAACGCGAAATAGCAGCGATTTTTACAACAAAACTCAACAAATTGGTAAATGTATTAGAAGGGTCAAAATATCCATACGCTCATTTGCTTTGGGAGGACTTGGTGTTCCTAAGTCTTTCTTTACAAAAATTGATGATGGTGTTTTCCCTGACAAAACCTTAAAGGCTGTGCAGGAGGTAAAGAATCGGGTTGTCTTAACCCAAATAAAAACTCAAATAAGAGAGAGTTGTCAGAAGAGTTCCGTGAAACTGGCATCTCGTATGCTGAACCGTCAAGACAACAGCACTAATCAATTTCTTGAGCACGCAGGTTAAATTATCAATCCTGTAATTGTAGGTCAGAATGTCCAGCGATCAGACGCTATTCTTTTAGCAAGTAAAAGTAGGCTTGCTCCAACGTTTAAATCTGTTGATGACAGTAAATTACTGGAAGGTAACAGCTATTTTCAAAGACAGCTTGTAGAGCAAGTGAGGGATGGAGTCATTGTACACATAATTCAGCTACTCTTAGCTGTAAAAATTGTTCACAGAGAATTTGCTGAGGCAGCTCTGATGACTGTGTGGGCCCCTGTGAATAGTGTTGACGCAGAAAGATTTTTTAGTTGCTATAATCTTGTATTGACAGATCGTAGATCGAACATGACACACTCTACTGTAGAAACATGTGCCATTTTGAGTTTCAACCAATAATAAAATAAACATGTTTCAAGAGATTTTGCCAATTTCATTGTTTTTCCCCTCTTGCCGACTCCCATTCCTTGACGTTATCCTATTTAGCTATAAACCCTATGAAAACGCAAAATTAAAGCTATAAAAGCTATTTTTTCAATAATTAATGCTACATTTCTTAAAAATTAAAGCTACGAATCAGTGTCTCTAAATATACATATATTGAATATACATATCGGCCATTTTGCAAGCGACTGCAGTGCTGTCACCTGTTCACGCAAAAAGTTACAGCAGATTGTAGAAGAAGGTTTGAGGAATTGCACCATATTCAAAATTTTCACTTAACTAACTTCATTTAAGTATAAAAAAATAGTAGGCGTTTCTTTTTAACTGACCCTTGTAACATTTTATTATTGTGTATATTTACTTTTTCTAAATTACAAAAAAAAATACAATACAAATATTAGATAAGTTTTAAGATTTTCACATCTACCGGATCTGCCGGATCTGCCCTGATGATGGACACTGCAACGATGTCCGAAACGTTGGCTAAAGAAGGAGGTAGCGCAACACGGCACAACACCCCAAAAACAAATAACGAAAATACAAATATTCCTTAATTGTCGAAAACACATCCTTCAGTTTTATCGCTATTTCGTCTCTGATATGAAGCCTCGCTTTGTTGATTTCATATCACATATTCCAAATCGTGTATTTCAAATTGAACATCGAGCTCAGTGTTGCCGGGAGCTAACATCAAATCATAGCAAAACTACCCTGAAATACGGCTCAAATAAAACAAATAATAAAAAATGCCATTGGTATCGCATACCGAAAGCTTTGATTAAATTGACAAATTTTTAGTTTCACAGTTATTCGCCTCTGTACTCGAAAGGTGACACTCTCTACTAGAAATCCTGAGGTTTCAAATCACTTCGTGCGCAATTAAATTTTATTTAATCACTAGCTGGTACCCGGCTATGCCATTTAACAAAGAAATTGTTTCTCCCTGCGTGTCCTTTCCTATTCGTCCCTTTTCCCCTTCCTCTCCCGCGTCTCCTTCCCCTCTCGCATTTCCACTTCGCCTCCTCTACCTTACCTATCCCCACTCCACACCGCCCCTTCCCCTGTCTCCCGAGTTCCCCTCCCCTCACGCATTCCATACATTCAGTTTTCAAACAGCTCGCGTGCCACCTGTTGCAATTTTTTATACTAATTTCACAATGCCAGAGCTCACCTGTAGTTTTATACAAATCTTGCCTTGACAGTAATGAACCCAAAAAAAAGAATTATCCAATATGGTGCAGTAATTCGGAAGTTATGTGCGTACATACATTTAGGCGATTCATTTATATCTATATAGAAGATGAATATAGAAGATAGAAAATAGAAGATAGAAGATGGATAGATAAATAGAACATAGATAGATAGATAGAATATAGAAGATAGATTGAAGACAATATTAGCGACTTTCAAATGAAAATTTAAAACAGAAAAAATTTTAGGTTTTTGCAAAAAAACTTTATAATACACTTCCACTGACCATTAGACAGCACACTAATCACGTAAAATACAAATCAGATACCAAATTTTGGATCACTAGCAAAGACAAATCATATATTAACAATATTTTTAGGCTTTTGAATGTAGCTATAACTTCGTGGTTATCCATTATAGATAAAAGAAACAATTTAACTTTGTTTGAACCTCTTATATATTTGAGTAAAGCCGACCGGTTTCGGAACGATCGTTCCTTCTTCAGTATACGTTTGCCCTGAAGAAGGAACGGTCGTTCCGAAACCGGTCGGCTTTACTCAAATATATAAGTGGTTCAAACAAAGTTAAAATATTTTTAGAACCTCCTAATGCATGCTCTCCCATTGGTACGACGCTGATTGTCCTTGTACTGTCTTTCACTTTAAATGTAAATAACACTTTTGTTATCCTTATTTTAGTTTTAAACTATTTATGCTAAAATGCGCCTGCTCTCCTAGTGAGACAGGCACAGCACAATCACCTATATAACTTAATAAATAAAGATTACAATAATAAAAAAAAAACAATTCTGTTGCGATGAATTGAACCCAGGAACTCATCCTCGTCACCAAACGTAGCGAACCATTTGGGGTGACTATGGAAGAGGTTTTTGGTTATTCAATACATGGTTCCTTATATGATGCCGTCTTGGAAAATATGACAACTGCATCGTAAGATTTTTTGCGGTCAATTGCTTTTGTAGATTTGGTGAATACAAAAAATGCTCTTTCCCTACCCGTTTTCCCCCCAGGACCGTATTTTCTTCACCCGAACTGACCTGTCAGATTTTGTGTCCAAGTTTTTGGAAAATGTAATACAATTGACGCTTTTATATTAACCGTGACGATTCACGGTAACGGTTCCGTGACGCAAAAAAGGCCATAAACATACGTTCTTATCGCCGTAATGCCGCAGCTCTTTCTTATACATTAAATAATGGTGATACACACAAAATACTTAAGACTGTTTCCTCCAAAGTACTGTTTTTTGCGAAGGGAATTGCGTTTAATTTTCTTTATACGTGAGAGGGAGATGTATGAAAATGATTGTATTTTTCCTTTGGGGGGGTGCAGACATACGTTCACCGCTTGTCTCATTTTCAACTGTTGTCATTTAGTGTGTAAGAAAGAGCGGCAGCATTAAATGTTTAAGAACAAAAGCAAAACCATCAGCGCATTGACAATTAACGTCTTTGAATTTTTTGAATTCTCTCACACTTCAATGTTATCCTTGTAACTATATTCCACACTTTCAAAATTATTGTCACGGCTATTAGTATTGGTAGGGGTCTATGGAGACATCACGGTGCGGTGTGTGAGAGAGATGTAAGAAAATGATTACTTTTTTCCTTTGAAGCGAACGGACCTACGTACATTGTGTTTGTCATCTTTTGAAAGAGCCGCAGGATATTGTGATAAGAAACGTAGTACGTTTATAAATGCGTACATTCATTAAAAAAATCGAGTGCAGTTCACACGCGGTAGAAGCGAAACTGCACGAAAACAATCTCAACAATGAGCCTTGAAAAGTGATGCCATAAATAATCAAAGCGGCCAATGAGCGCAGTTTGACGCTCCGTAGGTACTGTAATGCGTCATTTCCGTTTCATCCGAATTTAAAATCACAACGGGGCTAAAGAAACACTTCAAAAATGCGAACCAAAATATTACAAGAATTCACCCAAATTTTCTGCATTGTTTACAACTTTATATATCGAGATAATTATTATCTGGCTGTTCAAATCATGGTTATATTGCGAAATAATATACCATTGTAATGAACAACGTTTGCAATATCAAGTCTCTTCTGCAAGAAAAACGCCCGTTATCGTTCTTCCGACAATCTGGCCGCATATGGGTAATGTTTTCGGCAATAAACAACACAGAATATCCCGATGTCACCATTTTGGGTGGTTGTTTCAGAGAAAACATACAATACACGAAATTCTGCGGGGCTAAAATTTTACCCGTAAAGTTTTTATTTTCAAATTACGACAGTACGTGAATCCTTGCTTAAAATTGGGCATAAGTAACCCGTTTGGTGCTGGCAATAAATACAATAATAAACCTTGCACAATTTTTAAAATTAATTGTCACTTTTAGAAATATAGATATATATTTTTTATATTAGCTCCACACAGAGGACAAACAAACTCTCAGATACTGTCATCTTTGGGGATACTGTGCAGAGGATCTTTTAATGAAAATTAAGGAAAGGAGAAGTTCTGGGAGGGAATAAGGTGTGAGGGGTGGGTATGAATCTGGTGTTCAATGTGTCAAGGAATGACGGACGTATAAATCCATCCCTCTCACAGCGGTGCAAGATAATGACGGCGGGAGAGAGGTAAAAAGGTCTCCCTCAACCAGTCTCCCCTGATGACGTGCATTAGGTGGGCAAACACATTCGTCGCCAAGGCCTAGAAAAATCTCACTCCATGAACCCGGGCACCCCTCTTAAGTCACCAAACGTAGTGAATAAAGGTGTTGGTTAGCAAACAAATGGCTCCCGGGGCAGTGGTACCCATACCCGCCGCTCAAAAAATAATCCAAATTCATAAGGCAGATTAGCAGATACTCTGTGATACGACATTATAATTTAAAATAAAGCAATAATTTAGTAAATACACTTTTATTTTTTATATACTTAATGCCAACCGGGTTTTGCTACAACCGTAGCTTCTTCAGGACAGTATAAAACTACAGTAGAAATAAAAAAAAATAAAAGTGGTTAACCTTAGTTATTGTTGCTAACTACTAAGTTATTATATAATTACTAGCTGAAACGACAAACGTTGTTCTGCCATATAAATTATTTCTAGTGAATATTTTGGTTGTTAAATAAACAATAAGAATGTATTGTAAGTGTGTGGGGATGGCATCTATGACAGAAAGATGAATGGAGCGCTGTAGAAGATGACCGCCGATGAAAACAAAAAAAACACCAACAAAGTAGGAAAATGAAATTAATAAAATCAAAATTAATTTCAAAGAGCAATTAAGTGTACGATGTTTTTGTCAGTCCATCTTTAGCCAACACAAATAGGCTCGATGATTTGCCCACGCTAGAAATATCAAAGTGACGCGACGCCTCTCTTGAATGTCTTACGCATGTGTGTATGAAAGTTTGATGAGGCAGACGTAGTGCAATATGTCATTCAACAACATAAATAATTTCGTCCTGTTTGAAATACGAAAGACGGTTAAATTTGTTCATACAAAAATTTTAAAATCGCGATAAAAAATGGAGGGTGGGGGTAAGAGGGTTAAAATTTGGGGTTATAGATATTTTTTTAAGCTAAATTAAAAAAAAAATCTGGATAGAGACACCCTAATCACCTAGCGGTATGAAATATACATTAAAACTTTTTCTCATACCAACCAAATATGCATAAAAAATTTCATAAAAATCGCTCAAGCCGTTTCGGAGGAGTGCGACCACAAACACCGTGACACGAAATTTTAAAAAATAAGATTTATCAAAAAGTAAATGCGGATTGCCAATGCATATTTAATTTAGTGTTTTAATTGAACATTGCCAAATTATTAATATTTTTATGTAATTGTTTGGCGTTTGACGTTTCGGAATGTGAATTCGTGAACAGATCCGCCAGTGTTGCCAGCGTATTCCGTTTCTTATTGATTCCCTTTCAATATCGGTTCGGCTATCAAGAGTGAAACTGAGCTAGGGATATCGATATAAAATTATCGGAAGTTACGCCTATCGATACGATATTGTAAAGTTATCGATTTCACCATAGCCGGCCCTGAGTCGAATGCACGAAAATTTATGAGAATTTTCGTCGTTGCCTGCTACAACTTCTTTAAATGCTAACAGCCTTACTAAAAAAAAAACACAGCACGCCCGATTACCCGTGTTGCTGCAGCAACATGAATAAAACAAAAATACACTAAAACACGATAACATTACCAATAAGATTTGGTCTTAAAACGTACTGTAAATCCGGCAACCACGCATATTTAAGTACTAAATTGTTTGTTTTCCTTCATAACCGCTAGGTTGCGCGGCGGCGCGGCGCCTGCGCATTCGTGTTCGCGGTCGAAAAAGACGCTGGAAGCGCGAAATGATTTCTGTGTGTCCAATATTACTTATGTGATGGTTAATTTCTATTAATATGAATAATTTACTCTTATATTTATATCATTGATATATTTACCGTGTGTTGTGTGGTTTTTCATAAGTTTTAGTCAAGTTATAAAACGATAATTGTACTTTGAAAATTGAAGTGTCAAAAACTTTTTTTTATGATACATGAGAATTCAAATTTACATTTAAAGGTTTTATTTTATGATAATTTTATGACAGTGGTGTTTTTTTTTAAATAATATTATCTAATACATGTGTGGGTAAATGCATCAAAGTAATTAACGTCTTTAGAGATGCAAGAAATCTGATTTAAAAGACGGTATAATTTATAGGTTAGTTTTTTAGCAATAAAAAAAACTTTGAAATTTTTTATTATTTTTTTATTGTATGCCCGAGGAAAAAGTGAGGTGATAGTTTCCTTCCAAATTTATTACATAAAAGGACTGTGTTTTTGAAATTTTGTTTTTTTCTTAATTTCTCTACGTTTTAGTCAAAAAAACTTTGGTAAGAAATTTTTTTCCATTTATTTCCGAGTTTGAATCTTAAAATATGTCAGTTTTTGAAAACTAAACTGTATTTCAAATATACAAATCTAAAAGGTAATTTTATCTAGTTTTCATAAATGGTATTTGTTTTTACGACACCTTCAAAAATAAGAAATATATAGAACATTCAAAATACTACGGAAAAAATACAAATATCGTTCGGACATTAAAGGTTAAAACAGAGATAAACTACCCTCTCAGGCCGTGGAAACCACGTGTATTTCTTTCAATGAACAAATTTTTAATTAGTAATGTTTTCACATCCGCGGCCGTTTGTCAATTGAATAAAATTTTCACTAGGTTTTTTAGTAAGGCTGTAAGTATACGGGCGCATTAGGTGGGCAACATCTGGAAAAATACGCTGCTGATTCGATAAATGTAATTCCAATTCGGATTTCGTTTAAATCAGGGTGCTCAAACTTTGCGATCAAATAGTCTCACCCCACCGCCTCCTGATGTTATGAATCCCCCCAGGAAGGGGTTGCGCCCGCTTTGGGAAGCACTGGTTTAAATTATCGCGATCATTACATTCGGATTCGTGTTACTTACGTTTATATGGCTCCCAGTTTGGGAATATCTTGTCGGATAGATTAACGGTTTTTTACAAAGAATTTGTCGGATTTAAGAAATTACGATTTTTGTACAGATTTTAAGATGTTAATTCTGTTATTCTTACGATTCGTTGACCAATGCCATGTCGACCCTTTGGAATAAAAAAGTTCTATCTGTTGCCGTGACGTCACGTGGAAATAGGATTTATAGTAAGCTATTATTTTACGGATCAGTGTAGCTAAACCATTCATCCGATTGCGATGAAACTTTGGGTATTTGATGTGCGCATGCCCGCGACGGTTTCTATATATAAAAGTGAGCTCTGCCATTATGAAATTTGAATAAAAAATAGGTGGTACACGAGCTGCTTGAAAAGTGAATGTACCGGGACTGAATGTATGGAATGCGGGAGGGGGGCGGAGAACTCGGGAGGGGAGTTCGCGGGACCTGGGAAGTGGGGAGAAGGAAGGCGGAGTGGGAACGCCTTAGGGGAAGGGGACACGGGTGAAGAATGGGAGGCGGGAGAGGAACGGGACGAGTGGGAAAGGACACGCAAGGAGAAGCATTTTCTTTATTACGTGGCGTAGTAACGCATGCGGGGAACTCATTAGTAGTTCCATAAAACGAACAAATAATATTTGACTAATGAAGGAAATTTGAACAAACTAGAAGTTATACAAAACAAAGCTATGAGATGTATACTGGGGAAAGGCGAATACGCAAGAATTAATCAAATGAGAGAGGAGCTAAATTGGATTCCAATAAAAAAAAAACTACCATTTAATGTGTTAATTTTTGTGCATAAAATTATGAAAAACCAAATGCCGAAATCCTTTAAGAATGAAATTGTTTTTAATAGAGACATTCATAATTACGAAACAAGAAATATAATCAGAGTTCGATTGCCACAAATGAAGAAATCAAAATCACAGAACTGCCTAATGTACAGAGGACTAAAGATGCATGATGAAATGCCTGAAAGTATGAAGAATGAAGAAAGAATGAATGTATTTAAAAAGAAATGTTATGCTTAATGTAAAAATATTTAAATTTATCAAATGAAATGTTACATTGTGCTTATTAGTTTATGTAGTATAAACTAACTCAATAAAAAAAAATTAATAATACAGAAACAAAAACGAAAGAAGAAAATGAAAATAAAGGAAAACTTTTAGATATCTGTGATAACAGGAATTGGCTCCGTCGCTCGTAAATGGGACCCTGCCAGAAATGCAATGCTGCCATCACAAGAGCGTTTTCGCTCGGGGCTAGTCGCGTGATCCGTTTTCTGATTAATGCTCGACATCCGGGAACGCGCCCTTCTTTAGACATCTCAGTGGCACTGCAGTACCAAGTACCTGGACAACCCAAAAAGCATTCAGTACGAGTTGTTGCATTGTACCTCCATTATTTTTAGAGAAGCTTTGTTGAAGTTGGTCCACAGCTCCGAGGTATATAAAAGCTGGTGCAGTACGTGTTAAAAAGTTGCCCTTTTGCTGCAGGGTTACACTTATTGAATTTCGAAAAATCGTATTTGCCTTAACCCCTCATTTTTATAATTGAAATACGCGTCCAGCGTCCGGGATTTCTGGGAGTCCGATTTTGAAATTTTCCACCCTCATTAAAAAAGTCATACTTCCGAATTTTAATATGGAGACATATAAACTGCTAATAGCGTTAGAGAGCCATTAAATGCACCTGTATTTAATGGTTTATCCCATATTTTTAGGAATCGTAAAAATTGTTAAATTTATGTTCGCATGAATTCTGCGCATTATTTGTTTTAAAATCGGCTTACATAATATCTACGAGTATACGAAGAATATTAACTATTATGACCACTATATGATTTCGAAAGCCTAGTTAATGATGAAAATTTAAATTCGATAATGCATTTATTAATACTTAACACGCGATCGATTTGTAAGAAAAATATTTCAATAATTTCGGTTAGCGAAATGTCAAAAACAAATAATTCAGAAGATGAGCAAGAGGAGATCTGAGAAATCTCTTGTTTAAAAGTGAAAATACAAAGTTATCTTCTTCTTCTTCAATGGCGCTACAGCCCATTTCGAGCCTTGGCCTCCTTCAAAATAAGCCTCCACCGCCCTCTGTCCTCGGCCGTCGTCTTCCAATCTGCAACATGGAGTAATCCTCTTGCATCCTTCCTGACATCATCCTCCCATCTCAGTCTAGGTCTGCCCGCCTTTCGTTTACCTCCCGGGTGTCCTGTCAGAACCTTCTTCGGTACTCGTGTGCTTGGCATTCGGTGCACATGTCCGGCCCATCTTAATCTTTGGAGTCTTAAATGGGTGGAGAGTCTGGGAGCTTGGTAAATATCATAGAGCTCATTATTGTGGCGGATTCTCCATGCCTCTCCCTCTCGCACCGCTCCTAAGATTCTTCGAAGTACCTTTCTTTCGAAGATGTCCAGCCGTTCCGCTGACTTTGCTGTCAGTGTTCCCGCCTCACATCCATAGGCCAAGACCGTTCTGATAATTGTTTTATATAAGGTTATTTTGGTTTTCCTATGGACGTTTCGGGATTTGAACACTGGCAGCAACGCGAAGTAAGTTTTGTTAGCGGCTGTAATGCGCTTTCTTACTTCTACTGGGTCTTCATTGTCCTGCGTTATGATGGAGCCCAGGTAGGTAAACTCTTCGACCACTTCGAAATTATAATTGTCTTTAAATTTCACTTTGTCTTTTATTCTGCGGTGAGGGGTTCTGGTTTGCATCATGATTTTTGTTTTATTTTCATTGATTTGCAAACCCACCTCTCTTGCCGCAGTCTCCAAAGGGTCAAACACTTCTCTTACAGCCTGTAGGGATCTTCCGACAATGTTAAGGTCATCTGCGTAGCCAACTATTTGATTGCTTCTGTAGCAGATGTTTGAGTCGGTACTGATCATTGTCTTCCTCACGACGTGCTCCAGTACAATATTGAAAAGGGTGGGTGCTAAGCCATCACCTTGTTTCAGCCCCTGGGAGACGTTAAAATCCTCCGTTGTTTCACCTCCTATCCTTACTCGACACCGTGATCCGACCATTGTTGCTTTTACAAGCTTGACTATTTTGGGCGGTATTCCAAAATTGAGGAGTATTTCATATATTTTCTCCCTATCTATACTGTCATACGCCTGTTTGAAGTCAACAAATAGTTGGTATATATCTATATCGAATTCCCAGCATTTTGTCAGGATTTGTCGAGTAGTGAAGAGTTGATCAGTGGTGGATCTCCCCCTCCTGAACCCTGCCTGATATTCTCCTAGTAAGTTTTCTGAGTAATATTCTAGTCTTTCTTTCAAAATCATTGTGAAAATTTTATAAGCTGTACAAAGTAAAGATATTCCTCTGTGATTTTCACACTTCAATTTGTCTCCCTTTTTATGTATGGGGCATATTATGCTAGTTTTCCATTCTTCTGGTACTCTTTCGGCGGTCCATATTTTCACAATGAGATTGTGTAGCAGGTTCTTCAGTTGTTCGTTTCCATATTTATAGAGCTCTGCAGGGATATTATCTCCTCCCGGAGTTTCATTGTTTTTCAATTTCTTTAGGGCAGCCCTTATTTCTGCCATTGATGGCGCTCTCGTTGTTTCATCACTATTTAGCTCGTCCGGAATGTGAGTTGGTTCGACTGTCAGGTTGTTATTGGGATTTAAGAGCTGTTGAAAATATTCTTTCCACCTAGTCTTGATCTTTTCCTTATCTCCTATTATGTCTCCATTACTATCTCTGCACAGAGATGTGTTGGGTTTGAAGCCCTTTTTAAATGCATTGACGCCTTTATATGCCTCACGTGGATTGTTATTTGCAAAGTCATGTTCCATTTTCAACAATATGTTGTTAAAATACAATCTCTTCTTTCTTTTAATTAAATTGTTAGCATCTCTTCGTGCTTGTTCGTAGGCTTGTCTTTTTGCTCTAGTTCCTCTTTCTATACATAATTTTTTTAGAACATTTTTCTTGCAGACGCTCTGTATGCACTCCTCATCGAACCAGGGATTTCTAGCCTGTCTTGGTCTATTTCCAATGCCTGATTCCGCCGCTGTCAGCAGTGCATTTCTCAGATTGGTCCAATCCTCTTCTAAATCATTTGGGGAGAGCGGATCACTCTGTTGGTTTGGTAGGTTTGTTGACAATGAGTCATGATATCTTTCCAATCCTTCTGGTGTTTTTAGAGTAAATACAAAGTTATAGTAGCGATTAATCGAAGTGTGCGATGCGCGGGAACTTTTGAAACGATTCCATTAGTTGTTTTAAAATATCTCTTCGAATTAGTTACATTTTGGTCAGCTAACGCTCGAGGGTGTTAGCAAATTGAGCCAAATGTGACGAAAACACTCCAGTGAATAATCCACAGTGATCTTCTATGTCGCTCAATATCCGTATCATTATTGAGCTCCGCTGTTATGATGTATCCTAAATATTTGATGTCGGATTTTCAGTGATTTTTGTGTCTTTAAACTGACGGATAATACTTTTGTAGGACCTGCGTCGGATTTGAATACTACCAACACAGATTTAGTTGGGTTGTAGACTACATTACGTTTAACGGCATATTCTTTGACAAGTTCTTCGGCATATTCTTTGGCCTATTCTGTTGCATATTCTTCGGCGTACTGATTTTACATTCTCATTAATCCTTTAACTTTTATCGTTACGTTTAAATGATATGACGGCCTATAGATTGATTTATAAAAGATATTGTACTTGACTTACCGAAATTGTTTGGCTCTTGTAATAATCACGCAACTTACCGAAATTATTTGCCTCTTGTGATAATCACGCAAGTGAATTCAAAGTTATTTTAACTGATGAGATCTCTTGGAGTCTCATTCACACCCAGAGATATTTAAACAATCTAATTTAGATTATTTAGTTCAATCTAGTATTAAAAATGATTAAATCTTAAAAAAACTGTCAGTTTCATTTTTTACGATAAATTTTGCCATTTGCAAGATGCTCTTTCATTTATAATTCCATAATATTATTGAATGGTACAATTTAATGGTGAGTGTTCTTCTTCTCAAGTCGGTCCCTCATTGCTGAGGATCGTGACCCCTACTCCAATTTCCATGGTGGACAAGGCTCCTCCACTCCTCGCTATACTGCGCTGCGTGGAGAGTCAATGACACCGGACACCAGTGAAACTTAGTCACTCCAGCGCATTGGTGACCTTCCTCTGCTTCTTCTGCCAAACACTTTGCCAGAATTGCCAGTGATTACGAGTTTATCCAAGTTATAGTCCTCAATTTGGCGAGCAATGTGTCCATAGTATTTTAAGATACCGCTTGATCAAAAAATTTTAGGACCGGCCACCGTGTGACGCTGTCAGTCACCTCGAATGGAATTCTTTTTTTTTATTAGTTTACCATATCTGTCATTGACACTTCTTCTCCAAATTTCTACTCGTACTTCCACCTTTGTGTGTGTTTTTGATTTTTTACAAGTCTGAAAATGGCATCAATTTTACACCACAATAATGCACCGTCTGAGTTTTTGACCAAAAACAACACGAATACTATCTAGTAGCCTTTGAATTCATCTAATCTGGCTCCCTGCGACGTTTTCCTGTTTAACCGACTTAAAAAATCGCTTCGCGGAGAGAATGTATTGAAAAAAATCGAAAACGGCTCTGATTGATATACTGAAAATTGAGTACAATCGTTATATCGAGGATTAGATCAAGAGCTAGTGGGGAGTACTTCGCAGGGAACCATATATTATAGATTTTAATGAATTAACTTGTATTTTCGATTTTATGAATAAAGTCCTAAAACTTTTTGATCATGGTGCTACATTATAGACTATAGACAGATAGTTGAAAGCCTACTGTGGATACCTATGAAGCACTAGCGAGTGTTACAACAGGAGGTACTAATATCCCATCAATGCAAGGTTATACAAAACAAAATGGTGGATTGTTTCCCTCTTGAAAAAGTAATCCTCTTTCGCAGCCACTTGAATTAATATTTCGCGTAAATATATTTTCAATTCTGCCATTTCCAGAATAAATGATTTGAGGAATCCGCCAAGACACGTTTCGCGAAAAATTACGGCCAAAATCATAAAGCGTAACTCAACCGCAAAAAGTGGAGAAGTGGCGGCAAAAATAGCGGAATGAATAAATTATTCAGGCCAATTCGTGCCTTCGGGAGATATTACAAAGGTCGAATTTTCCGCGAAGCTTTCTCATTTTTTGCGCCAAAATTTGGCGGAAAATGTAACGCGAGAAGTTATTCAAGACTTTGACGTGTGAGGGTTAGTTAATTAGTTTTTAAATTTTCTACAATGTCCGCTATTAGATTGTGGGCAGTTGCCACTTCTTTGGTTTATTTTCAAATTAAACTCGTGGTAACTAAATAAATTACATAACCTCATTATAACAAATACAGAGTGTTAAGGGATGTACTTGACTTACATTAACCACTGATTCCTGACGTTATTTGGAGGATAAAATGTAAATTAAATTTTGGTCTCCGGTGACATTTTTTTTCTTCCACAAAAACATAAAAAATGGTGGGTATCGGACAGTTGAAGGCGGGGTTAGGGTTTGGTCAGTTACTCGGCTGAGTGACCAATGACGACATGCATTTTTGTTTGATTTTGACGAAAAAAATTTCGAAAAAAATTGTCATCAAAAAAGTCACCGGAGACCAAAATTTCATTTATATTTTTTAATTCAAACAATGTCAGGATTCACTGGTTAAAGTAAGTCAAGTACGTTCCTTAACCCCTCCGAAAATCGCAAATATTCACTTATAATGTCTCAAACGAAATGTCAGTTTTACGAAAACTTTGTGTTATTACCGCTTCACAATTAAAGCTCTATAAATGAAACATTTCTGAACGTAACCGAATAGTAAAAACTGTTTTAGAAAGATTACAAAATAAGCTTTCAAATTGTTATATTATAAATAAATATTAACATTTGTAAATATTAAAATTTAGAATACAAACATTAAAAAAATGTAAAAATGACTCTCGTGATGTTTTTACGTGAAAACGCTACTAAAACCACAGATTATGTAAACAACAATACTTGTTCTATTGTATAAATGTATAATAAACACTTTTGTTACCTCATTTTTTTATCATTTCATATGAAAATATTTAATAAAAAATAACAATGTCGAGCGGCCCGTAGGCAATTTGGCGGGTAAAAATATGTGTCAACCGCACGACTGACAGAATATTCTTGTTATGTATTTCTATGGACAACTTGATAAAGATGTACAGCTTGATCCACTGTCGACCTTTTTAATTTTGTTTTAGGGATGTCACTAAAACAATAATGGAGTTAGAACGGTTTCTATGGAGACACACGTATAAACACGCTTGTTGTACTTGACTGCAATCGTATTTTTAACGCATATATCTGCTTACGTTGCTGACCGCACCCTGTATATACAAATAAATCAAAGCGAAACATGAAACAGAACAGAACATAAAAAAAGGTAACGACCGCAACAGAGAATCGAACCAAGGATCTCCGTCTCACCGGGACAATGCCTTTATCCACTCGGCCATTGCGATCAATTGTTATTACGTCATAGATGCGTTGTGCCGGCAAGATAGATATACTGGGTTCGATTCCACAAAGTACACAAACTAGTCGTGTAGTTTTCCCTTCTAGCAGGGAAGGTCACGGTTTCACTAGCATTTTGGACACCGAAGCACCCCTCCCCCGAGTGGCCCACCTAAGATCAGTAATTTTTTTTTGGCTACCAAACGATTTGGCACTCCTGATCTTGTTGGCCTTGTTGCTTTTGGGAGAAATTTTGAGATGAGATTGATCTTGCAGCAATAAGATCCGACGGCGCAATCTTTATGCATAAAATGATACAATTTGGGAAGAAGTTGACATTGATAAATCTGACGTTGTCGCATCTAGCTTATGGCAATTTCTCATGTCGCCGCACCATTATACTCATATTATGTTCTCCTGGTGGTTTTACAACTAGGTGGCATTAACAACTAAGGTTATTGTTACACCGTACGTTAGCGTTTCGTTGTCTTCTTCTTATTCTTGTCTTCGAAGGCAGTGCTTATCCCAACCGTTTGGGGTCAACAACTTAAACTTTTGTAAAATTATTACGAAATTTTTATTTTTATTTAATAAGCATCATTAAACACACTGATTTGGACTGTTGATGCTTGAACTTGAAATATTCCTGCGTAATGCGCAACATTATTCAAGTTGGGAGGCGGGTATGGGTATCGCCGACCTGGGAACCATTTGTTGGATAACCAATACAACTGCCATAGGTCACCCCGAGTGGTTCGTTACGTTTGGTGACATCGTCTTGCACCGTAGTTGGAGGGATGGATTCATACGTCTACCACTCCTGCACACACTGACCCCAGATTCCTACCCACCCCTCATATTTTTTTCCTTCCCAGAGCTTCCTTTCGTTAAAAAAAAAAACGAATGGGTTTTAGACCACACGAGTGACCTTTAGCTCCATCTATATGATAGGAAGATAGAAAGGAAATGTGCGCGCGCGCTGTTCTCTCTTTCTCCTACAGTGTGATACAGACAATAGGCCTGCACTGTGTCTTAGATATACGAAACGTAACTGGCTATGAGAGAAAGAAAATGTGTGGTCGTAACTCTCTCTCTTGCCCCTACAGTAATAAACGAAGCGTAACTCTCTCTTTCTATCTTCACTAACTTATATCTCCCCCTCAACTATCGTTCGCCTCGCTTTTTGTAATGCTCTCATCACGTATTCGTCAGCTTACTCCCCAAGTCAAGCGTGCGTAAAGAAGTTTTACTTCAAAAAACGAGTGTGCTTTAGACCACTTGACTGAAGTAAAATTTCTTTAGCTCCATCTATATGATAGGCAGAGAGAAAGAAAATGTGCGCGCGCACTGCTTTCTCTTGCTCCTACAATGTGATACAGACGGTGGTGTGGTGTGATACAGAAGGTGTGCTCGCACCTCTCTCTCTCTTACCCCTACAGTAATATATGAAGCGTACTCCCTCTCAACTACCGTTCGCCTCGCTTTTCGTAACGCTCTCGTCACGCATTCGCCAGATTACTCCCCAAGTCAAGTGTGCGTAAAGAAGTTTTACTTAAAAAAACGAGTGTGCTTTAGCCCACACGACTGAAGTAAAACTTCACTAACTTATATCTCCCTCTCAACTTCCGTTCGCCTCGCCCGATCACACTTTTCATAACGCTCTCGTCACGCATTCCCCAGCTTACTCCCCAAGTCAAGCGTGCGTAAAGGCCCGACCGTTCGCCTCGCCCGATCACACTTTTCATTACGCTCTCGTCACGCATTCACCATCTTACTCCCCAAGTCAAGCGTGCGTAAAGAAGTTTTACTTAAGGGCCCGCAACCCGAATATCTACCGATTTCTTACATATTTCCCTTAAACACGGTAAGTTTTAAAGCTCTTAAAAAATATATGTTATTATTGAAGATAATATCTAGACATTGCCCGTGCCGAAACGCAAATTACATAAAATTCCCTCGATAGAAAAAAATCGCAAATTATGCTCCAAAAATTATTATAAACACGTTTGTTTCAGTTATTTTACAAGTTATATGTATGAAAAAAATCACATTGTTTCTTTAAATGCTATTTAAGATAATGCCCGCGTTTCGCAACATTTTCGCAATTTTCGCATCGATTTTGTCGCTGTAAATGTTAGCGCTCTCCTCTAACATTCGTAATTTCATATCTCTCCATCTTCTTCTTTTCGAGCCCGGTTGCAGAGCCAAGTTTACTAAAATTCGATAAGTAAATTTCTTCTTTGAAAAGCTGATGATGCTAGGGAAAATATTTTTTTTATAAAAAATGCTTTTACGATCAATTTAACAATTCCTATGATTTTTCTCGGGTCTAGTAAAATTACGTTGAACTGGGTTTTACAAATTACAAAATTTGGTTATTGTTACAACACGTTAAGCGTACACAAGGTTAGCGTTCTTTCCTTTTCCTCCTCTTCTTGTTCTCGAGTTAGGCAGTGCTTATTGCTTATCCCAACCGTTTGGGGTCAACGTTTTTTTTAATGTGAAACCCCGTTACGACCGCGGCCATCAAAACTGTTCGTGGAACAGGGTAGAGTCACGCGGGGTAACCGTAAGCGGTGGGAAAGTGTCCGCGGTGATGTTTTTCGACAAATTCGTGCATTCTTTATTTGTGCGTATTCCTCAATTCCAAAGTGCCTTGGGTTGCCTTGAATCTGACCGCGTGTACCATACAGTAAGCCATACGGTTTTCTTACACGATTAGTTGAAAATCAAAACCACCATTTTGACTTTTTTTGAGATTTGAATGCCAACACGTTCTCTTGGATCATAGCTATGTTTGAAATATTATTACAGTGCCAAAACATGGTTAAATCCTTAGTTATAGCGTCTTAAAAATCGTCTTCAATTTCAAAACGTAGTTAAATCCAAAATCATTTGTTTTCTAAACGTACTCAATAAGGGCCATGGAATTGGCAGCCATATTGGTTTTTTAACCAATCAATGAGCTACTTTCTGTGCAATGGACACCATTACAAGAAACACATATTTTGTGAGTGGTTTTGAAGTTGATGTAATCGCGATTTTTGTGAAATATTTACAGTAATTTTGCAAATTGAACGATATATATAAATGATGTAATTTCTTCACTACACCCCTGACTGAGAAGAATTATTATCAGACACAGTTTTATGAGTTTCAAAATGTGACTAAATCCAAAGGCTTCACTTTCAAAATAATAATTTAAGGCTTAATTTTACCGTTATTTTTGCAAAACATTTAATTTTACTTTATTGTACTTAAATGCTATGAAACAGTTTTCTTGCTTTTGCCAAAAATTTGGTTCGTGAAGATAAGCACGTATTGATATTCGACTACTCATATGTTTCATCTACGTTACCGATGGGTGCTAATGTGTAACCAATCATTGTTTAATAACGCTGTGGTCCATAACAGTATTTAGTAAAATAGTGTTAGTTTCACGGGTGCAAAGAGGCTTCTACTTCTTCTTTCGTACGGTGGGGGGTCAAAGTGGGACATCTAGGTCTGCGAGCCAGTCCATTGGAGTTTATCCACCACTTACTCGCCCCCTGGGATAAGTAAAAATGGTTACTCCTTCAAGGCTCTCGCGAGGACTCAAATTTTTTTGAAAGAACGAAGCTACATTTAGTTTAGAACGAATTTAATTCCAATGACCCTGCATACGTTGTTAGTAAGCAGTACGAGCTAGTCCAGCCAGTCCAGTCAATCAGGAATGAATGGAGCGGGCATTCTTTGACCACATGTTCGGTGGTCTGAACCGCACCGCATTTATGCATCGCCGACTGTTTAAGGCCCCGTCTATACATCACGTGGGCAGATCAGAGTTTGTGAGGCAATGAGAACTCTCTCAGAGGGGTCTTATACGTGATGGCATAGAGGTGGCATACATCTATTTTTTAAGTGTTACCTCCGAAGAAGACCCTGAGGAAAATAATTTCGCATCATCACTGGCAAAGTGGAAGGCAAAAGAAGCGGAGGAAGGTCATTAATTGGCTGGAGTGACCAAGTTTCACTGGCGTCTGGTACTAAAGTGTCGTTGGCTCTCTGTGCAGCATACAGTGACGTGCGCAGAGTTTTTGATCAGGGTAGGCAGTAGGAAAACAGCCGAATTGATTCAAATAAATTTTAAAAACTTACTACAAATAACTCCCTTCGTACAAGTTTTCGCTATGTGTGCTTGCTGCTGGTAAGATAACTAGTTGATAGAAATAGATAACAATATAAGTCACTGTCGTCACTGATTGCCATTTCCTAATTTTGTTCCAGAAAGCACTGCCTAATACTATGAAAAAACCTCATAGAAGCAAATTCAAAACGACAGTTCTAGCCTGTGCTATGTGCATTTCGTAAACTTTGATTTATTTATTTATTTATTTACGGACAAATAGTCCAATTAACAATATAACAATAACACGAATAGAAAAAAAGAGAGATCACAATGAAAGGAGATTACATATAGATGAAGAGCATTGACTAAATACATATAATATAAAAGTACATAGAGAAAATAACTATAAGTAGCTTGAAGATGGATTTAAAAAGACTTTAAAAAACCACATTGCGTAACGACTGCCGAAAGTCATTTAGGCTTACACCAAAAAATTCAATGCTTTGATTTGCGTTGACAAGTCTCGACATTCTGGATAAAGGAGAATGATATCCATAATTAGTAGAATGTTGATTGAGGAACAGCAATTCATTATTTCGGAGTCTACGGGAAGGAATGTTGAACTGGATGAGTTGTAAAAAAGCAGGTGTGTCAGTAATACTGTTGATAATTTTGAAAATGCATATTAGATCAGAGTCCTTTCTACGTTTTTCTAAAGAGGAAATGTTTAAAGTTTGTTCAATTTCATCATACGAGTATTCTCCTCTTTCAAGTCCTAACCTCCAAGCAATTCCTCGTAGGAAGCGATGTTGTACAGATTCGACGTAACAAATGTGGATAGCATAAAAAGGAGACCAAATGACACTAGCATATTCAAGGTGAGGGCGGACCAGCGAACAGTAAAGAGTTTTAAGTGTATTTATTTGTTTAAAGTCAGAGGTAATTCTGTGAATGAAGCCGAGTAGTTTAAGTGATTTGTTAACGATGTTATTAATGTGATCCCGGAAAGAAAGTTTACAATCCAGAGTGACCCCAAGGTCCTTGATAGATGTGACAGTAGAGAGACAAACATTGTTTAGTTTATAATCAAACTGAATAGGTTTTTTGGTTCTATAAAAGGACAAAATTTTGCATTTATCAACATTAAGTTCCATGCAGTTAATTTTGCACCAATCATTAAATGAATCAATATCAAGTTGAAAAAGTAAACAATCAAGATGGGATTTAATTATCTTAAGAATCTTATTGTCATCGGCAAAAAGCCAAAAACGTGTGTGAGAAAAAACTTTAATGATATCGTTAATAAAAAGGTTAAAAAGAAGCGGAGCCAAATGGGCTCCTTGCGGAACGCCGGAAGTTACATCAATGTTAAAGGATTCAAAGTTATTTATTTTAACCCTTTGTTTTCTATTACTCAAGTAAGAGTGAAAGAATGATAACAATGGGTCTCTAATACCTATAGCATAAAGTTTGGCCATGAGAATACGGTGATTAACTTTGTCGAAGGCTTTGGAGAAGTCAGTGCAGAGGACATCAACCTGAGTGTTGTCTTCTAAGGCTTTCAGAATGGTATTTATAAAGGACAGTAAATTAGTTGTTGTAGATTTCGCCGATCTAAATCCATGCTGTTCCTCGATCAGAACATTTTTGAAAATAGGAGTGATTTTCTTTGTAATTATCGACTCAAATATTTTTGGAATATTAGATATAATTGATATTGGTCTGTAATTTCCAATATTTGACTTGTTTCCAGACTTAAAAATGGGTCGTATAAATGAAATTTTCCATGAGTCAGCAAATGTTCCGGTTGAGAGTGATAAATTGTACAACATACAAATTGGGTTAGATAATGAACATTTACATTCTTTTAGCAAGATTTCTGGAATGCCATCAGGTCCGGTACTTTTTTTGTTAGAAAGGTTATTTAAGGATTGGTAAACCTCTGCAAGTGAAATTTGGCTATCATTCAAGTCAATATTACAGTCATAGTTAAGTGGAGGGATGGTGCATGAAGCATTAGAATATACAGAAGAAAAGTGTTTAGCAAAAAGGTTGGCGATGTCGTGACCATTTGTAGCGTGAGTTTCATTATAATACATACTTGAAGGGAGATCATTATCTGTACGTTTTTGCGCAACAAATTGCCAGAATTGTTTAGGATTTTTAAGTAATTTTGTTTCAGTAACTTCTACAAAAGATTTATAGCATTTGGCTGATTCGATTTTAGACAGTTCCCTTAATTGAGAAATTTTTTGATAAAATTTTAAGTTGCCAGTTTCTTTAAATATCTTATGAGTTTTCTTTTTTTCAATTATTAACTGCTTAAGTTTCGAGCTAAACCAATTTGGAAACTTGGGTTGAGAGTAACATCCCTTGGGAACAAACAAATCTATAGCACGTATTACACATTCATTAAATTTAAATACGGCGTCATTTATATCAGAATTTAAAAATAGTTTTGTCCAATTAATCAGGGAAAGATATTTGTTCATGTTAAAATAGTCACCATTAAGATATTTGTAGTGATACGAGACACTTGGTTTCAAAGATTCAAATTTAAAAAAAATTGTGATGTTAATAGAGAGAGGTGGATGATATATATCAATAGGTAACAACGAGACATCAGCTTCATCTACTATGACATTAGGTATGCTAGTGAAAATTAAGTCCAGGCAAGAACCTAGATAGTTAGTGACTGGATTTACTTGAAACATATTCATAAAGGCAAAAAATTTACAATTTCAATAGCTTGTTGGGAAAGATTACTAGTAGGAGTTTTGACCCCTTGGTTGTCATTCAGCCACAATATTTTAGGTAAATTATAATCGCCACAAATAAGTAAGGAATCAGCATTTCTAGAGACACGCTCAATTGAAGCAGTATGCGACTTGTAGATTTCTACCGAAGAGGAAGGAGGAATGTAAACACAACCAAGTACAAGCTTTTTGGTACCAAATATAACACATAGGAACAATTGATCAGAAACATTGTCAGATGTTTCTAGAATATGGCAAGGGTATTTTTTATTTACACATATCATCACTCCACCACCTTTACACTTCGCAGAAGAAGTAGAACGGTCACAACGAAAAATGTTGTAGTCGAACAGTCCAAGTTCAGCAGATGAGACATTATCAGAGAGCCAAGTTTCGGTAAGAAATAAAAAGTCGTAATGACATACACTGACGTTACAGCGAATAGTGTTCAGTTTTGTATTTAGGCCACGAACGTTTTGGTAGTACATTGAGAAGGAATTATTCATAGAACGATTCTTCAGGTTCAACCTAAAAAATTTATCCTAGAAAGTTCACGTCTCTCAGCAGCTTGGCGGGCAGGGCATTCTTGAGCTCCAGTTTTGTGGGAAGCCGTTTTTCTGTAGAAAGTGCAGATGGCACATAATGGAGATTTCTCCTTTTTGGGGCAAGCATCACGGTTGTGACCAACTTTGGCACAGTGGGGACAGGTGGGTAAGTCTGCTTGGCACTTGGAAGCTATGTGGCCATATAATTGACAGTGGCCACATTTCAGGCTGTCTACCCAGTCTCTTACACGGTGTAGCTGCCAGTCAATGGCAAGTTTTGAACGGGATATTAGAGAATGACGAACAGATGAAGGGACTCTAAAAATGTGGATGCAGTTACCAGTGCGAGGGCCCGATTTATGAGAGAAAGATATGTTTTCTTTTAAATTTTCTAATGAGAGACCGGTGTCGTTGGAAGATTGATGATGAATCGCCGAGATAATATCCTCAGACGAAATATCTTGAGGGAGGTCATGTATAGCAATACGAGGGAGGCGAGTTGGGGCGATCGTTGCTTTTAGACCGGCTTCGGATAGAGCTGGAGCATTTGCCAATTTCGTCGCTTCAGCAGAAGTGCTAGGGTGGATTATCACCCCACCACTTTTCAGTTCACGCATACCCGTTACTCGTATGCCAAGTGTGGCAGGATTGACCGCAGTTTTCAGGGTTTTCATGGTGGCTTGGAAGTGGAATGGGTGTTGTTGGCCGGAAATACGAGAACTGAAGGTCTAGCAGGGCCAGGAAGAGCATTATTTCTTGTAATTAGCGGCAAGCAGGGATATTGAGTTCTACTGGTATCAGAAGTGGAAGCAGCGACAGTATTCCAGGAACGGGTGGGCGCAGACGGTGTTTTATTAGGCATGCACTTGGATGTAAACACAGTTAGGGCACCAGGCACCAGTTAGGTTTGATATTATATCTTGTATGAAGTTAGCTCCAAGCAGAAATAATTCCTGCTTAGGCCGCATTTTAGTGAGGCAGTCGGAGGGCGCGCGTGTAGTTTCTAGTTACAGTTTATGCTACGTTTGTAGTATGCCGTCTGATGGGGCGCTCGCATAGTTTCGGTTGCTCAGCTTTTTCGCGCTTAGTTTTGAAAGTGTGTATTTATTTTTAGCAATAATTTAATAAATTATAATATAATTTATATGCTTGTTTTATAAATACGGTTTGGTGGGCAGTGCTTACGTGCCTTATATGGAGTGCACGCCTCTGGCAGCATATGATCGCAAGAAATGGAGGAGCCTTAAGCACGGGTCACATCATGCTGGTTGCCAGCCGCGAGTTGAAGAATCCGCTTCTGCCAGCTGTCGATCAGCTTGGTGTGACAACAAAATTCGGCGCTGGCGTCGCCAGCCGGCGAGTATTTGTCAGCGGCTGACGAAGTTGGACATGTTTAACTTTTGGTAGCAGGCAGCGGCGAATAATCAATCACGTGACCGCTGGCACCAGCCAGCAGCGCAGTGTGACCACTATTGCGTCTACCAGCAACGAGAAAGCACGTGTTTTTTATGTGAAGTTGTTGTTGTGACTATTTTATAATTTGATTAGAGTAATTTCCAGCTTCGTTTTACACGGGATTTTCTGCCTGAATACTGTATCTTGTTTTTTAATTAAAGGTTCAACTAATTCTAACAATTCTTGAAATTGAGGGGCCGTCATTCTTAAAACATTTCTGTATGTTTCTGGGTCCTCTTCTTTCAGTTCTTGGAGAAGTCTTGACGATGCCCCTAATTCTTCCCTTCTTTGTATCCATGGCCTGACCCACCATCGTCTCTGTTTGCGGTGAAGCTGGTTAAGCATTTCTAAACTAAGTTCCCTGACACCCTCCCTCAACAACTGCTTAATTAGCTTTTTACGTGAAACGACAGACGACATAATATAGTGAATGACTAACTGGAGAGTGCGAGACGCGATTAGCAGCAACAGTAGTGTGACCAGATTGCCCGCCGCTGCTAGCTGGTACTACTACCAGCCGCTGGTAAGCAGCAGCTGGCAACCAGCATGATGTGACCCGTGCTTTATCCACCATGAAAATTGGAGTAAGGGTTACGATCCTCAGCAATGAGGAACCGACTTGAGAAGAAGTAAAAGGAGTTTTATTATGTATTTGAAGGTATTGTTACCACAAATAAATAAATAAAAAATCCTAATATCAAAATTGCGTTCGGTTACCCCACGTGCCTCTACCGACAATAGAACGTAGGATTTTTCCAAATATTATGGGATGGGAATAATGGTGGTAAGGAGAAAGGAAAGGGAAAGGTTGGGAGAATCTCCGGAAGTGGGGAGCTGCTCTCTCTCATAAATTGTTTTTTGTAATATTGCACGAAGATAGGTAACGGAAATACGCTAGAAATTACGTTTTTGCGGAGAGGCAAACGTTTTTCCGAGCCTTGAATTGTAATTGGGAAAAAACAATCTGTATTTATAATATTACGCGGTTCTTATTATATTCATGTATACCACTAAAGGCTTGGAAATAATTAAATAAAATATAGCATAGCGCTCTGACTTCACCGAAACAATAAAATTAAATAGTCAACTAGTAGTTCCGTGAACAGTAGTCGCGTTAAAAAAAGTTTTTATTAAATTTAGTCTTATTTTGTTTTGAAGACTTTTATTTCACATGTACACTTGTTACTTCATTTTTATTTATCTGCTACCGGTTTCGAAGCATCCGTATCATTTACTAGCAAACTTACAACTTTTAAGTCTGTTACTAAATTATACGGATTTACTAACAAACTTAAAACTTTACTAGTAAAGACACGGATTTGTTAACAAACTTAAAACATTTAAGGTTGCTAGTAAATGACACGTATTAATTAACGAACATAAAACTTTTAAGTTTGCTGGTAAATGACACGGATTTATTAACGAACTTATAACTTTTAAGTTTGCTAATCAATGAAACGGATTTATTAACATACTTAAAATAGTGATGATACGAATTTACTAACAAACTTTTAAGTTTGCTAGTAAATGAGGTGAATTTACTAACAAACTTTTACGTTTGCTAGTTAATGACACGGATTGATTATTAAACTTAAAATTTTTAAGTTTGCTAGTAAATGTAAAACTTTTAAGTTTGCTAGTAAATGATACGAATTTATCAACAAACGTAAAACTTTTAAGTTTGCTAGTAAATGACATGGATTTATTAACAAACGTACAACTTTTAAGTTTGCTAGTAAGTAAATGACACGGATTTATTAACAAACGTAAAACTTTTAAGTTTGCTAGTAAATGACACGGATTTATTAACAAACGTAAATCTTTAAAGTTTGCCAGTGAATGACACTGATGTGTCGAAACTGATAGCAGATTAAAAAAATGCATATTATGCAAATACCCTACAAGAGTCCCAGCTGCTCCCGTCTGGAGCTGATGGACGTATGGTATTCCCAATTGGGGTATGTTGTGAGGCTGAAAGTGGTGAGGAGGGGAAGGAGATGGGGAAGAGAAAGGTTGTGAACCTCCTGGCTATTCAGAACTGGTCACCAAACACGGCTAAAGCCATTTCAAGCAACATTTCAATTCTGAATGGTGGGCGATACTGAGAGTATCTTCTACTCTAGAAGTGCCGAAAATATACGATATATTATTTTTAAATTGATTAATTATGAAATAACACAAATTAATCAAATACAATTTATTTGCCCACGCCGGGATTCGATCCCGCGGCCTTCGGATTGTGAGTCAAGAGCCTTACCCCTAGACCACTGCGGCCGTCAGATAAATAAAAATTAAGTAACAAATGTACATGTGAAATGTAAGTCTCCAAAACAAAATGTCTACAAATTGTTAATGACCAAGAAATACATTTTTTTTTATTTAATTTAATAATATATCTACATATAGTACACCTACATAATATATCTTTTGATTAAAATACATTTTTTTTTGTTGCAAAGCATTTTGGCCTAAAATCCAAATTTATGTTTTGTACGAAAAAGGCAGCGCAGCCACAAGCATTAAACCCAATGACGTTATATAATGATTAAACCAATATCTTTTCAAGCGTTTTCTATTGGTTCATTTTATGTTCAGACCGTCACAAATATCTATATAAAATGCTTCGCGGGATGACAAACTTGTATTGGCTTTTGCCTTTTCCTGTCTGCTCCTTCAAATATTGATTTCCACATTGTACCCAACACAATAGCTGCATTCTTACTACTGCATTCAGTCTGAACCATCGATACATGAACTACTAGGCTTGGTAGATGGTCTGAACTCATCCATCGTCTACAATTTCACGGTTCACTTTCACGAATCAAGGTACCGAAATGATTCAAATTCAAAAGATTGGTTATTCAATCCAATATTGTATTTGTAAACCTTTATGCACGATTTGAGATGGTTTATGGACAACACTGTTTATTCATATTCATATTGCGTGTGTATGTGACCGGTCAGTGGTTGAGTGGGCATAGCGCTTGGATACCATTCGGGCGTCGCGTGTTCGATTCCTCGGCTGGCTAAGTCCTCCATCACAACACAAGCTACATTTTTCGGCTTTCTGTGGTGGTAGTAGGAGATTTTCAAACACTGTTGGGTTTTTCGTAACCCGGGAATGTTTGTATTTTTTAATTAGAAAGAAATAAAAAAAGTGTAATTAATTCATCTTAATATTCTAAAGCATAACTTGTAAAAAGTGTTTTTTCCTAAGCGCCATCTGGTTTCGCATTGCAATATGTTGTTTGTTCGTAAATTTAAATAAATATATATCACAAATATGGTACTTACTCCTTGGAATTAACAGTCCACCTAAATGGATTGTTTTTTTAAAATAGAATCAAAAACAAGAAAATAACTGACACTGTTTGTTTTGGAAAATTTTCATGCATTGCGAAAAACTTTGAGTTTGTGTATTGATTGACAAATTTCATCTCTTGTAAAAACTTATGAGTCACCCAAGGATTGCATTGACTGCTTTTAATTGTTGATTGGATGACATTAAGGAGGCCTCCACACTTCAAGATCTACAAAAACAAGGTTGGTGGATTTGTTATTTTCCCTGGAGTTTCTTTTTGTGCCATTTGTGATATATTTGTTCGCGCAAGTAAAGTTTTTTCATAATCATAATTTCTTGGGTATTAAGCCCAGAGGGTCTGGGGTTATTTACACACCTCAGGCTCACATATTATAATGCACCATCTATGAGAGAGCAGATTATAAATTATTTTAAATATCACCATAACTGGTTGATCAGAATTGTTTCATTTGCATTGTTATGTATTTTCTTTTGTTGTTTTAGTTTTATATTTTGAATGTCGCTATTTTATTATTCAATGATATAACAATTCCTAACACACTCAAATATGCATATAAAGACCAATGTCTTTATACATCCGGAAACGTGCCGAAAATAAACCTTATATTATTTTTAAATGATTAAATTGTGAAATAAACACGAATCAATCAAATTAAATTTATAACCCGCGACCTCTGGATCGCTATCGAGGCGCTTGCCCCTCGATGACAGAGGCCGTCAAATATATTTTTATCATGAATTTGTGTTACTTACTTAATCTTTTCTAAATCCCCTGCGAAGCCGGGAAGTGAAGACTGTGCAAATAGACTTTATAATAGTCCAAGCGATGACCGTAAAAAACCAAATAAGCACTGGGCTTTAGCCCCAAATAAGATTAGTTAAAAAAACGCAATCATCCAGATTTCGGCCCGGGAGGAGTCCTGGAAAGCAACGACTTCCGGTGTCATTTTTGGGATGAAAATATCCGACGTGCCACATTATCCGTTCTCCTCGGCCGAAATCGGCCGAGGAGAACCTTGTGATCTACGCGATTATTCGAGCGAAAAATGCCTTTCTTCTAGCGACATTTTTAAATTTCCCGCAGAATAATAATATGAAATTAGCATCTCATTACTGTAATATTAGAAATTATTAAATGTAGATGTATTTATACATCAATACAAGTACTACGTGGATATGAAAAGCAAATAAATCTATAACAAAATCATTTTTAAAGGCCTAGGTATCTTCTTTACACTTAGGTACTCGATTAGCGAAGTCACTAAACCATGCCCTATTTATTAATTCCAACTCTGTAAATAGATATTGAGATATTGTATAAAAATGTCGCTAGAAGAAAGGCATTTTTCGCTCGAATAATCGCGTAGATCACAAGGTTCTCCTCGGCCGAATTTCGGCCGAACGATATATTCGTAAACAGGGAATTTTTATCTAAATTCTGACATCGATTTCATTCGTGTGGCCGATGAGATATTTTGCCGCATCTGGAGGATACCTATAATGTCATTTGTTAGGTACTTCTCCCCACACAAAAGTTGGCCGAACGGTTTTTTTTTCATAACAAATTTGCGATCACCTTTTGCCGTTAGTTTTGGTAATGTGGCAGGTCGGATATTTTCATCCCAAAAATGACACCGGAAGTCGTCGTTTTCCAGGACTCCTCCCGGGCCAAAATTTGGATGATTGCTTTTTTTTTAAATAATCTTATTTGGGGCTAAAGCCCAGTGCTTATTTGGTTCATGTGGCCTATGGGATGGGATTTTTACGGTCATCGCTTGGACTATAAGCAATATCTACAAAATAATATAAAACAATACTACATTGAAATTTTGAAACCAATCTAAAAAAGCCAAATATGATATCAAAACAAAATTTTATTCGATTAATTTAAACACGCAAAATAATAAATTTATTAATTTGATTTTAAAATATACCTAACATCGACTTCAACATATTGAAATTAAAATAAAAATCAAAATAAAATATTCATTCGATTATACTTCCAAAATAATACATTTTATCACCTTTCAGTCGGACAATAAAAATGCAAAATAATAAAATAACGTATTCATAAAATAAATATTAGAATCAATATTTTAAAATCATTTTAAAGTCAAATATGAATCTTTTATGCCATTAATTTGAGCCTTCAAAATAACAAATAATATACTAATTTATATTCAAAATTGGTTTTGGCGGGTAGGTACTTACCTTTTGTGTACAGCAATTTAAAGGCTGGCAACACACCCGAGTAGTTTTAACAATGGCAACCCTTTTCAGTTATTTCAGGTGCGCGTATTCCAGCTTTCAGTTTAGCCTGAAACGTGTGGCCGCATAAAATATTCTTATTCAGTCGATGCGTTTTGTTTACTCGGCATCATTTGTGTTTTTCTAGTACATTTTGCTGAACAAAGCCGGGCGCGCTTTGCTGAATAATATGGGATTAATTCGTTTCATATATTTTTCTCTGTGGATGTACGTCGGTACTGGATGATAAATATAACGTAGAAAAGTACAATTATACGGTAGATTAATAACACCTCAACGGCGCACAGTGTTTCGTTTCACACAAGGTAAAAAGATATAAAGGTGTCACACAATTTGGCTTTCGAAATGGGTTGGGTACTCGAGAAGCGTTATTTAGTATTCAAGTACTGATCCAAAGATGTAGAGATGTGAATACAAATGTACATGCATGCTTCATTGACTTCCTTAAAGCATTTGATAGAGTTAGACACGACAAAATGATTCAAATTCTGAAAACCTCCGGGATAGACGATAAAGATATAAGGATAATAGGTAATCTTTATTGGAACCAGAAAGGAGCAGTAAGAGTAGAGCAATGTCTAACAGACGAAGTAGAAATAAAGAGAGGCGTGCGACAGGGTTGTATTCTTTCACCTATGCTGTTCAACTTATATTCAGAAGAAATATTCAATGAAGCTCTGCAAGAAGCTACTCAAGGACTTGTTATAAATGGGAAGATTCTAAACAACCTGCTTTATGCAGATGATACGGTACTTCTAACAAGTAACATTGGGGAGTTACAACTTTTGCTGAATCAAGTAGTGAAGACTTGTGAGAATTTTGGGCTAGAACTGAATATAAATAAAACAAAATACATGCTCATAAGCAAAAATAACGCATTGGATGAACATCTTTATATTGCTGGAACAAAACTGGAGAAGGTACAAAGTATTGTATACTTGGGCTGCAATGTAAATGATAGATGGGATCCTTCAGTTGAAATCAAATGCCGCATTGAGCAAGCTCGTGCAACCTTTATCCGCATGAAAAAAATGTTCTGCAGTCATGATCTCAACCTTGGATTACGAATGCGAATGGTCAGATGCTACGTATTTTCAATATTATTTTATGGAATGGAAGCATGGACGCTTACTGAAGAATTAATTAGGCGACTTGAAGCATTCGAGATGTGGATCTACAGAAGAATACTTAAAATAAGCTGGATGGACAGGGTCACAAATGAAGATGTTATGGTTCGGATGAATAAAGAAAAGGAAGTTATTAAAACCATAAAAATCCGAAAACTTCAATATCTTGGACACGTGATGAGACATCCAGAGAAGTATGAGATCCTGCATCTCACAATGCAGGGAAAGATTGCCGGAAGACGGGGCCCTGGAAGAAGGAGAACCTCATGGCTGAAAAACCTGAGACAGTGGTTTGGCCAGTCTACCGTGGAGCTGTTCCGGGCCGCAGTAAACAAAGTCCGCATAGCCAGCATGATAGCCAACGTCCGTTGAACGGACAAGGCACAACAAGAAGAAGAATAAGATATCCAATAAGAAAAACTCTATTTTATAACTTTTGAAGGTTATTCCCATCAACGTAATATATCATTGAAGAAGAAGATAACAATAATAATCTAAACGAAAATATGAAAGAGAACAAGACACAGAAAAACGACAATGGCATCAACTGGGACTCGAACCCAGACCTCTCGTCTAACCGGGACGTGCGCGTTAACTAATTTCGCTATTGCCACCTTTGGTCAAACCGTCATTTGTCAATCTTATATTTCAAAAATTTAGAATTAACATATTTGACGTTTTTGAATTTTTATAATTCACTCATTATTCAATATTATACTTATCAAAATATTGCTGCAGCTCTTTCATAAGATGAGAATTCGTTCCATGCAAAATGTAAGATGAAAAGAATTTTCTTAATATTTTTTTTCATGCATTTTTCCGAAGTTTTCATTACTATTCTAGGGGGGGGGGGGGGGTTAAACAAATCAAAGATCGTAAAAATCGGTCCAGCCGTTCTTGAGTTATAAATGGTGTAACTGACCGATATTTGGTTGAAATTTTAAAAGTTTTTGGTATAGATGCTAGCATTACTAGGTGTATCTGATGTATTTTTAAAGTTTTAGCAAAAATTTTGGTTTTATGAAACTACATAAATTCCATGATAATCTTTTAACAATTTCCAAGAATTCTTCTCATATTTCATAAACTTATGTTTATGCATGTGTGTATACATATGTATGTGTATGTGTGTATTTATATATGTATGTATATGATGAGGTTTTTTGAATAGGTTAAAACTTGAAAGAAGTTAGATAGTATTTGTAAATATATACTCCAACCACGAGCAAATAAAGTTTTAATGGAAAAGTGATTCGAAATCAGCATTAAAATCACTGTTTTTTATAACCTTATTTTTACGTATCTTCCTAAAAGTTATGAAAATTGATATTTTAAAAACTTTATGTTTATTTGAACGAATCTTAACTAATTAACATTTAATTAGTCTGACAAGTTGTTTTATTTTAAATTTATTTCTTCCTGAAAAGCTGCAAAAGTACTCAATTTGATTGAACTTAGTAAAGTATTGTAATGGGAAAAGTTAACATTAGTTCCACACACTTACAATTTGGTAGGCGGGAATGGGTACCGCCGCCTCTGGAACCTTTATTGGATAACCAACACCTCTGACATAGGTCACACCAAGTGGTTCGCTACGTTTGGTGATTTAGCAGGGGTGCCCGGGTTCAGGGGGCGAGGTTTATCTAGGTCTTGGAGGCGGATGACCAGGACACACTGAACCCCAGATTCCTACCCATCCCTTAAACCCTTTTCCTTCCCAGAACTCTCCTCTCTTTCCTTTCCTTAAAAATCCTTTACACAGCATTCTCAAAGATGACATAGGCCTTGAGGGAAATTATTTTTTCCTCAGGGCTTCTTGTGTGGATATAAAAAAAAAATAACACAGGGGGTCCAGGACGTTAATGTGTCCAGGAATGACAGACGTATGAATCCATCCCTTCCATTGCGGTACAAGATATATTATAAAATCGTTTCCCGACAATAGAATTCCATTACCTATGGTACCACGCAAAACATCGATAAAATTCCTTTTAACTTCATGCATTTACCAAATATCACATTTATCCGGATTCTGTCACCTTTCTACGGTAAAAGCCTGTCAACTGTCATGCTCAAAAAGAGATAAAAATAGTTTCAAAGCAAAAGTTGAAACTATAAATATATATTTTTTTAAACTGAAAGCGATGTCACATAGAGGATAGGTTATTACACAGGGTGTCCCAAAACTTAAAGCTTTCCCTTGGAGAGCTGATTGGCCAACTCAGAATATCATAACATGACCTTAGTTTACGAGATATTGGCACTTTTATGAATTTTAAATTTGAATTTGACGACTTCCAAAGTCGAGGGGTAAGATTCTCGATTCGTAATCCGAAGGTCGCGGGATCGAATCCCGGCGTGCGTAAATAAATTTTATTTGATTAATTGTGTTATTTCACAATTAACTAAATACAAATAATATATGGTATAATAGCGGCACATTCCAGAGTGAAAGATACTCCCAGTATCGTCCTGACCATCATTCAGAATTGGAACGTTGCTTGAAATGGCTTTAGACGTGTTTGGTGACCAGATCTGAATGGCCAGGTACTTTCCCCCCTTCCTCTTCCCCATCCCATAGTCACATTGGCTTCAGACGGGAGCAGTTGGGACTCTTGTGTACTATGAATCCAAAAAAAATAGAGAAAATCGACACCTTAGAATAGTTTTTCGGTACTAAATTCATAGTCTAAAATAAAATTAACCGTGCCTAAAGCATTGCAAAATAAATATCTTTTTGACTGATTCACAGGTTAATATTTTATTAGCAAGGGTTTTTACAATTCTATAGTTTTATTCCGAAAATGATGAAATTTTGCACATTTGAACTTTCTAAACAAAAAGGTCACTGTCTCCACGAGATTTCGAAAAACTACTCCAATCCCATGTTTCCACCCCTCAAAGCAGATTTTTCATACTTCTTGATGTAAATTTGTACACTTTAAGTTTGAAATAACAGGAAAATTACTGTCTACGTCTGATTTCGAAAAAAAAATTGAAAATCCTTGTAGTATAGTTTATGATAGGCAAAGCCAGTAATAAATGTTTAATAGATAAACCAAAATGCTTCACAGAAATTCAAACGTGAAATTGTCATCAAATGGCCATTCAGCGCCTTTCTGTTTTTTTGACACTTGAAAAGTTCCCGTTAAATGCAATTCTGAGTACATTTCAGCTTTCAAACGAATTGTGATCAGTAGAAACTCTTCACACAGCATCTACCCTCCACACAGCATCTTCAAAGATGATATTGTCCCTGAGGGAAATTATTTTCCTGAGGGCCTCCTGTGTGGAGTTAATGTAAAAAAATCAGAGTAAGCAAATCACACGCGGTAGAAATAAAACCTTCAGAAAACTAAAGTAGAAAAGAGTGGGGAGACTCCAAAACACTTTTTTTTATCAATGTGAAAGATGATTTTAACCATATTATTGTCGTCGAATTCCGGTGCACCTTTTTTTTTTGCCTGTGCATTTTGTAGTGGTTTGAAGATTGGATATTGATTTTACAAAAATATTTTTTTGGGTATTGTAGGATTCGATCCCTTTTCCGGTAATTTTTTTTATTTATTTATTAACCAATACATATAATATACAATTAACCAAAATACATATAATATATAATATTAGTGGTAACAATACCTCCCTAATTGAGAAATTCTCGTGTTTAGAGAGGGAGCACTATCATATTGACAGTACTATACATACTTAACAGCTGTTACAAATTGAATGTATGTAGATCAATTTTTTTTTATACATAATGAATAATAAGTTGGCATTTTTTGTACATAATGGAAAATTTTTATACATAATGAAAATATAAGTTGGCATTTTTTTTGTACATAATGAAACATGATGTGAATTTTCATACATATAAAATATATTAGTTGGCATTTTTTGTTCATAATGGAAATATAAGTTGGCACATCGTAACACATACCTAAATCTAGTTAAAAGTAAAATATTTATTAAGTTTTTGTTTAAAAAAATCATAATTCCTTTCGGATTGTATTTCTTTAGGGAGTTCGTTAAAGAATTTTATGGCTGAGTATGTGTAATGATGTTGTAATGATGTCTCCAGAGATTCATCAGGCGCTTTGTACCACTAAGTACTGTGGATTTATCGTATTATAATGGAATCAAGTACCCGTGAATAAAATAAATATTTTATTGCTATCTCATTATCTCACAGGCTAAATCCAATAGATGTATGTGTTCGTCTCTTTTTAGTGTCGTCATTTTCCGTTTCATTGAGTTTCAAATCACAGCGGTGCTAAAGAAGTTCTCACTTTAAAAAAATCAAGAATACGAAGCGTGTATAGCGTACAAAGGCTTCTCAAAACTCTGCAAAGTCTGATGAGATAGAGAAAATGCGCCTCGAAGTTCGCGCGATACATTGTTCCAACAAAACAAGAGTCAATCTTGCAAACTTTAGAGTGGGTGGCTGTATCAGTTTCCTAGGTAATCAGCTCAAGGAGCCTTCCTTCAGACGAGGAATCGGAAAACAGGAGCCGTGGATGACAAAGAGAGAGTCGAGTCCAAAAGTCGTCAGCCTCCATATTCTCCGAGATCAGATTTCAAATGCAAACTTTCTGTTTCTAGGAAGTCGAACTTCTTCCCATTGTGGATGTTGGGCGAAGGCAAACTTCGTGTTTACAGTTCCGCATTTAACTAAGTTGACAACACGAGAATTACATTTTTTGAATTTAAGAGGTGTTTAAATAATCCGCCTTAAAGTATTTTACTTTACGACTTTTTGCAGGGTGGTTAGTATTTCATGCGAAATTCAAGCAAACAAGTTTGTTAGAATAATATAGCCTCCGTTTTCCACGGCACGAACATTAATCCTTTTGGTTTATTAAGTACCTAGTTAGTTTATATTTAACTAATATAGACCAGTGAAAATTCACGTGATATTATGACTTTGATTGAAAGGGTAATTCAAATATTTTTTTATAAATATATATTTTTTTTCATTAGCTCTGACATAGGCCGTGAGGAAAATAATTTCCCCTAGGGCCTATGTCATTTTAGGGGATGCTGTGTGTAGGATTTTTTTAAAGGAAAGGACAAAGAGGAGTTCTGAGAAGGAAATAGGTGTGAGGGGTGGGTAGGAATCTGAGGGTCAGTGACGGACGCATGAAACCATCCCTTCGGCTGCCGTGCAAGGCGATTCAAAGGATTTTGGCTTCTCCTTCTTGTGCCCAGTCCGTTCAACGGACGTTGGCTATCATGTTGGCTATGCCGTCTTTGTTTACTGCGGCCCGGAACAGCTCCATGGTAGACTGGCCAAACCACTGTCTCAGGTTTTTCAGCCATGAGGTACTCCGCCTCCCGGCAATCTTTCCCTACATTATGAGATGCAGGATCTCATACTTCTTTGGATGTCTCATCACATGTCCAAGATATTGAAGTTTTCGGATTTTTATAGTTTTAATTACTTCATTTTCTTTATTCATCCGAACCGTAACATCTTCATTTGTAACCCTGTCCGTCCAGCTTATTTTGAGTATTCTTCTGTAGATCCACATCTCGAATGCCTCAAGTCGCCTAATTAGTTCTTCAGTAAGCGTCCATGCTTCCATTCCATAAAATAATATCGAAAACACGTAGCATCTGACCATTCGCATTCGTAATCCAAAGTTGAGATCATGACTGCAGAACATTTTTTTCATGCGGATAAAGGTTGCACGAGCTTGCTCAATGCGGCATTTAATTTCAACTGAAGCATCCCATCTGTCATTTACATTACAGCCCAAGTATACAATACTCTGTACCTTCTCTAGCCCGTCTGCTTGGTTCAATATATTCGCACCTCACAATCCGGAAGCCTCAGTTCCGCGCTTAAATTCTGAAACCGTCACTTTGGATCAAGATTGTAAAATATCTATGCAATAAGAAGCATTATTTCATTCTCTTTCTGGTTAAAAGAAAAAATACATTTGTTTACATGAGAGCAAGAGAGATATATAGCTTTTAAAATGTAAGGTCGCTCGGGACGTTTTTGGTATTATGAAAGTATAACGCGATTATGTGTTTTGGGATGTATTTATTATTTGGGCTAGTTTTGTTCCAGCAATACAAAGGATTCTGGCTGGAGAGGTCAAAGACCTCCTCGACCAGTCTCTCTCGATCCGGCCCGTCACGCAGCAGGTGGGCAATCAGTCGCCAAGACTTTGACAAACCTCACCCCATGAAACCTTGACAATCTCACCCCGGGCACCCCTTTTAAAGCCAAACGTAGCGAACCACTTGGGGTGACCGATGAGAGAGGTGTTGGTTATAATAAGATAATAAAACTATACGACGACCGGCGTGGTCTACGGGCAAGGCTCTTGACTCGCAATCCGAAGGTCGCGGGATCGAATCCCGGCGTATTTGATTTATTTGTGTTATTTCAAAATAAATTCATTTAAAATAATGTATGGTATGTTTGCGGCACATTACAGAGTGGAAGACATCTACTCTCAGTATCGCCCTGGTGTAAGACCACCATTCAGAATTGAAACGTTGCTTGAAATGGCGTTATCCGTGTTTGGTAACCAGATCTGAATAGCCAGGTACTTCCCCACCTTTCTCATCCTCTTCCCCATCTCCTTCCCCTCCCCACTACCCTCAGCCTCACAACATACCCCAATTGGGGATGCCTTAGTCTCACTGGCTCCAGACGGGGGCAGCTGAGACTCTTGTGAGGTATTACCATAAAAAAAGTGAAAATTCACATGTTATTATGACTTTGTAACCTCCCCACTCTTACCTACTTTAATTTTCTAAAGGTTTCACTTCTACCGCATGTGAACTGCACACATTTTTTTTAATAATTCTATATTTGAAATGGGTTTTTCCTTTGCTAAAATTTTTGACGGATTTTGTAATTTTTCAATTAATTAACTAAAATTAAATAATTTCCTGAATTTAGGTAGGTAATTTATCGCTCGTCTGAATTCTGTAAAAAATCAGTTACCATTTCAAAAATGACACTTAAATTCAAAGTAAATTTGAGTTCATTGAACCAGATAACTTTGATCAAAATATTTTGTAAATTGACAGCTTATCTGGACATACTAAAAATTATCAATCGTCGTTTGGAATACATCAATATTATCAATTGTTGACCATGCCAACATAGCCAACGTTTCGGAGAGCGTTAAAGAGTCCATCATCACTCACCTACCCTGTAACATTGGCTAAAGAAGAAGATAGCGCAAACGGCATAATACCCTAAAATAATGACTTAATAAAAAAAGCAAGAGCGTTTTACCAGCCGGCGGACGAAAATCCACATTTCGTCGAAAGTTGTTCTTACGATCGTGCAGGGCGGTTACAACGAGGAAGATTAATTATTCTCCGTACCAGCTTTTTAAAATTATAACTCAATATCGAATTTATTTCAATTCAAATTAGCTTTAATTTATACCTTCATCCAAAAATGCTGAAAGGCGTGATGATAAAACTATTAAAATAATGTACTTTTTGTAGTTATTTTTTGATTATAAGTATTTATCATTTTTCAATAATGTCTAAATTTAATAAGAATGTTAAAAAAATCTGAAATATATTACCTAATTTGTAAGTGCGCAAATAAATACACAAATGGACCAATTTTCGTCAAGAAACACATGTACGTACATATTTTTTAATGATTTTATTGAAACTAAAATTAAAATTCTAAAACATGCGTTTGCTAGATAATGTATTGATTTTTTTACTGCATGATTATATTATTTGAAATGGGTGTGGTATAATATAAAATCTTTTTTGAAAATTTAACAAATATGCCAACGGCCTATGGAATAACCTTATTATACTAAAAATTAAAAATTTTTCTCAAAATTTATTACATGCGAATGCTAGATAAAAGAACAATCTTTCGAAATCCATTTATAATTTTTTGTGGAAAAGAGTCAATACGTCTAAAATCTGATTTGAAAATGACATATTTCTGGTTTTCTCTGGTAATACCCTCTTAACTACATTTTTTTTTCTTTCGTAATGTATGGACGCATATAAGAAATAACCTTTTAAAATTCTATTTAATTGTTAAAATCATCTGTGACAGCCTCCGTTGACTACATTGTTTCTTTGTTATAAATTTATTTACAAACTAAATAAAAAAGTACTTACATAGAACTAACTTGACCTCTAGACTCTAGACTCCATTTGCCAAGTGATTTTCATGCCAATTATGTAAGGTTTTTAAAGGTCATTTCATAAAAAATTTCCAGTCCTGAAGAGTCCTAAATTCTCCAGTCTTTCAAATTAAATATCAACTCTACTTATGGCACTAATCTTCTCGTAAATGTAATATCAACACTGATAGGGTAGCAAATGTAAAATCATGCAATGTCCAGTGTTTTAAATATAATGTCCTCCGCGTGCAAAGTGGTATCTTCTCCAGGCATAAACTTTCTAATAAAGTGTGTTTATCGGAAGTGACCTGTCAGGTTAATATGTTCCTGTATCTATATGTATATAATACAATTAGATAGAGCTTAAAAAATCATGAGTTGCAATTTGGGAGGCGGGTTTGGGTACCGCCGCCCCGGGAACCATTTATCGGATTACTAATACCTCTGCCATAGGTCACCAAGTGTTTCGCTACGTTTGGTGGCTTAGAAGGGGTGCTCGGATTCATTTGTTTGTGTGGATATTGGCGGCGGATGCGTGTGCCCACCACCTGCATGGCAGGCCGGATCGGGAGTGACTGGTTGAGGAAAACCTGTGGACCTCTCAGCGGGACTCGCGAAATATCTCCTTACCCGCAGTAGGGGGAGGCGGGTACAGCCGTCCCAGAAACCATTTATTGGATGACCAACACCTCTGCCATAGGTCACCCCAAGTGGTTCGCTACATTTTTGCCCGAGGTCATGGGGTGAGGTTTGTCCGGATCTTGGCGGCGCGCGGCGGATGCGCCTGCCCACCAACTGTGTGGCAGGCCAGATCGGGAGAGATTGGTTGAGGGAGATCTTTTGACCTCTCCAGCAGAACTCTCTCGGAACATTGCCTTGAACTACAGTGGTAAGGATAGATTCATACGTCCGTCGCTCTTGGATACACCAACCCCAGATTACTACCCACCCCTAATACCTTTTTTCCTTCCCAGAACTTCCTCTCCTTCCTTTTCCTAAAAAGACTTTCCACATAGCATCCTCAAAGATGACATAGGCCCTGAGGGGAATTATTTTCCTCAGGGCCTCCCATGTGGAGCTATTGTAAAGAAAAGGAGGGATTGATTCATACGTCCGTCACTCCTGGACACACTGACTCCCAGATTCTTACCCACCCCTCATAGATACGTATTTCCTTTCCAGAACTTGCTCTTCTTCCTTTCTTTAAAAAAGCACATCCATACAGCATCCTCAAAAATGACAAAGGCACTGAGGGAAAATAATTTCATTTGGGCCTGTTACGTGGAGCTAATGTAAAAAAAATGTGAAAAAACACAAATTAATCAAATAATATTTATTTGCTCAGACCGGGATTCGATCCCGCGACCTTCGAACTGCGAGTCAAGAGCCTCGACCACAGAGGCCGTAATGTTCACCTTTTTTATAAAATTATTCACAAACTAAATAAAAATCTCTACATAGCTTGACATCGTAACCTCTAAACTCCGTTTAGACCTCTTTGCTAAGCGATTCTTATCCCTATTACCAACATTCGTGGTGATATAAGGCATACTAAGAACACATAATTTTTTGACTTGTGATTTGCTCTTAATACAGAATAAAAGCTTGAACAAAACTTTTCACTAAAACATTGATTTTTCTTGCAGCTTCTCGCGGGATGATTGTTTTCAGCGTTTCTTGGAATTACTTCGCAAAATATTTTGCCAAGTCAAGCGTAAAAAGTTTTCCCTACGTTTGCGAAGCCTAAAAACGAACCTTGGGTTTGGATTATTTTCTCGCGGAATTTATTCCCTCCTCTTTGATACTCCCAGATCTCCACACATATATCCAAAGTGAATTCATTACTTCTCCTCTAACTTTCACTCTGTCTCTTTGTTCGTAATATTATTTATTCGAAGTATTATAACAGAATGAGCAAAGTGCGAGAAAAATACCTCCGAATAGACTGTTATTCGGGAGTTTGGTAATCGTCTCCGTTCCAAGTTTCTTTGCTTTCATTTTTTGTACACTTTTGTACTTGGACCCGCTTTAGGTCGATTAGGTCGTTAAACGATTGTGAAGTTATTTTTTGTATTTTTGAAGTAAAACTTCTTTACGCACGCTCGTCTTGGGGGTAAGCTGGTGAATGCGTTATGAAAAGTGGTGATGTTTTACGAAAAGTTGTTACGATAAGTGTGATGTTAAGAAAAGTGTGATGCGAACGGTAATCGATGCGAACGGTCGTGCCTTTACGCACGTTTGACTAGGGGAGTGATAAGGATAAGGTTAAGGATAAGGATGGTAAGCCCAAGGTCGTAGGTCACCCCAAGGTCGTAGGTCACCCCAAGGTCGTAGGTCACCCCACGGTCGTAGGTTACCCAAGAGTCATAGGTCACCCCATGGTCATATGTCACCCCAATGTCCTATGTCACCCCAATGTTAATGTCAATATCAGAGTCAACGTCAATGCAAATGTCAATGTAAATGTCAATGTAAATGTCAATGCTAATGTCAATGTCAATGTCAATGTCAATGTCAATGTCAATGTCAATGTCAATGTCAATGTCAATGTCAATGTCAATGTCAATGTCAATGCCAGTATCAATGTTAATGTCAATGTCAAAGCAAATGTCAACGTCAATGTCATATGTTCTTTTATAAGTTAGTGAAGTTTTACTTTAGTCGTGTGGTCTAAAGCACACTCGTTTTTTTATGGTTCCTAATCTATTTAAAGATTAGGCTAGATTTGAATTTAGTTTTATGTCATGGGAATATTAATTGTCTTACTGTTAACTATTTGCGAAAACAATGTGCAACATAATTGTGAATGATGAATACTAGGAGCAGTTGGATGAGTTTGTGTATTTGGGAAATATGCTTACAAGAAATGGAAAGGCTGATAGGAACAATTAAAGAAGGGTAAATGCAGGTAAATCTTTTAATGGAGGACTGAACGCCGTTGGCGCCATAAAAAAAAACTGTCCACGGAAGCGAAGCTAGCCGTCCATAATGAAGTGGTGGTACCTTCCCTGATGTACTATGGCAGTGAGGCATGGAACTGGCAGAGGAAGGATGAAAGTTGACTGAATGCTGTAGAAATGAGATACCTGAGATGTAGGTGTGGTAAAACTACGTACGATCGTGAGATTCGCAAAGAATGCAAGGCTGATGTAAGTGTAATGAGTAAGATCAAGAAAGGGACGCTCAGATGATTTGGGCATGTAGAGCGAATGAACGCAGAAAGGAGTGTAAGGGGAATATATGACGAAAATGTGAATGGCAGAAGAAGTCGGGGATTCCCGAGGAAGACATGGCGCGACCAAACGAATCAGATACTTGAGGCGGGAAATGTTAAGTCAGAATAATAGAAGAGCATGTATGAGACGATGAAGGAGGATGTGATGGAAGTAAGGAGTGTGTGCCAAACCGAGTTGTTTGGCGGTCCATCCTCTCTGCCCACCCCTGCGGGAAAACGGCGTGATGATTAGTTAGTTAGTATTTGATGCGTTAGTTAATTATTTGATGCATTCGTGACATACACACTTCACTTCTACGTGAAGAAGTGTAGTGTGTCTGTTAAGACTTGTAACATCGTTTAGTATAACCCAATGACGGAAAGCAATTCGGGAGAATCTATTTTATAACTCGTATTTACTCAGCTGTGTAAATTTGTAACGATTTTAAAAGAATTTATTAATTTTTAGAGAGTTGTGTATTGCCTTTCGAGATTTTTTGACATCATCATCATAATCTTCTACCCCTTGTCCTATTCGGGTCGGGGACCCTTTGCATCAATAAGGCTCCTCCATAAGTCCCTGTCTTTTGCTGATTGTTCGGCCTCTGTCCATGGTAGACCCATCCTCTCCTCACACAGTTTCTGGAGTTGCCTCGCCCAACTGTGTCTGGGGCGGCCCACTGGACGTCTATCCTCTGGAATCGCTCTCAGTATCTTCCTCGGAATTCGGTCATCAGACATTCTTAGTACATGCCCAAGCCACCTCAGTTGCGATTTTTCTATGAAGAGTATCAGTGGTTCAATGTTTAGATCATCTCGGATCGTCGAGTTGATCTAAACTGCCCTGCCACTCCTCTCAAGTACCTCATTTCACTCCTCTCATTTCGGCAGCCATATGTTAAACCATCATATGTTGGATTTATCGATGTTTTGACATATATTTTTAATTAGAATACGAGTTATGGAGGGTTTAAAATTGCATAAAATTAGCTATCTTACGTCTTATAGTTTACTGACTACTTGGTGTGTGTGTCTTGCTGCATTCGGTTTAGTGGCCAAGATCTGATAAAGTTATGTAACCCATTTGCCAGTCATTAACCTTGTTTGGCTCAGTATTGCCAAATGGCTTAGCTCTGTGAGTCTTGCTGTAAAATGGACTGCCTTTTACGTATTCCAGTACTGCCCAGTTATAACGGTGTGTTTATATAATCTAATAAAACATACGAATATCTAAATAACTAACTAACTATCACGCTGCTTTTCAGCAGAGGTAGGTAGAGTGGATATACCGCCACGCCACACATTACTTACTCCAATGACATTCTGGTTTTGCACCATATAGATTATAGCTGCATCCATTTAGTTTTTTTTTCTTGTATTAATTTTAAAAAATTAATTAATTAGGAAAATAATTCCCCCCAGGGCCAGTCATTTTTGAGGATGCTCTGTGGAGGGTCTTTTTAGGAAAGGAAGGAGAGGAAGTTCTGGGAAGGTAAAGGGCGAGTAGAAATCTGGAGGTCAGTGTGTCCAGGAATGACAGACGTATGAATCCATCCCTACCACTGCTGTTCCGAGAGAGTACGGCTGGAGAAGACAAAGGGTCTTCCTCAACCAGTCTCTCCCGATCCGGCCTGCCACGCAGTTGGTGGGCAGACACATCCACCGCCTATACACGTTGCTATGTTAGAGGGAAGAAAGTCGTACCGTAATAGTACAATTATCATCATCGACATCGTCGAGCATGGACTTTTATCTCAGGGTCTTGGCTTCGGCACTCGGGTAGGTAGGTTATGAAACACAATGAAGCTCGGGAAATAGTACACAAGGGTTTATTTACATTACAAGCTTAGAACACAATCGGGAAATACATTTTAAGGCCTGTTTAAGTTACGGAGATGGCTTGAACGACTCTAATCTGGAAGTTAGGCTCAATTACTAATGAGTTATGAAGGTACCTTGTTCTTGGTTGACTGCATCTGCGATGGAGGGCTAGCTTTCGACGTCATCAGACGGAAGCTAGGCAACAGGCGACTTGGGATCTGCACCAACTCTGGATCAGTGTTGTAGGAATGGACACGTGCCTTCGAATTCACTGCACATGTTCTCAACAATAATAAATGCGGGTATGAGAACTCGGTTAATTATAAATAACAATCAACAACCGGCGTGCAAGTATAACAACGCAACTTGCCGGGCAGGCCAGGGCCTCCGGCCCATAGGAATGGCCGATTACATGGTGTAACTGTTAAAAACTCGGAAGGCGGAAGGTAAAAGAGAGAGAGTCAAGCCGGCTGGGCCTTATATAGGCTTGTCCACTAGCGACCACCGTGAAAGCTGGCAGAGGCTTCTCAATCTAGGGGAACATTGCGAATATTAAACGTTTTTCGACGCAATATGTGTTGCACATAACACTACCTTCTCTGTCCAATATGATTGAAAGAGAGTTGCTCAGGTCGGGCTAGTTGTTGGACCCGCACCTGCATCCTTTGTGGAATTGTGTCCTAGTGTAAGTCAATATGATTCCATTCTGAGTTAAGTAGTTGCACGTTGCTGCTGACTTCTGAAAAGGTTTTGTTATTTGTTCTTGTGGAGGCTTCTTGCTTGCTGTGGATAGGAATGGCATAAAATTGCCATTATCACAAATAGTTAAGCACTCCCTACCTAGTGAGCCATATAAAAAAATGAAGTTATCTACCTGTGAGCCAAGCTATCAACTCCTAAATAATACATTAAGTATGTCGTAACAAGCCATAATAATTAAAAAAAATTAACTCCTATATCACTTCTCTTTTTGTCCGAAGACAATACTCACTAATCTTTCACTGAACCTTGTATGTAATCACTTGTACTTCTTGTAAAAAAAACAATCTCCTTTGCGATACAAAACACGCTTTTCTTGCGATACAAAACACGCTTTTCTTTCAAATTTGTAACATAAATTTTTAAAAAATATTTGCTGTATTAGCAAACCTTCACCTTCTTCCTCTCAATAATTGAAGAAAAAATAAAAAAAACTTGTTTAAAGAAATCATTGGTACCAATTATATACATTTTTCTCTTTTCTTATCCATTCCATGGATAATTTAATGCAATTTCATTTTTTCTGAACAACCGAGGTCAATTCTATCGCATTTCACATAAGACTTTTATATCTATATCAATCTTGCATTGATTATAAACATTTGTTCTTTTTTTTTTCACATCCCGCCAATGGATATTTTAATGCGTTTTATCTTTTGTGAACAACCGAGGTCAATTCTTACGCATTTCACACAATACTTTTATTTGCAATTCAATATTCTTATTGAATATATACCTTTTTTGAAAAAAAAAAATTAAAAGAAATAAACAAAACAAAAATTTAATGCTGACTAAATAATGTCCTGTAATCAATCGAAATTGATACATATTCGCATTTTTCAAGTGTCTTTCTCTAAGAGACAATACAAGACATGTACTCTTTGACATACAGTATTTTTAAAATTTCCAATTTAAAAAAAAAAAAAATTTCAATGCTGACTTAATGTCATGTAATCAATGGAAATTGATACATATTCGCATTTTACATTCTAAACTAAATAGGTTACAATACAATACATGCACCAATTAGAGTAGTATTTTTTTAAATTTGCTGTGTTATTGTAACTTTGCGATTTATTCCCTTTTTAACTTATTTGATGAGTTTCTCTTAAGCTATCTTCAGTTCTGTTTTCATAGTCTACAATGGGTATAATTATAAGGCTATACGGATCCTATCATGTTTCTAATATAATTTTAAGGCATATACTAAATCCTTTCACGTAGGTATAATTCTGAGGCTATACTTTAAATCCTATCATGTTTATAGAGATACGTCCCACGTCATCCCTCGTATGCGCATACACTATCATGTTAAAGAACAATGATCTTGTCTCACTAACCAATCCACAGTGTAACCGACGTGTTACTCTCCCTCATTTCTTAATTTTAATTTTATATGTTTTACTTATGTACAATGCCCCGGTGCAACCAAATAAAGCTTGTGTGCCAAGTTTGCACCGGGAGACATTCTAGAATCCTATAATTTTAATAATTTTAACAATTAATACTTTATTTATGATTATTTACGCCTCCAAAGGCAACCAGGCTGACTAGCCTCCTTTTTAGTTATGGCCCTGAGAAGGGCCGTTTTTTCGGCTCCGAAGGAAGCAGCTACTCCGCTAAGCGGACTGCCTTCCCTCCCTTGCTGTTCTGCCGTTATGGCTCAGCATGAAGCGGCTGCTCTACCAAGCAGGCTGCTTTACCTCCCGTTTTTGGCGGCCCCAACAAGGGCCTTTTTGGGCTCTCAGTCGGCTTTACCGTGCCGCCAGCAACAATCTTTTTCAAACACATTTTTTTTAATTTTAAATGTCTTTTTCTTAATACACAGATGCCCCGGTGACACAAGTAAAAACTTGGTTACCAAGTTGCCACCAGGAGACATCCTAAACTTATTATTTCATCGCCTTCAGGGCTATTTTTCCGGCTACAAAGCCAAAAAACCAGTGTGGGCGTCCCTATTAAGGGCCTTTATATTGGTCAAAAATACACCATATTTTAATATAACTTCGTTTAAACACCCCGTAGGACGCTGAAACTAAGACGTTTCAGTGCAGAGTCCTACGGGGCATCCATAGAGCCATAAATAAACATTGTAACTCTTAAACTGCCAGCGCTATCAGCACTTGAGCAGATTTTCGAGACTTTAGCATCATTTCACCTTTTTTCCATTTTAAAAATCCCAGGACCTCGTAAGGCGACGAAACCAAAAGGTTTCGATAGCCAGGCTTACGGGGGACCTGGGAAAAATATTAACTTCTTTGTAACTATTCAAACACTTTGTTAAATAACAAATACCTACCGACAAAAAGTCAAACTTCCTTAAAATCAACCCAAACTCATAAAACAAAAAATCTACGAATGTAGAACATCCGTAGAAACACTGTAGTTTTAAGGAAAACATTGTAAATACATTAACCTGACCTGTATAATTAATTTAAGAAACCAATTTTAATCGACCACTTTCGAGGAAATGGTCGGCAAAACCAGCGGCAACAGAAAACCGCCCCTTATATACGAAACGGGATAGGTAAATCCCCCCACTCTAAAAATGTACCACGTGACCGTTTTTTCACCCGAAAACGGGTATAAAAGGCGTGATTTTTTGAAAATAAATTAGTTCTTCCATCAACGTCAACTCGTGTTATTATTTCCTACTGGGAAAAGTTATTATCATCTGCTGCCTCCCGCCGACCTCTGCCTAGGTTTTGCTCCTGGTGCCATCAGTCTCCTCCAGAAAGCCGGCCCTACTTCAGGCAACCGCCACGCACCAGGACTGGGCAGAGGATTAGGCACATCCAGTGTCCTCAACTCATCAGGCACTGGGTGCACGGGAGGTCAGTATTATTATTATTTCAATCATTTCATCCTGGTCGTGTACTGAAACCGGTACCCTTTTTTTACAGTCTTGTACAGGCTTAATACGTCTGGTACACACAGGAAACTCCCTTTCCGTGATTGTGCTCGACGAATAAACAACAAGGTGTCACACACCTTCCTCCCGTCATGTTAAAAAACAATGACCATGTCTTACTGACCAAATCAAATGAAAACACCTTCGAACACATAGTAATCCTTTTCAATGATTGCGCTCGACACAACACATAAATAAAAACAATAACCAAAAAAAACAGAACTTCACTAGAAAATTTAAGATCTATGATAATTTCCAATATAATATATATATTCTCTCTAAGTTGTTTAACTTCATCTTCAACCGGATACGCTTTAAATTCCAATAACACAGACTTTCTACCACAACACCGATATATTGTGAAATACACGTTGACTTACGTCGCTCAAATAACTAAGTATTCAATTCGCGTGTTTACATGTTACAACATTTCAATCTTACACGCTAACAATTTATATACATTTCAATTTCAATCATAACTGAATTTGCTAACGAAACTTTAATCTTTATTTTTAAAGTTTATTCTCTTCTTTTTTTAAAAAAAAAAAATGACTCTGTTTTTAATTAAATTTCAACTTTTTATTACCAAACTCAATTATTTCCAGTAATTTTATTGAGATTTAAACATTAATACCAATTAACTTTTTCTTTTCATTACAAAATTTCAATGAACTTTTAGTTTTTAATACAAATCTCAATGTTCCTAACCTGTTTATGTTTCTCTATTTTGAACTATTCTTTAATATTATTATTTCAAATCTTTCTTATCTTTCTTGAGCGCCATGACATTTCTTTAAAAATGCCAAAAAATTTTTAATTTCAACAATTATTCTATGCTTACTTGAAGGGTTAACTTTTAATAATTTATTCCTCTCTTGTATTACAATCCTTTTTTGTCCAAGACCTCTCATCTTGACAAACCCACTGCCCTGATTCTGAGGAAGGCTATCCTATAACGATTTGAAACCAGAATCAATATACGTAGGTATATACATACAATACAATTCCTGAATTTAAATAATTCATTATCATTCAATGATATAGTTTCTCAACACCACACAGATTGTTGATTCTTTTCATGTAATACAAGAAACAAAAAATTTTACTTCATATGGTTTTCAACTACCTATTCTTTAACATATTTAAGCAAGATTAACTGAAATTCAAATCATTGTTATAACTTTTTTATTTAATCTATTATAATGATCCTATATTGTCATCTAAAATTTCATCGTTTTTCGGAATTAACATTTTAATTACTCTATACTCGAGGGGTTAACTAATCGTTTGACAGATTTTTAACTTCTAATTTCTATTATTGTTTTCTTTTAATCTTTTCGTTGAACAAATTCTATTCTTGTTTAATTTTTCTTTCAAATACTTTAAACAACTAAAGTTTATTTTATCTCTCTGCATTCCCAATTAGGGTGGGTACATACCCGGTTCAAAAACAACATTATGTTTCAACACGAACCCCAGGATAAATCCAAAGGTTATACAGAAATTTATTATTAAACCTCAATCAATCAAAACACTTAAAAAAAACTTCATTTTTCCAAATCCAATATTTGTTATTTAACTGAACGACTTTACTTGTTTTTCAAGAAATTTTAATATTTCAGACGTGTTTTATCGAAAGCAAATCAGAGAGATTTAAACATTTAAAATTACAACAAAAAGATATATACAATTATATACATTTGAACGCTATACTATACTCGAATTTGCTAGCAAGAACTTCTTTTCTACATTTTACTTCATTTTTTATTCAAAATTCCTCTTACTTATTAAAGAATATTTCACAGTAATTTCAACTTTATTCTCTCAATTTAATATAATTTTTATTTGCTGCAGATTCAATATAATACAACATTCGAGTCCACTTAATACTCCCTCTATTGTGACGTCACGGACCTTTTGACCTCACAATACATCTCAATGTAATATTTCCTTTTCAATATCTATTTTTTACTTTATTTTCGTTGTTTCTTTCTTACAATGTTAACTTTGTTTTATTAAAAATATCCGAATACGTCTTTCTGTACTTTTCTAACTTGGGCGTCATGGTCTTGTTAATTAGACACAAACTGAGTATAAAAATTCTATTATTTGACTATTATTCAAAACTCGCCTGAAGTGTTAAAAAAAATTTCGTGTCTCTTCTTGTATTACAAATTTTCTCTTTTTTTTATTGCCCAAGATTACTTATCTTGGCAACCCCACTTGTCTTAATTCCAAGGAAGACTTTCCTATAACGCTTTGAAATTAGAAGTGTACACGCTGGTAGGTATCCATACCCGTATTACATTTCTTGAGCTCACTTAGAACTCAATATCTGCGCAAGGCACAATATAATTTCCGAACAACGATTACGCGATGTCTCTTTTTGTAATACAAGTCAAGAAGGACAAAACTTTATTCATTAAAAAATCCTTTAATTTTAAACTCAAGTAATAAATGATTATCTACTTTTTCTTTAAATTCGTGAACTTTTCCCTATTTTTTAAAATGGTCACCAACAAAAAAAAATTTCTTACGAATCTTACCATAGATCATTCGTGATTTATTCTTTTTTATTTCGTTCTTATTAAACTGTTGACAAAATTAAAAAAACATTTATTTTTTATTACTTTTGTTTATTTTATATGTAAAACATATTCCGTTTTGCGTTAAACTGCTTTTATTAACCAAGGCATTATTACTTCCGCACCGTTACAAGAACTTTATTATTTTTTTTTATTTCTTATCTGAATTATTCAACATTTTATTTTTCAATGCTAGTTCAGGATAATTTTTATAACCACGCAGAATTTCTCTACCTTTTTCGAAATAAATTTACTTATTACAATCGGACTATATTTGAAAATTTATTTCCGTACTTGTTTGTTCGACTTTTCTGTTTACTTTCGACGTATACTTTTATTTGTCATAACTTTTATTGAAAAAGCAATTTAAAGAGAGATTTATTTTTATAAATTTTATTGAAAAAGAAATTTAAAGAGAGATTTATTTTTATATACAACTCCGAACAATTTATATACAATAATATACATAACATTTTTAGTATAGTTTATTTATACAAAATGGGTTACCTTTATTTACAATAATATACATAAAATTTTTATTTAACACGTTACACCAGTCAATTAGTCATTCCTATTTCCTCTTTTTTTTTAAAAACAGCTTTATTATTTATTATTATACGAATGAGAAACGTATTACTTTAATTTAATTCTTTATTATTTTCTTATGAAAAATATTTATTTTAAACTTTCAAAACACAAAAAAAAATATTTTCCTGACAGAATTCTGTTTATTGTCTTAATAGCTGTTCAATTGCACTCTCTCCTGTTTTTTCAACCAAATATCAGTTAGCTACTCTGATATCCGTTTAAATCAACATATTACAACTCTAAAAAATGACAATTAGTATTAGAATCTCCGAGAGAGCTAAAACGAACTAACCATACAAGAATTCAATTATTCTTTTAAAGTAATACCGTTGAATACCGCATTCTCTTGCATACCTAGGTAGGTACCTATTTCTTCTAGTCGGGCGATCTGTTACTGCCTAGCTACTTCTGTCCATTGTCAAAACATTTCGCGCGTGCATTCACTAATTCTCAAACTTTTTACCGTACTTTTATGTTGCTTGAACCAATTTAACTTTTAATTTGCAATCAATTAAAATTGTAACCTTTTCTAAATACTTTTCAATTACTTCCGTTAAATTTGTATCCTCTATTATTCATTTACTTTTCCATTATTTTAAATCTTTTAACCAGTCTATTTTCAACTTTTTCCTCTTTTTGTAAATAAAAATTCGTGGAAATACATATATATATATTTGCATATATATGTGTCTTGCAATATTTTTTCAACTTATAATAGGGGGGGTTTTTCAATTACGGCACTCAGATTGATTCACAATCTCGGAATATTTTTCCATTTACACGCGAGCTCGTCTTATATATTGAATGTGACAGCAGATGTCGCATCCGCCTTATTCACTGTCACTATCGTTTTTCATGATATATAAAATAAGCTTCAAAATGATAACGATTTTACAACTCGATTACAATCCTCTTTGTGGTTTCCAATTCTTCCACCAGAAAAAACATTGCAATCCTAAAAAACTATTTGACTCTTTTTTTTAATTCATGATTTTACTTGATGAAATCTGTTCTTAACTCTTTTTCCACTATTATTTTATTTGATAGGAATATAAGTTTCTATCCTTGCAATTTCAAGAAATATTTGGAAATATACATATTCTTAGATATGTTTTTCTTTAACTTGTATTAGGGGGGGGGGTTTATTACGAACGCAAATACCCGCTCCCCGACAAGTCGCTGACGAATGCCGGGCAGATTAGGTATAAATACGCCACGCGAGCTTCTTAATTATTTCAGAGGTTAAATTGAGGACCGTATTTACTTTCCTCAATCTAAATAGTTCTCATCGTAAAAAAGTCACTATCAAGGGATCATGACTTTAAATAACTTGCGGTTGATATATTTATTAGATTTTGGTTCGACGGACTACATCTAACTTCCGTTTTACTTCCAATAAGGTAATATTTTCATTTTACAATAAATATTTTTTGATTTTGATTTTTCATTTTGATTCTATTTTCAGTTATAGCTCAATCTCCAACAAAAAAGGCACCTTCACGATTATATTTTTTATATTTTTATATTTTTTTGAGAGCGAAGTGGTATTGCAACCCGATGGATGCAAAATTGACAACAATTCGCAGGTTATTTAAAATACATGTGACGATAAAAATGACGAATTTAAATTTTTTATCCAAAACGGACATTCCAATTCCGTCTATGAAGCATTTTAACAAGCACTAAACATTTAGTGCATCTTTAAATACGTCAGCGCCCTTGAGGTGATTTTTCACGAAAACGGCGCTTTATAAATCAGCCAAATATTATTTGGGGTCAATTTGGGAAGCGTGTACTGATACCGCCGCCCCGGGAACCAATTATTGGATAACCAACACCTCTGCCATAGGTCACGTTGTTATGTGCAACACATATTGCGTCGAAAAACGTTTGATATTCGCAATGTTCCCCTAGATTAAGAAGCCTCTGCCAGCTTTCACGGTGGTCGCTAGTGGACAAGCCTATATAAGGCCCAGCCGGCTTGACTCTGTCTCTTTTACCTTCCGCCTTCCGAGTTTTTAACAGTTACACCATGTAATCGGCCATTCCTATGGGCCGGAGGCCCTGGCCTGCCCGGCAAGTTGCGTTGTTATACTTGCACGCCGGTTGTTGATTGTTATTTATAATTAACCGAGTTCTCATACCCGCATTTATTATTGTTGAGAACATGTGCAGTGAATTCGAAGGCACGTGTCCATTCCTACAACACTGATCCAGAGTTGGTGCAGATCCCAAGTCGCCTGTTGCCTAGCTTCCGTCTGATGACGTCGAAAGCTAGCCCTCCATCGCAGATGCAGTCAACCAAGAACAAGGTACCTTCATAACTCATTAGTAATTGAGCCTAACTTCCAGATTAGAGTCGTTCAAGCCATCTCCGTAACTTAAACAGGCCTTAAAATGTATTTCCCGATTGTGTTCTAAGCTTGTAATGTAAATAAACCCTTGTGTACTATTTACCGAGCTTCATTGTGTTTCATAACCTACCTACCCGAGTGCCGAAGCCAAGACCCTGAGATAAAAGTCCATGCTCGACGATGTCGATGATGATAATTGTACTATTAGGGTACGACCTTCTTCCCACTAACATAGCACTGGCGCCAAATATCTCGGTTGGGTAATTGTGAAATACAAAAGAATTCTTAATTTAAAATGTGTTCTAGTGTATAAATTTAAAATATTTGTTCAATGCCAATATAAATGTTAACATCGTGTTTAAAATGCAGCTAATAGATTGTGTTGTAAATTTATTTTGAAGATATGTACCTACCTAACATTTTACTGTTGTCGTTCGGACGAGTCAATTGTGGGTACGAAAACTATCGAAATAAACAATAATTCGGGTGAAATACTAATTCAAAACAGTTATTTGTGTAATTTTGATAAAGTTAATAAAAAAAATTATACAACAAAATGTTTAAAATACGGTTTTTAACTAAAGTAGTCCCGGCGGATTAATTCAGTTCGTCCCGCCCGAATATCGTTCAGTGAAAGCATACAAGTGGTACCTACCTACCTTGGTAAATTTGCCGCGCAAACAATGTAAAACGGTCAGCAAAATAACGCAAGTTGAAACAAATTTGCACGCGTGTTCGAACAATAAAATTTTATAGATTGGTCACCATAAATAATAAAGTCCATAAAAATTGAGCCCACGGAATAAAAATAAAAAAGTTAAATAAAAGATAAATGAATACATTTTAACAAGAATTACAAAGTTGTAAAAATAAAACAAGTTTAAAATGAAAAAATTATTATTTTGTTTCAAACAATGCATTAAAGATGTTCGTTAAAGTATTTCAAAGAGAATTGTGCGAAAAATGAGGAAAACATAATAAACATTCTATAATAATAAATTGAAAGCAAATTAAATAGGAAATGAGTAATAATAATACTTGTAAATCGCAAAGAATAACACAAAAATGTTACGATAAAATGTTAGAAAGAGACATGTTTCATATGTTAGTGTAGGGCCTCTCTAGTAGAAACCACAGAAAGAAACACGCGCGATCCTCGTATACTTATTGGGCAAGTCTATTTTTAGCAAGCGTGAGCATTTCGGGTAGCGCGCAAAGCAAAAAAAACCAGCGAATATTAAAATGTGGAGTAAATTTGTCGAGAATATTTTTTTTGAATTAAAACGAAATATTGTTAAATGAATTTGTAAATCGTCTAGAAAATGAAATAGTTTCAATGTTTGAGATATTTACGGAATTGAAAGTTTAATAAAATCTTTTTTTTTGCCTTTTTATTGTAGAATTGTTCTTGAAAATTGAAAATGCTTAAGTAGTGCACATTGAGATAAAAAGGAAAAATTTGGAATTCTTGGATAATATGGGTTTAGATTCAGGGAATGATGGAAATAAATTAAATTAACTTGTATAAAATCGTGTATATGATAAAAGTTCATAACTTGTCGATATTACCTGATTGGAAGTAAAACGGAAGTTAGATGTAGTCCGTCGAACCAAAATCTAATAAATATATCAACCGCAAGTTATTTAAAATCATGATCCCTTGATAGTGACTTTTTTACGATGAGAACTATTTAGATTGAGGAAAGTAAATACGGTCCTCAATTTAACCTCTGAAATAATTAAGAAGCTCGCGTGGCGTATTTATACCTAATCTGCCCGGCATTCGTCAGTGACTTGTCGGGGAGCGGGTATTTGCGTTCGTAATAAACCCCCCCCCTAATACAAGTTAAAGAAAAACATATCTAAGAATATGTATATTTCCAAATATTTCTTGAAATTGCAAGGATAGAAACTTATATTCCTATCAAATAAAATAATAGTGGAAAAAGAGTTAAGAACAGATTTCAACAAGTAAAATCATGAATTAAAAAAAAGAGTCAAATAGTTTTTTAGGATTGCAATGTTTTTTCTGGTGGAAGAATTGGAAACCACAAAGAGGATTGTAATCGAGTTGTAAAATCGTTATCATTTTGAAGCTTATTTTATATATCATGAAAAACGATAGTGACAGTGAATAAGGCGGATGCGACATCTGCTGTCACATTCAATATATAAGACGAGCTCGCGTGTAAATGGAAAAATATTCCGAGATTGTGAATCAATCTGAGTGCCGTAATTGAAAAACCCCCCCATTATAAGTTGAAAAAATATTGCAAGACACATATATATGCAAATATATATATGTATTTCCACGAATTTTTATTTACAAAAAGAGGAAAAAGTTGAAAATAGACTGGTTAAAAGATTTAAAATAATGGAAAAGTAAATGAATAATAGAGGATACAAATTTAACGGAAGTAATTGAAAAGTATTTAGAAAAGGTTACAATTTTAATTGATTGCAAATTAAAAGTTAAATTGGTTCAAGCAACATAAAAGTACGGTAAAAAGTTTGAGAATTAGTGAATGCACGCGCGAAATGTTTTGACAATGGACAGAAGTAGCTAGGCAGTAACAGATCGCCCGACTAGAAGAAATAGGTACCTACCTAGGTATGCAAGAGAATGCGGTATTCAACGGTATTACTTTAAAAGAATAATTGAATTCTTGTATGGTTAGTTCGTTTTAGCTCTCTCGGAGATTCTAATACTAATTGTCATTTTTTAGAGTTGTAATATGTTGATTTAAACGGATATCAGAGTAGCTAACTGATATTTGGTTGAAAAAACAGGAGAGAGTGCAATTGAACAGCTATTAAGACAATAAACAGAATTCTGTCAGGAAAATATTTTTTTTGTGTTTTGAAAGTTTAAAATAAATATTTTTCATAAGAAAATAATAAAGAATTAAATTAAAGTAATACGTTTCTCATTCGTATAATAATAAATAATATAGCTGTTTTTAAAAAAAAAGAGGAAATAGGAATGACTAATTGACTGGTGTAACGTGTTAAATAAAAATTTTATGTATATTATTGTAAATAAAGGTAACCCATTTTGTATAAATAAACTATATAAAAATGTTATGTATATTATTGTATATAAATTGTTCGGAGTTGTATATAAAAATAAATCTCTCTTTAAATTTCTTTTTCAATAAAATTTATAAAAATAAATCTCTCTTTAAATTGCTTTTTCAATAAAAGTTATGACAAATAAAAGTATACGTCGAAAGTAAACAGAAAAGTCGAACAAACAAGTACGGAAATAAATTTTCAAATATAGTCCGATTGTAATAAGTAAATTTATTTCGAAAAAGGTAGAGAAATTCTGCGTGGTTATAAAAATTATCCTGAACTAGCATTGAAAAATAAAATGTTGAATAATTCAGATAAGAAATAAAAAAAAATAATAAAGTTCTTGTAACGGTGCGGAAGTAATAATGCCTTGGTTAATAAAAGCAGTTTAACGCAAAACGGAATATGTTTTACATATAAAATAAACAAAAGTAATAAAAAATAAATGTTTTTTTAATTTTGTCAACAGTTTAATAAGAACGAAATAAAAAAGAATAAATCACGAATGATCTATGGTAAGATTCGTAAGAAATTTTTTTTTGTTGGTGACCATTTTAAAAAATAGGGAAAAGTTCACGAATTTAAAGAAAAAGTAGATAATCATTTATTACTTGAGTTTAAAATAAAAGGATTTTTTAATGAATAAAGTTTTGTCCTTCTTGACTTGTATTACAAAAAGAGACAACGCGTAATCGTTGTTCGGAAATTATATTGTGCCTTGCGCAGATATTGAGTTCTAAGTGAGCTCAAGAAATGTAATACGGGTATGGATACCTACCAGCGTGTACACTTCTAATTTCAAAGCGTTATAGGAAAGTCTTCCTTGGAATTAAGACAAGTGGGGTTGCCAAGATAAGTAATCTTGGGCAATAAAAAAAAGAGAAAATTTGTAATACAAGAAGAGACACGAAATTTTTTTTAACACTTCAGGCGAGTTTTGAATAATAGTCAAATAATAGAATTTTTATACTCAGTTTGTGTCTAATTAACAAGACCATGACGCCCAAGTTAGAAAAGTACAGAAAGACGTATTCGGATATTTTTAATAAAACAAAGTTAACATTGTAAGAAAGAAACAACGAAAATAAAGTAAAAAATAGATATTGAAAAGGAAATATTACATTGAGATGTATTGTGAGGTCAAAAGGTCCGTGACGTCACAATAGAGGGAGTATTAAGTGGACTCGAATGTTGTATTATATTGAATCTGCAGCAAATAAAAATTATATTAAATTGAGAGAATAAAGTTGAAATTACTGTGAAATATTCTTTAATAAGTAAGAGGAATTTTGAATAAAAAATGAAGTAAAATGTAGAAAAGAAGTTCTTGCTAGCAAATTCGAGTATAGTATAGCGTTCAAATGTATATAATTGTATATATCTTTTTTCTGGGTCAAGAGTCTCCGTGAGAATACTACCGAGGTATCTAAATCTTTCCACTTTTTCGACATTGCAACCATTTAACTGCATCACTGATTCAGAGTGATGTAGTCGTCCAAATGTCATTCATTTAGTTTTATTGACGTTGATTGTTAGGTCCAGTTGCTCACCAGCATTATTAACAAGATTTAATAGGTCTTGGATGTCATCGATACAGTCAGATAGTAATACAGTATCATCTGCGTATCTTATGTTATTAATGACAACTCCGTTGATCTTCAGACCCTTCTCAGTATTACTTAGGGCTCTTTAAAGTAACTGACCGCAATTTAAAAAAAAAAATTGTGAATGTTTGGGAATTTTCTATTAATTGTTTTTACATTAAACGACAAAAAGAGTGAGGTTAAGATAACGTTTGTAATATATTTTTCTAACAAAATGTGTTTGTTTTTATTTTTTTCGTTAACAATAATTTTAGTTAGAAAAAACGTAAGGTGAGCAATTTTTAAAACGTTTGAAGTGAAAACGTCTTTAGCACCGTTGTAATTTGAAACGAAAAATAGCGACACTAAAAAGAGACAAACACATACATCTGTAGGATTTAGCCTGCAAGAGAATGAGATAGTATAATCGGTCTATTCTTTGTGCGGTGCTTCGTAGCCTCCCCACTCTTTCTGCTTTAGTTTTCCGAAGGTTTCACTTCTGCTGCGTGAAAATTGCGCACTCTAATTTTTTTTATTTATTTTTGCACTCAATTCAAACAGGTACATTCTGTACATCGGACACTAAAATGGCGATGGACTGGACATATGTTGAGAAAAAGGCAAGAGAAATGGAACAGACTAGTAACAGAGTGGTATCCAAGAGACGGTAAAAGAAACGAAGGTGAACAAACGAAAATATGGGAAGATGGCTGGTCCAGAATGGATCAGAATTGCAAAGGATAGATGAAAAAGGAAATCTTTAGAGGAGGCCTATGTCAAAAGACAAGCCGTTTCTAAAAAATAAAAATAATTAATCAGGTTAGAAAAATGTTTATAAGTTTAACAGCAATAAAGGCTAATTTTGTAATTTTTTTTTTTTTTTTTCAAAAAGTGTATATGTGTATTCTGATTTATATTTGAAAGCGTATTTTATCACCTTTCGTAATTTTCAGATACGTTCAAAAATATTCCATTTATTTGGATTTTATTACAAAGCGGAAATATTTTGACCTTCTGACGCAATATATGCCCGAGGGCTGAGGGGTTAACACGTTGAAGAAGAGTAATTTATTTACGCCCTTGGAGCACTTAAATCAATCGTGTAACATAGTAATAATAAAAATAGAAACAATAAAATACAAATTATTATTAATCCTCCTTTACCTTTAACAAAGAACAGCTCTGGAATTCTCGTGTCGCGATTTGGTACTCGGAATGTTATTAGTTTTGTTAAGTCAGGTGCGTCAATTAATGAACCTTAAAAATTTTTGTTGAACTTTCTCAATTTGTTTTTGATGTGGAGACCAAATAGTGGAATTGTATTCTAAATTACTTCTTACTAAAGCAGTAAAGAGAATTTTAAATGAATAAAGTGACGTAAAATCTTTTACTGTTCTTAAAATAAATCATAGTCTTATTAGTAACTTCATTAATATGTGGAACAAATGTTAATTTTTCATCAAATACGATACCCAGATCCTTAAGAGGGTATTACCAGAGAAAACCAGAAATATGTCATTTTCAAATCAGATTTTTGACGTATTGACTCTTTTCCACAAAATATATAAATGGATAAACGCTCTTGAGCGTTTAACCAGCCAGCGGACGAAAATCCACATTTCGTCGAAAGTTGTTCTTACGATCGTGCAGGGCGGTTACAACGAGAAAGATTAATTATTCTCCGTACCAGCTTTTTAAAATTATAACTCAATATCGAATTTATTTCAATCCAAATTAGCTTTAATTTATACCTTCATCCAAAAATGCTGAAAGGCGTGATGATAAAACTATTAAAATAATGTACTTTTTGTAGTTATTTTTTGATTACAAGTATTTATTATTTTTCAATAATGTCTAAATTTAATAAGAATGTTAAAAAAATCTGAAATATATTAGTTTGTAAGTGCGCAAATAAATACACAATTGGACCAATTTTCGTCAAGAAACACATGTACGTACATATTTTTTAATGATTTTATTGAAACTAAAATTAAAATTCTAAAACATGCGTTTGCTAGATAATGTATTGATTTATTTTACTGCATGATTATATGATTTGAAATGGGTGTGGTATAATAAACAAATCTTTTTTGAAAATTTAACAAATCTGCCAACGACCTATGGAATAACCTTATTATACTAAAAATTAAAAAAATTTCTCAAAATTTATTACATGCGAATGCTAGATAAAAGAACAATCTTTCGAAATCCATTTATAATTTTTTGTGGAAAAGAGTCAATACGTCTAAAATCTTTTTTGAAAATGACGTATTACCGGTTTTCTCTGTAAATGCCCTCTTAATATGAGAAATATTGTTGATACTATAATTAGACATAATAGGATTATTGTTTCATTTTTGATTTTTGATCTTATATGTTGTAAAACTATTTTTATCCGAACTCTCTCTTCTAACTCGAAGCCAATGAGTGCAATCAGGTAGAAAATGAATAGCTCACCTGATATTTTTAGTCTTTTTTTAAATGCTGATTTATTGGATATAATTAGGTGGGCGGATCTTCCCCTAAATGAAATTTTCTATTCACGTATTGACGGGGGGTGGTTTTTGCGGTACCCGAACGGAAAGGCGTTTTTGCTACCAGGCAATCAGATCCTTTTTGTCAATCCTTGTTCAAATGATTGAAGGAAGATTGATGGGTGGGAGTGTGGGAGGCTGTTGATTTATTGGGAGATGGGTGAGAAAGGATTTGCGAGAGATCTGGCACGGATCTACCCACACCATGGGATTATTCTAAGTCTTTATTGCTTTGAATCCAGTACAAAGAAATCTTCATATAGAATTTGAGCACAAAACTGCGCTGTATAGCAGCAATTTTCAATGCTCTAAGGGACAAAAAATTAGTTAAATACTCGTGATCGTTTTTCTCCGATTTAATAATATTAAACAATTTGTCAAAAACATTTATATTAAAAAGTAAATATTTTATACAAAACATATTATAACCTAAGTAAAAATCGAGACTCCCTTATCAGGCACAAGAGCTCCTCTTTTCTGATATGGTATACATGACCAACGATGACCTTAAATATAAAATTTCGTAAAATATATATGTATAGATATAACTCATGTTATTAATCTTGCAATAAAAAAATAAAAATTAGTTCAAATGAAGCAGATTCTTTGCGATGTGACATTATAATTTTAAAATAAATAAAAATGAATCGCCGAAATGAATGTACGCGCATAACTTCCGAACGACTTCACCAAATTGAATAATTCTTTTTTTTGTGTTCATTATTATCAATACAAGGTTTGTATACAACTACTGGTGAGCTCTGGTATTATGAAATTTGTAAAAAAAATTGCAATAGGTGGCATGCGAGCTATTTGAAAATAGAATGTAACGGGACTGAATGTATGGAATGCGTGAGGGAGGAGGGGAACTCGGGTAGGGAAAGAGGGGAGGTGGGAGGGGGAGGAGGAAGTGGGAACCCCCCTTACACCATGCGAGCGAAGCCACTGGAAAAAGCTAGTTGTTTATAAAAAACGATAGTTTCGTGAGCTTTGCTCACTTCCTTAGGGTTTACTTTACTTCAAGAAAATATGGATGTATTTGAAAACAATTCAAACTTGGCAAACTTCGAACGTCATATGTACCAACTATTTCTACGTATTTCATAAACTTTTGTGAACACCAATTTTAAACATTTTTATTAACAACCCTGTAATGTACCCTATAAATTTAGGGTTTTTTTCTTCTGCGATCACTGGACCAAGACAGCTTTGACAATATTTGTGCATGTATGGTTTGATAATTACCAAAAATCATATCTGAAGAATACTGTAATAATTGATCTTTAAATGTTCTGATTAACCTTCCTCGGTTCCTCAAGTATTATGTACAATTAAGGCCTTTGGGTCAAGTTGACCCGATCTCAAAAATACGAAGTTATGGCTTTAAATTAAATTCAAAATCAATTTTTTTATAGTAAGTACATATTTTAATGTGTACGAAAGAGGGGCAGCAATATATGAAGGATAAGCAATATAGAAAGGACTCTGATCTAATATGCATTTTCAAAATTATCAACAGTATTACTGACACACCTGCTTTGTTACAACTCATCCAGTTCAACATTACTTCCCGTAGACTCCGAAATAATGAATTGCTGTTCCTCAATCAACATTCTACTAATTATGGATATCATTCTCCTTTATCTAGAATATCGAGACTATTGAACACAAATCAAAACATTGATTTTTTTGGTGTAAGAATAAATGACTTTCGGCAGTCGTTACGCAATGTGGTTTTTTAAAGTCTTTTTAAATCCATCTTCAAGCTACTTGTAGTTATCTTCTCTATGTACTATTATATTATATGTATTTTGTCAATGCTCTTCATCTATATGTAATCTCCTTTCATTGTGATCTCTCTTTTTTTTCTATTCGCGTTATTGATATATTGTTAATTGGACTAATTGTCCGTAAATAAATAAATAAATAAATAAATAAATAAATAAATAAATAAATAAATAAATAAATAAATAAATAAATAAATAAATAAATAAATAAATAAATAAATAAATAAATAAATAAATAAATAAATAAATAAATAAATAAATAAATAAATAAGTAAATAAATAAAAATATAAATTAATAAATAAATATGATTAAGAACAAAAGCAAAACCAACAGCGCATTGACATTAAATTTGACGTTTTTGAATTTTTGGAATTCACGCAGAGTTAAATTTTATACCTATCACAATATTGCTGCAGTTCTTTCAAAATATGAGAATTCGTTCCATACAAAATGTATAAAAAAATTAGTTTTCTTCATAACTTTCTTTTTCGTGGATTTTTGCGATGTTTTAATGGTTATTCTGTTATCCGGGGCAGAGACAAATCCAACAAATCAAAGATCATCAAAATCGGTCCAGCCGATCTCGAGTTATAAATAGTGTAACTAACCCGACTTTGTTTTATATATTAAGATTACAACTTTTATGATCAGTTAAATTTCAGTTTCGGGTCATAATGACCCGAAGAATCGAGGAAGGTTAAACCCTCATTCGCGAAAAACTGTATGTGGCTCAAATGTTAGCTGCAGATTTCGTCGCTATTACGTGATTTAAAAAGTTCTGGAAATTGTTGTAAAATATAATTGTCCTTCATAAATCAGAAGGGCGTTTTATTTTTCAGTTTTATTACACTTTCCCCAAAAAGTTGGACGCTTAAAAAAGATTTACAAAGGAAGAGTGCGCTTCCTGCATGAATTCCTAAGTTGCTTGAGTAGGCCAGAATCCCTAATCTGGATTAAATGGGATAATCTGAATAATTTCTCAATAAACGTATTGATTTATCTATTTGTTTTATGTGCCACACAAAATCCATTAGTTTTATTATTATATTATCTCTCGGTATGTGTGCCATTTCTTGCCTTTAAGGGTAAACATAAAATAATTCACAATCCGCTCCTCCATAGATGGCGGAAATTTAATTATTTTAGGTTAAAACACCATTTGCAGGATATGCTGTAAAATATTAATTATTTATTTAAACGCTCAAAGGGCTTTTATATGTAATGCAGTACATGCCCTGTCCGTTTAACGGACGTTGGCTATCATGTTGGCTACGCGGACTTTGTTTACTGCGGCCCGGAACAGCTCTACAGTAGACTGACCAAACCACTGTCTCAAGTTTTTCAGCCACGATGTTCTCCTTCTATCAGGGCCCCATCTTTCGGCAATCTTTCCCTGCATTGTGAGATGCAAGATCTCATACTTCTCTGAATGTCTCATCACATGTCCAAGATATTTATAGTTTTAGTAACTTCTTTTTATTTATTCATCCGAACCATAACATCTTCATTCGTAATCCTGTCCATCCAGCTTATTTTAAGTATTCTTCTGTAGATCCATATCTCGAATGCCTCAAGTCGCCTAATTAGTTCTTTAGTTAGCGTCTATGCTTCCATTCAATAAAATAATATCGAAAACACGTAGCATCTGACCATTCGAATTCGAATTCATGTTTTTTTTTTTTAATTTGTGATTTATACAAAATAAAGAGTTGAAAAAAAAGGTAACATAAAATATAAGAGTTGACACAAAGTAGGTAACATAGAATGTAAGTTAAGTAAAAAAAAGATAATCTGCCAATATCCTGCAAATCAAAAATTATATTAAGATAATAATCCCTAGATACGACCAGTCGCATCTAGGAATTGAACTCGGGATTGCTCTAACCACTGCGTTACTTCAACCCTATCCTCTTCGGTCATACTTGACTGTATCATACTTCGACAAAAAACCACCAACATTATCTTCATTTTCTTAATGCATATTTTTTTTGGTTGCTATCTTCATATCTAAATGCAATCTAGATAGTGTCTTGGATAAATAAATCCATTTTTATTTTAATGTGTGACATCTATCGATTTTTTTACAGCCTGCGAGAGAATGAGATAGCAATAAAATATGTATTTATTTCACTGGTGCTCGGTTCTAATATAATACGATAAATCCACAGTCCCACATAGGTCTTCTTCGGTCTAGTGCAGTGGTTCCCAACCTTTTTCTGACCCGGGACCACTTGTACGTTTATTTTTTCGACAGGGACCACAAGGTAGGTAGGGGTGCCACCCGTCTGAGTTTCACCCCTCAAGGCCACAATTCCCTAGCCACCCCCCCCCCGCCCTGGACGGACCAAATTTGTGTTCTAGGCTAGCATGGGTGGCACCCGGGATAGATAGTTCAAAGGGGCGTAATGGGATAGAGTAGGACGGGTTCTAGCAGAATATTTACCACAACGGAGGAGGTAGGATGGAGTGGGGCGAAACGGAATACCATAATGGCCACTGACCACAAGGTACAATAATGAGAATTTTTTATTCAGACTTCTAGACCAGGGACCGCCCGCGCGCTGACTCGCTTATTGACCGTCGGACCATCTTCTAGCCTCTTGCGGACCACTAGTGGTCCGCGGACCACTGGTAGGGAAACCCTGGTCTAGTGGGATAAAGCACTTTTTTTTATAGTAATACCTCACAAGAGTCTCAGCTGCTCCCGTCTGGAGCCAGTGAGACTATGGCATCCCCAATTGGGGTATGTTGTGAGGTTGAAGGTAGTGGGTAGGGAAAGGAGATGGGGGAGAGGAAGGTGGGGAAGTACCTGGCTATTCAGATCTGGTCACCAAAAACAGCTAACGCCATTTTAAGTAACGTTCTAATTCTGGATGGTGGTTTTACACCAGGGCGATATTCAGATACAGCACCTGACGAACCTTAGAGGCCAGACATTCAGCGGACCAAGGATCGAATTCTACGTAATCGAAAAAAATACTTTTATTTTCGTAAAATCAACATCCAATCTTCAAACCACTCATAAATGATCAGACAAAAGATAACACAAAAGAAAAAAAGCGACATCTAGCGACTCCGAAGAAGAAATCACATATACTAATAAGATGACGAAGTGTGTAGGAAAATGTGCACTGGAATTCGACGACAATAATATGGAAAAAATCGATTGTGCTTTAGACCACACAACTGAAGAAAAACTTCTGCTCCCTCTGTACTCTCCCTGATGGACGATAAAAAAACGAATATTTCTTTTTTTAATTTTAATTTATGTTTAATTTTTGTTTAATTTAATTTTGTTTTTAAATTTGTGATTAATTTTTATTAATATTATTTAGGTTGAAATTTTATTTTCATTTTTTGTTTTCGTTAGGTACCTAACCTAATACGCTATCATATTTTATTTCTTTTAGATTTTTATTTGCTCCGTAAAATATATTGTACTATAGTTTATGTAATATGGTAGACTGGGATTGCACTACCCTCCCAGCCCTGCTGGAATAAAAACTTAAATAAAAAATATATTATAAGCAATAATTGTCAGCCTAAAACACTCATTTACATTGAAAATTCTTCTGAGAAAAGATACTTGCCGCCAACGGGACTTGAACCCGTGTCCTTCTGATTGCCGGTCGGATGCTCTGACCACTGAGCTATGGCGGCTTATCAAATACCCGCCAAATAATTCAATATATACTAGTGTTTCATTCAACAATTACTGCTTTTTATATTTTTCCCCTGAAAACAACCAACTTTATTTTTGCGAGAGAAACATTTTTAGTGTTAAATCCCTCGCTAGGTGGCGTCGAGACAAATTATGTCTGCATTTATTGAGGAAATACTTAAACTTACCAAATATTTGCCCTAATAAATGCAGACATAATTTGGGAAATACTTAAACTTGCCAAATATTTGCCCCAATAAATGCAGACATAATTTGTCTCGACGCCACCTAGCGAGGGATTTAACACTAACAATGTCTCTCTCGCAAAAATAAAGTTGGTTGTTTTCAGGTGGAAAAAATATAATAAGCAATAATTGTTGAATGAAACACTAGTATATGTTGAATTATTTGGCGGGTATTTGATAAGCCGCCATAGCTCAGTGGTCAGAGCATCCGACCGGCAATCAGAAGGACACGGGTTCAAGTCCCGTTGGCGGCAAGTATCTTTTCTTGGAAGATTTTTCAATGTAAATGAGTGTTTCAGGCTGACAATTATTGGTTATAATAATTGTTACTGCTACTCTATAATATCCGAAGCGTTCGCCTCGCTTTTCGTAACTCTCTCGTCACGCATTCACCAGCTTACTCCCCAAGTCAAGCGTACTTAAAGAAGTTTTACTTTAAAAAATCAGCCATTGATAAGAAGAAATGCTTCGTAGTCTTCCCACTCTTGTGTATTTTAGTTTTCTAAAGGTTTCACTTCTACCGCGTGTGAATTGCATACTCTGATTTTTATTATTATCAACACCAAATAATCAACAAAATAACTATAAAAAGTTAATCAATTTTTAGCAACACGTAAAGATAATGTCTAACTAGTTTGTAAATGTTTCGCGGTTCAGCCATAGAGTTCCAGGATGAGTTTTGTTTGAAAGTACCACCGCCTAAACGTAAATGTGCTTTGCATAATCCGAGTTCTCAGCTTTTATTCCTTGTTCTCAGAGAAGTGTTTTCACCAGCGTTTAGATAACGAAATGGATCAAGGACATACTGAAGAATTATACGAAACTTTAATTTAATTCGGAAAACTAATAAAATAATTTTGACGATTCGCTCTCCTTTGGTTTGAGCGGTGTTAGTTTAATTTCGGGAATAAAACTCATCTCAAATATTGTTAATTAACGTGTTCGAGAAAGGAATAAATGGTTTTAGTTTGAATATTATAATTTGTAAGTTTTTGTTACCTAGAATACTGAATAAAGGATAAAATAAATACATTTATAAGTCTAGATTAATAATAGGTACCTACTTGAAATAATTCTTCTATTTACGACAGCGCGTTTTAAAATTTTTTTCTCCGTTTGCTCGAGATCTTTATTTTTTTGAATTTTTCGCCAACATCTACCTTCGAATTTTAACATTAAGGCATAAAAACTTATAGTGCTATAAAGGCAATGAATTAACCTGAATTTTACCATTTATCTCATATTTTTGGGATTTACAAAAAAAATGTATAAAAAAACTCGTAAAGTTTATAACCGCGCAAATCCTGTGTGGTTGTTACTGTGAAACCGTGACTAGCGAAATTGGCCAATGTGCCCATTAAGCCGGGAATACACAATATGACAATAGCTGGCACACTTGCATGCAAGCTCCTTGCACATGCCAGCTACTATCATGTGTATACGCTAACTTGCATGCCTGTAACTACCATGTAAGTAGATAGCACAACATTTGATTTTTAGGCAGCTACTGGCATGCAACATGAGGGAGGGGACGCGGGGGGCTACGAAACTGGCATGTGTGAACGTCGCGACAGGTACGGGCATGCCAGTAGCTGACTTGTTGTCGCCGTGGGCGCACGTTTTGGTTTGTTTTTATGTTTGTTTTTTGTATTCACCATGTCACGATGGGGAGATGAGAAAACAATACAATTTATTAATTTGTATAGAGGATTCGAATGTCTTTGGAACCCCAATAATTCTCTTTATAAAAATAAAATAGCGCGTGACAATGTCTACAAAAAAATTCAAGAGGAATTTAACGTGACTGTCAAAGAAATTAAAAATACAATAAAAAGTTTACGAAGTACCTATCATCATTCATTCTTCAATTCACATCGAATGTTGTCCATTGCTAAAAAGCTTGAGAACTGAGTGACTTGAGACACTTACTGTCTCGTGACTAGCTATGTAAACGTCTTGCAAGTTACAGGCATGCAAAAACGCAAATTGCATGCAAGTTTAACTTGCATATGTATCCACATTGTGCCAGTAACTTGTAGATGCCATTTACAGGCATGCAAGTTACTGTCCCATTTTACAGGCATGTGTATTCTCGCCTTTACGGTTAGACGAGAGGTCTAGATTCGAGTCCCAGTTGCGACCATTGTCTTTTTCTATTTTTCTGTGTCTTGTTCCATTTCATATTTTCGTTTAGTTTATTATTGTTATCTTCTTCTTCAATGATATACGAGTATTACATTGATGGGAATAACTTTCAAGAGTTATAAAAAAAGAGTTTTTCTTATTAAAAATTGAAAATTATATAACTTAAAATAATAAAATCGTACACTTAATAATCCTACCATTAAAACACCATAAAAGACCCAACATTATATAAAACCGTACCTAATAATGTTTGCCGATTATTATTGTTTTTTTTTCATTACCGCCTCCAAGAATTTTATTTTATTTCATCTTGGTTTTATTTTAATCAAATTTATTATATTATTAAATTTCATTAAATTGTAAAATGGGGGCCTCTGTGAAGTAAAGCACCCAGTGAGGATGATATTATCATGTAAAGTTATTAATTATTTATTTATATTTGACTTTCACGCCCGGCTGGGCTTTGGGATGGGGATGATATTTTTTTTTACAAATAACATCTGAATAAGCACAACTAAATCAAAAAATTCAAAATCCAAAATAAAATCAATAACAATATGTAAAACAAAATAAAAAACAACACCTAAAACAAAAACAAAGTAAAAAACAAAATAAAATACAAACAAAATACTAGACCATGCAAGATGGAAAAAAATAATTTACTAGGAAAAGTACTATACATTGATAAAATAAAGTCGAAGCAGAGCTACGTAGTTTGTTCAGTTAAATTAAAATTGATGTTCTTCTTTCGATATAAATTGGGTAATGACTTGTTTATATTTGGTGAATGAATTGAATATATCAACAACATCTTTATATATTACATATTATCACTACAGCAAAAAAACTTTGAAAATCTATATACCTTTTTAGACAAACTCGCAACTTTCTTAACTTGAACCAACTCAAAACAATTTACTATGCACTATGTCAATCTCTAATCGAGTATGGTATCATAACCTGGGGAGGAGCAAACGCTGCCATTGATCCGATCTCTAAAGCCCAGAAACTAATTATAAAGATTATTCTAAAACTACCGATCACAAGCAGTTCGGATGAAATCTTTAGTAGAATCGGTGTTTTGGACATTAGGCAACTTTATGCCAAAAATATACTAATTTATCTATTCAAACACAGAACTATTTTTGACAATATCCAAACTGTTCGTTATACGAGAACCAGCGCCGGATCTGCCATACGTTCAAAAACGTGCAAAAACCTGGCGCCAACTCCGAAGGGGCGCCGTGAGAAAATAAATATCGTATTAAAATTTAGTTATAATATTCCCTGAATCGTAAAATTACCCATAGGACGAAATAATTATTACGCTCTAGCAACACTTTCCAAAGAAACAGAATGCGGACGCATCTGGTTGGTATCAACGGCTTACGAATTTATAGTCAGTTACAGATTTTATTTATAAATTCCATATATTTAGTTTAAACGTAAGATCTATTTTTCCATATATCTTTTACCGTGTTTTACGACGAATAGGTGCGATCCAAATTCAATAACCAATCACAGCGCGGTATTTTTGTTCGTAAGCCGTTGATACCAACACAGGGGAAATGCAAGGTACAAATTTGAGGTTATATTCTTATTATCACTGCTTACTGTCTCTCGTCGGGACTGCCTGTCAGAAGCTAGTAGATGCTATTCTTGTGTTGTACGTTGCCATGAGAACGTATTTGTTTTTGCTTTTTCTAATATTCGCCTTGGGTACATAGGTACATAAACGCAGTAAATCTCAAGAATGTATAATGGACCTAGTTCAGCGAAACCACCCGCATTGTCTTGTAACCTATATTTTAAATCATGGTAGGGGCACAAACAAAAAATTCGTTGTATTATTTTAAAGCATAAATTGCAAACAGTTTTTCCTAAAATAATTCAAATAGCACCATAATTTATGTTTACCCAATAGATTCAGAGAGTATAGGGCTCCTGGCGATCCTCTCTTTAAAAAAAGGGAGTGTGAGAGCTACCGCCAGGTCACTTGGAAAAGTTACACCCTTTATATGTCTTGATTTTATTTGAAAAATTAGTGTAAAAAAAAATAATAATCAAATAAAAAAATTGGGGTGAACTAATTTTTATACAAAATAAAAATGTAAGGGGGGGGGGGGCGCCATCGGTACCTACTGCACAGGGCGCCAGATTTCGTAGATCCGGCCCTGACGAGAACCAAAGGGCAAAATCTCTTACTTATCCCTTTCGCCAAAACAACGTTTGGTCAAAGAAACTTCAGGTACTTTGCAACAAAACTTTATAATACACTTCCACTAACCATTAGACAGCACACTGATCACGTAAAATACAAAACAGATACCAAGTTTTGGATCACTACCAAAGACAGATCATATATCAACAATATTTTTAGAACCTCCTAATTCATGCTAACCCAATGATACGATGCTGATTGTCCTTGAACTTTCACTCTAAATGTAAATAACATTGTTGTTGTTATCCTTTATAAACTATTTTTAAACTATTTATGTTAAAATGCGCCTGCTCTCAAAACAGGAACTCTTAGTGAGACAGGCACAGCACAATTACCTAAGAATAAAAAAAAGATTATAATAAAAAAAAATAATAAAAAATCATTATCCAAATTTTGTATACGGCGAACGGGGGTATACAATAGGGTGTGTCAATTATTTCAACTTTTGAATTCAGAAACGCCTGGGGTCTCAAAAGTTGCGTTTTACAAAGAAAATGAGAACTGCATTTAAGTTTATTTATTTTTAAATGGTTATTAGCCCGCTAAAATGCATTGAAAATCAGAAAACAAACCTAAAAATATTAAAAAAATTATTTTTATTAATTTTTTTTTTAATAATTTAACCTTTTTGTTAATAAAAAAATGCGTATAGCGGACAAAAATGAAAAAAAAATTGATGTTTATGAATACAAGTAAGTCAACAAGAATTCTGATTTCATCCTTAAAAAGTGTTATTTTCCCCTTTTATATTTTTAACCGACACATCACATAATATGTTAAATTTTTTTTTTTTTTGTTTTGTTTCTTTGTACTTCATTTATGGAATGAAAAATAAGTTTGGCACAAATGTGAAATATGGATCCCTTTGTTTTATTTTTTTTCCAAATCACGAAATCTATTTATTTTCAAAACTTCCCGCCATTTTAGCGGGCTAATAGTGAACAATAATATCATTTATTTTTACGTTTTCGAATAGCTACAGATCACACGAAACTTTTGAGACCCCGGGCGTTTAAAAATAAGGCCATTTATTTCTCTCTATAGAGAGCGACACAAGCTAGTATACAATTGTGATTCTGTGTTGGAATAGCCACAAGAGATCGGTAGATATTGCCTCGATATTGGTATATAAATAAAAAAAATTCAAGTTTACATTATTTTAAAAGAACAAAAAACATGTTATTTTATTATTTGTATTACGTGGAAAGGTAATTTGATTCTTTTTACGACCCTCGTAGTGCACTAGCGGTAGTTATAAAATGAAGTAAGATGCCGCACGTTACGTATATATATATATATATATTAATGCACAGTTTTGGGGTAGGTCGGGAAAAACCTCACTTTCGATTTGAGGGGAAAAGCGACCACTCTGCCCCTCGGGTGGGTGAAACGACAAGGGTCACTTTGGCTCGCGGCCGTTTGGTAAGGGTCAAAGCTCACTTTCGATTTGAGGGGAAAAGCGACCACTTTGCCCCTCGGGTGGGTGAAACCTCACGGGTCACTTTGGCTCGCGGCCGTTTTGTAAAATTTGGCACGCCAAATTGACCTCTAAGTTAATTTAATAATTATTGTTGACATTGTCGAAATTGCGCTGGAGTGAATTTAACAACATTTTATGATTTAATATCAACATCGTATCTTACATGTTGCTATTTGTTCATACATTTATATAACCACGGGCTTTATTCGAGTTGAAGTCAAGAACGTAATGGTTATCTAAATGGATGTTTCGAAAGAAAAGGTATCCAGTTAAAACTGCAAACATACAAAACAAACAAAACCTGAGTAAAATAAAAATAATTAATCACGTTGTTACAAAGGAGTGACATATATGACGCACCTTGATAGAAGCTCTGGATGTTTTGTATTTCTCATTTTTCTCCTTCAAAACTGGACCGATTTTTTTGATTTTTTTACTAACTGTGTTAGAAGAAAATGTGCGTACGTTTTACTTTTTTAAAACATTACAATCAGAATTTGGGAGGCGGGTATCACCGCCCGGGGAACCATTTAGTGGATAACCAACACTTCTTCCATAGGTCACCCCAAGTGGTTCGTTACGTTTGGTGACTTAGCAGGGGCGCCCGGGTTTATGGGGTGAGGTATATCCGGGTCTTGGCGGGGGATACGTATGCCCACCACCTGCATGGCAGGCCGGTTTGGGAGAGAATGGTTGAGGGAGTCCCTTTGACTACTCCAGCCGTACTTTTTGGAATATCGCCTTGCATTGCAGTGAGAGGGATGGATTCATTCATACGTCACTCCTGGATAAACTGACCCCAGATTTCTACCCACCCCTAATACCCTTTTCCTCCCCAGAACTTTCTTTCCTTCCTCTTCCTCCACACAGCATCCCCAAAGATAACATATGCCCTGAGGGAAATCATTTTCCTCAGGGGCCTTCTGTGTGGAGCTAATGTAAAAAAAATTAAGTCCTTTCAGCAAATTATATGAGTTTATGTTCTTAGAAGTATGTTTGCGAAAGACGGAAAGGTCTTCGAAACCCGGTCGCGTATTTCCAAAACCTATACCGGTTTAGTCGCTTTACATTTTCAATATCAGAATTTAAATATTTAGAAATAAATAATTTCTAAAATACACATTGGAAAGATTATTTTATCTAGATTCTAGAACAATTTTTGTTTTTGCAAAGTGATAAAAAATTATTATTATAGAGGTGTATTTACAATATATGGGAATAATATTAAAATTTAAATATTTAGAAATAAAATTATTATTTTCTAATTTACACATCAGAAAGATTTTTTTATCTAGATTTTAATTTTTGTTTTTGCAATGTGATAAAAAATAACCAATATAGAGGAATACTTAAAATGTAAATTGTCGCTACCGCGACTGAATCGGTATAGGTTTTGGAAATACGCAACCCGGTCACCGACAAATTTGAGCAATATGTATTTTACCTGACTGTTGCTGTCACTGCCGCTCTTACTCCCCCGAAAACTGAGCGAAAGGGACAACTGAACCTCAGGCTGATAAATACCTAAATAAAATTATCTAATTCGAGGTTTTGTTTTCATTTTGCTCCTACAAAACTGGACTTATTTTTTAACATTTTTTACTAGCTGTATTTGAAGATAATAGTCTATGTCCGTACATTTTGCTTTTTTAAAACATACATTGTCTAGTTTTTATACTGAACGTCTTGTTGATTTTGGTGATGAACCTAACCTAACTCCTATAAGATATCGGTCCCTATATTACATTAAAAAATATTTGAGATAGTGTCAAAATCCAAAGAGGAAATTGGGGAATACGTTTATATGGACAAAACGCCGCCCGGTTTCGTCTTAATGCAGAAGATGAATTGATTGAAGTGCTGAATGCCTTAGTCTCCAATAGAGAGTTGTCAAATAAAGCTTGTTCTCGATAGAGTTATGATAATGTAGTAAATAGAAGTAGAAGACATTAGTATAGGTAGTTATTTCTAATTTTAAAGTATGATGCTGTAATGTATAGGAATATGTATGTACTCTCAATGTCCTTCAACATGTTGCTTTAGTATGTGAGTTATTTATATATTTATTTTTTCAGGTTCTCCATAAAACAGTTACACATCAAAGTATTATGGAGAAGATTATAAAATTTAAGAGAAAAATAGTCCAAGGGGGCAGTTTCACTATGTTGAGACGTATGTCAAAAGATAGTTACTGAACTCTCTATAGGTAACATTGAATATGTCGAAGCTCAATGCAGAATGGTTGAACGGTTGAATTGTTCTGTTGTAGTGATAGCTATAGTTATAGCTCTGAATTGCTCTGTATAGTTTTGAGGTGTATCAACAGATATCAGTAAAGTAGCACTATATGTAGTTGAGTGTCAACTGTCGCCGCTCGTGTCTAATACTCGAACGGTTACGGAAATAGCCGATGATATCCGATTGACATCTGGGCATCTTCAGTGTGGAGTTCCCTTGCTTCAGAATCACACAGAGCATCCATTAGAATGGACGCTAGGTCCAGTTAAATATTCATGGTGAATCACTCATTGTAAATCACTGTCTATAATGTAAATACACAAGACTTAATCTCGACGAACCACAAGCTTAAAGTAATCCTAACTATTATAATGTTAGCTATTAACATTAAAAGATTTAATTATTTGAGATAACATTTATTTGGAATACTAGTTGACATGTTGAACAGAGAGTACAAAGTGTGTGATCCCATTTCCGGATCAGCCATAGACAAAAGTTGTATCATAGAGATCTTAACATAACATCTCCCTTTTTTGTTATAAAAAAAATATTTTTTATTTTTTAATTAACATAATAAATTTGAATTTTCATCTCTTGTCTCTAAATATTTTTCGACATTTTTTACTTACCACTAAATTATGACATTATTGACAAAAATTATAATGAAAACATAGATATATATTTAATATTTTTAACAAACTAAAAACAGTCTTCTTCGTTAGACAATGCATTTACATTTGCATGAAATTATATAAACAAAACAAAAATATAAATACAAAGTTCGAAGAAAAAATATTTTTTCTTAAAAACTATGCTTTTTATATATAAACAAAATTAAAACATATAATATGTTTGTATTTTATGTAAACATCTTTAATTAGTTTTACATGTATCTGTCAGGAATCTTCACAACTCTTCCTGATCTAGTAATGACTTGACTTGAGGTAGATGGAACCGCAAAATCTAAACTTGGAAAATACATTTGACTAGTATTCTGACTTTTATTTATTACTTCTGATGATTGACTGTCTTGTTGACTTTTTTCTTGGCTATTATAATTATTATTTTCATTTTTTCATCATATCTTAAATGAATTCTATTTCTTCTATATCTATTTCCATTTGAAGTTTCAATTATGTATGACCTTGGACTTTTATTCCACAACTCTTTTACTATTGCTGGCTCCCAATGACTTTCTGGTTTTCTTTTAAAAACTACTTTATCCCCAATATTGAATGGTTTTAAATCCTGACTACCTCTATCGGCATATTTTTTCATTTTATTTTGACGATTTTCTGTTTCTTTTTTATATTCTTTAAATTTGACTACTTTTGGTTTTAATTGACTTTTAGTAGACGGTAAGTTACAACGAAGTTGTCTTGACATTAATAATTGTGACGGAGAAGGTAAATTCTCTTTTGGCGTTGTACGATAATGTAATAATGACAAATATGGATCGGTTTTATCTTCTTGACATTTTCTTAAAATATTTTTTAGGATTTTGACTGAACTTTCTAGTTGTCCGTTTGACTGAGAATGATACGGACTTGTTGTTATATGATAAATATCCCATTCATACGTAAATGATTTAAATGCGACTGAAGTGAATGGTGGACCTCCATCACTGACTAATTCTAATGGTATTCCATGTCGACTGCAAATTGATTTTAAATTTTTTACTACTACATCTGCTGTGTAATGCTTATTCATATTTGCAATTTCTATATACTTTGAGTAATAATTAACTACTACTAAATAATAAGTATTATTAAATGTTAAAATATCTACACCAATACGTTCCCAAGGGTAGTTTGATATTGGGTGCGATATAAGTGACTCGGGTTGATTAGATGGTTTAAATTTTAGACATGTTTGACATTGTTCAATCATATTTTTAATATCTGAATTCATATTTGACCAATATAGAAAATCTCTAACCAATTTCTTTGTTTTTATAATCCCTTGATGCCCTTCATGCATTTTCTTTAATATTTCTGGTATCATAACTGAAGGAATTATCAAAGAATGACCTTTAAAAACTAAATCGTAACACACGTTTATTTCTGATTGTATATTCCAATATTGTTTAACTAAAGAATTAATTTTATTTTTGGATGTCGGCCAACCTTCAATATAGTACTTTATTAAAATTTGTAAAGCTGCATCCTCTCTAGTTGCTTTTTTAATTTCTTCTAATTTTTGTGGTGTTACTGCCACGTTATTAACTATAGTGTTAACATGTAAATTAATATCACTTTCAAAAGTTAATGTTTCTGTATTTGGCAATGCCGACCTTGATAATGTATCTGCAATGTACAAATTTTTTCCCGGAATATATTCTACAATGGGATCATATTTTTGTAAATCTAGCATCATTCTTTGCAATCTGGCTGGTATGTCATATAACGATTTTTTAAATAAAGTAATTAATGGTTTATGATCAGTTTGCACATATACGGTTTGACCATATAAATATTGATTAAATTTATAACAACCACAAACTATAGCATATAATTCCTTTTCTATTTGTGCATATCTAGTCTGTGCTGGTGTGAGTGTTTTTGAAGAATATGCTATTGGTCTTTTGTCTTGCATAATGACCATACCTACTGCTGATTTTGATGAGTCAACAGATAATGTAATCGGTTTATTTTTATCGTAATGTGTCAAAATTGGTTCTGAACTAATTATATTTTTTAATTCATTGAACGACTTTTCGTAATTTTCATCCCACAAAAATTCTACGTATTAATACATTAGTTTTTTCTGACATATTTTTGATGAATGGACTTAAATAGTTAATCATTCCTAAAAATCTTTGTAATTCTTTTTTATCTTTAGGTGACTTCATTTCCCTAATAGCACTAATTTGTGAATAATCAGCTTTTATTCCTTCATCACAAAATATATGACCTAGAAATTTAATTTCTTTGACGTTAAATTTACATTTGCTCATGTTAAATTTTAAATTATTTTCCCGTGCCTTATCTAACACTTGTTTTAAAGATTTATCGTGACTCTCTTGATCTTTTCCAAAAACTAAAATATCATCAATAAATATTGTTACTCCTTCAATATTTTCAAATAATTCTTTCATTACTCTAGTAAATATTTCTGAAGAATTTTTAATACCAAAAGGTAAACGTTTGAAACAATATCTCCCGAATGGGCTATTGAATGTACATAATTCTGCACTTTCTTCATCTAACGGAATTGACCAATATCCTGATGTTGCGTCAAGATGAGAAAAAATTTTTGCTCCATGAACTCTATATCTAATTTCCTCAAATGTTGGTAATGGATAATGTGACCTTTGTAATGCCTTATTTAAATTTTTGGGATCTAAACATAACCTCAATTTACCATCACGCTTCTCTACGATGACTAACGAACTCACCCATTTTGTAGGTTTTGTAATTTTTTCTATAACGTTTTGTTTTACCATTCCATCTAGTGCCTCTTTTAGTCTGTCCATTAGTTTGAAAGGAACTCTGCGTTGAGCATCTATTGTTGGAATTGCGTTCGGATCCACTGACAGATGACATGTGTACGGTATACACCCAAGACCCTGAAACACATCGTTATATTGCCTTAATAAATTTTCAGTATTTTTATAGTTCACAAAAGAATTTTGATAAATTTTTTGAACTAAATTCATTTTTTCACACATCTTTAAACCAATTATTGTTTGGCATTTAAATTTACATACTATGAATGTTATTAATTGACTTTTGTTTTCATTGTAATAACATTTTAAATTACATTCTCCAATTATGGGTACATTAAATCCTCCAAATGCTGTCACTTTAGCATTCGTGTTGCTTAGTAACGACTTAGGTATTTTTAATTTATTAAAATTTTCTAACGAAATCATATTTGCCATCGCTCCTGTGTCGATTATGGCATTTATTTTACAATTATTAATTGTTATTTCAATTATCCAATTTGTATTATGCAAATTATTAACATTTTGGATATTAATATGACTTATAAATAATTCCTCATTCACATTGTTAGACTCTGACTTGATTTTAAAATCATTGACTGGAATATTTAAATTAGACATATAACAATCATAACTTTGTTTACATTTGAATTGTTTTGACAGATTTTCTGAGTATTATTATTCAAAATTAGTTGACCACTCTTATGTACTGAATTATTTTGACAATATTTATCTAAGTTCAAGTCTAAATTGATTGTACCAATATTAAAATCTAAATCACTATTATTATTAGAAAATAACATTCCTACATTATGTTTAGAATTAATATTTTTACTGTAGCACATTTTCGAAAAATGACCAAAGGAATGACATTTGTGGCACTTAACTCTCATTGCCGGACATCTGGTGCAATGAATTTCTCCGCATCGTTTACATGATTGTACTTTTGAATGACTTCTCTGCGAGAATTGAAATGACCTTTCCTTTCCGACTGGATTATGACTTGTGTACTGGTTTGACTGACTTCCAAATCGATTCCTTGATGGACTTCTTTGGTTTCTTGACGGACTTCTTCGGTTTCTTGACGTATTCCTCAATGTATCCCGACGACTGTGAATATTATGTATTTCACTAGTAGAATGAAATTCTTCTTGAAATTCTGTTACAGCTTCATTTGACAACAACATATTTTGAGCAATATTGAATGCTTTGTCAGTGTCAATATCGGATTGTTGTAATAGATTTTCTCGAATTCTGAAGTGTTTTTTGTGCATATTTATGATAAAAATATCTTTTAAAATATCATCTGCCATATTTCCAAATTCGCATGACGCAATGTACTTACGAAGTGACAATAAAAAATCTTGAAAATTTTCATCTTCTCTTTGTCTTCTTGTGAAAAATTTATATCTTTCCATTGTTTTATGTTTTTTCGGGGTAAAATAATCCTCAAACTTTTTAATAACCACGGCGTATTTTGCTGTCTTATTATCGACATCGGTCCATATGTTGAAAATTTCGATAGCATTCTCGCCCATTGAAAATAAAAGTAGAGCAACTTTTTTGGAATCTGTAGCGGTATCTTGATTGCATGCTTGCAAAAATAATTCAAATTTTAAAATCCACTTTGACCAGTTGTGTGATAGATTTCTATCGAAACTCATTGGCGGACAGGCGTTTACACTCGCCATTTTTATTTTAATTTTAATCACTTAGAATCTTTTCAATCCTTTATAATTTCACGTAACGTATTATTTTTAAATAAACTTTACACTTGAGACTTTGATGTTTTTTTTACTTCTGACACCATATTATAATGTTAGCTATTAACATTAAAAGATTTAATTATTTGAGATAACATTTATTTGGAATACTAGTTGACATGTTGAACAGAGAGTACAAAGTGTGTGATCCCATTTCCGGATCAGCCATAGACAAAAGTTGTATCATAGAGATCTTAACATAACACTAACCACTGACATATCGACCCTGATATAAGGCTTGGTTCTGATAGGTACAAAGGGACAAGAGTAGACTGAATGCAGTAGATTAAATGAAATCCCCCAGACATAATATTCATTGTAAGCCATGTATGTATGACCAATTTACGATTGAAGAAATCTGCAAAGAAGACGAGGCAATGTAAGAACTAGATAGAAAGAGGGGCGCTTAGATGGTTTGGAGATGTAAAGTGGATGCACGAAGAAATGAGTAGGTACTAGTGAAAAAAATAATAGATGTTTTGCAAAAAACCTGACTTTTCTCGAGTCGGATGAGCTTTCCACCCATTTTGCCGACTGCTGCTGTGTGTTGTTTGGTTAGTTTTAAAAAATAATAGTTTTGGTATAGTTACAACAAAATTACAATTAAAAGACAAACATTTTACAAGACTTTCGTGTTGAGATGACAATATACCCTAAAATATATTCCGAATCTTAACGACGTAAGTAAAGAAGCCGTGTATGCAAATTGCGACTCGCGACCCGTGTATTGGACGGACCTACTGTCGAATTTGCCCTAGCAAAGAAAAGAAGAACAAGACGAATAATGTGGGAATCTTAACCACATAGGTGTAAACAAATATACACCCGCGGCACGGTTTATTGGATGAACGTACGGTCGAATTCACCCTAGCAGGCTTGGAGATTCGACCTTTCCGCCGCGATCATTTTAATTATTATTATTATAATCTTTATTTATTAAGTTACATAGGTTATTGTGCTGTGCCTGTCTCCCTAGGAATTCCTGCGTTGAGAGCAGGCGCAGAGCAGGAGCAGGCTTGACGACCTCCGTAGTCCAGTGGGTAAGACTCTTGACTCACAATCCGGAGGTCGCGGGTTCGAACCCGGCATGCACAAATAAATTTTATTTGATTAATTTGTGTTATTTCACAATTAATTCATTTAAAATAATATATAGTATATTTGCGGCATGTTCCAGAGTGGAAGATACTATCAGTATCGCCCTGGTGTAAGACCACCATTCAGAATTGAAACGTTGCTTGAAAATGGCTTTAGCCGTGTTTGGTGACCAGATCTGAATAGCCAGGTACTTCCCAACCTTCCTCTTCCTTACCTCCTTCCCCTCTCCACTACCCTCAGCCTCACAACATACCCCAATTGGGGATGCCATAGTCTCACTGGCTCCAGACGGGAGTAGTTGAGATTCTTGTGCGGTATTCACTGTAAAAAAAGGCGCATTTTAGCATAAATAGTTTAAAACAAAAATAAGGATAACAACAATGTTATTTACATTTAAATTAAAGTAAAAGTACAAGGACAATCAGCATCGAAATTTATTCTGAAGAACGTGTTACTAATATTTAAAATGTGTCTCCATGTCTCACTCCCGAAGTCATTAATTCATCGTCTAGAAAAATAAAATCTGGTGCTTACCGCTAAATTTATAGTTGAAAAACGGGTTATAAAGTTTTAAAACCGTTGTACGTAAAATATATCAATGGTGAGGTATTGTTTTTATTAATCTTAAATACAAAAACTTACATCCCCAATGTTCTGTTGGAATAAAAAAGTTATTATAGGAAATCGCCGGAAATGATTAAAATGCGAGTTTTGAGCCAAAAAAAATATTAGGGCTGTGTACCGTAAAACCCTGGTAGATAGATACATACACTAAGTGTTGTAAAGTTTAGATTAAATTTATCGACAAGACTTTGAATTTGATTATCATAATGAGAAGAAGCAGGAAAACAAAAATGTCTAGAGCTTTCTTCATAATTTTAAAGTGTTGATTGATGTGTTTAAATTATTTTTCGTTGTCGAAATTGACTTGAGAGATTGCCGACATTAAAAATGGATATTTTACAAATAGAGTGATTGAAATACAAAATATATCCAGTTTGTAATAATTTAAAAAATTAACGAATGGAAATTTGGTAAAATACTTGACTACTTTTCAAGGCCCATCAACAGCGGCCGAGAATTAAAATTTTGTTGAAAGATGGTCTTGCGATCGTACCCTTGCAACTGTACAGGGCCGTATGAGTATTGAGTATGATTGATTATTCTCTGTAACAGCATTTTAAACTAATAACTGAATATCGATTTTATTTCATTCAAAATTTGCTTTAATATATACCTACATTCAAGTTAGCAATTAAAATGTTCAAATTGATGATCAAATTATGTGCTTTTTGTAATTACTTTTTGATGATAAGTATTTATGATTTTTCAATAATGTCTAGGCAAATTATTAAAATTTGAAATATAAAAACCGAAAATAAATAGATAAACTGAAGTATTTTCGTCGCAAAACACGGGCGCGAATTTTTCCATGATTTTATTTAACTAAAAATAAAATTCTCAAAAGTAGCTGTCCTTGATAATTTGGTGATTTTTTCTGTGTATACGATTTGAAATGTGTGTTGTAATGTAATACAACATGTGGTTTGAAAATTTAACAAATATGCCAACAGCCAACGGTGTAACCTAATGATAATAAAAACACAGGACTTAGATGATACTCAGTTTGGCTTCAGTTTGGGATGCGTGAAGCATTATTGTCTATCGACGTACTATTGCAAAAGTGTAGTGACCAAAGAAAAGAAGTCTTTGCCTGTTTTATGGACTACGAAGAGGAGAACATGCTGACCTAATGAAAATGCTTTCGGACTGTAACGTTGACACCAAAGACCAGAATTTCATTAAAAACCTGTATTGGTTCCAAACAGCAGAAATAAGGCTTGGGAAAGAGAGATCTAATGCAATTGCCATTCAGCGTGGAGTACGACAAGGCTGTATCCTGTCGCCACTATTTTTTTTTTTTTTTTTTTTTTTTTTATTTCATACAATTTTTGAAAATACACTTTTATGATTTTTTCTTGATTACCATACTAGGCTAATGCCCGTGTTATTGTTTAATCTCTATTCCAACCATGTCTTTAAAAGAACCCTAAGTAATACTGAGAAGGGTCTGAAGATCAACGAAGTTGTCATTAATAACATAAGATACGCAGATGACACTGTATTACTAGCTGACTGTATCGATGACCTCCAAGACCCATTAAATCTAGTTTTTTGTTCGGTTGTTTCAAAAAATTTCAACTATTTATAAAATTTTTGATGTTAATTTTCGTGTTCAGTATTCAGCTTCTTACAATGTGATTACAACTAATTGTACCTACAAACGGAAAACCGGTGAAAAAATATAAAAAAAAAATGATCTGAGCATGATGAAAAAATGATTTTTTTTCCAGCAACTAATTGGTTAAAATTTTTTTGGAGTTGAGTTTTTGGCACATTTTAAAATACAGTAAACTGATTTTGTTAAAATTTGTATTCACCAAATGTGATATATTTTTTTACTTCGGCTCCACACAGGAGGCCCTCTGGAAAACAATTTCCCAGATGGCTTTTGTCATCTTTGGGGTTGCTGTGTAGAGGGTCTTTTTAAGGAAAGGAAGGAGAGGAATTTCCGGGAAGGAAAGAGGTATGAGGGGTGGGTAGGAATGTGGGGTCAATATATCCAGGAGTGACGGACGTATGATCCATCCATCCCTCCAACTAGGCAATGGGTCGAGAGAGTCCGACTAGAGAGGTCAAAAGGCCTTCCTCATCCAGTCTCTCTTAATCCGCCACGCAGCAGGTGTGCTGACGCATCCGCCGACATGACCTAGACAAACCTCTCCCCCTGAACCCGGGCACTCCTGCTAAGTCACTAAACGTAGCGAACCTTCCAGTGTGACCTGGTTATCTAATAAATGGTGAGGTGTTAGTTATCCAATAAATGGTTCCTGGGGCAGCGGTACCCATACCTCCCTCCCAAGTAATGTTGATTTACTAGTTTCCCATTTTTACTACCAGTTTCCGAACACCATGTAATAGTATAAAAAATAGACCTGAACTTAATATGAAAAAATATTAGAAAAAAACACAGCAATTTGCTTTAGACCCCACTCTGCTGGTTTCTTTTATGCAAATTAGATTCAAACATCATGAATAATTTTTGTAATTTATAAATACACGCCGAGGGAGTTTGTTAATATTTCGCTCAAGGATGTTTTTTGTTAAGGGTACCTATCCTATGATTTGTTTCATTTTGTAAAGCATATTGGACTAATTTTTCTTCTTGGTGGTAGCTGTAGCTACCTACAATAAAATTTATCTGTTATTTTTCATTTTGCATAGCGTACTTAAGCCGCCGCTACCCGAATTTCTACCGATTTCTTACATATCTCCCTTAAACACGTTAAGTTTTAAAGCTCTTAAAAATATATGTTATTCTTGAAGATAATATCTATACATTCCTCGCGCTGAAACGCAAATTATATAAAATTCCCTCGGTAGAAAAAAATCGTAAAATAAGCTCCAAAAATTATTATAAACACGTTTGTTTCAGATATTTTAATAAGTTATATATATGAAAAAATTCACAGTGTTTCTTTAAATGCTGTTTAAGACAACCCCCGTGAGATTGAGTCGTGTTTTATTAAACATTTTCACAATTTTCGCATCGATTTTGTCGCTTTAAATACTAGCGCGATTCTCTAACATTCATAATTTCATCTTCTTTTTTTTGGGCCCGGTTGCGGCGCGTGGAAGATATTAAGTATATCGTCACTCCCAAACATGGGAACACCTCAGCACAGGTTCGCCTAGTGAGGTGTTCACAAAATACTACTAGGTATTAAAATACATACAGTTACGGAAGATTAACATTTTTTTTTCTTATTACTAAACTTAATATCTATGTAAACTGATGTAATAATCTGTATTGTGTATGTTCAAGAATAGAAATAAAAAAATAAAAAATCTTATTTGGAAAGGGTTCTGACATTTTTTTCAAAAATGACCTTTGAATGCAAACGCATTTCTTTTGCACATTTCCATATCAAAAAATAATTTTCAGAACCATCTGTGTTGTATTTTCGTAGATGTATGATAAAGTTTAAACATCAAGCATTTTAAATAATCATTTATTTTACAATGCTCTAACACCACGTTACACTCTCTATTTTGTTTGTATTTTATAATTGATCGGTGTTACGAGGCGCATTATAGTTCGTCACTTTGGTTGGATAGGGTTCTAACTTCGCCTTACCATGTTCTAAGGTTTCAAAGTTTTCAAAAATGAATTATCATAATCTACCTCTTATTTGCCGGAGACGCGCGGATGCGCGCGGTTTGTTCGCATGCGCGGAAAAATATTTCTAAAAAAATATGTTTGTCTGCGATTTTGACCCTTCTATGTACAGAATTTGTATGAAAGACAAGGTTAGAATCGCATGCGCCAACATTTACCCATGTTGTAGGCGAAAATTTCATACACCTGGCAACCCCAGAATATTTTTAAACGATTTTATCTGTGACATCAAAATGTCAAATTTGCCGCGATTCTTTCAGTCAAAGTCGATGCGTGTTACTTGACGAAAACATGGTAAAATCTATCAATTTACTTAATTAACGCAAGTAATGTTGTTTTGGTACATAGTTTATTGTTCTAGGAATGTGTTTCGGTCAATAAAATATACGATAGCTCAAAATTAATCCACAAAACATTCAATTCAAAATTCAAAGCGGTGCTTTGTTAGGAAATTTCCGTGTTTTTTATGGCCTTTGACAATTTTTGATTTTGAGGTTCAATTCTGTGTAAAGTATTTTAGTTCATTATATTTTAATGGAAAATATTTAAATAGGATGGGGCCGTAGCTTTAAATTGCATCAGGGAAAAGTAATTAGAACCTTATGCAACGCATTATTATGCCCTAACATGTTGCAAAAATGGTTCTATTTGCATGTTTAGGCATGTTCTAAAATGTTAAGAATACGTTATAGTCAAATATTTTTCTTTAAAATAAGGTTCAACCTCAATAGCAATTGTTAAATAGATTATAAGAAATTGTCTTTGCAAACTTAGACACATCATATTTACGATATTTTGATGTTTTTAAAAATATCTGCTTGACTGGATTTGATTCGTTCATGTAAAAAATCTATTTATTAGAGATAATATATTACAAAATTATTACATAAAATTTATAATACATTACTCCCAATGAGTTTAATAAAATGCTTTTCGGGAAGGACAACATTATACATCTAAAGGAAAATTATTTTTACATAAGAACACAGAAATCAATGATACGTAGATTTTTAAATGGACTAGACACACTTGATAGAGGTAATTGAAGAATATACAAGAGTTACAAAGGAAGACAGCTAAATTCGTCACTGGTTAATAAAGTTGCTGAGAAAATATCCTTTTAGAGCCTTTGCCAATATTTTTTTGTTTGATTCTGGTAGTTTTAGGACATTAGGTAATGCGTTGTATTGCGTATGTGCGATGTATTGTAAGGAGTTAATGCCAAATTTAGTTGTGTGAGTAGATGACGATAGGTGTATTTGCTTTTGTGATCGTGTTTTGTGCTAGTGTATATCGGAATTAAAATTAAATTAATTGAGAAGACAAATAATTTAATCTTTTCTCGGGTGTTATGCCGGTTGTGGCGTTTGCCGTAGCAGGCGCAGCGAACGTTTCTGATGCCAAAATAAAATCATTTACCGATGTAGATACATATTTTTACATTATATTGAAGATCATAATATGAGATTTTTTTAATAATAATCAGCCTAGCGATTCCGTATTTTTTGTGGGATCGTTATTGGATAACGGACGTTATCTTCTGTCAGATTTATGTGACTTTTTTCTCCGATTACTCGAGATTTTTTGGTAATCATATTGAATATTTTCCGCCCACATTAAAAAAATCATACCTGCGAATTTTAATTTGGAGACATAAAAACTAAATGTGGTTAAACTGATTATAGTCAATGAATTCACCTTATTAATTATTTTGTCGATTATTACACATTCGTAGTATTTATAAAAAAAAATATTATAAAATCGTAGACTTCTACTTAATTACTTACAAAGAAGAGAAAATTAACAAAATTGGCAGCAAAGCAATCAGAGGTATTTTAAATAGTGTCATATTGTGGCAAAAAGAGCTCCAGTGGTTAGTCAAATTGACAAATGCACATAAATATTGGATCTTATGACAGTTGATCAAAGCTGAATAAACTATTGGTTTAGGAAAAATATTGCATACTACTTATACCAAATATAACTAAGTGTCCCCAAAGGGGAAAGCAGAGATGATGTACCGATAAATAACATACCTTAGTATAAAACATATTTTCATTCAGATGCATCAAGGAAAAAATTACTTGTCTATATGTATACTTGAAAACCATAAATACCAGCTTATAAGTACAAAAAATTGACAATGAAAATAAATTCGTTTAATTTCCATACCAAATCGTTATCAAAAAGGTATTTTTGAAGATAATTTTGGTTTGAAATTGCTAAATAAAGCACAAAATAAGATTATTTTATTTTATTTTCAGGGGAAAAATTATCGGCGGATCTACTATCATGTCATCATAAATATGTTATAAAGTGATTAAATGTAGGGTAGGTTATTAAACAGGGTGTTAATATATCAGGGTTGAAGAATTGAATGTAATGCACTGGAAGTGCTGTGTTGTGTTTTGTACCTACTATGTGATCAGTTATCATGACATTTACACCTCTTATTAAGTGGGTGTATTTAATGTTAATTATTCAGGGTTATATATATGAAGGTACACAGTTATCAGCTTTAATCCCATGGGATTTTTGGACGCCAAATCTCGTGGGTACGAGATATGCTGACTGTGTCGGTAGGCATGAAAAATCTCCCATCAGAGCGTGGGCACTGTTATTTTATTCATTGTTGTGAAGCTTGGAAAATAAGAAATAAAAGAGTGGATGTAAAACAAGATTATTATATTGGAATATTAACATACCTGTGGACCATACTAAGAAGAGCTAGCTAAAACCTATTACTTTTTGTGCGACGATTCCGGATGCCTAATATTGCACCGTGAGGGGCCCCTTTTCTCCCTCACGTTGCCTCCGCGCCAGGTTTGCAAGCTTCTCCATCCATCTGGGTGATTATTACGTTTGAGATCACCATGGTGTTCTCCATCATGTGGTTGCAGTAATGGAAATGTCCTCCATCAGGTTGTGAAAAGAATCGGCAGGGACTACACGGACGGTCGTGTCCCTTTGTATAATTGAGAATCCATCTCGTCGAATGACGGATGATAAATATAATCGCAGATTACAGTAAAACTTGGTCGGTCAAGCCGCCATTATCGCACCACGGGATTCTATATTGGAATACCCGTAAATAAGAATTCTCCAGTCGCGATAACCTTGTATTGGCTGGGAATAAAAGGAAACTCGTTCACATTTTAAATAAACTAGAAACAACCCGCCGATTGAATATTTAACATATTAAATAAATTTAAGTCCACATTTTCCGACTGTCGGATTCACGTCCTGCCCTGGAGACGCGAATCCAAAAAGTGAGGGGAAATCGATAATTATCCCCCTATCGACCGAAAGTAAAACCACTCGGAGAAAAAGTGTAATTTATAAGTGGCCAGTTAAAATAATTTTATTCCACTACTATAGACAAATATCAACAACCCTGGGGCAATTTTGAACATTATTCAATTATTTTCATAACATTACCCCCCTTCCCACAAAAATGTTTGCCCTCAAACAAAACTACCAAAAATCTAAACATGCCCTGTACTATCTACGTTGGTCCACCGGTTCCTAAAAACAATAAATTTCAAAACAGAAACATAATATAAATAAAAACAATAATCATTGTAGTTAATTACAAAAATAAAAAGACATTGTAGAGAAAATACCATTTCAATAATTCACTTTTATATTATGCTCTGTGGCATCACTTTATCCTGTTATCGGATTATGAACACTTTTTATAACGGTTGAACAACCTTCACTTTTCACTGGATTTACATGAAAAAGAAAACCTGCCTATACTAACTAGGTCTCACAGTTGAAAAAAAATACTAATAATAGTTGGAAAAAAAGATAAAATTATACAATGACAATACATAATTAATTGTTTTGTTTTGTTTTGCTTTGTTTTTGTACATAATACATTTTTTAATAGTTACATATATTTTTTCGTTTGTTTATCGTAGTTTTGATAAGTTACATATTTTTTTGTATGTTTGTTTACAACAGTTTTGATTACGAGAGTTTTGATAAGTTACGAGACATTTTTTTTTTAATAGATTTTTTTAATGAATGAGACTTTAATTTAGTCTTATTTCAATGATGCTTGATACTTGATATGAAGAATCATGATGTATTTGAGTCATGTGTGACTATTTAAATGGGCTAGAATTTTATTGGCTCTGACGTAGAGCATAACTTACGACAATATAAAGGTGTGCACGTATTTATTTAGACTTGTTATATTTGAGAAAATAATTGTGATTTACCAGAAATCACTACAAATAGTACCGTGTGAAAAAAAAACATAAAACTCGATTTTAAATAGAGTTTATGAATACTTGTTGAATGTTGTGTCAGGGTTGGTCATAAAACTCCAAGAACAACCCGAACCACTCAGGCAAGTTTCACACCACGTAGTACTTTGAGTATGCACATGGACCAGTGGCTGGCAATCCTTCCGCCTCTGTCTGTCATATAAGGTAAACGTAATCGACGCCGGATCGATACGTTGCGGTTGGGGTACAAGCCCACCCTTACCTTTGGAACTAATTTGAACCATTAGGAATGGTAAGTTGATCACCAGGATCCAGTTGATCAGACCGAATATACCTCCGTCAACCCCCCTCCAATGATAATAATGACGTTTCGTCATTGTCCGATAATTTCTCCAAGTCTTACCACATTTCGTGTAAATTGTCCTTTATTTATAAAAAGAATGATAATTAATATCACATTATTCCTTCTGTCACCGTTGACAATTACTTGATTGTACTTAAATTCAAAACAATTTTCCGAATTGTTATTAAAAATGATGCCCTTGATTTAAAAAGAAAAATAAACGTTATTATTTTTGTTGTTGTTGTTATTGTTGTTATTGTTGATGTTGTTGTTGTTGTACGCCGTTGAACGTTGTTGTTGATTTGACAAAATATTCTTGATAACTTTTTGTTTCAATTTAAAAAAAAAAATAATTTTGGCAACCCTGATGTTTGAAAATATTGGTTTGTGCCAACCCTGTATTGAAAATTACAACATAAAATATTTTATTTGATAACCCTGTTTTCATTTAAAAATTAAAATATGAAATTTTATTTGAAAATGTATGAACCCCATTTAATTTTTTTTTTAATTATTCCATTGAAATGAATATGTATGTTGCTCATTTAAATGAATATTTTTAATATGAGCTACTAATAATTCATAGCATTTGAAACGTAATAATTTGAAATGTCAAGTTTGACATTAGCGTACACATAACAATTGTTATAAATTCAAAAGTATAAGATGTCAGTTGACATTATTTGTAAATAAACAATCAATAATATATTTGTGACAGATGTCACCTGTAAATAACATTAATTTCGTCTCGTAACTAATTAAACATTTATAATAATAATATCCCGTATAAATGGTTTCCTTATAAAGGTTATCTTTTGAAATTGCATAAAAATACAAAATATTTGTTTTCATCATGTTATTTGACAATGTACACGGTTTGTATGAATACCGGCATAATATAATTTTATAAAGCTTGAATAATAATGTTCAAATATATTTTAAAAGGTTTGTAATACTTTTAACTAATACCTTTCAAATAAAATGTTTTTAATATTACTGCAATGATTTGATGAAAGTACGTACCTCCGTAATTATGAATAAAAATGTCACTTAGTTAACAATAAATCATTATAAATATTTGCATAATTATTGATATTAACTTTATATTCTTATTAATACTCATAATATAATTGTTTTAGAAAAAATTAAACTGTTTTTCATCAGTATTAAAGTATTTAGAATTATAAAAACATAACAATGTTTTGACATTTGAAATCCATAGGTAAATTTGAAAGCAAGAAATTGCTATGTGAAGTGCTGTGTTGTGTTTTGTACCTACTATGTGATCAGTTATCATGACATTTACACCTCTTATTAAGTGGGTGTATTTAATGTTAATTATTCAGGGTTATATATATGAAGGTACACAGTTATCAGCTTTAATCCCATGGGATTTTTGGACGCCAAATCTCGTGGGTACGAGATATGCTGACTGTGTCGGTAGGCATGAAAAATCTCCCATCAGAGCGTGGGCACTGTTATTTTATTCATTGTTGTGAAGCTTGGAAAATAAGAAATAAAAGAGTGGATGTAAAACAAGATTATTATATTGGAATATTAACATACCTGTGGACCATACTAAGAAGAGCTAGCTAAAACCTATTACTTTTTGTGCGACGATTCCGGATGCCTAATATTGCACCGTGAGGGGCCCCTTTTCTCCCTCACGTTGCCTCCGCGCCAGGTTTGCAAGCTTCTCCATCCATCTGGGTGATTATTACGTTTGAGATCACCATGGTGTCCTCCATCATGTGGTTGCAGTAATGGAAATGTCCTCCATCAGGTTGTGAAAAGAATCGGCGGGGACTACACGGACGGTCGTGTCCCTTTGTATAATTGAGAATCCATCTCGTCGAATGACGGATGATAAATATAATCGCAGATTACAGTAAAACTTGGTCGGTCAAGCCGCCATTATCGCACCACGGGATTCTATATTGGAATACCCGTAAATAAGAATTCTCCAGTCGCGATAACCTTGTATCGGCTGGGAATAAAAGGAAACTCGTTCACATTTTAAATAAACTAGAAACAACCCGCCGATTGAATATTTAACATATTAAATAAATTTAAGTCCACATTTTCCGACTGTCGGATTCACGTCCTGCCCTGGAGACACGAATCCAAAAAGTGAGGGGAAATCGATAATTATCCCCCTATCGACCGAAAGTAAAACCACTCGGAGAAAAAGTGTAATTTATAAGTGGCCAGTTAAAATAATTTTATTCCACTACTATAGACAAATATCAACAACCCTGGGGCAATTTTGAACATTATTCAATTATTTTCATAACAAATATTTGCCCGTTTTAAAATAATGAAAAAAAATGTATGTACGTCTTTTCCGTATTAATTATATATTTCTTTAGATCTAGAGGAATTTCATCACATCACTTCACGAGAGATTAGCCACCTAATAATATACAATTCTCGTAGGGAGATTATTTACAAAAAAAATCACAGTAAAAAATCGGTTGATTTTTACAAAATACTATTCCGTAAAAATTTGTGGATCAACAAATATCATAAGTGCTGCGCACTCAGGCAACTGTAGATTCCCAAGATTTGCCGGTCTACCGCTCTGGCGCCACTAGTATGTTTTGAATGAACCTAAGAAATATGTCTGAAGGTCTCATATGTGCGTTATGAATACCAGCGCTCAAGGGATTTGGAAATCGTTTCGGACTCGCTCTTGGCCGGAACGAGTATCATTCAGTAGACGAGTAGGAGTAATAAAGCGCTGTTTAAAGTGTAAAATTATGATTCAAATTTGATACAAGTATTAATTTACATTTTTATGAAAGTTCACTGCACTTAAGTGAAAACTACAACCGATAGGTAATCATGTTGTTCAACGAAATTAAAAAAAAATCTGGAATTCTTCATTATCAAGTTTATGTACAGATTTTGTAATACATGAATAGGTATCTATCTGATACGATTTTAGATTTTCACGGCCAAAAATTATTTTGTTATTTGTTTTTGGGGTATTATGCCGTGTTACGCTACCTCCTTCTTTAGCCAAAGTTTTGGACAGCGTTGCAGTGTCCATCATCAGGGCAGATGCGTAGTGTTAGGGGTGATGTTTGTACTTATCTACTTAGGTGCGATACCGTGTCGCCAGCTCCACTCCTCTACGAGCTGGCGCTACAATATACTTCAACATGTTTTTTTTGGGTTTAGCCTTGATGTAACCGTCAATTACCGGATACCAAGAACTATTGAGCTTAGCTCCGTCGTCTCTATTAATATTTATAGGATTTTTGTGAATTTCAATTGCCTCCGTAATCAGGCGCGCTCTATGAGTTTTGGGTCTTCTCAGGACCTCAGCAACAAATCCAAAGTAATGGCCGGTTTCGATTAAGTGCTCGGCGATTGCCGATTTGTCAGGGTGGCCAAGTTTACAGGCACGAAAGTGTTCTGATATCCTTTTGGAGATCGTCCGCTCTGTTTGGCCTACATAAACCTTGTTACATCCAGAATAGCTGAGTTTGTACACTCCATCTGTTTCCAGAGGAAACTTGGTCTTTGCAGGCCTCAAAAAGTCTCGTATTTTTGTTGTGGTTCCGAAGACAGTCTTGATGTTTTCTTTTTTCAATAGCCTGGCAATTCTGTCTGTCACATTGTGAACGTAAGGCAGGAAAGCGCAGCCCTTTGACTCTTGTTCAATTCTGTCTTCGTTTGGTGCAGATTTGGCTCTTATGATTTGCCTTGTCTGCCTTGCTGGATAACCGTAAATAATAACAAAAACCGTAACCGTAACCTGGGTAACCGTAACTAATAACAAAAAAGGTACCTATCTGTCTATTGTACGTAGATGGCAAAATTTAATACCGACTCTTTTCTTATAACGTCTAGACTGAAGTTAAACAACGAATAATTTAAATATAAAAACGAAATGCGTTTGCGTGACTAGCTGCCTACCTACACACTACCACTCTCGGCATGCCCGTGTTGTGGTAGTCGTACATTAAATATTTTAAATAGGAATTAATACATACAATTTTATTAAAACACATAATTAAACATACTAAATAAAAATTAAGAAATACTTCAAAGTAAGTGAAAAATAAAGAGAAAAAAATCATATTTTAAAGAAAAATAGAAATAAAAATGAAAATTCAAATTTTGAAACACATGAACTAATAATAAAGATTAAATGTTAAGATCTCAAGTGTTCTATACAAATATATAAATTAAAACATATAGGTATATAAATTAAAATTAAAACATAAATAAAATTAAGTGAAAAACTAAGAGAAAAAAAAATTAATAACATTTTGAAGAAAGATAGAAATAAAAATGTAAATAAAAATTTTGAAAAGGCAAAAATTAATAATTCAAATGTAGTGTTAAGAACTAATATATTCTTTGAAGTACGCTCGTCCCCTTTCGAAAATCCAATGTGGTGTGGTACACGTGCTATACAGGGTGTTAAGGGACGTACTTGACTTACTTTAACCAGTGATTCCTGACATTATTTGGAGTAAAAAATGTAAACGAAATTTTGGTCTCCGGTGACTTTTTGTGACGACTTCTTTTTTTTTTTCAAATTTTTTTTCTTCAAAATCAAACAAAAAAAAAATTTTCCTCATGTCGTCATTGGTCACTCAGCCGGGTGTCCAACGAACCCCTTACCCCCCCTCCAACTGTTAAACAACTACAATTTTTTTATGTTTTTGTAGAAAAAAAAAAAAAAAACATCAAAAATGTCACCGGAGACCAAAATTTCATTTACATTTTTTACTCCAAATAATGTCAGGAATCACTGGTTAAAGTAAGTCAAGTACGTCCCTTAACACCCTGTATAAAGAGACTTAGAATTACTTGACTTTATGTCAGTACTCAGAGCATTATATATTTTAAGAGCGATGATCCGGAATTATTGTCGTTGATTATTTATTAATTATATTCGTTAATTTTTGCCACAGAACTTCTTGACCTTTGACCTGTGACCTTCTCTTATTTTACAACCTTGAATATTCAATATATGAAGTCAAGTCACCGTACGTATAATTTCGTTGTTCCCATATAAGTTCAGTTGTTGAGATTATCATTGTAAAAAGCCCTATGTAAATCTTAGGAGGAAATGCTGTTTGAATACATCACAAAAATGATCGAACGGCTTTGACTTTGGCTGCTTTTCATCGTTTTATCAAATATTATGTATCTATCACAAGTTTTCACAACAAAGAAATTTGTGTACTTAATTCTGAAGTTGTTGGGTTTTGATAAAAAGGAAAAGAAAAAAAAAACAACGCGCATTGTATCGAAATTGGGGTAGGATCTTATTAAAGAGATTTTTCTCAGTGTTTGAAGGTGTTATTTTTTTAAAACTCAATAAACAAAAGTTGGGTGGGTTTGATGGATGGGTTATTTGAGGTATTTAGAAATAGATAAAGAGAGAACGCTGTGGGTTATTGGAATAATGCTATTTCTTCTTCGGAAGTTCTTATTACGCTAACGTCTGTACGGTTAAAATTTAAGAATCCGACTGAGAATGCAACTCAGATGAGGCGCCGTACGCAAAACCATCTTCGTACGTGAAGTTCTTAAAAAGCTACTTTTGTGATTAGTAGGTATTGGTAACGGTGACCAGACAACTCAGAATGAAACCTACTCAGAAGCACCTCAGAAAGGTCATTAAGAGTGATGATAAAAAAAAATAAAAAAATTGCTTAAATAGGTTACGTTAGGTTAGGGTTATCGGCTATTTTAAAATAATTTTTTCATAGCTTTTAGTGACCTTTCTGAGGTGTTTCTGAGTTGGTTTCATTCTGAGTTGACATGGAACCATTGGTAACAATAATGAGATAAAGGATTATGTTTGGGTGAGGTGACTAATTATTGCACGACCTTTTTCGATGATCCGTTGTTTGATCAGGATTTTGTATCTTATATATATAAATGAATCACTGAATTTGTTGCTAAGCGCAAATCTCGAGAGCAGCTGAACCGATTTCGCTAATTCTTTTTTTAGAATATTCCTTGAAGTACGAGGATGGTTCGTGCCGAGAGAAAAATTAAGAAAATTGCGCAGAAAATTATATAATTTCAGAAAATCTAACGACTATCGCACATTTGACAGTTCGCGTATTTGAGAATGACATTTTGCAAAACAATGATTGTTAAATCAGGATTCTATTTTTGAAAATCTTTAAGCTGATAAATTTATTTAAAGTAGGTACTCCCCTAATAGTTTGAACCGAATCAAGAATTTTAGATATTTTAAATAGGTACCTATGTTAGGTACCAAATTTAATATAGATGAAAAATGGAAATTCGAATAAAAATTGTAAAAGGTGGCACGCGGGCTGTTTAAAAACTGAATGTACTGGGATTGAATATATGGAACGCGGAAGGAGGGTTGGCGGGACGAGGGAGCGGGAAAGGGAAGAGGGAAGGCGGGGAAGGTGGAAGGGGAACGCGGGAGGGGAAGGGGACGAGTGAGGGGGGTGGGGAACTCGGGAGGGGGGTTCGCGGGACAGGGGAAGGGGGAGGGGAGTGGAGTGGGGAGAGGGAAGGTGGAGGTGACGGAGTGGGAACAGGAGAAAAAAGGGGAGGCGGAAGGGGAACGGGACGAATGGGAAAGGACACGCAGGGAGAAACAATTTTCATTGATTTGGAATCTACATAGTATGTTTCTAATGTTTTTGAAGAAATAAATATGTTTTCTAAGTTTATTCGTGATAAGTAGGCAATGTGTATTCCACTTAAGATATTGATCATACTTAAGACCGAGGTATTTGATATGATCCGTTTGATCTGGGCACGGACATTGACAGAATGTATCGTGAATACAAGAACATTCATGTACTTTTATTTCAACATCTTGATTAGGTTGGCCATTCGGTTTCATTAGCCAATAATGTCAAAGGATGGCACCACTTACGTTAGCAGGTATAAATAAGTACTACAGATTTGTAAATTTGAGTATCTCTCCGGATATGGAAAGATTGATTGTAATATGATTATTATTGTAACTGCACTTGTGAATAATGGTATCACGCGGCTCTATTATGACGCCATTGCCTATCGCAGTTACTTTGTCTCGGTGACTAGCTATCACTGGATTACAGTGGATCCGAGGAACCGGCTATTTTTGGAACCAGTTTCTAACGGATTTATAAAATGGTCACCGACACTTAAACTGGGCGAAGCCGAACCAAAAACCACCCGCTGGGCCTAGCAGCAAAAACCTTCGGAGCGGGTTTTTATCTGCTAGTTTATATTAATATACGCCTATACGGGCATCTTGAGCAAATAAAATTATATAGAACCCGTGTAGAAGAACAGTAGGTATTATATTAACATTGATTTACTGAGGTATGTTATTTTGGACTGTTCGTAGCTATATTCCGTGAATTTGAACACGTCTATTACTTCGTCAGATAAGTTTTAAGATTTTCACGGCCAAAAGCATTTTCGTTATTTGTTTTTGGGGTATTGTGCCGTGTTGCGCTACCTCCTTCTTTAGCCAACGTTTCGGACATCGTTGCAGTGTCCATCATCAGGGCAGATCCGGCAGATCCGGTAGTAACACTGCAACGATGTCCGAAACGTTGGCTAAAGAAGGAGGTAGCGCAACACGGCACAATACCCCAAAAACAAATAACGAAAACGTCTATTACTTCTTAGAAAGCATTTTCAACTGCATGCAATCTAGGTACAAGCGAGTATCTATTTGACTCGGTCCTGATATTTTTGTTGCAATTAAAAATAATTTTAGGTCGAGTAGTTCTTGTTGGTATATGGAAGGTAATTAAACTTAACAAATCAGGGCTGTCCACATACCATTCAAATTTAAAAAAATAAAAGTTGAGTCGGAAATAAGTCTGCTATTTGAGAGTTTTCATAATTTTAATTCTTTCATCAAGTGGTTGCAATTTGTTTTTTTTTTCTATAGGAGGTAGACCTAATAAATATGTGTTATGAGCAAGTAGTGACGTGCATTGATCGGCGACTAAAAGTAGGCTGTGCACAGTTTTTAAGTCAGGATGAATTGGTCGTGCATTGAATATTTAAAAATGGCAATTTTTTATCTCACTAAAAAGTGTAAATTTGTCATATTTTTGTCGTCGAATTCCAGTGCACTTTTTCCTATACATTTGGCCATCTTATTAGTATTGGAGTTTTCTTCTTCGGATTACTAGATGTCGCTTTCTTTTGTGTTTTCTTTTGCCTGTTCGTTTTGTAGTGGTTTGAAGATTGAATATTGATTTTACAAAAATACATATATTTTTATTTTGGATTTCGTAGGATCCGTTTGTTATACATTTTGTACCATTACACCAAAGGAGACTTGCTTGGGACTGTGGATTTATTTATTACATTGGAACGAGTACCCGTGAATTAAATGAATATTTTATTACTATCTCATTCTCGCGCGGACTAAATCCTATAGATTAATAAGTTTGTCTTTTTTTAGTATCACTCGTTTCCGTTTCACCGAGTTTCAAATCACATAGGTGCTAAAGAAGTTTTCACTTGACATGTTTAAACCCGACGCTTTGAACCACTCTGGCTCTTATATTATTTTACTAGCAGACCCAGCCACACGTTGCTGTGAATAACAAAACCTTTATAACCAACACCATCTGTTAAATCAAATAATTTATCCAAAACCTTGACAAACTATATACCTAAAAACCTTCCTCATGAATAGGAATGCAACGATATATCGGAAAACCGATAAATATCGATACATCGACCCCTAAAAATATCGATATATCAATATCGGAAACTCAATATATCGTACAGAAATATCTAAAAAAATAATGGGTAAAATGCTATTACCGGCAACACTGACTGTTCAGAGGATGAAGATAAAGGTGAATTTGATTTTTGGAAGCACCATAAAGCTTTGGCTCACACGCAAATAAAAAAAAATTGACAGTGACAGCGAGCTTACGTTATATATTTCTGCTCCTGCAAATACTCTAAAAGTAAACATTCTCGAAACATTGCAAGAGATTCGAGGTGTACATATATCCATTTTCTTTTTTTTTTACATGAATATCGCACAAGAGTCCCAACTGCTCCCGTCTGGAGCCAGTGAGACTATGGCATCCCCAATTGGGGTATGTTGTGATGCTAAAGGGAGGGAAGGAGATAGGGAAGAGGAAGGTGGGGACGTACCTGGCTATTCAGATCTGGTCACCAAACACGGCTAAAGCCATTTAAGGCAACGTTTCAATTCTGAATGGTGGTCTTACACCAGGGCGATACTGAGAGTATCTTCCACTCTGGAACGTGTCGCAAATATACTGTATATTATTTTAAATGAATAAATTGTAAAATACACAAATTAATCAAATAAAATTTATTTGCCACGCCGGGATTCGATCCCGCGACCTTCGGAATGTGAGTCAAGCGCCTTACCGCTGCACTACGCCGGCCGTCTTTTTAAAGTGGAGTCATCTACCAATTGTGGAAACAAGTGTTGCTTCTGAACGTCTTTTTTCAAATGCAGGAGCCACTATAACTCAAAGCAGAAACCGGCTACAAGGAAGCAGACTGTCAAAGTTACTATTTTGAAGTTCGACAGCTGGTACAAAATACAAGAATTATTTTTTTTAAATAAATTTATAAAAAAAAACACATTTTACATACCTATCCATATTTTGTGATTATTCACAGAGGTAAGTATTAAAATTATATACATACATAATCGATAAACTTTTGATATAAATAAAACAATATTGGATTTATATATGTAAGCCCTTAAAAATATATCGATATCGATATATCGATATTTTTAAAAACCTTTCATCCCTACTCATGAATCACTGTGTATATTGGTGAAAACCGCATGAAAATCCGTTGCGTAGTTTAAAAGATCTAAGCGCACATACAGCGAGAGCCACTTCATTTTATACTTAGTAAAGATAAAAATATGACACCAAGATTTCCATACATGTGACGTAAGATGAAAATTTGCACCATATGAAACTCATTCTGATTTTCAAAGGGTCACATAACAGAGCGAACATCCATTCCCCACACTGACCTACCGCGAACCCGGATTACATGAGCTGAGCATGTATGCCAAAGACTTCAAAGTCCACTTTGAAGTCACAGAGGTAGAATTAATGAATGCTTCAGAAGCGGGATCAATAGATGAAAGTACAATTGTGAACAGGGATTAGACTTAGAGGACTGCTTACTGTAAAAGAAAGAAAAAAACTAGTGTCACCATTAACAGTAATTGTTTACGTTGTTTTATTTTTTTTGGTCCTGCCACGGAAAGCACAATTATTCATCTTAAAATTATTGCTCGTTCAGCGCTAATTTAATGATTTTAGTAAAAAACACATTTTGCAAGTTATTCTTTAAAATATTAACATAAATTTCTTTAAGCTCATGTACATTTTTTTTCATTAGCTTCACTAATGTCATCTTTGGGCATGATGTGTGGAGTGTCTTTTTACGAAAAGGAAGGAGAGGAAGTTCTGGGAAGGAAAAAAGGGCTGGGTAGGAATCTGGAGTCCAGGAGTGACGGATCCATACCTCTCACTGAGGTGCAAGGCGATGGATCGAGAGACTCCGGCTGGAGAATTCAAAAGGTAGTTGTGACAAATCTACCGGATCTGCCGGATCTACCCTGATGATGGACACTGTAACGCTGTCCAAAACGTTTATTTTTATTTATTTTCTTTTAGTTTTCGGGTATTTTACCCCAAATATTCAGTTAACATTATTTGAGGCTTCACTGAGTGGTTGGCTAAGGGACAAGGAAGCTAATTGTAGTTTATGGTCAGACCGAAAGCCATTCACATTTTTGTTGGTACTTGCCAATTGATTTGAGATTTATTGTATTACTTATGTTCTCTTTTTTATACAGGTGCTTGCAGGTTTTTACAGATGCAATGCCGCCTCATGGAGCCTCATGAATGAGTTTTTCTTTTGCCCTGTTTAATTTATCTTTGTCTTACTAACCTATTTTTTTGCATTTTGTTTTTCCCGTTAAGCACTTGCATACTGCTTACTAACAACGTATGCAAGGATACTGGATTAGTTTAAAATAAATAAATGTAGCTTCGTTTAAGAAAAAAAATTAGAATCTTGCGAGAGCCTTGAAGGAGTAACCATCAGTTACTTATACCAGGGCGGGTAAGAGGTGGATAACCTCCACTGTCCAAAACTTTGGCTAAAGAAGGTATAGCGCATCACGGTATTACACCCCAAAAACAAATAACGAATATATTTCACGAAGTTACAATCTGTTGAAGTAGAAGGGAAAATAAGAAGGTGTCCATCTTGTCACGATTTCCACCCTTATGGTCATCTGAAAAATAAAAAAGGTAGATCATTTATCAGTACAAATGTCATTATGGTAGGAACCAAAAAAATAATTTTTCGCGCAAAATGGCTGATGTTTTTTGTAAAAAAATTATGGTTTTCAGTTATTTTTTATTTTTCCGAATTTTTAAAAATAGTAAAAATTAAAAAAAAAGATTTTTTGTCGAGTCCTGCCGTAGAGGGATATATAAAAAAAGCCAAATTCCGAGAAAATCGGCCAATTATAACTTATAAACTGGCCGAATTGCCACGACATAAAATAAATGGCTATAACTCTTAAAATAAATCGAATTTCTAAAATTTCTTTTAAGGAGATATTCTTGAATATCTAAACTATCTATATAAAAAAATTATAGAATAGAATACCCCCTTAAGTTACATATGCGAATTTTCAATGTTACAATTAACCTAAATATAAATCTGGCTGTATCTATCTGGCTCGAGTTGTTTGAAAACTGAATGTATTCGGACTGAATGTATGGAACGCGGGAGACGGGAGGGAACAGGAAGAATGGGTAAGGACACGTAGGGAGAAACAATTTCTTTATTAAGTGGCATAGCAACGCATTGGAAACTCGCTAGTGTTTAAATAAATTCATCGGTTGGCTTCCTTGGTCCAGTAAAAGAAACAGGGTTTGATCACAGATGTGTCTAATAATATGCTGACGACCTCTAGAGAACACTGCCTGCTTCAGATTGTCGAGAGCTGCCAAGAATCGGGGGAAGCCGAAGCTAAACGCCAGAAAGCTTGTAAAACAGAAAAAGATTGAAAAAAGAAAAAGTGCAATGCAGATAATTTAATCGATGACCTCTTCGATTCAAATATCTAACTGATCTGTCACGGTGGAATACGAAGGTACCTTTTATTTATTTATTTATTGTTTCTTTACACTGTAGGTAAAAATGTTTAAAATACAATTTGTTACCTCACTAGGACAAGCATGTGTTGAGGTTAACAATAATTATACAAGTTAACAAAATAACACAAAATTATACAGATTTTGAAAGAACAATATTGTTGTATTTTTTACAGATTGAGATTATGGGTAGATACCTACTAAACTGATGGCGCTAGGTAGTACATTAATGTAGACTTTTAGGGTGACCATAGTTTTGAGATCTGATTTAAAATAAAATAAAATAAAGTTTTTTTTTTTTGTTTTTTTTTAAGTATTAAGGCCTCATTCTCACGGGAGCATTTTTAACGTCCGTTAAAAAAGCGTTCAAATAGAACAAATGCATTTCCAAGTATATGTTCATACGTCAGCGCTTTTAAGAGGGCATTACCAGAGAAAGCCGGAAATACGTCATTTTCAAAAAAGTTTTTAGACGTATTGACTCTTTTCCACAAAAAATTATAAATGGATTTCGAAAGATTGTTCTTTTATCTAGCATAGATATGTAATAAATTTTTAGATTTTTTTTTAATTTTTAGTATAATAAGGTTATTCCATAGGTCGTTGGCAGATTTGTTAAATTTTCAAAAAAGTTTTTGTATTATACCACACCCATTTCAAATAATGTAATCATGCAGTAAAATAAATCAATACATTATCTAGCAAAGTTATGTATTAGAATTTTAATTTTAGTTTCAATAAAATCATTAAAAAATATGTACGTACATGTGTTTCTTGACGAAAATTGGTCCATTTGTGTATTTATTTGCGCACTTACAAACTAATATATTTCAGATTTTTTTTACATTCTTATTGAATTTAGACATTATTGAAAAATGATAAATACTTATAATCAAAAAATAACTACAAAAAATACACTATTTTAATAGTTTTATCATCACGCATTTCAGCATTTTTGGATGAAGGTATAAATTAAAGCTAATTTGGATTGAAATAAATTCGATATTGAGTTATAATTTTAAAAAGCTGGTACGGAGAATAATCAATCTTTCTCATTGTAACCGACCTGCACGATCGGAAGAACAACTTTCGACGAAATGTGGATTTTCGTCCGCTGGCTGGTTAAACACTCTTAAAACGCGACGCTTTTTTATCGAGCAGTGTTGCATTTTGAGCGCTGGGCGTTGGGCGTTAAAGGGAATAGATCATATGAAACTTCGTATTATTATTCACACGAGCGGTAAAACAGCGCCGGTGCGTCTGTCTTCATTCATTAATCCTGTACATCCATCTAAAGAAATTAGGATTCTAGATAATTGTCGATATCGCCAATTCAACTGCACCAAGTTCTTGGCCACACTCCGCACAAAGCTTTTTTTTTACCACTTTCAACCCAAATATTTTTCAATATCCATCCAACACTGACCAATAACTGTTCAGAGCCCATTTGACCAATATAAGTTCACCAGAAGAACTTTACTTATCTCCAGATGATTGTTAAATTTACTACATAAGTTTTTAATAAATTTAAATTGTTTTGTAATTTTGTAATTATTGTTTTATTTAACTCAGTGTAACAGCTAGTCGTTGTACAGGTGGTATCGCCAAACGCATGTTGGTATCTTGAAGTGTTATCGAGGCCCCACTTTCGTCAAATGTTGTAATAGACATTCGAAAATAACTAAAAAAATTATCGGGGTATTGCCTCAATTCTTCGTACAGTGTCACAAACTGCCCTTTTGAGTATCTCAGTTCATTCAGAGGATGAACCAGAATGCCTTTTGTTTTCTTTTTCGTCTTCTAGCAACACTAATCGCTATTGCTATTAATTTTACAGAAACCATTTTCACGTCTTACTGAAGCGAGAAACGAAACAAGAGTGATTTTTAAGCGTTCATATGAACAATCATATCGAGAACGTTATAAAAGCGCCAACGCCGAGTTTTAACGCGGCGTTTTTTAAAGTCTCGTGCGAATTACGCCTAAGTTGTAAATAATAAATATATGTATATAATTTAACATGCTATAGATTTGGCAGGAGGAAGATGAAAAAAAAAACAGTTTAAACAAAAATAAAAATTATTTTAGCTTATTTCATAAACAAACTCATTTAGCTAATAATTTAGAAAGGACAAAGTAGAGAAAATTAATTGGCAATCTTCGACTAACACAAATAATTTAAGATTCTTTTTAAAAGTGTACAAGGAATTAGATGACTTTATATGTTCTGGAAGGCTATTAAATATGAGTGGGGCTTGATAAAAATAATTTCTTTGACCAAAAGAAGATTTAGTTTGAATTGCCATAAAATTCAGACCAGAGCCAATTCAACCTAAATCGAATCCTTGAGTAACGCCCTCAATGACGCAGAATGACTATAAGCAATGAGCATGTGGAATGTAATTGCACATCACTAGTAACACCCAAAGCTTCTGTGGTATTTACAAGTGTGGAGTAGGTACCACACATGAAACTAGCGTGCGGTATTTAAATGTACGAAGTATCGAATATATAATAAATAGTCTCGTTTGTAGTTCGGTGTGCACCGATAATCACACACGAAATAAATCTCTTTGATAGTCAGTCACCCACATAAACTGAATGTTTGTAATTAGATCTGGAATTCGATTCAAACTCCCTCCACTTCTCCAACCCATCTTCCAACCCACCAGTTTGCTCCTTAAGCTGAAGTCACAAGGTTCACTCGGATGAAGGTTTACTCGATGAAATGTTCCATTCTCGTTTCAGCGAGTGTTCACACGGTTCCTTCGAAGGAAGAGTTCACTCGACATTCTCGCTACGAAGTCGTCGAGAGTAGTCGCGGCCGCATTGGAATTCGTCCGGCGCTACGGCCAAATTCGGGAATATTTACGATTTCAATTGACATTTCCGATAACGTCGAACTAAATTACGAGAAATTGGCGATTCTTGTAAACAGTAAATAAATTTCAGCACCATAAAATGAACATATGGTTAAATACTAACCTGAAAACTGATATCTATCAGTATTTTTGAACCATGAACATTTTTTTATTCCAAAATAGGCCTCGGCTTGCAATAAAATCCATATAAATGGAATATTTATTAACGTATCCAAAAAATAAAAACTGTTTTGGAAAAGTGATGAAATATGCTTCCAAAATTTATTATTAGAAATAACCACGTAATTTTTTAAATAGAGTAATTTTTAATATAAACTTTTAAAAGTTTAAAAAATGGCTCTCCTTGCTTTTTATTCTAACTAAAATTACTGGTTAATAAAAGAAATATAAAAACACATACTTATTTTGTTAGACAAATAAATTATAAACGTTTCTGTCACCTCACTTTTTTATCGATTCATATAAAAATAATTCATAAAAAATTCACAATGTTTCATAATTTTTTTTTCAAATTCGATCAGTAACTTTGGTTCCATAGAAGTGTACATTCGTATTCGTTTGTGGTTAATCGTTATATTGAATTTATAGAGCATTATTTTCTCTTTCCAATACCGTTTAGATCATATTTTTCACTATGATAGTAAGGGAGAAACAACGATTTCTATGAGACGTGTAGGAGTTATTTCGAAAAGCGAACTAAACGGAGCATTTTGACGTTTAAGCCGCTCTGGCTACTCGTCCTCACGCCAGAACATTTCGGCCGACTAATTTGCGAGTGAAAGACTGTTCACTTGAGTGTTCACACACATCATTCGCGTCACGTGATGTTAAATTCCGGTTGCGAGTGAACAGTGCCGAAGGAAGCATTCCAACATTGTTAGAATGCTTCATTCGGAACTGTCTCTATTCACTTTCGTGTTCACACGGTTCATTTCGAGGGAAAGAGGCGGAATGAAATCACGAAATGAACGATAAATGAATGGTGTGAATGGGCTATTACACGCCTGCTGAAATCCTTGACCTTGGTGAGAGTTATACAACTCTCTACTTCTTATTCGTTTGGTTGGAAATTATAATTTGGTGGAAAATCGAAAAGCGATAACCGGACTTCTTCTGTAGTACAGGAGCTCTAAAAACAAATAGTTTCTTAGTTATTTATTTTTCGCTAAACCACTGGAGCGCTTTTTGCCATAATTTGACATTATTTAAAATACCTCGGATTGCTTTGCTGCCAATTTTGGCAAATTTTCCCTTATTTGTAAGTAATTAAGGAGAAGTTTACGATTTCATATATATATATATTTTTATAAATCCTTTGAATATGTGATAATCGACAAAAGGTAGGTGAATTCGTTGGCTATATAGAACTATAATCAGTTTGTATGACTCCATATTAAAATTCTGAGGTATTACTTTTTTAATGTGGACAGAAAATATATAAAATAGTACCAAAAAATCTCGAGCAATCGGAGAAGAGAGTTTTAAATTGCGCTGTTGCTTCAGTGGTCAAAGAAATTTATGAAGAAATTCTAACATAAATATTTCTATAATTGCACCTTTTTTACAATAGCTCACACAGGAAGCCCTGTGAAAAAAAATCCTGTGATCTTTGTGGTTACTGTGTTGAGGGTCTTTTTAGGGAAAGGAAGGGAGAAAGTTCTGCCTATAACAGTCTCTCCAGATCCGGTCCTCCACACAGTAGCTGAGCAAACACATTCGCCATCAAGACCTAGACAAACCTCACCCCATGAAATCATCAAAAGTAGCAAACCACTTGGAGTGACCTAAGGTATTGGCACCTTGATCAAATGTTTCCATGGTGAGAAAATTGCCAAATTTCATTTGAATTAAATGGTTTAATGTCCAGATCTGTATAGCTCTCACGTTCACCATCCTACAACATTTATTAAAAAAGAGATATCATAGTTCTACTGTCTCCAAGAAGTTGGAAATATTGTGCGATATCACATAAAAAATGATTGGATTATCATTATCGTATTAACAATTTACTGTCAAAGGAAATTTTTGATTTCTTTATTTTTTGTATTTCTGTTAAAAAAATGCTAACAAAAGTTTACCCAATAACTACTTGCTCGGGCGTATCTGCCAAACTTAATCCTTAAATCGTTTAAAATCAAACTAACCGTTCAATGTACTTAAATGAAAACAATTATTTCTTGTTTATTATTTTCTTTTTAATAACTTTTTACTTAATACTATGTACTATTATTTTAAACAACTACTGGAATCTATTATTTCTTTATTGATTATTATCACCTTTTTGATAATTTTTTACAACGTGCTTACACCATATACCTACTGTAATTGTTTAATTACCACTTGATTCATAATCAATATTCAGTAACGACAACTAAATATTACAAATGGAACTTAACTGGTTTAAATTATATTCACTATTTTATTTATACACAACTGTATGCTTCCTAAATAAACATATAAATGAAAAAAAAAAAATATTATTAAATCTCTATCGCTTAAGATTTTTTTCATCTTCTGTATTTTTTCTAAAACACTTCAAAATTAAACGGTTTAACTAAAAAAACTAAGAACTGAGAGGGCATTACCAGAGAAAACCAGAAATATGTCATTTTCAAATCAGATTTTAGACGTATTGACTCTTTTCCACAAAAAATTATAAATGGATTTCGAAAAATTGTTCTTTTATCTAGCATTCGCATGTAATAAATTTTGAGAAATTTTTTAAATTTTTAGTATAATAAGGTTATTCCATAGGTCGTTGGCAGATTTGTTAAATTTTCAAAAAAGATTTTATATTATACCACACCCATTTCAAATAATATAATCCTGCAGTAAAATAAATCAATACATTATCTAGCAAAAGCATGTTTTAGAATTTTAATTTTAGTTTCAATAAAATCATTAAAAAATATGTACGTACATGTGTTTCTTGACGAAATTGGTCCATTTGTGTATTTATTTGCGCACTTACAAACTAATATATTTCAGTTTTTTTTAACATTCTTACTAAATTTAGACATTATTGAAAAATGATAAATACTTATAATCAAAAAAATAACTACAAAAAGTACATTATTTTAACAGTTTTATCATCACGCCTTTCAGCATTTTTGAAGGTAGGTATAAATTAAGAATTGAAATAAATTCGATATCGAGTTAAAATTTAAAAAAGCTGGTACGGAGAATAATTAATCTTTCTCATTGTAACCGCCCTGCACGAGCGTAAGAACAACTTTCAACGAAATGTGGATTTTCGTCCGCTGGCTAGTTAAACGCTCTTAAACAGCATAGACTCCTGTAGAAAAGCGAATAAAAGTGTTTTCTCATTTAAATAAGTAAAATTGTATCTAGATTCTTTATTTTCATTGGCGTGAGAATAAAAACGTTTTTCAACACATTTATGCGACACTGTTTTCTGTGTGCTTCTCGTGACAGCCATTTGAAAAGTTGCCTGTACGGCCAAAGTTAAGAAATATTGCCCCTAAATCTGTGTCCCAAACTTTCAAGAAACACAGAACAATCCCTGAGAACCTCTTCAAGTACTTCTGTCCCCGCCCAAACTGATCTTAACTGCACGTTTTATATCAGAGAGGCAATCATTGGATCGGATATTGAACTAGAGAAAGATAGATTGATAGATTGTGAGGATGAATAGGTATTGAATGACGGGCAAATTGATTTGAGAGATTTATGGATTCGATCTGCGTTCATTAAAGGTCTCCGGGGAATAAAGGTATACTTGCAAATGATTGAATGTACTTGTCTTAAACGATTAATCGACTTGTGGTCTTAGCTCTGGCATACGAACCAATTTTTTAAAACTGACTTAATTATTTTTAGCATTTAGTTCGGGTTTGAATCTTGCAATCATACCACCATACATAAAGATAGCAGCCAATAAAATGTGCGGTAAGAAAATGAAGATTATGTTGGTAGTTCTTAACATAAAAAGTTAATGCAATTATAAAAAATATATAAAAAGAAAATACTTTGTTGTACGTCTCTTTATTGTTATTTTTTTCCGTCTACCGGTTTCGGTACCTCCGTACCATCATCAGGACTGAATATAAAAAATACTAACAAATACAGGAAAATACACACGTATATATATATATACAAATTGTGAAAGAAAGAGACAGTAACTTAGATTGGGACAGTGCATCAGTTGTGGGAGGGAAGTGGGGGAGGAGCGAGTGGGATAACGAGAAACATACTTATAATGGGGCTGAATGTTAAATTTAGTTGATTAATAATGATTTCAGCCTTTGTATTAACTGATTTTTTTAAAATTTCCAATGCCTCTAAATTATTTAATCTTAAGCTTAAGATTCTCCCCCACTTCCCTCCCACAACTGACGCACTGTCCCACTCTAATTTACTGTCTCTTTCTTTCACAATTCGTAGATATTGTTCGGTGATCAGGTTTCAAAATAGAGAAAACATAAAAACTAACCATAATAATTCAAATCAGTTTTCGGTTACAATAGAGTTTTTTTCATTTCAAGGAAATTGCCCCTGGCCATCTATGTATGTAGAAATTCCCGCAACAACGTGACAACAAAGTAAAGGACTACCTGTAAAACAAAAGTTGTAAGTATGGCGCCCAACGGGGGGCGGTCTACCGCGATTGCGGCTACGACTAACCAACTAACCAACGAAAGACAACCAACGACAACACTGTTGTTGAACTTTCACGCCGAGAATGGCGGTAAGCCAGCTTTTCTTTGGTTGCTAATTGTCATGTTTACATTCAAAGTATTTTAACTATTGCACCCAAATCTCAAAAACTAACACACAGAACATTTAAGATGAATATATACGTGAAATCCTATTTAGATACCATTTTGATTAATCTTTACGACGAATCGGCTTACAGTATGAACATAAAAAAATATGCCACGGATGAATCGAAGCTTTTACTAGCTTTTCTATGTATTGGAATTACAATAAAATTATTATTTACGTAACAAAAAATATAAGCGTAAACCACCAAAAAAAATGTTTTTTCATGACTTAACTATGAAGTAATACAAGAAACAATTAAAAAAAATATCCCTTTATGGCTAAGACTATTTTTGAGGTTTTCCATGTTCTAACTTTTTTTCGTTCTTATAAAATTATGCACAAAATAAATAAAAACCACTTTTTCGCTAACTAGCCTCGTGCAAAAAGACGCTCGATTTTAAAATTTTGCAGGCATGAGATTCGAAATATTTCTAGCGTTTATATTCCTCTTAACTACTCAAAGTATAATAAAATCTTCTCAGAAGCTGATATTGTCGATTTATCTTTTAACCAGGTCAATTTACTAAATGTATACTAAAAAAATAAAGTTTTTTTTTTTTTATTAATTCCTTTATTATATATTTTTAATTTTTGTACATTTTTCAATTAAGTCGCGTTGAACTGATTGATATCAGTTTGTCAACGGGTTTTTTGGCATTTACTTTTTGGTGTGTCCACACAAACAGTTCTCCAACTCGTCTTGGGAGGGAAGCTGGCTAAATGAGATCTGAATTAAGAGAGCTCCTGCAGACTGCACCCCGGCCCTTGCCCCCCCTGGTGCCCAAGCTCCGAACTAAACTAACTGCAATCTAGTGGACTTTCGGGACAGCTCTTAGCACTGCCCTCTATGTGACAAGCTCGGAAGCTTTTAGATATACCACTTTTTTTAAAAATTGAGACAGTACATAAAAATACACATTATTATATTACATTACATAAAAACATATATTTTTTGAAGAAAATATTTTAAATAAAATTTATGATAAATAACGAACAGAGAAAATGAAAGAAAAAAAGAAAAAAGAATAATAATGGAAAAATATTAAAACGAAAAGCGGAAAAACAGAGATTAGTACAAAAACGTTCTTCACCAGAGAAAACCAGAAATATGTCATTTTCAAATCAGATTTTAGACGCATTTACTCTTTTTCACAAAAAATTATAAATGGATTTCGAAAGATTGTTCTTTTATCTAGCATTCGTATGTAATAAATTTTGAGATTTTTTTTTAAATTTTTAGTATAATAAGGTTATTCCATAGGTCGTTGGCAGATTTGTTAAATTTTCAAAAAAGATTTTGTATTATACCACACCCATTTCAAATAATAAAATCATGCAGTAAAATAAATCAATTTACTATCTAGCAAACGCATTTTTTAGAATTTTAATTTTAGTTTCAATAAAATCATTAAAAAATATGTACGTGCATGTGTTTCTTGACGAAAATTGGTCCATTTGTGTATTTATTTGCGCACTTACAAACTAATATATTTCAGATTTTTTTAACGTTCTTATAAAATTTAGACATTATTGAAAAATGATAAATACTTATAATCAAAAAATAATTTCAAAAAGTACATTATTTTAATAGTTTTATCATCACGCCTTTCAGCATTTTTGGATGAAGGTATTTATAAAAGCTAATTTGGATTGAAATAAATTCGATATTGAGTTATAATTTAAAAAAGCTGGTACGGAGAATAATTACGCTTTCTCATTGTAACCGCCCTGCACGATCGTAAGAACAACTTTCGACGAAATGTGGATTTTCGTCCGCTGGCTGGTTGAACGCTCTTAAACATTTTTTTAGCGTACATTTCCTTCTGAAATTCAATTCACAGTTTTTTAATGAGTTGGGTAACATGCTGTAAATTATTGAAAAAAGGTATTCTAGAGTTTCTTGACCGTATTTATTTAGGTAACTGGATATTAATTGAAAAATTAATATATCTGTTTCTAAGTGAAAAAGGTGACGGATCTACAAAAAAAAAGTTTATCAAACTCTATAAATGTCAGCTCTATGTCGGCGACAAAAACACATTTAAGTGGATGAATTTGAAAAAAAAATGTATATTCCTAAAGCAGGGGGTCTTCCCAAAAAATAAAAAATCGGCACGTGGCGATTATAATAAAAGTTTGGTTGTTTTAGACGAGTTAATAATTTGCACCCAACAAATTGGAATTTGAGGCAATCTAAATTTTTAACTTTAATTCTCCGTGAGAAGTAGTTTTCTGGTTAGTTTTGAGACTGCCATGGTTGTTGACCGCTCCAAAATGTCAACTAATTTTGAAAGTATGTAGCGTTCGATTTGGCAGTATGTGCTTCTAGCAGTATAAGCGTAGCACCTAGTTTAGCACTAAGCAAAGCAATCGGGTGTGGCTCCTGCCTAAATAAAAACGTAATATTTTAAAATTGGACATGATTTTAGATTTTCACGACCAAATGTATTTTTGTTATTTATTTTTGGGGTGTTGCGCTACCTCCTCCTTTAGCCAACGTTTCGGACAGCGTTACAGGTCCATCATTGGGCAGATGTGTGTGGGCAGACATCTACCCTGATGATGGACACTAATGCTTTCGGAAACATTGGCTAAAGGATGAGGGAGCGCAACACGGCATAACACCCCAAAAATAAATAACAAAAATATTTTAAAGTTTTTGATTTATTTACATTATCATACGCAGGCTTTTACAAACTTGTGATATATGTACATTATAATAACAGTAATCATGAAATAGTATTACAGCCTTCTTTTAACTCCATTCCGTACAGTTGAACACATTTACTACTTCCGAGAAAGTATTGCCAACTGCATGCAATCTAAGTACAAGCGAGTATCTAAATGACTCAGTTCTGATATTGTTGTTGCAATTCAAAATAGTTTTAGATTGATTAATGGTTGCTGTACCTACATGGTAAGGCTACATTATTACGCTTAAATCGGAAATAGGTGTAATATTATTTTATGTAGGTTACCTACCTTTGTCATCCGACAGCCTCTCAGAGCAAAAAGAACATCAATCTCAGGATGGTGGAGATAGGGATCAGAGATCATGCATATAAATGAATAAAAGTATTTTTCCAGTGAAATATAAAAGAAAGCTTTATTGCACTTTGCAAATAACATCAAAGAAAGGTTAACAAAAAAACATAAATACCTTCGGCATCTATCAGATTTGGAGAGAGAGAGTGATCAAAAATTACGGTTGGTTATTAAAAGTGCGTACGTCCCGTCGTCGTGATTCTTTTCCAATCGTGAAGAGCAATCCTCAACAGCAATCGTAAACAGCAAACCCCAAAACGCCGTTCAGCATGTCATGGGGCGCCTGGTTAAAGGGAGTCCTCCCAACACAAAAAGCTCGGATGAGCCTCCATCCATCAAGCGGCATGGGGAATCTCACCGGCCCAAAAGAACAACAAAGGAATGTTGGCGGGTCCAACCAGAGTCTAGGAGCCGCTTCATCAGTAAGGGGAATCCACCCAACAAAACGAGCACGGAAGGTCCTCACCCATCAAGCGGCATGAGGGAACCTCATCGGCCAAAGGATTCGCCAGCAAAGAATCCTTGCGGGCAGTTCATCACCCGATGAATTTGGTGTAAATTGATATCAGCACGCGGACAAAACTATCTCGCGGCATCCGGCGAGGGATTGAACAAAATAAATCGGCTACAGTGCCATTAGAGTTGTCACACACTCACGTGACGTGTAAAAACAAACTTTCTAGGCTACGCTAGGCTACATCGCCTTGGTAACTCACACCATAATCCCAGTCGCCCCGAAAATCTGCTCCCGCACACAAAACTACGTTATGTCCGCCGCCATCTTTCCCCGAACGAAGTTTCCGGTGTCGTTGCAGTTTCGCCAACCAACAAAGTTAAATAAAAAATTAATAGACAATAAACAGTACCTGCTTTAAGCAGTACCTACTCGCGAAATAGATATGTTACATAGGTTTTATTTCTTTAATGTGGTGTTTTGAGTTTTTATAATTTTAATTATTTTATCAAGAAATAAAATAAACGACCTAACCTTTTTATTAAAATTATTAAACTCTAAATTCGACAGTTGTGAACTCCTGCAATTAATAAATATACATGTACCTACACGAATAACTAGACAAACATTGACATTTTATATACGTACATCTCATTCGAACTATGATTTACATTCTCCAATACAACGTTTGCATAGTCTTGGTAACAAATACTTAAACAAAATGGATGTATTTGACAATAATTTGAATTTAGCAAACTTCAAACGCCATATGGGCCAACTATTTATTTCTACCTATTCCATAAACTAATGTGAACAACAATTTTAAACATTACCTACTTTGTGTCAACTCCTATATTTTATGGACTATATATTGTTTCTTATATTTTATGTAACCTATATTTTGTTTTAACATATATTATGTTACATACTTGTATTTTGTAAACCCATTCTTTTCGATGTAATTAAAAAAAAAAGTACTGCATTCTATGTAAAAGCCCTATGGGCGTTTAAATAAATAAATAAATAAAATAAAAATAAATAAAAGAGGTTGTAATTTATTGTTTCCATAGGTTGCCTGAGTTTATAGTTAATATATCTTAGGAATTTATGCTGAATTTTTTCAATGGAATCTGAGTGGATTTTAAAGTGAGGTAACCAAATAATAGAATTGTATTCGACTTGACTACGAACTAGAGAAGAATATAAAATTTTTAATCTTGAAATATTTTGAAAGTCTCCGTCATCGCGGGGAATGAAGCCAAGCATTTTTAATCCTTTATTAATAGCAGTCTTAAAGTGTTTGATCAAATTAAACTTGGATATTATCGTAGATTTTATTTTCAGATACAATGGAAATTAGTACCCGCTAATCCATCGTAAGTAGCTTTTCAGCAACTACTCTTTTTCAGCAAAGCTACTTGTCAGCAACAGAACCAAATTCGACTTGTCTCGTCAAAATCTAAGAAAAATTCTTTCATCACAACATAAAATGCGAATTAAAACCGAAAACACCCTTCCTAATTGACGATTGAAAAATGTTTGAAGCTAAAATTAGATATAAGTACCTTTTAGGGCCGAAGCTTTATATTAAAGGACAACATTCAATTTTAAGCTTCTCGCAATTTATTAGGCGAACGAGGATTTGCCCCAAATCGTTTAAGCAAATATCGTAAATTAAACTCAATATTCAAAGGGGGGATTTTATTTGTTTGTTTTTCCTCCCGATGAATAAATTTGAAACAAATTAGTTTGATTTCGAATTATTTTATGGTAGCTGGTACCCGGCATGCGTTGCTGTGCCATTTCTCTACATCTCTTCTATATTATAAATTAAAGTCCCGCGTCGTCTGTATGTCTGTCTGTCTGTCTGTTCGCGATAAACTCGAAAACTACTGAACGGATTTTCATGCGGTTTTCACCAATAGATAGAGTGTTTCGTGAGGAAGCTTTAGGTATGTAATTTGTCAAGGATTTGTGTAAATTGGTTGAAACATAACGATAATTGTTAGAAGTATCGGAAAAAGTCAGAGCGCCTGGTACCTTTCATCGAAAACGCTGCCTAATCCTTTTGGGATATAACAAAACAATGCATGGTGGGATATTCCTCTTTATAGATCTACAAAAAAGTCCGTGAAGGCATTTATTTATTATATTTATACAGCAAATATAACATAATAATAATATTTCAAGATAACTGTAAATATTAAAATGTATACAAGTGTTATTATGTCTTGTTTGTCTATATTAGTTCCTAGCTAGGCAGATTGCCCGTTCTAAGGAACCAAAAAAAAACAAAGTGTTTTTTTTTGTAGATTAAATACCTATAAGTATACTAAGTTTTTACTGGTTGTGCCATTTAATAGTTAACCATGTAAAAGTTTAAGTTTTAAGTGACATTATTTAATAATTTTTCAGACTCAACCCTACCTAAGCCAATCAACCATTTATTTATTATTGAACCGATACATGTCATTTTGCATGTTTTAATGTTTAATTCTGGGGGGATTTTATTGTATAATTTCGGTCCCAGATATGTATACGTCATTTGGAACTTCGACGTATTGCTCCCTGGGACCACAAGATCCTTTCTGGTGTGACTTCTTGTGATGTATTTATGATCAATTTTATTAAGTTTTTCTAGATTTTTGTGTACGTGGATAATAACATATATCTCTCTTTTACGGATAGCTTACTATACCCATTCTATCTTTTAAAAAAGTGGTCACGTACATTGCGGTAATTGAAAAGTTATTTAGACGGATACAGTATTAATCCTTATTAACTTAAATACGTTAGTTACCCCAAGCATTTCATGTACATTATTATAATCTTTCACACCATCTCTACGTATTATAAATTAAAGTTCTCCGCGGCATCTGTCTGTCTCTTCGCGATAAACTCAAAGACGGCGGTGGTTATAAAGGTTGGATAATCACCCAGTAGAGTAGACGTTGTGTTTTATTAGCCAACGCAACGTGTGGCCGGGTCAGCTAGTAATAAATAAATTGTTTTTCCCAGGGTGTCCTTTCCCATTCGTCCCGTTCCCACTTCGTCTCCTCTACCTTCCCTCTCCCCACTCCACTCCGCCCCCTTCCACGGTCCCGCGAACCCCCCTCCCGAGTTCCCCTCCCCTTTTTCAGGTTCCCCTCCCCCCTCCCTGGTTCCCCTCACCCCCTTCGCGAGTTCAGTACCGGTACATTCAGTTTTCAAACAGCTCGCGTGCCACCTATTGCAATTTTTTTATACAAATTGCATAATGCCAAAGCTCACCAGTAGTTTTCTACAAACCTTGTCCTGACAATAACGAACACAAAAAAAAAGAATTATCCAATTTGGTGCAGTCGTTCGGAAGTTATGCGCGTACATACATTTCGGCGATTCATTTTTATTTATAAAAAAAATAATAATTTATTTATATAGATTTAATTTTGTAGGTACCTGATTTACCTACCGTTGGTTGATAGACTCAACGTCTTAAGCCAGGGCATTCCGAATTTTTACCGATTTATAACATATTAGCTGGTACCCGGCATCGTTGCAATGCACTTCAAAGAAATAAATTGTTTCTCCCTACATGTCCATACTTATGCGTCCCCGTTCCCCTCCAGCGTCCCCTTCCCCTCCTGCGTTCCCCTATCGCCTTCTCCCTCCCTCGTCACCCTTCCCGTGAACCCACCTCCTTCGTTATCCTCCCCTTCCCTCCCTGCCGCTAAAATATATGAAATACACACATTTTCAAACCCCTCGCACACCACCTGTAGTGTTTTTTTATACAAACTTCATAACGCCAGAGCTTACCTTTATATTATTGTCCAGTACATTAGTATGACATATTGAAATTTTGTTTATTTCACTACAAGTTTAGTGGAATATAATAGATTTGGTGGTGTTTATGAGTAACCTGAGTATTGTACCAGATAGAGGGTACACTTTTATATAACAGCATACTCAACTGAAGTTTCGAATTATAAACTGGACGATCGATATAATATAATATACTAGCAGACCCGGCCACACGTTGCTGTGGCTAACGAAACACAACGCCATTACCCAACCTTTATAAAATCCACACCACCCGCTCGCCAGCTTTTTCGGCTTTTATCTACGATAATAAGCTTGTATTTTACATATAAACCTTCCTCTTGAATCATTCTATCTATTGGTGAAAACTGCATGAAAATCCGATGCGTAGTTTAAAAGATCTTTGCGCACATACATTTTGAGCGACTTCATTTTATACTATGTAATGGTACGTAGTAGTTGTGAGTTAATCAAGGATTAGCCATGGAATACTAAATATTATCGCGAAGGATATATGAAAGAGGAAGATTGCGAGGATCCAGGCTACTCAGAATTGGTCAGCAAACACAGAAAAGTTATTTCATGCAACGTTTCGATTCGAAATGGTGATCTTTTACTCGAGCGATACTGAGAATATCTTTTACATAGTGGGAGACATAGAAGAAAGCACCTGGCTCTTCAGATCTGGCCAACTAACGCAGCAAAGTCATTTTACGCAACGCTAATGCTAAGGCCGGTTACAGCGCTCGACCGACGGTCGGTGCGTACGGTCGGTCCTGACGATACGCATGCGTACGTTCGGTTCTGACGATCGCATACCACCGACCGTCGGTGCGTACCGTCAGTTCACGCTTGACCAACAAGTTGACCGGACGTCATTTCGCGTTTACGAATAGTTTAATTGCTGCTTATTATCTTCTTAGACGTATTAGGAACAGAAGATGTAGATATCACGTACATCCGATCGTCGCCCAAAGAGCATTTCAAGGGGAATTCACTCGTCGGTCAACCGACGGTCCGCATGCGCACGCGCTCGACCGACGATTCTCGTACGTACTGCGTAGCGATACACGCATGCGTACGATCGGTCCTGCACTGAACGATTTATGAATTTTCATACAAATGACAAGCGCGACCGACGTACGCACCGACCGTCGGTCGAGCACTGTAACCGGCCTAAGTGGTGATCTTTCAACCGAGCGATACTGAGAGTATTTAAATACCATAGAGTGGGAGGGGAAGAAATGTGACAGTAGAAGGTTGATAAAAACCAGGCTATTCATATTTCGTCAGCATGTTGTAATGGTCCGCCACCCTTGGCTTTTGACACCAATTGTGATGAACCCTACCTAGCTAATTTACTTTTCTAAGCTTCTACCTCGTAGTTTAAATCTCGTAGCTCCTGTCTCGTAGCCACGCTCATAATTCTACCCTTATGTCCTACTGATCACACCACTAGGTATGATGGCCTGACTCAACCCTCCTTTCGGTTTATTTCTACCTCAGGCTCGTGATTTCTGAACCCCTATACTTTATAATCTAGCTAAACCTACCCTATCTTCTTAAATCCCTGCGATTTTTTTCACAGTAATCAAGATTTAAGATTTTAGTTCACATTATTTCTATAATCTGCGTTGTGTATTTTTTTGTTTTAGATTTTACATCTGTTTGCATACTTAATATGCACACATATGTAGAGAAGATAATGTATTACGTGTGGTAACCCATAGATTCTTTTAGAGAAAGGGTGAGAATCTTCCGATTTATTAATTATTATTATTTGAGTATCTTTTACCGAGTTTGATAAACTAACCCCACCTTAGACTTTGTGTCTATTTGATTTCCGTAGGAATTTAGTGTGTTTATTTAATTCTTCCTATCACCGCTGATACATCGATAACATAAACAACAGTTAACAAATTACATCATTTCAAAAATAAAAACCTTATCTTACCAGTGTAGAATGTTCATATTCGAGAGTCCGGTTTTCTCAATTGGAGTTCTTGTCTGCAGCTTCCCCTAACATAATGTGTTTGTAGTCATAGTTAGTGTTATTGGTTAGTATTCGCAAAATTGTTGAAAGAGCAGGAATGGATGGATATGGGGAGGGGGATAATATGTTTGCTGAAAAGTCGGCTCCTCCGCTAACCAAGTGAAAACCGATGAACAACAATTACAAACTCGAATTCTCCCAGTACGTTTGCTAGGCTTGTCCTTAGATCCGAGTTTTACTCTCTTCGACGAGCGTCTCATGCTATGAAAGGGGCCCTTCACGCCAGCAGGGGGAATACCAAGTCTTCATGCCGTTTTTCTGTCCCACTCCGACTTCCGACGCCTCCGGGTTGAATTTAACTCTACTGAGTCTAGAAGGGGTATTTCATGTCTTCCCTTATCATGCCTCTATCCGTTAAATGTGGCGTAAGCTTGTGACGGGCAGATCCTTCCTCCCACGTGACCGACCCAGCGTTACACTCCACCTCTGACTAGCTGACATAAAACTCACCTCGTGAACCTTATGTTTGCTTTCAGGTTCGACAAGACTCACGGTATGCAAATAACCTGTGGCTTTAATGCCGCGTCAGCGTACTGTCCGCATACGTCCTTCCTCTTCCCCGCATGCCCACCTTGACAATACCGCCACAAGATCAAAGCCGTCCGTTCGAGAAAGGTTGACACTTACATTTCCAGATGGCCCATACCTACATACAGGAGCCTTGAAGCTTACATTCGAAGACAAGTTAGGATTCAGGACTGTATGAGTATTTGAACACCAGTGTTTTTTAAATGAGGTCACTAGCTCCTCGTGTATTAGGTTTTAGGATTATGGGTATTTATGGGTTCTTGGATACCTACTTGCTATAAGAAAGATTTAAAACGAGATAAGTCAAGTTGTCATTGAATTAATGACCTCCTGAATAATTGTGATGAGCTCTCTTTGAGTTTGAAGCTAGTCGCAGTACTTTACTTTGCGAAATTTTGCGCGCGGAATCAATGCTACCTATTGGCGATTGCTCTAGTATAATCAGTTGTTTAGAATTGAGTGAATTTAACGTCGATTTTTCTTTCACATATTGGGCGAAGTTTCCGTCGTAAGCTATGATTGATAAACCTGCCCCTTGACTTTTGTGCTTTTGTTTTGTTTATTCGTTGATGGAATTTAGGTGACCGTGTCATTGAACTCTAATCGAAATTTTAGATACACAATCGAAGGTCATATAACATACCCTAATCTCGTCGGTGAAAGGATTCGGTAGGTATTAGCTATACCTATCAATTTGCTATTTCTATTGATTTTTGCGTTACGTATTTCATTTCTCATGGTTATTTGTTTATTTAATTTATGTGTTGTCGTTAATTATTTTCCCTCGCCTTATTATTATTATTATTATTCAAGTACGCCAATGTAATTACCTAGAATGATTAAGAGGCACACTCCTATGACATCTTGTAATACCTAATTAAACTGTGAAAATAGTTAATTAACTCCGATGAACGAAAGACCGATATTAAATAGGTACATCATTTTTATGGTTTGTTTGTTTACTCTTCACACAGACGACCTTCGGTATACTGACCTACTTTGGAGATTGTTTATTTCTACGGTCATTGTCCTTTTGAAGCACGATTCATCGTTTAACTAATTATTTCTTATTTATTTGTCCTAGATTTGCTTAAACACTGATCATTTAAATAGGTACCTTGCTAACCTAGAGGTATCTGGATGACCTAGTTTCAACTAAGGTATAATTTGCTTGACCTACATAGTTCTGAGAAATATAGGTATTTCGGTTACGAATCGAACTGATATCTTACGTCGCATTCCTTATACGCGCTTAAATAAACATTACACCTACCTAACTAAAACAAGTACTTGTATGACCTAATTTATAAATAGGTATTTGTTTGTTTGACCTAATTTTGAGACGCTTGTATACTCCCGCACACGAAATATAGAATAAAGAGCTTCCACGATAGTCATTTATTACGTTCTACGCGCCTCGATTCGTTTTATATGAGTTATAATAAATTAGCGTATTTACCTAACTGAAGTAAATACCTACATATGTATCCTAACTCTAAAGCAGGTATTTCCTGTTTGACCCACTTTCGAGCAAGTGAAAATTGTTATTAGTGTGTTAGTGACAAACTTCAAAGGTCCGATTGATTTATTGGTGATGCACGCTCGTCCCTTTCTTCTTTGTCTCTGAAAATAATTAATAATTGGTTTTATCTTACCGCCCTCGATCGATTACAATTTTTCCCAGTCGGAACTTTCATAACTTCGACATTGTGATCGAGGTTTTCCTTTTTTTTTCGTTTCCTAGCTAATGGATTCCTATCGGCCCTTTTTGAGAAAAGACTCTGATGATGAAAAAAACTCTTCAAATATCTGTCTATTTAAAATTCACTTCGGTATTTCGCTTAGTTCCTCAACCTCGTATTAATTACTGTTTTATTTCATTCGCCTTCGAGAGGTGATTCATCAAATAACAAATCAGATGTTTAATTTTATTGTCCGGAATTAGGTAAATTATTATTTATTCTCAATATTTTAATATCACTTTAGAATTAATAACCGTAGATACGCACGTTTTCCAAGTGTACGAATTATTATCACTACTGTTTATTACAATTTCGTTAATCAATTCACAAAGGATTTTTAACCGCTTTATTATTGTACCACTGTAGTTTAAACGTGACTCGAACAATTCGTTATTGTTATTTATTTTACTTATGTCATGTTATTTAAAGTAAGGTTAAAGTTTTAATTATTATATCACCTATAGTTAATTTTAAAATCGCATGTTATATTTTCTTTTATCCGGTAATTTGATTTATTTTAAGACACTGGATTTTTGTTAAATGTTATAAAACCACTAAATATAAGTTGTAAAAGAGAACCCCTAATATTATTTAATCCTTATTTACTGACTTTAAACACTTTCATTATAAAACACCCGAACTTTCACGAAGTGTTATTTTAAAGCACTTTATCGGACTTTTATTTCTCAAACTTAAGAGGAGAATAAAACACTGAATTTACTATTTTTGCAAACACTTGTAGACATTTTTCAACCTTACTAGAAGAGACTTCTTCGCGCACTTTCACATTTTCTTAATCTCCGCACTTCCGTTATTTCATCTGAACTCTCCTCCGATCTCCCAACGAATTCCCTTTCTTTATCAAACCATGGTCTTTTAAAAACTTTTTAGAGCTCTCCTTTCATAGAAAAATCACCCCTGATCGCCCAGACTTTCATAGGAAAAGGACCAAATTCGGTTCCTCCGTATATGACCTTTTGTCAAATCTCTGCCAATTCCCTATCTCATGTCTTAGAACCAAATTAGTTTAGTGTCTCTCTCTCGTAAAAAATCACATAAATTTTCTCATTGACAGGTATTTATATTAAAAATTTCATGTACTTGCTCGTAATTCATTTTTTTAATGCCTACACCATAAAAGTAATATTTTTATTTTAGAGTAAATATTCGTATTTAACTTGTATAATTTTGTTTAGGTCGTTTCGTGTTAATGATACCCTTAATTGCTTGAAATCATGTTCTATAATTTTATTTGGATAAAGTCATATCAACAAAGTGATAGCCAACCTTTTTTCTCTAGTCAAACGGTTAGCGATTCCTTCGACGGTTCTCACGCATTTCCCAGTGTCAGGCTACGTTAAGCATCTTTTCCTGTGATTTGATTTAATTGTAGAGTGACCAAAATGTACCGTGGCCTTTGATATGCAATATTTTCAATATCCTGTTTATCGTGAATAGTGTTGTCAGATCAGAGTAATCCTTATATCGGTACTTATTAAAGTCAATTTAAGTAGTTCCAATCAGTTTTCTTTTGAGATATTTGGCTCTAATAACTTCGTTTCACCATTCCATTTCCATATCAATAGATTTTCCCACTTTTTCAGGTTATTATATTCAGTTTGTGAAAATTTCCGAGATCCTACCCGTTTTTTGTGATCATTCCAGATCGGTTTTAATTAAATCGACCCCTGGGACCATTCATGTTACGTTTTCCGTGCCCTTATTGATAATTTTTCATTTATTTATTTCCAACATTCCCGTCTAAGATTTTTTTGTGTTTACGTTTAAAATTGTAGGTACCCAAAACCCCCAGTTCCCGATCGCGTCTTATGTAAACACGACCCGGAGTCGATAATCTTTCAACTCTTTGTCCTCAGTATTGTTTTTAATACAGTTCATTCAACCTAAGTCCCTGTGAGAATTAATTCAAGGCCGCCCAAAATGATCAAAGTCCACTCTCTTATTGGTAGAATTTAAACTTCCTTTGTTTTCGATATAACTATGATATGGTGTTCCCTCGCTTCAGTCTCTATGCAGATTTCTGTATAGTTCCCAACTGCTCGGACAGATGTCGCCGAATGTACCATTTTCTCTACATAATATTTAGAGGAAAAATTTTTTTCTTGTAGGCTTCTCGTAGGTTGAAGGTTGGCATTCATCACAGCCCCCCTATAGTTATAATTCCAGCGGTAAACACGCCTCCTAGTGTTAGTTGATGGAATTAGAACTAAACATAGATCTAATTTTGTGCAATCTTCCTTAAATCTTCCCTTTTTGTTCTTTTCTTCAAACTTGTTGCGCGCCCCTGCCTTTCACTATTTTATATCGTAGAATTTTGTTCGGTTTTCCTCTGTGCTGAAACCATTTTCCAATGTACTCTTGTCTACTCAATGACCTTTTTAAGTCGGCTAACTTACGTCAGTTGCTGTACCTACTCTTTGTCCTACCCCCCTAAGATTCTTACTTCCACAAACTCCCCCCTAAGACTCTACTTCCGTAAGCTCCCCCCCCTAAGATTTTACTTCACCGATCTCATTTAATTTTTTCCAATGAATTGAGGTATTTATAAGCTCACGGGCCGCTTATTAGGAATTGAATCACCTTCAATCATCGTTATTATAATTCAGGGAGTCATTATTTATACAATATTTCCCTAAACAATCTGCAACATAGCTATGTGCAATAATTTTTAATGCAACCCGGCTTTGTTTGTTTATTTATTTTTATGCACGAATACACAAATGTATAACGTACCTAAACCCCGTTTTAAACAAGTTACCCCCTCCTAAATTCGGATGCGTTTTAAACCACTCCGCTTATTTGCCCTATATTGCAAATCGGAAATAACTCGGTCACCCGAGAAATATGCAAACCACTGGTAAGGCTAGATTTCTAATTCATTCAGCCGACATCTATGTAATGATGTACCTAAAGGTCCAATCCATCCCTGTTACACGTTTGAACGCAACGATTTGAAAGTCACACTGTAAATATTTTATTTTATTTTTATCCGTCCTTTGCTGTGTATGTTATGTTGATTTTATTTATTTTTATGTCACCGTGTCAAAAGAAGTATTTATTTATAAAATCCTTCAACTCGAAGGAACCAATAATACCCTCGACCACTATTAACATAAACAACGTCATTTGATTAACTATCGTAAGTATATCTTTTTTTCACAGTAACATCTCGAGTTGTTCAATAACAAAGATTTCGGTCACAAAACCTTGTCACAACCGTACGTGTTTGTGACCATATCACCACTTCCTCGCGACAGTGTTTATTCAATTGTTTGTTTACATAACCGCGTTTTATTATTAGTGTTATTTGACTGATTTGAATTCGAGTGTTTTAGTCCGTCGGAGGTATGCAATGTTGTTTATATAACAGCTTTTTTATTTATCAATACGCACCACCCTTCTAAATCTGGGTCAACATTCCTGGGTGTTATGAGATTTATGATTTTTATCTGGTATAAGGCACGTTTTCCACTTTTTGTTTTAAAATATTTGGTTTTTGAGTTATTATTTTTTTTTTTTCGACTGTTTTATTTAATGGTACGTTTTTTTTCCACTTGTTTCACGTTTAATGAAGATGTTTTAATGGCACGTTTTTCACTTTTCGTTTAAATTATTTTTTTGATTTATTGTTATATTTCTACTGTATAATTTAATGATGCGATTTTTTTTTCCACTTGTTTTATGTAATCTGAAGTTGTTTTAATGGCACGTTTTTCACTTTTCGTTTAAAATATTCACTTTTTTTTTCCAATTAATTATAATATCATTTATTTGTTCATTTTATTTTATTTTTATAATATCTCAGAATTCTCTCAACTTGTAACCTTTACTCTCCTGGTCCGCGGCAACAGTTGTAATGGTCCGCCACCCTTGGCTTTTGACACCAATTGTGATGAACCCTACCTAGCTAATTTACTTTTCTAAGCTTCTACCTCGTAGTTTAAATCTCGTAGCTCCTGTCTCGTAGCCACGCTCATAATTCTACCCTTATGTCCTACTGATCACACCACTAGGTATGATGGCCTGACTCAACCCTCCTTTCGGTTTATTTCTACCTCAGGCTCGTGATTTCTGAACCCCTATACTTTATAATCTAGCTAAACCTACCCTATCTTCTTAAATCCCTGCGATTTTTTTCACAGTAATCAAGATTTAAGATTTTAGTTCACATTATTTCTATAATCTGCGTTGTGTATTTTTTTGTTTTAGATTTTACATCTGTTTGCATACTTAATATGCACACATATGTAGAGAAGATAATGTATTACGTGTGGTAACCCATAGATTCTTTTAGAGAAAGGGTGAGAATCTTCCGATTTATTAATTATTATTATTTGAGTATCTTTTACCGAGTTTGATAAACTAACCCCACCTTAGACTTTGTGTCTATTTGATTTCCGTAGGAATTTAGTGTGTTTATTTAATTCTTCCTATCACCGCTGATACATCGATAACATAAACAACAGTTAACAAATTACATCATTTCAAAAATAAAAACCTTATCTTACCAGTGTAGAATGTTCATATTCGAGAGTCCGGTTTTCTCAATTGGAGTTCTTGTCTGCAGCTTCCCCTAACATAATGTGTTTGTAGTCATAGTTAGTGTTATTGGTTAGTATTCGCAAAATTGTTGAAAGAGCAGGAATGGATGGATATGGGGAGGGGGATAATATGTTTGCTGAAAAGTCGGCTCCTCCGCTAACCAAGTGAAAACCGATGAACAACAATTACAAACTCGAATTCTCCCAGTACGTTTGCTAGGCTTGTCCTTAGATCCGAGTTTTACTCTCTTCGACGAGCGTCTCATGCTATGAAAGGGGCCCTTCACGCCAGCAGGGGGAATACCAAGTCTTCATGCCGTTTTTCTGTCCCACTCCGACTTCCGACGCCTCCGGGTTGAATTTAACTCTACTGAGTCTAGAAGGGGTATTTCATGTCTTCCCTTATCATGCCTCTATCCGTTAAATGTGGCGTAAGCTTGTGACGGGCAGATCCTTCCTCCCACGTGACCGACCCAGCGTTACACTCCACCTCTGACTAGCTGACATAAAACTCACCTCGTGAACCTTATGTTTGCTTTCAGGTTCGACAAGACTCACGGTATGCAAATAACCTGTGGCTTTAATGCCGCGTCAGCGTACTGTCCGCATACGTCCTTCCTCTTCCCCGCATGCCCACCTTGACAATACCGCCACAAGATCAAAGCCGTCCGTTCGAGAAAGGTTGACACTTACATTTCCAGATGGCCCATACCTACATACAGGAGCCTTGAAGCTTACATTCGAAGACAAGTTAGGATTCAGGACTGTATGAGTATTTGAACACCAGTGTTTTTTAAATGAGGTCACTAGCTCCTCGTGTATTAGGTTTTAGGATTATGGGTATTTATGGGTTCTTGGATACCTACTTGCTATAAGAAAGATTTAAAACGAGATAAGTCAAGTTGTCATTGAATTAATGACCTCCTGAATAATTGTGATGAGCTCTCTTTGAGTTTGAAGCTAGTCGCAGTACTTTACTTTGCGAAATTTTGCGCGCGGAATCAATGCTACCTATTGGCGATTGCTCTAGTATAATCAGTTGTTTAGAATTGAGTGAATTTAACGTCGATTTTTCTTTCACATATTGGGCGAAGTTTCCGTCGTAAGCTATGATTGATAAACCTGCCCCTTGACTTTTGTGCTTTTGTTTTGTTTATTCGTTGATGGAATTTAGGTGACCGTGTCATTGAACTCTAATCGAAATTTTAGATACACAATCGAAGGTCATATAACATACCCTAATCTCGTCGGTGAAAGGATTCGGTAGGTATTAGCTATACCTATCAATTTGCTATTTCTATTGATTTTTGCGTTACGTATTTCATTTCTCATGGTTATTTGTTTATTTAATTTATGTGTTGTCGTTAATTATTTTCCCTCGCCTTATTATTATTATTATTATTCAAGTACGCCAATGTAATTACCTAGAATGATTAAGAGGCACACTCCTATGACATCTTGTAATACCTAATTAAACTGTGAAAATAGTTAATTAACTCCGATGAACGAAAGACCGATATTAAATAGGTACATCATTTTTATGGTTTGTTTGTTTACTCTTCACACAGACGACCTTCGGTATACTGACCTACTTTGGAGATTGTTTATTTCTACGGTCATTGTCCTTTTGAAGCACGATTCATCGTTTAACTAATTATTTCTTATTTATTTGTCCTAGATTTGCTTAAACACTGATCATTTAAATAGGTACCTTGCTAACCTAGAGGTATCTGGATGACCTAGTTTCAACTAAGGTATAATTTGCTTGACCTACATAGTTCTGAGAAATATAGGTATTTCGGTTACGAATCGAACTGATATCTTACGTCGCATTCCTTATACGCGCTTAAATAAACATTACACCTACCTAACTAAAACAAGTACTTGTATGACCTAATTTATAAATAGGTATTTGTTTGTTTGACCTAATTTTGAGACGCTTGTATACTCCCGCACACGAAATATAGAATAAAGAGCTTCCACGATAGTCATTTATTACGTTCTACGCGCCTCGATTCGTTTTATATGAGTTATAATAAATTAGCGTATTTACCTAACTGAAGTAAATACCTACATATGTATCCTAACTCTAAAGCAGGTATTTCCTGTTTGACCCACTTTCGAGCAAGTGAAAATTGTTATTAGTGTGTTAGTGACAAACTTCAAAGGTCCGATTGATTTATTGGTGATGCACGCTCGTCCCTTTCTTCTTTGTCTCTGAAAATAATTAATAATTGGTTTTATCTTACCGCCCTCGATCGATTACAATTTTTCCCAGTCGGAACTTTCATAACTTCGACATTGTGATCGAGGTTTTCCTTTTTTTTTCGTTTCCTAGCTAATGGATTCCTATCGGCCCTTTTTGAGAAAAGACTCTGATGATGAAAAAAACTCTTCAAATATCTGTCTATTTAAAATTCACTTCGGTATTTCGCTTAGTTCCTCAACCTCGTATTAATTACTGTTTTATTTCATTCGCCTTCGAGAGGTGATTCATCAAATAACAAATCAGATGTTTAATTTTATTGTCCGGAATTAGGTAAATTATTATTTATTCTCAATATTTTAATATCACTTTAGAATTAATAACCGTAGATACGCACGTTTTCCAAGTGTACGAATTATTATCACTACTGTTTATTACAATTTCGTTAATCAATTCACAAAGGATTTTTAACCGCTTTATTATTGTACCACTGTAGTTTAAACGTGACTCGAACAATTCGTTATTGTTATTTATTTTACTTATGTCATGTTATTTAAAGTAAGGTTAAAGTTTTAATTATTATATCACCTATAGTTAATTTTAAAATCGCATGTTATATTTTCTTTTATCCGGTAATTTGATTTATTTTAAGACACTGGATTTTTGTTAAATGTTATAAAACCACTAAATATAAGTTGTAAAAGAGAACCCCTAATATTATTTAATCCTTATTTACTGACTTTAAACACTTTCATTATAAAACACCCGAACTTTCACGAAGTGTTATTTTAAAGCACTTTATCGGACTTTTATTTCTCAAACTTAAGAGGAGAATAAAACACTGAATTTACTATTTTTGCAAACACTTGTAGACATTTTTAAACCTTACTAGAAGAGACTTCTTCGCGCACTTTCACATTTTCTTAATCTCCGCACTTCCGTTATTTCATCTGAACTCTCCTCCGATCTCCCAACGAATTCCCTTTCTTTATCAAACCATGGTCTTTTAAAAACTTTTTAGAGCTCTCCTTTCATAGAAAAATCACCCCTGATCGCCCAGACTTTCATAGGAAAAGGACCAAATTCGGTTCCTCCGTATATGACCTTTTGTCAAATCTCTGCCAATTCCCTATCTCATGTCTTAGAACCAAATTAGTTTAGTGTCTCTCTCTCGTAAAAAATCACATAAATTTTCTCATTGACAGGTATTTATATTAAAAATTTCATGTACTTGCTCGTAATTCATTTTTTTAATGCCTACACCATAAAAGTAATATTTTTATTTTAGAGTAAATATTCGTATTTAACTTGTATAATTTTGTTTAGGTCGTTTCATGTTAATGATACCCTTAATTGCTTGAAATCATGTTCTATAATTTTATTTGGATAAAGTCATATCAACAAAGTGATAGCCAACCTTTTTTCTCTAGTCAAACGGTTAGCGATTCCTTCGACGGTTCTCACGCATTTCCCAGTGTCAGGCTACGTTAAGCATCTTTTCCTGTGATTTGATTTAATTGTAGAGTGACCAAAATGTACCGTGGCCTTTGATATGCAATATTTTCAATATCCTGTTTATCGTGAATAGTGTTGTCAGATCAGAGTAATCCTTATATCGGTACTTATTAAAGTCAATTTAAGTAGTTCCAATCAGTTTTCTTTTGAGATATTTGGCTCTAATAACTTCGTTTCACCATTCCATTTCCATATCAATAGATTTTCCCACTTTTTCAGGTTATTATATTCAGTTTGTGAAAATTTCCGAGATCCTACCCGTTTTTTGTGATCATTCCAGATCGGTTTTAATTAAATCGACCCCTGGGACCATTCATGTTACGTTTTCCGTGCCCTTATTGATAATTTTTCATTTATTTATTTCCAACATTCCCGTCTAAGATTTTTTTGTGTTTACGTTTAAAATTGTAGGTACCCAAAACCCCCAGTTCCCGATCGCGTCTTATGTAAACACGACCCGGAGTCGATAATCTTTCAACTCTTTGTCCTCAGTATTGTTTTTAATACAGTTCATTCAACCTAAGTCCCTGTGAGAATTAATTCAAGGCCGCCCAAAATGATCAAAGTCCACTCTCTTATTGGTAGAATTTAAACTTCCTTTGTTTTCGATATAACTATGATATGGTGTTCCCTCGCTTCAGTCTCTATGCAGATTTCTGTATAGTTCCCAACTGCTCGGACAGATGTCGCCGAATGTACCATTTTCTCTACATAATATTTAGAGGAAAAATTTTTTTCTTGTAGGCTTCTCGTAGGTTGAAGGTTGGCATTCATCACAATATACAATAAAGTCATTTCACGCCACGTTTTGACTCTAAATGGTGATCTTTCAGTTGATGGGAGGGGAAGATTAGGAAAATACAGGCAATTCAGATATGGTCAGCAAACACAGTAAAATCATTTCTTGTAACGTTTCGATTCTGAATGGCAATAATATACAGGGTGTTCGGGGGTAAAGTGCATTAACTTCGGGAGGTAATTCTACATGATAGTACAAATAGTTCGAAATTCCAACTTTCAGGGGTAGTTTTGAGGTAAAAACATAAAATTAGTCCGGCGCGTGCGACCAGATTTATTATTTTCACTGTAACGATACGGACCAATCACAATCGAGTCGGGCGGCCGGCAGGCTCTGAGCAAGTAAGATCGTACCTCACACTAAGGATTTTTAGTAGGTACCTCTTTTTGTATGGGAAAAAAATTTTGGAATTTCGGAAAAGTTGTTAATCTTTTTTATTCCTACCGTCATGTAGAATCACCTTCCGAAGTTAATGCATTTTACCCCCGGACAGTGGAGGTAATCCACCTCTCACCCGCCCTGGTATAAGTAACTGATGGTTACTCCTTCAAGGCTCTCGCAAGATTCAAATTTTTTTTGTTAAACGAAGCTACATTTATTTATTTTGAACGAATCTAGACCTCCAGTGTCCATGCATACGTTGTTAGTAAGCAGTATGCAAGTGCTTAACAGGAAAAACAAAATGCAAAAAATAGGTTAGTAAGACAAAGATAAACACCTGAATACCCCCGGACACCCTGAATAGTAGTTTCACCTGAGCGATACCGAAAGTATCAACCACTACACGGTATTTTTGCTTTTAAACGTTCATCCAATACCAGCCATTGAATTTGCTTATATATATACATGATATCTGCGTATATACATGATATAAGCAAATTAAATGACAGTTTTTGAAAAATAATTTAAGAAGATCTGCAGTGTTCAGAGTTTCCAATAGAGCAGGATCGACTCACCTCCACTATTCAGCGGCAAGCTATCCTTTCATAACCTTTTGTGGGCCCTTTAAACATTTTCATTTGAGTTTCCCGCTCGTTTAGTTCCACTGATTTATCGCCAGGCGGCGGCGGCTCGCTTCTATTTCCTGTTATCACCGTCCTTCCGCCGTATTTCTCCATTCAATATTGCCCGTTGAAAGGATTCTGCAGGCTGTATGCTGTGTGCTGACACAGGGGTAACAAACACGCAGCAAAGGAGCAGAGGACTGTGTTTAATAATAACAACTAACTCCATAACTTTTCTACCACCATAACAAAAATCAGAACTTGTTACTATGCTGAGCACGTGACAAAGTCATCACATGGCCATTTAGTGCCATTTTTTTGACAGTTGAAAGGTTTACGTTAAATGCCAATTCTAAGTTCGTTTCAGCTTTTGAACAACTGGTGACCAGCAGAAGAAGACAACTATTATGTTGTTAAGCTTGTCAGCTTTTTACAATTTGATAAAGAAAGCTGAAACACATCTAGAATCGGCGTTTAACGAGTATCATTCAAATGTAAAAAAAAAATGAAATGTAATAACGACACTGCTTTCCTGTTTTTAAATCTTTTAAGTATATTTTATTTATTATATATAAGCAATAATTGTCAGCCTGAAACACTTATTTACATTGAAAAATCTTCCAAGAAAAGATACTTGCCGCCAACGGAACTCGTGTCCTTCTGATTGCCGGTCGGATGCTCTGACCACTGAGCTATGGCGGCTTATCTAATACCCGCCAAAGAATTCAATATATACTGGTGTTTCATTCAACAATTACTGATTATTACATTTTTCCACCTGAAAACAACCAACTTTATTTTTGTGAGGGAGGTATTGTTTGTACTAAATCTCTCGCTAGGTGGCGTCGAGACAAATTATGTCTAAATTTTTTGGTGAAATACTTTTAACTTGTTAAATATTAATTATTATTTTTAATTTATACACTAACGTTTAAGAGAAGATTTTTATGCATATCACAAGGGGTAACAATTATTATAAGCAATAATTGTCAGCTTGAAACACTCATTTACACTGAAAAATCTTCCGAGAAAAGATATTTGCCGCCAACGGGACTTGAACCCGTGTCCTTCTGATTGCCGGTCGGTTCACGGGTTCAAGTCCTACACGGGCTACACGGGTGACAACTATTGCTTATAATAATTGTTACCCTTTGTGCTATGCATAAAAATCTTGTCTTAAACGTTAGTTTATAAATATTTTATTTAGCCATAATTTTTTTTTACCTCATTTAATATATTTCGTCCAGGTATTGGTCATCAATTCTAAGTAAATTTTCCTTAAATCTTGGGTTAAGGGAATCCATAGTTTCCGTGTTTGATGTCTTTTCTTTAGAGATTTCTTAATTTTGGTAAAAACATCCGTAGGCAGTGTGTTTGCCTGCATGTTTCAAATCATCAGGAATATCAAATACATGTCCATCGGGGGTCTCGATTGAGGTTATGCAGATCACATTGGTTTTTCTATCCGATTCTGCTAACACTGAAAATGTGAATAACGACTCCTGCGCGAACCAATTCTGCCGACATTTTGTAAAAAACTTGAGCTCGCAACTAGCGCCACACGCTAGACAGTAGCGAGAATTACGACTCCCGCGAGAACTAATTCTGGCAGTTCAATCAGCTGTTCGTGGGCCGCCATCTTGAGCGAGTAGCAAGTAAAGTTGACTACCTTTCAATTTTTTTCGTAGATTGTCCACAATCTGCTAGTTAGCTGGTAATACGATGACACTGAGCGAGTTTACTAACAGATAGTGAATTTTCCAGATAGTAGCTTGTAAACTCGCTCAATGTAATCGAGGCTACAAGCCCAGTTTTGACCGCCCCTGTAAAGTGGTATAAGATCGATGAAGCTTTCTCCCTATTATTCCCAAACCGTATATTACAGGAGCTTAAAACATAATTTTGTATACCGCTTTTGTCGCCATTCTGGGTCTTCCCACCACCTCGAGGATCTCTTAAGGTTACGATAAGGCAAACCTTATCATTACTTCAAGGTGAATTGCGTTTAAAACGTGGACCAAGGAGATTTTTTCACATATTTTTAAGGAGTTTAACAAAAGTTTTGTTTTTTTTTGTATTTAGTTTCTTATTATTATTCTTAGTAATTCTATTCAAATTGGTGATATTCTGTGCCTGTCTCACTAGGAATTCCTTTATTGAGAGCAGGCGCGGTTTGTGGTAGAAATACAAATAACACAATATTATTACGATTAAAATACGAAAATTAATTCAAGAGTGTGGAATGTATCGGGTACATCTCTTTTCCTTATCCTAAATTCCTCTTCTCCTCTCCCCTTTACCTAAAATTAATTTTAAGACACAATAAAACAATGCGATCGGTTTATAACAATCATGATATCATAATGTGATCAGTTATGTGATGTTAATAAAGCTAGTGGGCCTGACGGAATACCTGCCCTGGTACTGCAGAGGTGCGCTGCAGAAATAGCTCCAATTTTGACGAAGCTCTTTAAATTGTCCCTGAAGACTGGCTCTGTGCCCTCTGGTTGGAAAAAAGCGGTTATCCATCCTATTCCAAAGAAGGGTGACCGCTCCAACCCGGCCAACTACCGCCCCATAGCGATCACATCAGTTCTGTCTAAGGTGATGGAACGTGTGATCAACGACAAACTGCTCACATACCTCGAGAAGAACAAAATTATTAACGACCGTCAATACGGATTCCGGCGGAACCGCTCGTGCGGTGATCTTCTCGCGTATGTGACGCATGTTTGGGGGCGATGCCTGGAACGTTTCGGTGAGACCCAAACGGTTGCACTGGACATCTCCAAGGCCTTTGACCGGGTTTGGCACCGAGGACTTGTCAACAAACTGCATTCTTACGGACTTCCCGCATCCTTGTGTATGTGGATTGCCGACTTCTTGAGGGAGAGGTCGATTCAGACGGTAGTCGATGGTTTCACTTCTTCCTCACACTCGATAAATGCTGGCGTCCCGCAGGGATCGGTTCTGTCTCCGACTTTGTTTTTGTTGCACATCAACGACCTTTTGTCATGTGCACCAATTCACTGTTACGCGGATGACAGTACAGTTCATGATAGCTTTTTGTTTGACAAGCCCCCAAAGGGCTCACAAACTCCAACAGCTCGTAGGGCTTTGAAGCAAAGAATGGACGGTTACCTCGAGAGTGTTTTCTCTTGGGGTAAAAATAATCTCGTTGAATTTAATGTTTCAAAGACCCAATCTTGTCTGATTACGTCTAAAAGGGATCGAAATGAAAATCTAGTCTCTTTCAACGGAAGCAATCTTCCGAACAGGCCCTCCATTGATATGCTTGGTGTAACCCTAAGTGACCAGCTCAGGTATGGGGGCTCCATCGAAGCCAGAGTAAAGTTAGCCTCCCAAAAACTGGGCGTACTGTACAGGGCCCGCAGATACTTTAATAGTACACAACTGCTAACCTTGTACAAATCACAAGTACGCCCCACGGTTGAATTTGGCAGCCATCTCTGGTCTGGAGCTCCAAAATACCTGAAAAATACCCTCGACTCTGTGCAGAAACGGGCGGTCCGTTTGATAGATTCTCCCATCTTAACAGACGGATTGCAATCTTTAGAGCACAGGCGTCGGGTGGGAATGCTATCCTTGTTCTACCGGTATTACAATGGAAGATGCTCTGAAGAACTAGCATCATTGATCCCTTCGGCACCGGTGCATAGTCGGGAAACACGCCAAACGCGTGCCCAACATTTGTACACGGTTGACATTTGTCACATGAGAACGGGTCGTTTCTTCGACTCGTTCTTGTGTTCAACAGCTCGGCTGTGGAATGATTTGCCGGCCTCTGTGTTTCCTCCTTCCTACAACATGGGTCTCTTCAAGACCAATGTTCATTCCTTCCTCTCCTCAAAAAGACTCTCCACACAGCATCCCAGATGACATAGGCCCTGAGGGAAATTATTTTCCTCAGGGCCTCCTGTGTGGAGTTAATGTAAAAAAAAAAAAAAAAAAAAAAAGTTTATAATAAAAAATACAAATAACAACAAAATGTTTGTGTGGTGTTTTAGGAAATTTAATTAAAAATGTACCAATGTTATCTAAAAAAATTCCCCTAAAAATCAGAACATTAACAGAGAAAATGTAAATTTTTTCTAACTATCTAGCAGATGGTATTACCTTTATCAATCTTTTTTTTATAGAAAAATAGCTTTGTGAGTAAAACCTCGAAAAGCTAAAAAATACTCTTTTTTTCCTTTATTATTTCCCATTATATCGTGATACATTTCAAAAGTAATTTTTTAGATATTTTCTAAATATATATAACATAACACAAAATACAAATAATGTAAAAAAGTAAAAAAATATTTATAAACTAAAGGGCTAAATTACACCACCACCAAGTAAAAAATGTAAATTTCAAAGTGAAAGCTTAAAAATATAGGTATGTATCTTTGAAAATATTGTTGATAGTAACAAAGTGACACTTATAAGTTATTTGATTTTTTGTTACGGTTTCAAGAAGATAAATAAAGTTAGTCTTGAAGTTATGATTTGAATATAAAGCGTGGTATTTTCTCTTTCTAACACCGATGAGATCATATTTATTACTACGATAGTAAGGGAGATTATGATTACCAAGAGACCTAAATGAATTATTCTCAAAAGCGAACACTGCGATCCAGCGGCTGAAGGTTAAATGTACCATAATGTGCCACCGCGGAGGGTTAAACATTCTCTCACATCTGCCAAACACTGCGAAAATTCAAATAATACATTATTCACATCAGTGTTCAGGCACAGTATGGCGGTTAAACTCCTTATCGGCTACAATAAAATCAACTTCGTAAAACATCCATCATTTCAACTTAACTGCCGCACCCTGTGCCGGTGACGTCATAATATTTGTCACCACAGCCTCGATCCACATAGACACATGGCACGTAACGAGCCCGCGGGATTTTGGTACCTATGTACCTGATAATGTATATAATGCCAGTGATATTTGAGTGACGCGTGTTTCCTCATACGTCATTACCAAAAATAGACGAATTTCTCCATAAAATCGCTCGGCACATATTTACCCTTGTGGGAGGTGATTTCAAATTTAATGTTTGTTTAACATTCATGCGATATTTTATAACAGCACAGTTTTTTTGTCCAAACCCTTCTTTTTAGAATCAGCTTTACACTGAAGAAGAGAATTTCATTTAAAATAGAAATAAAATTGGCTTTGATCTGAAATAGAGCTGGAGGTTCCCCACCACTTTCCCACGGCGTTCTAAGGAAACAGATGGTTTCCTCCTTCACCGTACACGTCAGGACTCTAATTTTTTATTTATAAAGAAGCTATTTTTTTTATTAAAATGACTCTAGACCTCCAATGTCCGGGCATACATTGTTAGCAGGCAGTATGCGAGTGCGTACATGGTGTTAGTTATTTATTTCACTGTATCACTCATCTCCGCCACTGGATATAGCTGAAAACAAAGTTTATTAATAGAAAAGAGGAAAGGTTACTAGAAAAAAAAAAAAAACAATTATTATGATGAGATTGTACGACCTAACCAAAGCAACTGAGTTGCAGTCGTCCGGCAGTCCCGCCGAGGATAAGCGGAGCCATCAGTCCAGTCGCAAGCGGGACTCGATGTCCGCGCCCCTAAGCCGGCTTCCCGGTACGCCCTCGAAGAAAGTGTTGGAATTAAAGAGTGAAAGACCTGAAGACCCTAGGGATAAAAGTGAGCATCGGGTCACCGGAGGCAGGGCGGAAGGGCACCGGTCCGTAACGAAAATAGAGCTGAAGAAGCTCTCGGCATTACTCTGGTGATGAAGACCACCGTTCAGAAATGAATCGGTCGCGGTGCGGGTGCTTGAAATGACTTAAGCCGTGTTTAGTGATTTGTGTAGCCTCACGTTGCCCCCCAATGGGAATGCACGATACCTACTAGTTTTAAACATAAATATATTATGTGAGTAACGCACAAGAGTCCCAACCGCTCTCAACCGGCTGGAGCTAATGAAACTATGGCATCATGGGGTTGTGAGGCTTAAGGCTGAAAGGAGGGTAAGGAGATGGGGAAAAGGAAGGTGAGTAAATACTAAGACAGGAGACCCTGAGGAAAATAATTTCCCTCAGATCCTTTGTCATTTTTGGGGATCCTATAATGGGAGGGTATTTTCAGGATTGGAAGTTCTGGGAAGGAAAAATGTATGAGGGGTGGGTAGGAATCTGGGAGTCCGTTTGTCCAGAAGTGACGGACTGTGAATTCATCCCTCCCACTGCGGTGCAAAGAAATGTTCTGAGAGTTCAAAAGGTCTCCCTCAAACACTCTCTGCCGATCTGACGTGCCAGAAGCATTCGCCACAAAACCCGGAAAAATCTCACCCTCTTGAATCCGGGATCCCCTGTAAGTCACGAAACGTAACCACTCAGGATGACCTATAGCAGAAGTGTTGACTATCCAATAAATGGTTCGCAGGACGGCGGTACCTATATCCACTGTTGTTGTTGGCTATACAGATCTGATCATTAAACACAGCTAAAGACATTTCAAGTAACATTTCGATTCCGATTTGCGGTCTTTCACCAGGGCGATACTGAAAGTATCTACCAATCTGGAACATGCCACAAAAATACTATAATATATTATTTTGAATGAATAAATTGTGAAAACGCACAAAATATTCAAATAAAATTTAGTTTCTAGGAGCAGTTGGGACTCTTGACAGTCAAAATCGGTATTTATTTGTTTATTATTTTATAACCCACTTTTTAGGGATGTTAACAAATTAATAGTAAAAAAATATACAGTATTTATTAAACATAACTGAACAGCCTCAGTAACAACATCTTAAATTTGTTTAGTGATAAATTGAAGATGTCCACTGACTTGGTATAATTATTTCCGGCCATTAGGGAACGTACCCATACTACGTGACACGTTTAGGGGGGGGGGGGGGGTCTTCAAAATGTCACGCTTGGTACAAAGGAGCGGCGGGGGCCATAGGTTTTTGGTCACCGGGGGGGGGGGGTTAAAAATTGCAAAAAGTTGGTCACGTAGTATGGGTACGTTCCCTTAGTATTCTGGGCAAAGAGGAATACATAAGGTAGCAAGTCTTAGAATTTCTGCACTGAACATTGTTGCTTTATTCATAAAAATCACCAGCTTTCTTTAGCACTTCTTTAGCACCGTTGTGATTTGAAGCTCGATGAAACGGAAACGAGCGACACTAAAAAGAGACAAACACATACCTATATAGGATTTAGCCTGCGAGGGAATGAGATAGCAATAAAATATTTATTTAATTCACGGGTACTCAGTTCCAATATAATACGATAAATCCACAGTCCCGTGAAAGTCTCCTTTGGTGTTGCGGAATAAAGCACCTGACGAACCTCTGCAGACATTTAGAGGCCCAACAATCGAATTCTCCTACAAAATAAAAAGAAAACATTTATTTTTTATTTTTGTAAAATCAATATCCAATCTTCAAACCATTCCAAAATGAACAGGCAAAAGAAAACATCTACAACAAAAGTGACATCTAGCGACTTTGAGGAAGAAAACAATATTTATAAGATGACCAAATGTATAGGAAAAGGTGCACTGGAATTCGACGACATAAATATGAGAAACATTTTCCTCCTAAACATTCTCCACATTGGTAAAAAAAGTGCTTCGTAGTATCACCTGTCTTGTCTGCCTTAGTTTTCTGAGAGTTTCATTACTACCGAGTGTGAATTGCACACTCTGATTTTTTTAGTTAACTTTCAAAACTTAATAGTTTAAATTCCCAAATACAAACTTTGCAAACTCTCATCAAAGTTGATTTCTCACTTGTACATTTTGCAATTATGTTTAGTACGTACGGCTATATTTGGTGAACACACGAACCCGAAATGGAATGAGAGTTTGTTTAGTGTCGCTTTATTTGTGTGGCAGACGGGTGCGCCATAGCGTGATCTATCGACTCCATTATTAATACGTACCAGAAATATATTATGTATACTGGCCCTCTCATTTGGAATAAACTTCCCTCAGCTCTTACTAATACCCAGAATTTGGCTGAATTTAAACGGACTTTAAAAAAATATTTAAAAAATCATACCTTTCATGAATCCTAACATCTTTTCAATATATCTACGTAATTAGGCCTGATCTCAAGTTTCCGGTAATTGTTTGGTTTCGGTTTCCTCCTAATTATATTTTTATGTTTAACTAGCTGACCCGGCCACGCGTTGCTGTGGCTAAAGAAACACAACGCCATCTACTGGATGGTAACCCTTTATAACCACCGCCATCTGTTTATTCGCATACAAATCAAATCCACACCTCCCGCTTGCCAGACCGCTCGTCCATCACATATATACATTCTCCTTTATATTTCAATCAATTTACACAAAACTTTCAGAAATTATATACCCAAACCTTCCACTTGAAACACTCTATTAGTGAAAACCGCAAGAAAATCCGTTCAGTAGTTTTTGATTTTAATGCAAACAGACAGACGCGGTCGAGGACTTTAATTTATAATATGTAGAATAGAAAATGTCTGAATTTAATGTCGAATTTAATGTCAGAAGTTAGTTTATTATATTTTTGTTTAAAAGTTCTTGTTTTGTCCTGTGCTACAATAAGACCGTTATTGTCTATTATTATTGTCCTGTGTGTACTATAACAGCACTGTTTTTGTTAATCATTGTTTTCTTGTCATTGTCTTGTAAATACTGTAAATTCTTTATTTCATATTATTTAATCAATATTTTGTAATGGACTCGTAAGGAGCACTGTAGGATTATTTTTTAAATTTATTATAGTTAAGCGCACTTGAAGTGATGTGACACAAAACGCGCTATACAAAAATTAAGTTTTTATTGTTACTATTATATGCCATTATATTCATTTTATGCCATATTAAAATTTTAACGTTACAAAATCCTAGTACTTGAGATTTTATTTTTATATTTTAACTTTGTTAGTAAAACCTCAAATTATAAAATTTAATTAAATGAAGACAATGTTATCGAAACTCAATCGAAAATGTGGAGACAGAAAAATCAGAAAAAGATATTGGCATCTCTGGGATACTTGCCATGTAAGCAAAGGGTCCTGTGTTCTCGTGTCCTAGAGGTGCCAATATCTTTTCTGATTTTTCTGTCTCCACATTTTTAATTGAGTTTCGCTAATATTAGGTCCTTACATAAAATGAAATTGGCGTTTTATATGGGAGGAACATAAAGTCGATTTTTTAAAAATATAATATTCCCCTCTCGCGTTACCACTCCGTCACCTCCACCTTCCCTCTCCCCACTCCACTCCCCTCCCCCTTCCCCTGTCCCGCGAACCCCCCTCCCGAGTTCCCCACCCCCCTCACTCGTCCCCTTTCCCTCCCGCGTTCCCCTTCCACCTTCCCCGCCTTTCCTCTTCCCTTTCCCGCTCCCTCGTCCCGCTAACCCTCCTCCCGCGTTTCATATATTCAATCCCAGTAAATTCAGTTTTTAAACAGCCCGCGTGGCACCTTTTACAATTTTTATTCAAATTTCCATTTTTCAGGTATATTAAATTTGGTACCTAACATAGGTACCTATTTAAAATATCTAAAATTCTTGATTCGATTGAGACTATTAGGGGAGTACCTACTTTAAATAAATTTATTAAAGATTTTCAAAAATAGAATCCTGATTGAACAATCAATGTTTTGCAAAATGTCATTCTCAAACACGCGAACTGTCAAACGTGTTCATGTTTTCTGAAATTATCCAATTTTCTGCCCAATTTTCTTATTTTTTCTCTCCGTAAGAACCATCCTCGTACTTCAAGGAATATTCTAAAAAAAGAATTAGCGAAATCGGTTCAGCTGATCTCGAGATTTGCGCTTACCAACACATTTAGCGATTCATTTTTATATTATAGATTTATTTAATCAAAGTATGTACCATTGCTATCTATGCACTTTTGCCATCTCATAGGTAGTTCATCGATCCCTGTACTTAAAAAACCATTCGGACGGGAATCAATAAAATTTTTGATGGCGGTTTGGACTGCCCCATCGGAGTTGAATTTTTTCCCTTGCGAATTTCGAAAAAAATGGTAATCTGTTGGGGCAAGGTCCGGAGAGTACGGTGGATGTCCAATTGAAGCTCCTCTAATTTGTTAGCCGTCTGTTGTGCAGTGTGTGGTCTAGCGTTGTCATGAAGCAGCAGTGGCCTAGAGCGATTAACCAGCCTCGGTTGTTTAGCAGTTAATAGCTTTTCCATCATGGTTTGCAGTTACTGACAATAGGCATCTGCCGTAATCGTCTGGTCAGATTTAAGAAAGCTGTAGTGAACGACACAAAAAAAAGAAAACATAACTGTGTTTTCTTTTGCGGCACCGTCGCCATACACATCATTAATCCTTCGAGCCGTTTCTGCAGCACTGGTGCCACGGTGGAACTCGTACTCGTAAATAACGCGATATTTCAAGTTTTCCATTTTGTAAACTAAGCGACGCCAAGAAAAAAAAACAATTAAGGAAAAAACAAATGAATTATAATTTTCGAAACACAAATACATGAGTAAATAGCTGTATAAATTTGAATTTGGAATTCCTAACCAAAGAGAAGATATTTGAGATCAACGTTGCCAGTATGGCAAAACGCCAATTTCATATGTAAGGACCTAATATTGTCGTCGTTTACATAAGATTATATTTATTGTACACTCTATTATGTAATTATGAAATGACTACTTCACCGAGTTCTCTTAATTGGCGTAGAAATCCTTAAAAATGTGTATTTCACTATTTTCTTTTTGCCAAAGTATTATGTTTATTACTGTTACAATGTTACTCGTAATTCAAAAAAAATATATACATATTATCAATTTGGCAGGCGTGGCTATCAACACCTCTGCCGTATGTCACCCCAAGTGATTTGCTACGATTTGTGACTTACATAACTGGGGTTCATGGGGTAAGGTTTGTCTCTGTCTTGACATTGGATGTGTCTTCCCACCAATTGCGTGGCAGGCCGGATCGGGAGAGACTGGTTGAGGGAGTTCTCCAGCAACACTCTCTCAGAACATCGCCCGGCACCGCCATTCATAAGTCCGTCACTCATGGACACATTGACCCCGAGATTCTAATCTAACCATCCCTCATTCCTTTTTCTTTCTACAAATACCTATCTTAACTTTCCTAAAAATACTCTCCACACTGCATCCCCAAAGATGACGTAGGTCCCGAGTGGAATTATTTTTCTCAGCATTCACAGCATAGGACAAGTGGAATGGTGCTGTTGAATTTAAAAGGTATAAGTACTACCGATTTAAATAATTTAAGTATGTCTCCGGATATGGAAAGATTGATGGTTATACTTGAGTTGTGAATAATAGTATCACGCGGCTATACATTACATATGACGTCATTGCATGTCACGGTTACTTTGTCCCGGTGACTAGCTGTCACTGGATTACAGTGGATTCGAGAAGCCGGCTATTTTTGGAACAAGTTCCTACAGGATTTATAAAATGGTCACCAACACTCAAACTGGGCGAAGACGAACTAAAAGCCGCCCTCAGGGCTTAGCAGTCCTAGCTAGTCCTTCCTGGCTGAAATCTAAGATTAGAATATTTACCTTCGGCACAATTCGGCTACGAGACCATATGACCCGAAGAGCCCATAGACAACTTAGTAGTGAAGGAACTAAATCATAAACTAATAAGATACATTATCACATGTAGAACTAACATTAGAAAAAAATCCCATTTCCTGTATATTTGCTTAATATAATACAAAATTTTACAATACAGACATTTTTAACAATACCCTTCAGAAATACCGAATAAGTAACGCATACGATCTAAAATTAATACAAGAATGTGGGATGTATCGGGAGCATCTCCTATCCCTATCATATTTTCCTCTTCCTCTCCTCCACACCTTAAATCAATTTTAAGATAATATAATAAAACTCCATCTCCAAGTAACTCTAACACAGGAGAACTTTTTGGCTTGACTTAATTTAACTTTTTATAAATATATCTCTATATTTTATGTATAAGCTGTTTGTCTCTTAAAAAATAAATAAATAAATAACAATTATGATGGCTTGTTTATATTTTGTCTAATTTTTATATTTTTCTCTTGTTTCAGGTGAGTTTTTCCTTCTGTATCTTCACTTTATGTATTCACTTTCAATAAAGGACAGGTGAGCTTTTAGTCATTAAAAAAACTACTATTCTGTAAAATAAATCGTCTTCAAGTGGGAAACAACAAGGAAAAGGAGAAGGAAATAGTGTGAGTGCTTACTGATGGGAATAGAAACAAGGTAGATTCCTCTTATATTTTGCGAGAAAGATGGCATTTGAGAGGTCGACCCGTCCTTCTGCGTCCGGCTCACCACTCATAAATGTTATATGAAAATTTGCATGGTTCTTTGAATCATAGTGACTGTTTATTGACGTATCGTAATTTATAATTGTAATTCGGACGTCTAACGTTCTTTCTGACTGAAAGCTAGGTTTTGTCTATGGAGTGGTGCACACCTACCTTCGGTTACCTTTGGCGCATCTCGGAAACGAGACCATGTTACCCGAAAGCTTTTAGACAACTAAAGTAATGTGAGGACTAATCATAGACTAATTATGATACAGTAGCTGGGGTAACCGACTTCGCTCAGGCAGTTGATATGAGATTGAACTCACTTTAAGCTCACGACGTATCTTGCTTTATCTACCCCTACCTATGGGTAGCCCCAACCATACAAAAAACACTTCGAATGGTCCACAATGTTTTAGAACATTTCACAACATTCGAGAGTGATCTGGAATGTTCAACAATAATCTTGGATGTTCCCGAACGTTCCAGACTATTCCACAACATTGTTGTGGAGTGTTCTGGACTGTTCTAGAAATTTCTAGAGGGCGAAACTTCCTGCCCTTATATCTTCCAAGCACGCCCTTGAGGTAAAAATGGGAACCTTCTTCACGGATGGGTGATAGAGGGCTACCACACCATATAACTTCCTTGATCGTTCCGGGATTCATTTCTGAGTTTTACCGGCACGAAAATTTAGTACACTTTATTTTATAATATAACTAGCAGACCCGGCCACACGTTGCTTTGGCTTACCCAACCTTTATAACCACAGCTATCTGTTAACATTTCAAATTCTTGCTGCTTGCCAGCTGCCCGCCACCTGAATTCAATCTCTGAATTTCTCGGCCTTTCTCTACCATAATATGCATGTATTATACACATAAATCTTCCTCTTGAATCACTCTATCTATTGGTGAAAACCGCATTCAAATCCGTTGCGTAGTTTAAAAGATTTTAGCGCACATACAGCTGGAGCGACTTCATTTTATACTACATATATTTTATAGATATATTGATTACAATACCTAAAAACAGGCCAACTTGAGCTATATTCAATGTCCCGGCTTGGGATGAGGTGATTTTGATTAAGCAAAGATGTGTTGAAGAACAGAGTTGTGTGACGTTGCACCCCACACATCTACCATCTGCGGTAAAACAGCGTGATTGTTAATAAGTTACTAAGTTACTTCAGGTACGCAAACTCGCAGCACCAAGCGCCGATAGAGTTTTTGCAAGACTTCGCATTCTCCGGCAAACTCGCCCAAACTTCCCACTTTGATTATGACGGTGAATCTATTCAAACTTTAGTTTGTTTCCCCTCGATGGTGACAAACAAGCGAGAGAGTTTGAGAGCAGAGAAAGCCCAAATCGCCCGGTGATTGGGACAAAAACTAAAGCGGTTGATCACTCAGTCAGTGGACGCGTCTTAGAGTGAATTCTTGTCGACCCAAATCAGTTAATTCATTTTGGACCTAATCTGCTTTGTGATTAAGCGACGATTTAATCAAAGGCGCTTTAATTTAACCAAATTAATACTAATCAGAGGCCTTAGCTTAGTTATAGGCAAGAGCTTTTACTCAAATTGCAAATGGGGAGATTTGAAGGGAATGAATAAGCTGAAGACACAACGCACATATAATTAGGACATGTAAGGAAAGGGTTTGTTTAGATTTTGGATATGATGCACAAGACGTGAATATATGGCATGACTTGGTCGATATTTTTTCGATTCCATGACTTTAATCATTTGGCAGTTGATCCCCTGTACAAAGACACTACCCTTTCCGGTTCACTTAGTTATATTACAATTTGTTATTGTTATTATGATTGTGCTTCATTGAAGTATAAATTGCTTAAATCTGTTTAAATCTTAAATCTAAATACTTTATTTATTTATTTATTTATTTTTACTTTATCTCTTTTAAAACGCAATGAAATTTTATTTTATAATGTTTTAAAAATGAATAAATAATTGAATCAAATTGATGGGCGGATATGACCACAACCACCCCGGCTACCAAGACGCATGCAGATGATGGTAATCGACGAGTTCATGGAAAATCAATTCCTCGAAAGCAAATTCATCGAAAACGAGTTCATCGAAAACGAGTTCATCGAAAACGAGTTCATAGAAAACCAATTCATCGAAAACCAATTCATTGAAAACCAATTCATCGAATGATCAATTCATCGATTCGCCAATTCATCGGAAAAAAGGTTAGGTTAGGTTAGTCTCCTTGTCCAAAGTTTTATTATCAATTTTTTTTATATATAAATTTATCGTAACTTTTATTGACCAATGCTTTTTTAACTTCCCTCGGCATTTCGGCATTTATTTAAAATATTTTATCGATCAATTGGCGATTCGCTAAATTGATCATTCGATGAATTGGTTTCCGATGAATTGGTTTTCGATGAACTCGTTTTCGATAAACTCTTTTTCGATGAATTTGCTTTCGATGAATTGATTTTCGATGAACTCGCTGTGAACCTAGGGAGATATACATAATTTTAATATCGACATTTGTTATACGACTGTATATCATCTCTGCATACGTTACCAGGGAGGAACTACAAAAGAAATATTCCTTTAGATATCAAACGTCCGAGACATGAAGTGTCGAAGGGATCAACAGTCCGGGGAATCAACTGTAAGGGGATCAACTGTCGATGGATCAAGAATCGGGTCACCAACATTTTGTGTCCAAAACTTTGCATTGCAGTATTTGAGATCTGTGGAATCTTATAATGGTCTGATTCTCAATTATATTTACGAATTTATCGTGCATTCAACACCAGTGCCACAATTTATCGTGCGCCAACATTCTCCACAGAGCGTTTAACCAGCCCACATTTCATTGAAAATCCACATTTCATTGAAAGTTGTTCTTACGATCGTGCAGGGCGGTTACAATGAGAAAGATTAATTATTCTCCGTACCAGCTTTTTAAGATTATAACTCAATACCGATTTTATTTCATTCCAAATTTGCTTTAATTTATACCTATATCCAAAAATGCTGAAAGGCTTGATGATAAAACTATTAAAATAATGTACTTTTTGTAATTATTTTTTGATTATAAGTATTTATCATTTTTCAATAATGTCTAAGTTGAATAAGAATGTTAAAAAAATCTAAAATATGTTAGTTTAAAACATGCGTTTGCTAGATAATGTATTGATTTACTTTACTGCATGTTTATATAATTTGAAAAGGGTTGGTAAAATACAAAATCTTTTTTGAAAATTTAACAAATCTGCCAACGACCTATGGTATAACCTTATTATACTAAAAATAAACATTTTTTTCTCAAAATTTAAAACATGCGAATGCTAGATAAAAGAACAATCTTTCGAAATCCATTTATAATTTTTGGTGGAAAAGAGTCAATACGTCTAAAAACTGATTTAAAAATGACATATTTCTGGTTTTCTCTGGTAATAATACCCTCTTAATGTAAATCTTAATTTTTTCATGTTAAAACTGTGTATATATTCCAAAACAACAAATATATAAATAAAACAGATAAGTGCCTTTTACGCTGGTACAATTTTACAGTTGCATACATTATATAACGGATAAAATCGTAGTGAAGGCACACATGATTTCGAAACCCTACGCCGAAGGCACAATTACGTTTTCATTTGCAGGCAGCGTAGAATTCAACCAATCTAATTTGTCACTCGATGCATTCACCGTATTTCCGCCGACTTTTCATCAGAATTGTGAACCGTCACATTTTTCATTTTTATTTTCACTTTGTATGGCAAAAGGGTGAAGCATAAATGTACCAGAAATAAATCACTAGCAATACATACGTATATATTGTACGAAGTATTATCATCGAAAATATTAATTTAGATTTTGGGTCTGTCTGTGTAACGCTGATAGCTCGTGTTGGCTCGGATTTTAGGTGACATTTTAAAAATTGGAACTGGTTATGTGAATAATTCGATGAGCGACAAAGTACTAGTACCCACAAGTACCTACCTACCTATAATATAATATTTAAGAATTTTTTTTATTTACTTATTTTTTTATGAATGAAAATGACACAGGACCTGAGGGAATTTTTCTCCCCAAGACCTCCTGTGTGGAGCTAATGTAAAAAAAGATAATAATTTGACACTCATAAAGAAAATATAACGTTTAATGAGGAACTCCAGTCCAATTATTATTATTTTTTTTGACATAAAATGACATTCTTACTGCATTTTTATTTTTATTTTTAGAGTTAGTTTAAATAGTTAAAATAATTGTCAAAGGTTCAATTTTTCAAGATCCCCCGAAAACCACCGTATGTGCAGTGAATCGTGTGACGTCATCACTCCCGAAAAGTTACTATAAGACCCCACTGAGAGACAGCCTGGGTTCTCATTGCCTCGCAAACTCTGGACTGCCATCAATAGGATAAGGTGCTCCCATAGCCGTTGTGCTCAGATGATGCATGGATGGGGCCTTAAAGAGTCGGCGATGTGTGAATGCGGTGCGGAGCAGACCACCGAACATGTGGTCAACGAATGCCCGCTCCATTCATTCCCCGGCGGGATTGATGAGGTCCACAGGGCAACGCCTGAGGCCCTAGACTGGCTCGCAGACCTAGATGTCCCACTCTGACCTCCCCACCATACGAAAGAAGAAGAACTATAAGATCGGGCAATCAGCTGTTCAACTGGCGCCATTTTGAAATTCAAAGTTCGAAGTATTCTCCCTAGAGTAGCATTACTATTTTTTTTGTGCAGTAGTTTTTTAATATTTTCAATAATAGAGATAAACTAATAAGAGAATACCTTTATTTTTTAATCTGAATTATTACCCTATCTCGTTCTAGCAAATAATGTATTTCGTATCAAGCTGTCGCTACACTTAATAATAAAGTTTCACGTTTAAATCACATTAAATACGCATGTATGCTCCGAGGAAATTGCTTCATTAAAATCTTCGACACCAGTGCACAACCGGGGGACTTAACACATGTATGCACACCATTAATTGGTGTACAATTGCCATTTTCCAACTAGACTTGTAACTGTTCCGTTCAACAGCTAGTGTTGCGGCGGGGGGCAAATGATACCTCTCAATGGTCGAGGGATCAACTGCTGCGTGGACTGTATGCGTATGCGGTTCTTATCTATTTTATTATATTTTATCTTACTTTTTTTTTTTTACAGTGAATAACCGCACAAGAATCTCAACTGCTCCCGTCTGGAGCCAGTGAGACTATGGCATCCCCAATTGGGGTATGTTGTGAGGCTGAAGGTAGTGGGGAGGGGAAGGAGGTGGGGAAGAGGAAGGTTGGGAAGTACCTGGCTATTCAGATCTGGTCACCAAACACGGCTAAAGCCATTTTCAAGCAACGTTTCAATTCTGAATGGTGGTCTTACACCAGGGCGATACTGATAGTATCTTCCACTCTGGAGCATGCCGCTTATCCAGACTGCTTCCCTCTCGTTCAGTGTTCACTGGAAAGGTAGGTATGTTAGTTTGGAGAGATTTTGGAAGGGAATGGCGATTGGGAATGAACGTTTAATCGCGAAATCATAAGCGAGAATAGGTGACGCGCGGCGATGGTATTTGCAAATAGCTTCGGTTTGATTATTACAACTGTAAAAGCGGTGCGGTATTTAGGACTTGTGTCCCTTGCGGCGAGGTGAATTCAACTGAAGCAGAGGACACTAAATAGGCAGCTCCAAAGAACCACATGTAACAATAGAGGCGCGAACATCTAGACTTTGGAATACTTTCCAAATTTTGTATTTTCTCTCACCTGAAACGTGGAAGTTTTCAAAACATAGATTCACTCCTTCCCGTCCTTAAAAAGTCCTTACGCAAAGCGCACAATGCGAGAAAGACTGATTCTAGGAAATAATTTTTTAAACTTATTTTCCTTAAATAAATGAAGCAATGTTACTTTGTTTGAACCACTTATATATTTGAGTAAAGCTGACCGGTTTCGGAACGACCGTTCCTTCTTCAGAGCAAACGTATACTGATTTGATAGTTACAAAATAGTGGATGGGAACAATGTATTATTATTGTAGGGGTGGAGCCGTTGCTAGGTTTTTTTTTTTTTTTTACAAGAGCTCCACACAGAAAAGGAACTCCTGAGGAAAATGATTTCCCCTCAGGGCCTATGTCATCTTTAGGGATACTATATGGAGGGTTTTTTAAGGAAAGTAAGGAGAGGAGAGTTCTGGGAAGGAAGAGGGTTTAAAGGATGGGTAGGAATCTGGGGTTCAGCGTGTCCTAGTCATCCGCCTCCAAGACCTAGACAAACCTCACTCCATGAACCCGGGCACCCCTGTTAAATCACCAAACGTAGCGAACCATGTGGGGTGACCTGTGGCAGAGGTGTTGGTTATCCAATTAAGGTTCCCGGGGCGGCGGTACCCATTCCCGCCTCCCAAATTGCAATATAAAACAAAAATTTATTCACGTTATTAAGTTAATGCATTATTGACAAGTTTTTACCTGTATTTATAACAGCAGAACATTGAAAGAAATGTAGGTATTAGCTATACCGCTAGACAAACCCTGCTTTGCCAAACAAACCATTCAAAACCAGTGATGTATATCTAAATTATGATGATATGCAGCTTTCGTTGTTTGAATCATATAATTTAGTTTTTAAGATTGGTACTTCCGACAAATGTCACATTTGATTGTCTATTAGTTAAAAAAAGGAATATTCCGTATTATCCGTGCGACAACCTAAACGTTCCGTATTATCCGTGAGGTGGACTCTATGCATATTTACAGAAAGGAGTTTTTATTTAAAAAGGGCCATTCCAAACAGTTATTTTTTTTTTTTTTAGTTTATTAAGGAAACAAACAGTTATACATATTTTCATAATAGAGTAACATATTACATGGTTGCATTAACCAGCGAAGTTTCCGCTAAAATTTATAATATATATATATATATATATATATATATATAGGTTTATGTTACGGCATTTAGTGGCTCAAAGCGTCCTTTAATTACCGGAACTTCTTGATCATTTCGACTTACTGGCTCATTTGGGCACTTAGTGGCTCATCGTTTTTTTTTTTTTAAGTCCATCATATCAAACTCGATGAGACGAGTCGAACGGTGTAAAAAAAATTTTTGAGTGAATAAATGACATTTTTACGTGGACCGTTAATGCTCCGGAATGCGTTTTTTATCAGTAAATATTCATCCATACTTAGAACATCAATTGGGTACACTTTTTATCGCATCTATAACATCACGGCATGCGACGTTGCCGGATGTTCTCGTCATACAATATCATTCAAACTCCAAGTCGTTTATCAATGCTTTGCGATATTGAACTCAATGGTTAAATTCCTCAAAATCTATTATCGCATGACATTGCTATGTCAGATTGAATCTTTTGCGATATGTTATATGTTTGCCGGTATGTTATGTTGTATTCTATCTACATAGGTAGCTACTGTCAAGCGCTCGCTGTGGACTGTTAGTTGTTTTAGAAGAACAGACATTATATTATACGAGTAATATTTAGCGGCTATTCGCGCGCTTTTTTAAAATTGAAGATTGATTTACGAATTGCTTTTATAATATCGTTATTAATTTTGTGTTAATTGTTTTTGTGTTTATTACAAGGTTGATATTATTACGTATTTTAATACACATTTATGTAGTTTTTTCTTTAATAAATAAAATATTTGCTACGTCATTCTGTATTTGTCTTTTGCGTTCTGAAAGCATAGTCAGTTGTAATGTAATGATATCTATACAGGGTTTTCTAAAAATTTCAGAAATATATTAGGTACTCATGTAATATGTTTTTTCATACAGTTATATTATATTTTTAAAATGTTTTTTTAGTAGAACGTAATTTTTATAATGGATTATATTATCATATTTAAGAAATCTAACAAGTTTTTCATTTTAAAAAATGTTCTGTACCTAGGTAATTACTTTACGCGTGACAATTTTTCAAAAGCATTGTCTCTAGTTGTATTGAAGTAATTAAAATATGTTTTATTGTTGTTTTGGTGTATTTTATAAAAAAAAGTTATGAACAAAAATAAACAATAATTTAAAAATAAATTACAATATACGGCCTACATAGTCCAGGAGTGAGACCCTTGACTCGCAAACCGCAGGTCTCAAATTTTATTTGATTAATTTGTGTTATTTCACAATTAATTCATTTAAAATAATAAATAGTATATTTGCGGCACGTTCCAGAGTGGAAGATACTATCAATATCGCCCTGGTGTAAGTAAGACCACCATTCAAAATTGAAACGTTGCTTGAAAATGGCTTTGGCCGTGTTTGGTGTCCAGATCTGAATCGCCAGGTACTTCCCAACCTTCCTCTTCCCCACCTCCTTCCCCTCCCCACTACCTTCAGCCTCACAACATACCCCAATTGGGGATTCCATGGTGTCACTGGCTCCAGACGGGAGCAGTTGAGATTCTTGTGCGGTATTCAATGTAAAAAAAACTCCACACAGGAGGCCCTTAAGAAAACGATTTCCCTCAAGGCCTATGTCATCTAATATGCTGTGTGGAGGGTCTTTTTGAGGAGAAGAGGGAGTCAACATTGGTCTTGAAGAGACCCATGTTGTAGAAAGGGGAAAACCCAGAGGCCGGCAAATCGTTCCATAGCCGAGCTGTTGAGCACAAAAACGAATCGAAGAAGCGACCAGTTCTCATGATTTTGAATTTGATTTTGAATTTGATTTTAGATTTGATTTTGGATTTAGGGTAGGGTTCAAAAATCTTGATTATTTTGTTTTTACATGAATATCGCACAACGTAGTGGATAGGGGAAGGAGATAGGGAAGAGGAAGGTTGGGAAGTTCCTGACTATTCAGATCTGGTCACCAAACACGGCTAAAGCCATATCACGCAACATTTCAATTCTGAATGGTGGTCTTACACCAGGGCGATACTGAGAGTATCTTCCACTCTGGAAAGTGCTGCAAATATAAAATATATGTATTATTTTTACTAAATAAATTGTCAAATAACACAAATTATAATCCCGCGACCTTCGGAGTGCGAGTCAAGAGCCTTACCGCTGGACTACGCCGATAAATATACAATAGACTAATCATACCTAAGATGACTTGAATAAGGACTAATTGTAAACGAGGTATTCCAATTTGGGAAGCGGGTATGGGTACCGCCGCCCCGGGAACCATTACTGTATAACCAACACCTCTGCAAGCAGTTTGCTACGTTTGGTGACTAAGCAGGGGTGCCCGGGTTCATGGTATCAGGTTTGTCCAGGACGTGGCGGCGGATAGGTCTGCCCTGCTGCGTGGCGGGCCGGATAAGAGAGTTTGGTTGAGGGAGGCCTTTTGTCCTTTCCAGCCGGACTCTCTCGACCCATCGCCTTGCACCGCATTTGGAGGGATGGAATTTTAGGTTCGTCACTCCTAGACACATTGACCCCAGATTCCTATCCACCCCACATACCTTTTTCCTTCCCAGAACTTCCTATCCTTCCCTTCCTTAAAAAGACCCTCCACACAGCATCCCCTTAGATGACATAGGCCCTGAGGGAAATTATTTTTCTCAGGGCCTCCTATGTGGAGCTACTGTAAAAAAAATGAGATTGCGAACTTCGACTACGAATCCGGAGGTCGCGGGTGAGAGATATATGAATCCATCTCTCCCACTGCATTGCAAGGCGATGGGTTGAAAGAGATTACACATCTGCCCTGATGATGGACACTGCAACGCTGTCCGAAACTTTGGCTAAAGAAGGAGGTATACACGGCATAATACCCCAAAAACTAATAACAAAAATACTTATGGCCGTGAAAATCTAAAATCACCTCTGCGATAGGTCACCCCAAGTCGTTCGCTACGTTTGGTGACTTAGCAGGGGTGCCCGGGTTCATGGGGTGAGGATTATCCGGGTCTTGGCGGCGGATGCATCTCTGCCCACCAGCTGCATGGCAGGATGGATTGGGAGAGAGTGTTGAGGGAGTCCCTTTGATTTCTCCAGCCGTACTCTCTCGGAACATAGCCTTTCACCGCAGTGGGAGGGATAGATTCCTGGACACACTGACTCCCAGATTCCTACCTACCCTTCATCCCTTTTCCTTTTCAGAACTTGCTCTCCTTCCTTTCCTAAAAAGACCCTTCACACAGCATCCCCAAAGATGACATAGGCCCTGTGGGAAATTATTTTCCTCAGGGCCTCCTGTGTTGACCTAATGTAAAAAAAACAGTCTATCCCGATCCGTCCTGCCATGCAGCTGGTGGGTAGACGCATCCGCCAACAAGACCCGGACAAACCTCATCCCATGAACCCGGACACCCCTGCTAAGTCACCAAACATAGCTTACCACTTGGAGTGACCTATGGCCAGGGCTGGGCAGTATTTGAAAAACTTGTAATTGAAATACGTATTTGAAATACAATAATATACAAATACAATGTATTTGGTAATTGGTATTTCAATTACCTGCTGCTGAGGTATTTTGTAATTTGTATTTCAAATACTTAAGGCTTCAAAATACATTTTCAAATACATTTAGTGATTTTAATAATGATAATTAAAAATAACCACACATAGATAATACATAGACTAAAAACGCTAGAATCGTGTACCTACTATTGTCCTTTGCTATAGGACTCTTTATTAATGATTATTTGTAGTTCTCTTAGGGGGCATACATTAATTATGTGAGCTCAAAAAAGGAGGGGGGGGGGGGTCCAGCAAAATCTCACGGTACTTGAAAAGAATAAACGAAGTGGTCCAAATTATCTCACCAAGGGGCGGGGGGAGTCTAGTTTGGAAGAAAAACTGCTCACCTAATTAATGTATGCCCCCTTATAATTGCTTTATAATGTACTGTACTATATTTTTTTTTACTTCATGCTAGTTATTATTATTGTCCTGTGCTATAATAGCACTGTTATTGTACATTTTGTATCATACTTGTCATTGCTTTGTATGGTACACTCTTGTATCATAGTATTAGATTTTTTTTTCATTAACTCCACACAGGAGGCCCTGAGGAAAATAATTTCCCTCAGGGCCTATGTCATCTGGGATGCTGTGTGGAGGGTCTTTTTGAGGAGAGAAAGGAATGAACATTGGTCTTGAAGAGACCCATGTTGTAGGAAGGAGGAAACACAGAGGCCGGCAATCATTCCACAGCCGAGCTGTTGAACACAAGAACGAGTCGAAGAAATGACCCGTTCTCATGTGACAAATGTCAACCGTGTACAATGTGTTTCCTGACTATGCACCGGTGCCGAAAGGATCAATGATGCTAGTTCCTCGGAGCATCTTCCATTGTAATACCGGTAGAACCAGGATAGCATTCCAACTCGACGCCTGTGCTCTAAAGATTGCAATCCGTCTTTTAAGATGGGAGAATCTATTAAACGGACCGCCCGTTTCTGCATAGAGTCGAGGGTATTTTTCAGGTATTTTGGAGCTCCAGACCAGAGGTGGCTGCCAAATTCAACCGTGGGGCGCACTTGTGATTTGTACAGGGTTAGCAGTTGTGTACTATTAAAGTATCTGCGGGCCTTGTACAGTACGCCCAGTTTTTGATCGAGCACTATTGGAATAATTAAATAATGGACTGAATACTAGAAATAAAATATTGGACTGAATACTAGAATGTTTTTAAGTTAACTACTGTAGAGCGCACTTGAAGTGAAATAACACAAAACTTCGCTACACAAATGTCATCCATTTATATATAAAAATGAATCCTTGTTTCCCTTGGTCACGCCATAACTTCAAAATGACTTTACCTATTTCATTCATTTTTTTAAAGTTTTCTTATACTTTTAGAAGGTTCTTACGGAAAGAAAAATTAAGAAAATTACGCAGAAAATGGGATAATTTCAGAAAACTTAACGACTATTTTAACTACGCACGTTTGACAGTTCGCGCGTTAGATGAAAATAAATTTAGCAGGCAGCTGTTTTTTTGTAACCAAAGAATTTTCATTGGATTTTTAAAATTATAGATATTTTAAATAGGTACCTATGTTAGGTACCAGATTTTATTGATTGTTTTTATAATATAGAAAAATGTTCTGGGACTAAATATATGGAACGCGGGAGGGGTTGGCGGGATGGGGGAGCGGAAGAGGGGAGAGGGTAGGCAGGGAAGGTGTACGGGGAATGCAAGAGGGTAAAGGGAAGCGGTAGGGGAACGGGGACGCACGGGAAAGGACATGCAGGGAGAAACAATTTATTTCTTTGAATATTGCAGTGCAACGCATACCGGGAACCAGCTAGTGTTATTATAATAATAATTATTATAATCTAACACCTAAGTCCTATACCACAAATCTTTACAAGTGGAGCGGAGACGAGATGTGTGTCCTGAGCAATATGATTAGTCAATTTTAGCACGTCTCTGTTTCACTATGCTCTGCTTTGCTTCAATGGAAACGCACTCTTAGATATGGGCACTTACGACAATTTATTGCAACCAAAGGTTCTACCTAAACCAAATGTATTTTGTAATTTGTATTTTGTATTTTGTATTTGAAATTTAAAAATGGTTAAAATACTGTATTTTGTATTTCAAATACACGACTTGAAAGTATTTTGTATTTCGTATTTTAAATACATGCGAAAAAGTATTTTGTAATTTGTATTTTAATTACAGTAATGCATGTATTTTGCCCAGCCCTGCCTCTATGGCAAAGGTGTTGGTTATCCAATAATGGTTCTCGGGGCGGCGGTACACATATCCGCCTCCCAGATGAATATTACCACCTAATCTAAACAAGTTAGCAATTAAAACCGAAAACCCAATTTAAGACTATTTATACAATGTAGACTTAAACCACCTGTACAATGTTGGAGTTCATTTTTACAAATTCCTTCAACCAATTAAACAATAATGATTGTCTCTTTCTGATATATTTTTATTTCACACGACAAACAGAGACGGGTATAATTGGAGTGATGTTTCTAAAAATGGTAAATTCAATATTTTACCGGAAATGTCCCAGACGGAATCATCTAGTACCGGCACGCAAATATTTAAGCATTGTAAAAAGATCATATGAAATGCAAAGTGTAAGCGAACGGGATGTAGTCCTTTCCATTAATAACTTAGAAATTGCTTATTATTGCTTGAATTGTCAAGTTACGCCAACGCCCATTTTCAACTTAAGTAAAGTAAAAAAGTAAAAGCGATATTAAGGAAGCTAGCGTGATTCAATTATTATGACACTTCCCTTTTTATTAAAATGCAACTATTACCGATCCGCTACCAGTCCGTGGAATCTTCAGTTTGTAGGCACGGGGTAACGCTATGCGATGCGTGGCGGAGAGGGGGAGGGCTACAGATACTTTGCCGGAATTTGATAGAAATTATTTTATATTAAAAAAACTAGCAATGCAATATACAGTTTTAAAAACAGATCGATAAGCAAATAGTTTTTCTATGATTACCAAAATTATTGAGTATATGGTGTAAAAGACAACTGAGATACAGAGTAAAACTGTTCTTAGTGTAATTATATTACCCCGGTCTAAAAAACTATCGAAAGAAGCGAAGCTAGCCGTCCATAATGGAGTGCTGGTACCTACCCTAATGCTTCGCTGTGAGGCTCGGAACTGGTAGAGAAATGATGAAAGTAGACCGAAATGAATAATAATGATCCGCACATAATGTAAGCCTGATGTAAGCGTAACGAGTAAGATTAAGAAAGAGACGCTTAGATTGGTTGGGCATGTAAAGCAAATGAACGAGAAAAATAGTGTAAGGAGAATATATGATGACGCAAATGTGAATGCTAGAAGAAGTCGGGGACGCCCGAGGAAGACATGGCACGACCAAGTGAATCAGATACTTGAGTCGAGCCATTTCAAGAGTCAGAATAATAAAAGAGCATGTATGAGACGAAGTATGCATGTGAACGAGGCAAGGAGTGTGTGCCAAGATCGAGTTGTTTGGCGGTCCGTCTCTATTTGTAAATTGTAAAATATGATAGCAACTAAGTATAATAATAATTTAATAATGAGCAAAATTAAGAAAGGGACCCTCAGATGGTTTGGGCACGTAGAGCGAATGAGCGAAGAAAGTAGTGTAAAAAGAATATATGATGCAAATGTGAATGGTAGAAGAAGTCGGGGACGCCCGAGGAAGACATGGCACGATCAAGTGAATCAGATACTTGAGACGGGCCATGTCAAAAGTCAGAATAATAGAAGAGTATGTATGAGACGACCATCACGCCGTTTCCCCGCAGGGGTAGGCAGAGAGGACGGACCGCCAAACAACTCGGTCTTGGCACACACTCTTTGCCTCACTCACATTCATACATCGTCTCAAACATTCTCTTCTATTATTCTGACTTTTGACATGACCCGACTCAAGTATCTGATTCACTTGATCGTGCCATGTCTTCCTCGGGCGTCCCCGACTTCTTCTAAGAGTATTATAATTGCTCTTGAAAAGAGAAACTTCTTCGCGGCCTATTTCATACAAAATTTAGTTCTGGATTTACGGTTAAGATACCAAATTATTTCATTACAGAACTTCCTCTTCTTCCTTTCCCTAAAAAAAACCCTCCACACAGCCTCCCCAAAGATGACAAAGACACTGAGGGATTTTTTATCAGGTGTGGTGCTAATGCGAGAAAAAATACAATTTAACCAATTAATATTATTTGGCGGTCCGTCTCTATTTGTAAATTGTAAAATATGATAGCAACTAAGTATAATAATAATAATTTAATAATGAGCAAAATTAAGAAAGGGACCCTCAGATGGTTTGGGCACGTAGAGCGAATGAGCGAAGAAAGTAGTGTAAAAAGAATATATGATGCAAATGTGAATGGTAGAAGAAGTCGGGGACGCCCGAGGAAGACATGGCACGATCAAGTGAATCAGATACTTGAGTCGGGCCGTGTCAAAAGTCAGAATAATAGAAGAGAATGTATGATACGATGTATGAATGTGAGTGAGGCAAAGAGTGTGTGCCAAGACCGAGTTGTTTGGCGGTCCGTCCTCTCTGCCTACCCCTGCGGGAAACGGCGTGATGGTTAGTTAGTTAGTTTCTTTTAGATCGATTTTATCCATATAGATCGGAGGTGACAACTTAAAGAAACGTACGAATCAATGAATAAAGTAAATTATGTAATATATTTCTAATAAGTTTATTCATAATTTTTCGAAAACACTAGTAAAACTAAGATAAAATAATTATGTAGCACATAAAAGAAACTACACCAATATGTATTTAAATACCTAATTTTATTTATGATAATAATAAAATAAACCTTAACACAAAAAAAAAACAACCGTAAACACCAAATAAATAACAATATTAATTAGCAAATCATACTACAATTTAAAAAAAACGCGCCAATAATCAAAAACGGCCGCTAGAAATGATAAATATGTGTGAATAATCAACAAGCAACATCCAAACTGTTCTGTCAACCTACCTACATATGTGACTATATTGGTAACATTAAACTTGGCAACGTAGCTTGATGCGGTAAGTGTGTTCTTAAAATAGATCAAGGAATGCACGTTATTTTAAGATATATTTTTTTAATAAATAAACATAATTTTTGATTACATATTATAGCTGACCATATTTTAAACAAAATTTAAAAGACAGCATGTTGGTACTTCATCTACGTAAGTATATATTACATGCGAAAGAATGAGCAACTTAAGTGGCTTCTTCTAAGATGAGCCACAAAATGTGGTATGACATAAATATATATATATATATATATAAACATAGATTAAAACATAAAAGAAAACATAAAGTGGTAGAAAAAAAGAAAATATATATATATGTACAACAGAAATGAAAAAATAATACACAAATTAAAGCATGTGGGATATGTAAATCATCCAAATATTATTATTATTATTATAAAAAGAAGGAAAACATGCAGCAGGGGTGGAGAGTTCATAATTAACAATTTGTTTTGATTTTTTCTATTATGAATTAATAAATTGGCCTGAGGACAAATGGAAAATATCAGCGTCGTAAAAGATATCATTGTATTTTGTGCACGTCCTTCGGAGAAATGAATGTTGTGTGTAATTTGTTTTTGAGTGTGGGATGTGGAATAGTTGGTTTGACCTTGTGTTTCTTATTGGACAGTGGAAATTAATGTGTTCCAGAAGATAGTTGTTGTCAACAACGTTGTTAATAATTTTGAATAGAAATTTCTGGTCGGATATATTTCTTCTATCTTCTAAGGTTGATAAATTATGGAATGTTAATGAGTCTTTTAGGCTTTCTGATGTTCGAAAGGATTTAAAGTCTAGGTGTTTCAATATGTTACACTTTTCATTTTTGGCACTGATATAATATGTCTACTCTTACCAGCGATATAATAACTACGAAGGCTCTTACCATTTTACTCTTTCACTGTGACAATATTTAAAAACCTCTTTTCTCGAAACAGAAGTAGATCCTATGAAATAAAGTTAGAATAATAATATGAAAAATCGCACGTGAGAAAATCTGACGTATGTAAAAACATAATTCCGGATAGATTAAGAACAAAAGCACATAAAATCACACCGTAATATTATTATATATCTTGAACTTTAATATTGATGTGAAGTTACAAATTTTAATCACTGAGTTCCACGAACACGATGCTCGCAAATGGATGTAGAAATTATTACGACTGAGGGCATTATCGAACTAATATTACTGATATTTGACGAACTCTCAAGAATTACCCTGTGCACTAATTGCTTTTCTGTGAATTGAATGTATAAAGTTAAGTTTTTATAATTTGTAACCGTCAATGTGATAGACATATTAATTCCTAGAATAACTATTTTTATTTATTTTTTATTAGTGACTATTTATTTAAGGTATGATGAGAATTACAAGGTATATGTGAATAAATATTTCATCTGTTTGTTCTTAGTCCTCCTCACTAGGTGGTCCTGTGCTGAGGCGGACTGGTAGATTTCTTTGATTTTCCATTATTTAGTTTCTATGATGTTTTTAATACATTCTCTAGTATGTCTGCATTAATTTCTTTCACCCATGTTTTGATTTTTTCCTTAAACTTATTTATCTTTTCTATCTTTTTCAAACTTGGAGGAAGGATGTTGTAAAGTTTGGTTGCCAGATATATGTAGTTTCTTTGGCCAAAACTTGTCTTGAATTTTGGAACATCTCGTATATCCTTTTTTAAGGCTCTTGTGTCATGTATCCGAGTTTCATTAGGAGATTTTCTGTTTTTAAAATGATGTATAAGAATATTCTTGACATATATATTTGTTTTAAATTTAGAATTTCTCCCGTAGTACAGCGTTCCTAAATAAGACATGCCCCAGAGGGTGCTCAGACCTCAGATCCATCCGTAAATCTATGTAATACATGGCACTGTCATAATAGATTGGCTGCTTCAATTTTTAATTTTTTTATATTATTGTGTATTACAGACTGTGTGTCCATTTACAATACACATGTGACACAAACTACACCTTTATGGGTAAATAAAATAAACTTTAAATAGTAACATGAGATACATACATAATATTATGAGAGGGTAATAAGTAGCACTCAAATGCCTCTTGAATCCTTCAAGGCTACTGTTAAAGATGTCAACAGTTTTGGAAGCGTTATTTAACAACACCATACCTTGTGTCATGCTATGCCGAGCCAGTACGTCCGTTCTGCTATGTGGGATACATAGAAGATCGTGGTACCGTCCCTGGCTGTAGTTGTACGGCAAATACTAATTATAATATTCCAGGAGGTATGAGCTATCTATTAAATTATTAATGATTTTGAACGCCGTTACTGCAAGGGCCCCACTCCTCCTCGACTGGAGACTTTGGCAACGCGTTTCTGTGAGCAGATCTTCATGATGCATGAATCGCGGGAACTCCCCGTGCATTCTCATGTACAGGTATCTAAGAAACTTTTTTTAATTTGTTTCAATTTCTCAATGTATTTTTTCTGGTATGGAACCCATACAGCAGAGGAGTATTCAATTTTAGACCTTATAATGCAGTTATACATAGCCACAACTGCTTCAGGTTTTGAAAAATCTTTGCACGATCTTATGACAAACCCTAGAAGCTTGATGTTAACTTTGATGTAGCATGATGTTAAAAGAAAAACCGATTACAATACAAACACAAAAGTGTTACAAAGAAACCTGAAAGAATGAAAAATGAATGTATTTTGGTTGTTTAGTTCTGATACAGCTTAAAAACTGAAACCCATTTTCCCAAGTCCTTGCATTGTTATTTTCTCCATTTGTTCCTCTCCTTCCTTGAAAGTTCCTACTTATTTACTATAGCAGGTACCCGGCATGCGTTGCAATGCCATTCAAAGAAATAAATTGATTCTCCCTGCATGTCCTTTCCCGTGCATCCTCGTTCCTTTCCACCTTCCCCACCTTCCCCCGCCTTTCCTCCCTGCCGCTCTCTCTCTGGTTTCAATCCTGGGATTGGTTTGCAGCAATTTCATCTATTCGTTTCTTCCACTCTTCCCTGTCTTGTGCGGCTCTTTTGAAGTCTGCATATGATAAGCAGCGCACGTCCACCAGCAGGTCCTCCAGGTACTCTCGGCGTGGGCGTCCCCTAGCGTTTGTCCCCTCGGTCATACCCTCCATTATGGCATGCAAGAGGCCTTCTTGTCTTATTGCATGGCCGATCCATCTTGCGCGCCTTTCGGACAAGATCCTGAGCAGGTGCCTTCCTCCTTCGATTCTTTGGAGAACCTCCTCATTTGTGATGTGGTCTCTCCAGGAAATTTCTAATAGTCTTCTATAGGACCACATCTCTTCTTCTACCGTCACTCTACTCAAATTCTACAGTGATTTCAAGTGTCTTTTCGATAAAGTGACAGTTGCTGTGAACTCCAGTGTTTATTTGTGTTAAGAACTGTGACTGCTTATTACAAAACTTTCACTGCCTATTCCAAATAACAGTGAAACATCATCAACATGAACAACATATGCCAAGAATGTTCCGAACCTACACTTTCTGCAGAGTCTATTTTTGTGTGCATAACCTGCAAGGAGACATTTCATCTGCAATGTGGAGGTGTAGCGGAAACTACCTACCGTCGCCTCTCTAAGGAGCGGCGTGCCCTCATAAAATGTAAACAATGCATTTGTGTCACACCGACTGTCAAACCCAGCGGCAGTTCACTTATTGATAGTGAACTACTCTCTAAACTCCTCGAACAAAACACGCAGATTCTTGCCACTCTAGCGGGGATGAGCAAGCAATATGAGGAGATTCTCCTTCGCGTCCATGAGCTTGAGGACACTAATAACAAACTGGAGAAAAAAAACACCAGCCTCGAAGCAAGAATTGAAGTGTTAGAAAATCACATGGAGCAAATCGATAGGCAAAATAGGTCTAAAAACGTAGAAATCAGGGGGGGTCCCAGAAAATAACGGGGAAAACTTGAAAAATCTTATATCCAACATCAAAAAAACTACTAATTCAAACGTGGAAATGAACAAGATTGACGCAGCTTACCGCATCTCCCAAAAAATACCTAAAGATCAATGCAGGCCCATAATCATATCATTTAAAACCAGTATCGACCGTGATGTTTTCCTGACAGACATAAAAAAGTTCAACAAAGAAGCAAACAATAGAGAGGAAAAACTCAACACCACCCTCGTCGGAATTGCAGGACCTCGCTCCCACATATACGTCTCGGAACACCTTACGTTTCGTGCGAAACACTTGTGGTTCCTTGCACGTAAGGCTACACGGGAAAACTTATTTAAATTCGCCTGGACCCGTGGAGGGCAAGTGTACGTCCGCAAAGAAATTGGGACACCAGTCATTATTATCAATGACAAAAACAAACACCTCTTATCTCCCTCACTCAATAACTTGTAAAAAAACTGTAACTATTGTACTTATGTTTATATATTTTTTATTTTACCCAAAAATCATTAACATCACTATTTTATCTATTAAACTCAACCTATTATATGAACCAGAAGGGCACAGGTATATGGCGACAGGGGAATTTAAATTATTTAATTTGTATTTTTCTAGTTTTCTTTTATATCTTTACACAAACACTCCATTTAGTTTTAACATTAACAAATATAAATCTTGTACTATGTATCTTCAATTCGTAGTTACAATATATACCTGCTATAATTATATAAAATACTTGCAACAACTAAATCCTTATAGCACTTGTGTACTTTACATGCTTGTGCTTATGTTTTATATTCTTATGTTTTATACTCCTTATATGCTTATGCTCTATATGCTCGTGATATATACTCGCAACAAATATATGCATACTTTGTATACTTATGCTTGTGTTATACATGTTAAATATCCGCAACGACCAAATACATATATCACTGGTATACTTTATATGCTTATGTTTTATTTTCTTTATATGCTTGCGTTTTATAATCTTTTTAAGCTTATGTTTTATTTTCTTTGTATGCTCATATTTCATATTCTTATGTTATTTATTATTTATATGTTTATGTCATACATTCGCAGAAACTATAAGTACACTTTATACACCTATACTTATACTATAAATACTTTATATGCTTATGTTAAACATTCTCAACAACTAAATTCTTATATCACTTACATACTTTTTTTGCTTATGCTGATGTTTTATACTATTTATAAGCCTATGTTTTATTTACTTAATATTCTTTATATGCCTATATTTTATGTTCTATATATGCTTGTGCTACATATTTTGTATACGCTGATGTTATATTTTCGCAACAACTATATGTGTACCTTATATACCTATGTTTATGTTGTACATACTATACATACTTTACATACATACTTTTATTTTATATTCTATATACGCTCGTATCATATATTATCTATACGCTTATATTATATTTTTCGTAACAACTATTTGTATACCTTATATACCTATTGTGTTATATATACTATATATGCTTATATTATAAATTCACAACAACAAAAACCATATTTCACAAAGCTTACACTATATTCTTATGCTTATGTCATATATTCATTATGTGCTTATATTATATATTCACAACAACTATATTTACACTTTATATATTTATGTATATTTTATATATTTATATCAACTAAATCTCTATCTCATAAACGTACCAATGTCACTACAACTTGGTTGTTAATAATTTATGCAAAACAAAAAACCAGAAAATGGAAGACATAGCAGATTTAATAGATAACACAACACAAATCCCATGTATATCTACCAATGATTCCGAAGTAGTACGTCAATTATTATTAACTAATTCAACCCTTACGATATTCTCTATGAACATAAGAAGTATAAACAAAAATTTTGATGAACTTCTTATTCTCCTCACTAATCTTGTCTCAGATTTTGATATAATTGTCTTGAGTGAATGCTGGATTCAAGGAAATTTCATCCCTAAAACGATAAGAAACTACAATCACTATAATACTCTACACAACCAAACTCAGAACGACGGAGTCATTGTATACATTAAAAATCATATCTCTCACTCAGTAAAAGAGATCAAAATTAAATATGCAAACTGTCTACAAATTCAAATTGATAATCATATAACACTTCTTACAATGTACAGATCTCCGAATACACATAACATAGCCCCATTCATACATTCACTGCAAGAAATTTTATCAAACATTGAACACCGCCAAAACACCTTTATAATAGGTGATCTTAACATAAATATAATTAATAAAATGCACCCTCAAGCAAATGAATACCTAAACGCACTAACTTTATTAGGATATTTTCCAGCTGTTACAGCACCAACTAGAGAATCAGACTCAAACACTAGCAGTTGTATAGATCATGTATTTGTTAAGAGTGAATTAGACACCAAATCCATTGTCTATCAATCAACTGTTACAGATCACTATTCAATCATCACTTCTCTCTCGCATAAAAATCATAAATCACCACAAAATACTTCCCCTCAAGAAAAGATCTCATATGAAACTCTCCTAAACAGTGTCTCTAAAGAAAACTGGGAACTTATCTATTCTTGTACCGATGTCACCTCTGCATGTGAATTATTTATAAATACCCTACGTAACCACTTAACCGATGCTACATCATACACAAAAAGTAAAAATAAACGATCTGACACAAAACTCAAACCATGGATCACTGCAGGAATTCTCTACTGTATCAGAAAGCGCGATAAGATTCATAACTTCTGTAGAAAAAATCCCCACGATTATGAATCTCTCTTATTCTACAAACGTTACAGAAATAACTGCAAAAAAATAATTGACAGTGTTAAAAGAGATTACTACCATAAACAAATCAGTGAAGCTACCGGTGATAATAAAAAAATTTGGAATATCGTTAAAGATATAGCCAATATTAATAAAACCAATACACCCATTGTTAAGATTAACATCGAAGATCAAATATTACATGTCAATTCCGACCCCGAAAAAATTTCCGACCATTTCAATCAATTTTTCTCCAATATTGGATCTAACTTAGCAAAAAATATTTTAGACAGACACAACGTCTCGGACAAAGATCTTGCAAACAATATACCCCTCACTAATCTTAGCTATAACCCTTTCCAATTCACTCCCACTACTGACACAGAAATTTTAGAACTAATCTCATCCCTTAAAAACAGTAACTCTGTAGGTATAGATCACATTTCAACAAAAATCATCAAACATATCCAAAAATATATAGCCTCACCTCTGAAACATATAATCAATCTAAGCTTTAAAACTGGTGTATTTCCTAACTCCTTAAAACAGGCCACAATAATCCCAATATTCAAATCAGGAGACAAACTATCTGTAAATAACTATCGACCGATATCTTTACTTAGCACAATATCTAAAATCATAGAAAAAGCGGTGAAGAATAGACTCTACAAGTTCCTTGAAGAGAACAAAATATTATCGGACAACCAATATGGTTTCCGCAAAGGTAGGAGTACCTCAGATGCAATAGCCGCCCTCACAAAAATAGTTTCTTTTAATCTTGACCTTGGTCGAAAACCGCTTGCTGTTTTCCTCGATCTCTCAAAAGCATTTGATACGGTCTCCCATCCCTTACTGCTTAAAAAACTTCAACAGATCGGAATAACTGGGATACCCTACACATGGTTCGAAAACTACCTAACAAACCGAACTCAACAAACTCTTATCCAGTCTGACAAAATAAATAAAAGCAAAAAATTATCCATGTCTTACGGTGTACCGCAAGGCAGTGTACTAGGACCACTCTTATTTCTTTTATACATCAACACACTATGTACCATGGATATTGGAGGTAAGATTTTATCATTTGCCGACGATACAGTCTTAATATTCGAAGATGAAACATGGCAAGCAGTTATTAATAAAACTAATAATGGCCTAATAAAAGTGAGGCATTGGCTTGACACAAATCTCCTTACACTCAATATTGACAAAACACAATATATGACGTTTTCCATACGCAAACATAATTTTCCCAACAACTGCCCTAAACCAATAATTCACTCGTGTTCACTAAACATGCACCCACACCCACCCGGAACCCCACCTATTACAAATTGCACGTGTCCTACCCTTAAATCATCTAAGGAAGTTAAATATCTGGGCATAATCATAGATGACCAACTACGTTGGGAAGCACACATAAGTGACACAGTGAAAAGACTCCGTAAGCTCTGCCATATATTCTGCTCTCTTAGATCCATCTTAGACCTAAAAACCCTTAGAAGCGTATATTTTGCCCTTTTTCAATCCATTGCAACTTACGGTATTTTGGGATGGGGTGGTTGCACAGAATCCGTCATTAATCCAATAATTACAGTTCAAAAACTAATACTGAGAATCATATTTAAATGCCAACCTACCCACCCCTCTAATGTGCTATTTACTAAATTTAAGGTCTTAGATATTCGCCAACTATTCACTAAGACAAGTCTATCCTACGTACGGAAAAATAACCTACTGGTGGCTCCACAACATCAAGCCAAAACCCGCTTTTCATCAAATCTGGGATGCATGGTTCCAAAAACTAGAACCACATTCGCTCACCGACAATTTTGGTTCATTGCCCCCAAAATATACAATGCATTGAGCACCGATATAAAATCAAGTATTACCATACCTCTTTTTACTATTCGTGTTCAAAATTGGATATTCGAAAGGGGACGAGATTTCTTTAAAGAATATCTGACTTCCTAACCATTATAAAGGATAAGAAAATAATTAAATTAACTAAATAAAATATCATACTTCACATCTTTTTCTAACCTGACTTCACTGAAATCTAATCTAACCTAAATATATACTCTTCTAGGTGATTAATTACCTACCTTGACAAACCTCCAGAAAAAAAATTTAGCTTTCATTAAAAAAAAAAAAAATTATAGATTAACATATTTAAATCTTACTTCTTAGTATTTTATATTTTTATATAGTTATATTTTAGTATTTTATATAGTTATAAGTTTATATTTTAGTATTTTATTTTTTATGTATATTTTATATAGTATTTTATTTTTAACTTCTTTCAAACATTTTCTTTTTTATAATTATATATATATATGTATATATGTGTATGTGTATGTAAGTGTATATATATATATATATATATATATATGTATGTATATATATGTATGTATGTGTGTTTGTATGTATTTGTATGTGCATACATATACATATATCTTGTTATATTTTACCTTAAATATTTTTATCTTTTTTTTTTCTCTTGTTTCTAATATCTTATAATTTCTATTTCAAACCTATATTTTGTTCTAGTTCACACATTGTATAATTTATATCATGTATGATTACCTTAACACGGGCATTAGCCTAGTATGGTAATCAAGAAAAAAACATAAAAGTGTATTTTCAAAAATTGTATGAAATAAAAAAAAAAAAAAAAAAAAAAAAAAAAAAAAAAAATCTCAAAAGCCTCTAGTCTCCGTTTATCTCTTTCGGATAGGCACCATGTTTCGCAGCCGTACATCAAGATACTCCATACATAGGTCTTGATGAGGAGTATTCTCAGTTTCAGGTCTATATTATTTGATTCTATTATTTTCGACCTTTTGTTGAATGCAAGCCTAGCCTGGTGCATACGGCTGTCGACCTCGCTCTTAGACCGACCGTCCCATGTGATTTTGCTCCCGAGGTAGACAAACTCCTTGGTGTTCTTTAGTGGAACTCCTGACATCTGACATCCCTGCCGCTAAAATATATGAAATACACACTTTTTCATTTATAAAAAATTCTTAATGCCAGAGCTTACCATTATATACAGCCTATGTTACTCGCTGAGAATGTAGCTTTCTATTGATGAAAGAATTTTTCAAATCGGTTCAGTGGTTTCGAGCCTATTTAATGCAAATAAACAACCGAGTCTTTCCTCTTTATAGCATAGAGAAACAAAAAGAAGAAGATGTTGACTACCTACTTGGTACACATACACAATATCGCACGAAAATCGAAAATTACCCACATTAATCAGTTGAAAAATCGTCGTGAAATCGTTCACATCTCGTTGTTGAAATCTCGCTTAAAATTTCATAAAATATTAATTAATATATTATTTAATTAATATATATAGTGATCACCTTTGTACCATCATCGTGGAAGTGCAGCCACCATCAATATATTAGCCCATGACAGCATATGAATCCAGAAAGGTAGGGACTTTCTCCTTTCCATTTGCCATTTCCTGTGATTTGACTTTAAAAAACGATGTCAATAAGGAACTCCAGTGAAAAATATTATGGCTTTAAAAAAATATATTCATACAGACCAATAAACGCTGATTCTGAATATATCAGTTTTATTCATAATATTAAACGTAGAGTTCGTAAAAAAATAATAAAAAGTGCATTTTTTAACGTCTCGTTAAAATACACTGTAAAGTTGGTACGATTGAATGGTTAGTGCTGACGTCACGCGTCACCAGTCATTGTATCACATTGTAAAGAAATCAATTGAAATGTAGGTATGGCGCAAGTCATCAGTATTAACTACATTTCATGTTATTCTTTATTTCGTACTGTTTATAGAGATTTAGTTGTTGTGTTTATTGAAACAATATTTAAGCCTAAATAATTCAGTATCAAAAATAGAGGTATCTCTATTATTTAAAATATTGAAAAACTACTGCATAAAATAAATAGTAATGCTTCTTCTAAGGAGAATACTTCGAACAACTGAACAAAGGATTTCAAAATGGCGGCAGTAGATCAGCTGATTGCCCACTCCCATACTAATTTTTCAGGAGTGATGACGTCACACGATTTATCATATTTCCGGTGGTTTTCGAGGGTCTTGAAAAATTAAAACTTTGACAATTATTTTAACTATTGAAACTAATTCTAAAAATAAAAATAAAAATGCAGTTATTTAAGTTAGAAGGTCATTATTCATAAAAAAAATAAAAAAAAATGGACTGGAGTTCTCTATTGTCTTGTCTCGTACAAATATAGATTTACAGTCCACACTTCTTTATCCCAGTAATGCTGCATCTCTTTCTTAAACACTAAATAATAGTGAGACAAAAGATGTACTCATGTCTGCTTACTCAAAAGGAAATAAATCAGAGTGTGCAATTTATACGTGAAAACTAAAGTAGACCAGAGTGAGGAGACCATGAGGCACTTTTTTATCAATGTGAAGGAAGATTTTCTCCATATTTTTGTCGTCGAATTCCAGTGCACCCTTTCCTATACATTTGGTAATTTTGTTAGTATTTGTGTTTTCTTCTTCGATGTCGCTAGATGTCGCCTTTTTATATTTTCTTCGACTGTTCATTTTGGATTGGTTTGGAAATTAAATATTGATTTTACGAAAATAAAAATGCTTATTTTTTATTTAATATGATTTGATCATTGGTACTCTCTGAATGTCTGGCCTGAAAGTTCGTCATTCGCTTTATACCACGGGACTAAAGGAGGCCTGCGTGGGACCGTAAATTTATCGTATCATATTAAAACCGAGTACCCGTGCAATAAACAAATATTTTATTGCTTTCTCATTTTCTCCCAGGCTAAATCCTGTAGATGTATATATTTATAGCTTTTTAGTGTCGCTCAATTCCATTTCATCGAGTGCTTAAATAGTTTTGCAAGTAAAAAATTAATAATTTTCTTGCCTCTCCACTTGCCGTGCCATTGCCGTGGGAATTATAAAAGCAGCCATTGTACGTAGCTAGCCAAATCTGCGAGCTCAACCATGCATTATGGGAAAGGAATGAAGCAATCACAAACGGCGCGAAACGTTATTTGTGGTTGCTTCGTTCCTTTCCCATAATTCGTGGTTTTGATCGCGTCCCGTTTGGCAAACGATATATCACTTCAGGTTTGTGAACTAACACAAAAACAAATAAAAATACACGATTTTTCTTCGAATACGTATCGCCTTTCTCAGACTTATTTCAAGTTCGATGTTTTCTGATTTTCATTTCCCTGCCGACAGGTGTGTGCTACCCGGGGTGAACTGAACGCTGGCTGTCGTTCATCATTTCTCCACGTATTATAATCCAATTTGTAGGGTGGGGTAGACTGATGACGTGTGATTTGCTCCACAGAAATACCTCTTTGTCTCCGCCCTTCTTTGATTTGCGGTTTCGCTGGAAAGAGGAATACAAGTCCCTTTGAATAAAAGTAGTTTTCTTTAAATCTCATATTAATTTAGGTTGTTTGTGCACGAGTAAGGAAATAATGTGAAATATTAATTTTTTGGAGTGGATTTTATTTAGTTATAACATTTGACATTTGACATCTAATACATAATATTTTATTTTCTAAGACTACTAAAATATTATTTACTAGAGTCAGTCAAATAAGAGTAGAAAATATAAAAAAATTAAACTACAAAGTTTGTAGGCTGGCAACACCAATTTACTTGTCAAATATTCTTTTAAAGTGCAATCACACTAAAAATGCAGAACACCGTATACACATTTAAAAATACATTTTTTGTTCCTAAAAAAAAATTAAAGCACTTTTGTTAAGGTACTTACCTATTTAATAACATAAATTTGATCAAATTTTGTTCTACAAAGTGATCGGCTTCCGGTATATTTAACACAAATTTGAATTTAACAGTAGACAGAAAGGAAGAATAATTAATGGTGTGTTTAGTTACACTACTTTTAGATCTGAATGAGTTAAATATATTCAGATCTAAAATTAGAGACATGATCTAAAGCTTGTACAACGCTAGTAGGTACTTAAGCTAATATTAAATAAATATGAGCAATTTCTAAACTGTGCTTTATATTTTATTACAATGTCGTTATTCTTCAGTATGTTAACATAAAATTGTAAAGATATAATAATAATGCACCTATGTGCAATTCTAATCTCAGATCAGTGGAATGAATAAAATATTTTTTTCACTTTTATATTAAAAAGTAGGTCTTTTTAATTAAAATGTAGGTTACACAGCTTTGGATTAACACCATGATTATATTTTTAGTATTGCCATTTGAACGACAGTGGCGCCCTCCTATGTTTTCTACTCTTATTTGACAGACTGTACCTAACTAATTAACCATCACGCCGTTTCCCCACAGGGGTAGGCAGAGAGGACGGACCGCCAAATAACTCGATCTTGGCACACACTCCTTGCCTCATTCACATTCATACATCGTCTCATACATGCTCTTCTATTATTCCGACTCTTCACATGGCCCGACTCAAGTATCTGATTCACTTGGTCGTGCCATGTCTTCCTCGGGCGTCCCCTACTTCTTCTACCATTCACATTTGCGTCATTTATTCTCCTTACACTCCTTTTTTCGTTCATTCGCCCTACATGCCCAAACCATCTGAGCGTCCTTTCATAATCTTACTCATTACACTTACATCAGCCTTGCATTCTTCGCGGATCTCCACATTTCTCACACGATCGTACATGGTTTTACCACCTATATTTACTATCTACTTAGAGGGCATACATTAATTACGTGAGCAGTTTTTCTTCCAATATAGACCCCTTACCCCCTTGGTGAGATAAATCTGGGCCACTTCGTATATTCTTTTCAAGTGACGTAAGATTTTACTGGACCCCCCTCCCCCTCTTTGAGCTCACGCAATTAATGTATGCCCCCTTACTAATATTTGGACTTCACAACATTGAGACGTAATCCACGAAAAACTGCAAGACTTTTAGATTCCTTAAGATTTATAGGGAGTTCATTGAACATTTTAAAACCTTCATGATAGCCTAAAATCGTTGCAGTTTCTCGTAGGATAACAATGAACTGTACTATTAATTCTTACATAATTCAACATTATAATCTGGTAACATTTTATATTTTAACTTATAAATAAACACCAGGGTAAATAATAGTTGCCACACACTTAAAATATGAGTTGGCGTTGCATGGTTTTTATTCTAGTATAACTGCTATAGCACAATAAGGACCTCAGGCCTCTGTGCTGAATTATTTACATTATTTTGTTTTTCTAGAAAGATTACACTTGTATAGTAATTCAGGTGTGATACTACAGTGGTGTGATTCCTATGTGATCCGTAACATGACTCAAGTTCAATGAACTATATATTTTTTTCTTCAGGGCGTCTTGTGGGGAACTAATGAAAAAAAAAACAGTAGAATCACTGTAAAAAACTGTAGAATCAGTCTAAGAAGCAGTAGAATCAGAAACAATGTAATACTGTTAGGAATCTTAGGGCTGTTGCGGGATAAGAGGGAACTACAGGCGGTTGTTCCAAATTATTATACAACCAATTTGAACTACTTCGTATATACGAGTATCACGCAAAAATGCTTTTTAACCCGATTTGCCTGTCCGTGGACATATTTATATAATGATTTTAAGATTTTATTTATGTATTTAATAACAACTTTATAATTACACCTAAGCGATAATTGCATGTCACAGTTAAAAACAAGCATTAAAAATTACTAGAAATAATAATAAAAAAAAAACCAATTAATTGTGGCATTTAATCGTTCAAAGACATCATAGAGCATAAAATGAATGTAAATTCTTGAAAGATGTAAAAGTAAGAGATACAAGTAGATAAAAAATATAATATATATGTATAAGTAGGATTTACTTTTAATTAATATTTCATTGAATAAGAAGATAGTACACTAATAAATCTAAACGAACATTGAAAAAGAACAAGATACCGAAAAATAAAAAAAATATAACAGTAAAGAGAGTTATTCCAATAAAAATTGAATATTTACGTAGACTTTTAAAAAAAGGTCAACCGGTGTCGCATATAAATAACATCGGATATGTTTATCCGATACACTATTCTTACACTCTAAACCAGTTCTTTGAACATTTGTGATCATTAAAAAAGGTAGCTGCCAAAAATACGAAAAAAAATTAGTCGAAGATAATATTCAAAATTAATAGGTTAATTAGTTTTAACAACGTTTATTGTTAAAAAAAACAACATGGTTCAGTTTTAAAATAACACCTATTTATTTATTTATTTTAGGAGAATCAACAGTTTACTATTTGATTAATTTATACATTTTAATTTACCTTCCAGAGAAACCAATTATAGATTTCCTCACTATACTATTACATTGTGAATCTAGAAATTAATAATTAACTCAAACTGAAATCTCACAACAACTAAAAGATATAACATATAACAGGAGGTAGGTAGACATTATATATGTCATTAAATAAAACATCATTACATTTATGCATTTTTGTACTCATTCAATAATTTTAATACACTTCTAATAGAATTTTTATATTTACTTTCGTCACAATTGAAGATATCTATATCAGAGAAAATGTTATTATATGTTGAGAACAGTCTTATAAGGCAAGCATTTTGGTTAGAATTTGTTTTACAGTGTTTCTCTTTAAAAATATTATACGAACGTGTGTGCCGTGTAGGTACTTTAAAATCTATTCTGTTCAATAGTTCAGGACAGTCAGTTATGTTATTTGTGATTTTATATAGCAACATCGCGTCAGAAAATTGTCTGCGTACAAACAATGCATCAATTTTGAAAAAAATTGTTGCATCAAGATAATTATTAAATCGATTGTGCGATTTGTAAGAAAGGTATTTTATGTTTTTTTTCTGAATCGATTCAATTTTGTTTACATGTACTGCATAAAATGGAGACCACACAGTTGACGCAAACGACGCTTATGATGTAAGCACAGTTTTTTTTAACAATAAACGTGGTTAAAATCAAGTAATCTATTAATTTTTCATTAAAATGGTACCACAAAATAAGTTTGCAGTGTTTGAAGAAAGTAATATTGTCAATTCTGAATATGAAATATGAGATTGACAAAAGTGACTTAAAATAAGAGGTCTCAATGACAGAGTTCATTGAGGCGCTCGTTCCGATAAGATGAGAGATCCTGGGTTCGAGTCCCAGTTGCGACGGTTGCATTTTATTTTTCTGTGTTCTTTTTTATGTTTTGGTTCTAAACCAAAATATAAAAAAGATATATTATATAATGTTTATTACATTGATGGGAATACGAATATGGGAACATGGGCGGAAAATGGGAACTTGCTTCAAAAAATATCTCGATTTGTGCACCAAAAAAACCACATATATTTGTTGTTTTATTACTTTTCAATAAATATTTCATAAATATTTTATACTTACAATGTATTTCAAATTTTGTATTTAAGTTTTCAATAATTATTAATTATTTGTTAATTATTAATTATTTCAATAATTTATTTAAGTTATGTATAAACTAGCTTTTTCCCGCGGGTTCGCTCGCACGGTATTAGGGGGGGTTCCCACTCCGCCTCTTCCACCTTCCCCCCATCCCTCCCATCTCCCTCCACCTCACTCCACCCCTCCCCCCACTCCTCCCTAACCTTCTCCCTCCCCCCTCCACCCCCTCTGCCTCCACCACCTCTCCCACCCTTCCCCCCCTTTCCCCCCTCCCTCCCCATATCAATAAAGAATTATAGATATCTTACTAATCGTGCCACCTATTGCAACTTTTTTATACAAATTTCATAATGCCAGAGCTCTGAGCTATAGACTATATCTTATTCTGAGGTATGAGCCAAATTATTGTAAAGTTTCATTAAGATGAATATATACGTGAAATCCTATTTAGATACTATTTTGATTAATCTTTACGACGAATCGGCTTACAGTATGAACATCAAAAAATATGCTACGGATAAATTGAAGCTTTAACTACTTTATCTATGTATTGGAATTACAATAAAATTATTATTTACGTAACAAAAGATATAAGCGTAAACCACTAAAAAAAATGTTTTCTCATGACTTAACTATGAAGTAATGTAAGTAACAATTTTAAAAAAATACCCCTTTACGGCTAAGACTATTTTTGACTTTATCTATGTTCTAACTTTTTTTCGTTCTTATAAAATTATGCACAAAATAAATAAAAACCACTTTTTCGCTTACTAGCCTCGTGCAAAAAGACGCTAGATTTTAAAATTTTGCAGGCATGAGATTCGACATATTTCTAGCGTTTATATTCCTCTTAAAATCCATTCAGCAGTTTTTGCGTGAAAGAGTAATAAACATACATACATACATACATCCATACAAACTTTCGCATTTATAATTTTAGTAGGATAATACTTAGGTACATTGTTTTTCATGTGTTTGCTTCTGTGAAAATGCAAACGTGATTAGATACTGCAGACACATTAGTCTAGGGATATTTATATTTTAATTTGTTTTATATTACCCACAAAAATGTTCTATAAATATCCTGTTTGTGTCTCAAATAAATAAATAAAAATAAAAACAACAACCTTCAAAAGTTATTATATATATAAAAGAGAGTTATTCTATTAAAAAATAAATAAATATTGAATGAAAAGATTTGATAGCATATCCTTGTTGTACCTATATTCCGTGGAGTTAAATAGATCCGCCACATCTGCGAATCAGTAGCGGTAAAAACATATTAAAAATAATTCTAACATGTTATTTTTTCAACGTCTAACTCTTTCCCCCAGTTTCATGTTTATTTTTCTGCAATCTCAGCCCTCGAGGGTTCGCTCGCGCAGAAAGCGCAGAATACATAATCTGCTGTGGTAAGCATACATATTTCTCCCTAAACGCTGGCTGTTGCCTCGGAATGTTCGCTAATAGAACCTTTTGTCGATTTTCTTTACTTCTGACTGCGACAATCCGACGAACGTACGAAGAACAGCGCGATTATTTTTGGTTTGTTTACCTTTGGTGTTGCTGTTTAGCACATGAACACTTTGTAAGGTGTATCAATGTGTTTGGGGTAGGTTTTTATTGCCTTGGCTCTTTGAACTCTCTCATAGACGCTTTGATGATATCTGCTGGCGCCTTATCGACAATAATCGTTACCGCCTCTCATTCTTTAGAGCTATTTGTATAGAAATCATATTCCACTATACAGGACTGTTTTGGTTTTATTTTTATAAGGACTTTTGGCGGTTACATTGTGAAATCATTTCAACAACCACCGGAATATCATTAACAATTTTTTTTTATATTGTACAACAGATTTTTATCCAATTACTGTACAATTTTCTCATTTTGACAGTCTTAACACCTAGGAAGATGATTATTATACAAAAAAATCTTAATGCTATCTAACGAAGAGTTATATATATCTAATGTTTCCGATATTTCGTTCAACAGCACCATTCATCTTGTTATGCTATGCTGTGCTAGAACATCTGTTCTGCCGTATGGTATTTTGAACAAGTCGTGTCGACGACTACGGCTGAAATTTTCAGGCACGTATAAGCCATAACATTCCAAGAGGAATGGGCTGTCAATACGATTATGGATTATGTTAAAACTAAGAATTGCAAGATTTGCATAACGTCTAGTTTCCAAGCTAAATCTATTTGTTGCCTCAAGTAATTCCATATGGTGCATGAATCTCGGATACGTTCCATGCATCCGCATATAGACATACCTAAGGAACTTTTTCTGAATTTGTTCTAGCATATTAATATACTTCGCTTGGTGCGGAGTCCACACACCACTGGCATACTCCAGCTTACTTCTTATGACTCCATCAAACATGGCTATCATTGCATCTGGGTCATCAAATTGCTTACATATTCTGATGATGAAACCCAGGAGTTTGTAGCATGCTGGAGTGAGCCGTGATATATGATCCGGGAATGTCAGTTTGGGATCAAAGACGATACCGAGATCTTTAAAGCTATTGACTCGGCACAAGAAAGAAAGAAAGACAAAAAGAAAGACAAACATTCCCGGGTTACGAATAGAATATTTGAATATCTCCTACTACCACCACAATACGCGGAAATGTTGCTTCTGTTCTATTTTGTCTTATGTATTTTAAATTCATTTAACCTCATGTTAATGAAAAAATTATATTAAAAAAAATCATCTTGTCTTAACATTCAACTTGGGTTCCCATTTGTTGTATCGTCAAACATTACACATTTAATATCTTCCAATTGTCTTTTGTTCCATTTAACTTTATGTTAATACAAAATTTACAATTTAGAAAAAAAATCGGTCTTGTCTGTAACACGACAAGACCGATTCTTTTTGTCTATTATGATATTATATTGATATTATATAACATTAAATTTGGGTTTTCGATTGAAAACTCTGAAATAAATAAACATTTTGTTACATAAAAGTATTTGTAACAAGGTGTGTGCTCCCTCTTATACACACTTAATTTATGGTTTCGGTGTGTGGCACCTCTAGTGCTTGTCCATTGACATTTAGGCATTGGTAATATTGCGAGCCCAGCAATATTTTGGAATGCAACAGTTGTTGATCCTGCATAGATTCAAATAAGCAAATTTGAAAAGAAAGCACGCCATTGTGAGTGGTTTGGTATATTTATGACACCATTCTTTGTGGTTCGCCGGATGCCGGATGATTCTTGATTGGCATCAAGAATCATCTCTTCTGGAGGAACCTTTTGGGAGCCATTTCTCTGGAGTCCTGCCCTTTTCACGACGTGAGATTCGTTGCACAAAAGAAGATTTCATCATGCGTCATTTCAACTTACCACGGTATCAACATGAACTATTTAAACCTAAGCAAGCCCAAGCCGGGCAGCCTTAGCTTCAGGATGTCACTTTTTTAGTTTAATATATATTTTGTGTTTCTAATGCCTTCTTTTCTTTGAAATTCTTTATCCTATTCCTTACATCTGCCATGCGAGTCATTTTTGCTCATAATAATCTACCTTGTACTTTGTTGCCTCCTACAGTAACAATTTTGTATTTACAAATGAGACTTGTTTATTATATTTTGAATTTATCAAATATTTTATTTTGTTAAATATCGATATTAAGTTATTAAATATCAATCAATCTTAAAATTTATTTATTCTGAAATATATAATTATTTATTTACATTAAATCTTCACGAAAAAAAAGTTTTCCCATTATTATAAATCATATATTTAATAAAAAAAATTTAAACAACATTTTTTTTAAAACATGTAAAGATATTTTAGTTCCTTTTTGTGAGCGGCTATCTTTTTCATTATTTTTTTTTACATGAGTTCCACAATATCATCTTTGGAGATGCTGCATGGAGGGTTTTTTTGAGGAAACGAAGGAGAGGAGAGTTCTGGGAAGAAAGGGGTTTAAGGAGTGGGTAAGAATCTGGAGTTCAGTATGTCCTGGTCATCCGCCTCCAAGACCTAGACAAATCTCACCCATGAACCCGGGCACCCCTGCTAAATCACCAAACGTAGCGAACCACTTGGGGTGACCTATGGCAGAGATGTTGGTTGTCCAATAAAGGTTTCCGGGGCGGCGGTACCCATTTCCGCCTCCCAAACTCTAGTTTGTGCCAAGGCTTAAAATATTGGAGACATGTCCTTGCTAGGGATGGAAAATGGGAACCCACCTCCTTAATAAGGGGGGTCAGGATACCTAATAGCAATAAGAACAATAAAATTAATTTCATAAACTATTTCCTTCGTCCTTTGTCGGTCCACCATACATTAAATTAATATAGGTTTTACTAACGTTTATTGTCGCAGAACTTGTCCCAACTTAATCAGGAGTCTTTAGGAGGAAAAGGTGAAACCCCCCCCCCCACCAAATGCTTGTCAAAACGAAACCTCCATTCTTTTTTGTTTTAAATGGCGACATGTTTTATGTTCCCAATTTGCAATGCTGTAAATTATTCCAGAACTTGAGCCGTTTACGAGACGCTTAAGACTGACGTTAAAAAGGCGCCAGGAATTAGGGGGACGAAACTTAGAAAAAGGTTTAAATTAATTATTTTAGGGCGTTGTTAACAATGTTTCAAGGGTGGACATAAAGGCATATATTGGAGACGTCGTGTTTTCGAGATATTTTCGTTATATTTATTGCTCATTTTATCTAGAAACCGCTTCCCGTTATTAAAAAAAACACATAAAGTAGGAAGGCACTTATATATTTTTAACATAATGCTGTGTTGTTATTAATGTTCAGCGATGTTCTGTTTTCTCTCCTTTAATTAATCAATGCTTCGAAGAGTCTAACGGCGGAATTACATTTGTCTGTCGTGTCGTGTCGTGACGCGTCAGAATGGTATCGGTTTCATGCTTTAGTACGGTGACGCTTATATTAGTCTGTCGTGTCGTGATGCGTTCTGTCGTGTCGCAACAAAAGCTATCTCGATTTTCGTCTGAGCCGTGAAGGTGAGGGGCGCGGGGACGGCCTTGGTATATCAGGCTAGCGTGTACGCGTGCTGTGTTGTAACGCGCGAGCCACTTACAAGGAGTCAGAACACGACTTATAGATGTGAACGCTAGCCATTACGTGAGAGCACATCACGACACGACACGGCAGACAAGTTTAACTCCACCATAACAGTGTAATTTACCACAGACTTCTTAGACTCGTTATATATGAAGTCTGAAGTCCCCGGCTACGCCCGGGGTTAACACAAAGTTTTCGAAATCAAATGTAAACAGTAGCCTTCCTCTTGTTTTGAAGGTCACATGTGCAAAGTTTCATCAACCTCAGCATAACACTGTAGATTTGCATACAAATCAAATCAAACCCGGCCCCTCTGGTTGCCCATCACATACAGATATTTTCATTTGTATATTTTGTATTTCAACCAATTTACACAAAACCTTGACAAATTATACATACACCTCATAAATTACTCTATCTATTGGTGAAAACTATTAGTCTATGATAATAAAATAATTAAAATGTTACATCTACCGCCATCTAGGATTAATTAATGGAAGCTTAGTGAACCTACATGCTTTTGTTTTACGAAAATAAATTCCTTCTGTTCAAATCCAATAACCGCGTTTCATTAGGTTATGGGCCCAGTAGCTATAACTCCCGTTAAATTAACGTTTTCTTGCTTAAAATTACTTTTAAATGGACAATAGACGCATGAAAATCCGTTCAGTTGTTTTTGAGTTTATCGCGAACCGACAGACAGAAGGACTTTAATTTATAATACGTAGAAAAGATTACCATCAATAACATAAACGGGGCGCGTTCGGAGTATATTTAGAAATACGTCAAACATATATGTTATAAACATGTTCATGAGCCACCCACAACGTTCATTTTCCATTAAAGTGTTTTTTTCAAAATTAGAACGGATTTAGAAGAATTCAGACAAGTGATAAAGTACAGTTTGTCAAATAAGAGTAGAAAATATATGAGGGCGCCACTGTTGATCAAATGGCAATACTAAACACATAACTCATGGTGTTAAAGTAAAGCTGTGTAACCTACATTTTTATAAAAAAATTAAAAAGGCATAATAGTGGAAAAAATATTTTTTCATTGCAGTATAGATTCCCGCCGATCTCAAAATTAGAATTGCATATAGGTATATTATTATTATACCTTTGCAATTTTGTGTTAACATAATGAAGAATAACTATAATGTACTAAAATATAAAGCACAGTTTAGAAATTGCTCACATTTATATAAAACTAGATAAAGTACCTAGCGTTGCCTGGGCTTAGATCATGTCTCTAATTTTAGATCTGAATATATTTAACTCATTCAAATCTAAAAGTAGTGTAACTAAAGTTACCATTAGTGATTCTTCCTTTCTATCTATTGTTAAATTCAAATTAATGTTAAATTAAATTAAGGCAAATCGCTTTATAAATCACCTTTTAATAAAATTTATGTCATGAAGAAAAAATGTTTTTTAAAATGTGGTTTACTGTGTTCGTTTAGTTTGTTAGTCGAAGTATTATGATACAGTTAAATATGACCAAAAGGGGATAGGGACGAATTAGCTCAGTGATTAGAGCAGAGTCCTGGATGCGATCGTATCTTTGTCTGTTTCAAATTTTCTTTGACAGTCGCTAATATTGTATTCAATGATAAAAATATAAAAATTTGAGGTTGTGCTCATTAATTTATTAAAAAAAAACAAATTTATTATCTCACTGTTTATTAAAATTGATGTACAAAAGGCTAAGTAAAGTGTATTTTCCTTCCTTTTATCCCACTTCGTTCGAAAAATAAAACATACGAGCAGTACTTTATTTTCCAATCTAACCTAACCTAAATCTTAATTCAATTGATGTTAAAAAATATTAACATAATTGCATTTTTCCCCTAAACTCTATTTAAAATGCTGGGTACCCGGGGGTAAAGTGCATTTACTTTGGGATGTAATTCTACATGATGGTAGGAGTAAAAAAGATTAACAACTTTTTCCGAAATTCCAACATTTTTTTCCATACAAAAAGACGTACCTACTAAAATACTTAGTGCGAGGTACGATCTTACTTGCTGAGCGCCGGCCGGGCACGATTGTGGCAACATTGCATGGCTGTGACTGATTCGTATCGTAACAGCGGAAAATAATTAAGCTAGCGGCACTATTTTTATCTAAGGTCTATTTTTATCTTTTACCACAAAACAACCCCTAAAAGTTGGAATTTCTATAAAAGTTGTTTATGATTTTTACTTACAATATCATGCAGAATCACCTCCCGAAATTAATGCACTTTACCCCCGGACACACTGTATGTGATAATTGTGTGATAACACACTTACGAATGATAATTCGTTATTCACCAACCTAATCTTACTTTGCTCGTCATCCAATTGATTAAAAAAATATTTATGTACGAGTGATAATTCGTCATTCACCAACCTAACCTAACTTTTCTCGTAAAAAAAATGACGTCAAAAATCTTAGTAAAAACGTATTTTTCCTCACTAAAATCTCTCTCCCTCTGAAAAACAATACGCACGTAGCAATACGTCTTTTATCCCATCGTTTGTGATTCATAACGAACTGGTCCTGAAGGGATAAAAATAATGATATACGAGGGGTAAAAGGGGGAAGGTAACGCGGAATCCCTAATTCACATGCCACCAGCCCTAAGGTCAACGGACCATTCGCTACATCAACGTCCGCGGTCGTTCGAGTGAGAACGGATTTTTCACGGGTCACGTGGCGTTAACAAACCATAGACACGGGGCAGTAGATATAAATAAACGGTTCCGCGACTTTTCACCCCGCGAAAAACTATCCCCAACAAAATATCTATTTAAACCTAACCTAACCTAACCTAAGACCTAACCTAACCTAAAACCTAACCTAACCCAACCTAACAAAAAAATGGGACAAAAATAATATAGACATCCTATAAAGAAATAAATTATTGTTCAAAAATAGTAAAATTGGGCAAAAATAAAACAGAAAATAAATTATTGTCTTTATTGGATGTCTTGACATCCCATTTGCGACCATTATTTTTAGATTTGGGAGGCGGAAATGGGTAACGCCGCCCCGGGAACCTTTATTGGATAACCAACACCTCTGCCATAGGTCACACTCCAAGTGGTTCACTACGTTTGGTGATTTAGCAGGGGTGCCCGGGTTCATGGGGTGAGGTTTGTCTAGGTCTTGGAGGCGAATGACCAGGACACACTGAATCCCAGATCAACGCACCCCTTAAACCCTTTTCCTTTCCAGAACTCTCCTCTCCTTCCTTTCCTTAAAAAAAACCCTCCACACATCCCCAAAGATGACATTGGCCCTGAGGGAAATTATTTTCCTCAGGTCCTCCTGTGTGGAACTCAGGTAAACAAAAAAAAAATATTTTTCTGGTTTTCTGTGTCTTGTCCTCTTTCATATTTTCGTTCAGATTATTATTGTTATTTTCTTGATGGGAATTACCTTCACATTGATGGAAATAACCATAAAAAAATTTGAAAAGAGAGTTTTTATTATAAAAATTCAATAAATTATTATTGTTCAAAAACTGTAAAATGGGACAAAAATAAAACACACATCGTGTAAAGTTAGGTGAGGTTAGGTTTTATTAGATATTTTGTTGAAGGATGTTTTGTCCTTGGGATATTTTATTACGGGATGGATGAAAAACGTGATTTAATGGACACCTTTTTCAGACTGTTAAGAGCGTTTAACCAGCCAGCGGACGAAAATCCACATTTCGTCGAAAGTTGTTCTTACGATCGTGCAGGGCGGTTACAATGAGAAAGATTAATTATTCTCAGTACCAGCTTTTTTAAATTATAACTCAATATCGAATTTATTTCAATTCAAATTAGCTTTAATTTATACCTTCATCCAAAAATGCTGAAAGGCGTGATGATAAAACTATTAAAATAATGTACTTATTGTAGTTATTTTTTGATTATAAGTATTTATCATTTTTCAAAAATGTCTAAATTTAATAAGAATGTTTAAAAAATCTGAAATATATTAGTTTGTAAGTGCGCAAATAAATACACAAACGGACCAATTTTCGCCAAGAAACACATGCACGTACATATTTTTTAATGATTTTATTGAAACTAAAATTAAAATTCTAAAACATACGTTTGCTAGATAATGTATTGATTTATTTTACTGCATGATTTTATTATTTGAAATGGGTGTGGTATAATACAAAAACTTTTTTGAAAATTGAACAAATCTGCCAACGACCTATGGAATAACCTTATTATACTAAAAATTTAAAAATTTTCTCAAAATTTATTACATACGAATGCTAGATAAAAGAACAATCTTTCGAAATCCATTTATAATTTTTTGTGGTAAAGAGTCAATACGTCTAAAAACTTTTTTGAAAATGACGTATTTCCGGTTTTCTCTGGTAATGCCCTCTTAAAGCCCCTAGTAACCGTTGAAAAAGAAGCAGAAGATGGTTTGATAGGCAGATATGTAAATACGAATGTTAGATCGAGTGCGCTAATGTTAAAAAACGATTATAATTAAACGAAAATTGTAGCAAATATATAATAAAAACGGCTTGTTTAAAATAGAGCAAAAATCTCTCCACCAATGTATAAAGTAGCACTTAATTATAAGTGCTGTTAATTTTTTCAGTGTTAAGTAACAGAATAACAGTGTCAAATATTAAATAACAGTGTTAAATAATAAAATGTGTTTTTTTCATTTTTTTCCATCGAGGGAATCGTTTACAATTATCGTTTCGATTCGGCAAATGTGCACCTATTATCTAAAAAATAACATATATTTGTTTAAGAACTTAAAAACCTAATTAATGTACTTAAGGGATTTTTTTTCTTTAAATTACGAAATATTCCCGGTTTAATCTTGAAAATCTCCTACTACCACCACAGTACGCGCAAAATGTTGCTGGTGTTGTGATGGAAAAAATAGCCGACATTTGACGACCTCCGTAGTCCAGTGGGTAAGACTCTTGACTCACAGTCCGGAGGTCGCGGGTTCAAACCCGACATGCGCAAATAAATTTTATTTGATTAATTTGTGTTATTTCACAATTAATTCATTTAAAATAATATATAGTATATTTGCGGCATGTTCCAGAGTGGAAGATACTATCAGTATCGCCCTGGTGTAAGACCACCATTCAGAATTGAAACGTTGCTTGAAAATGGCTTTAGCCGTGTTTGGTGACCAGATCTGAATAGCCAGGTACTTCCCAACCTTCCTCTTCCCCACCTCCTTCCCCTCCCCACTACCTTCAGCCTCACAACATACCCCAATTGGGGATGCCATAGTCTCAATGGCTTCAGACGGGAGCAGTTGAGATTCTTGTGCGGTTATTCACAGTAAAAAAAAAAAAAAAAGCCAGCCGAAGAATCGAATACCAACACCAACACCAAGAATCGATACCAACGCCTCAAACGTGATACCAACTCATAAACTGACCGATGATTATGAAATAACATTAAATGGATCTTTTAGAATGTTTACCATTTTTCGTAATTGTCTTTAAAAACAGTACATCATCATCATCTTCTTCCCCTTGTCCTATTCGGGTCGGGGACCCATTGCATCTACAAGGTTCCTCCATGCGTCCCTGTCTTGTTGCTGATTGTTCGGCCTCTGTCCATGGTAGCCCCATCCTCTCCTCACACAGTTTCTGGAGTTGCCTCACCCAACTGTGTCTGGGGCGGCCCACTGGACGTCTACCCCCTGGATTCGCACTCAGTATCTTCCAAAAACAGTACATATTTATTTAAATTTTTTTAGAAAAGAAATAATCTTCATATGTACGTCTTAAAAGTTTAAAAGTGCACTTATTTTCCTACAAATATTTAAATTTTTTTGAAAAGAAATAATCTTCATATACACGTCTTTAGAGTTGTACTTATTTTCCCACAAATAGTTCGATGACATAGATCGAAAGAGCAAAAAAAAACAGAGATGATTGACGTAACCATTTAAAATATTTTTGGATTTATTGTCCTTTTTAGAGCATTTTAAAATTCCGTGATCGATTTTATCATTTCAATTTGGGAGGCGGGAATGGGTACCGCCGCTCCGGGAACCTTTATTGGATAACCAACACCTTTGCCATAGGTCACCCCAAGTGGTTCGCTACGTTTGGTGATTTAGCGGGGGTGCCCGGGTTCATGGGGTGAGGTTTGTCTAGGTCTTGGAGGCGGATGACCAGGACATACTGAACCCCAGATTTCTACCCACCCCTTAAACCCTTTTCCTTCCCAGAACTCTCCTCTCCTTCCTTTCCTTAAAAAAACCCTCCACACAGCATCCCCAAAGATGACATAGGCCTCGAGGGAAATTATTTTCCTCAGGGCCTCCTGTGTGGAGCTCATATAAAAAAAACTATTATTATAATATAAAAATGAATCACTAAATTTGTTGGTAAGCGCAAATCTCGAGAGCGGCTGAACCGATTTCGCTAATTCTTTTTTTAGAATATTCCTTGAAGTTCGAGGATGGTTCTTACGGAGAGAAAAATTAATAAAATTGTGCAGAAAATTAGATAATAACAGAAAACATCGCACGTTTGACAGTTCGCGTGTTAGAGAATGACATTTTGCAAAACAATGAATGATTGTTCAATCAGGATTCTATTTTTGAAAAGTTGAAAAATTTATTTAAAGTAGTTACTCCCCTAATAGTTTAAATCGAATCAATATTTTTAGATATTTGAAATAGGTATCTATGTTAGGTACCAAATTTAATATACACGAAAAATGGAAATTTTGAATAAAAATTGTAAAAGGAGGCACGCGGGCTGTTTAAAAACTGAATGTACTGGGATTGAATATATGGAACGCGGGAGGAGGGTTGGCGGGAGGGGGGTTGGCGGGACGAGGGAGCGGGAAAGGGAAGAGGGGAGGCGGGGAAGGTGGAAGGGGAACGCGGGAAGGGGAAGGGGGACCTGCGAGGGGGGAGGGGAACTCGGGAGGGGGATTCGCGGGACGGGGAAGGGGGGGTGGAGTGGAGTGAGGAGAGGGAAGGTGGAGGTGACTGAGTGGGAACGCGAGAGGGGAAGAGGACGCAGGAGAAGAAGGGGAGGCGGAAGGGGAACGGGACGATGGGAAAGGACACTCAGGGAGAAACAATTTCTTTATTAAATGGCATTGCAACGTATGCCGGGACCAGCTAGTTATGAATAAATAGTGACTTTTCATTAATTATCTGGATTTATTTAAGGCTTTGTATTACTCAAAAAAGTAGTCTAAATTAAAGAGTTACGTGTCGTCAAATGGTTGAAATCTCTTCTCCATTGCACCTCGATCGGATTTAGGTAATGTCACAGATAAACCGGGGCGTTTAGATCGGTTGTTTTTTAAATAATAAAAAAATTCAAAACAAACCAATTTGAACAATAAATAACTAATAAATGAAAAGAAATCCGCCTGGCAACTTTTAATTACTTTCATTTGAACACCGCACAAGAGCTACAACTGCCCTCAGCCAATGATACTATGGCACTCCAAATATTGGTATGTGGTGAGACTGAATGGAGTAGGAGGTTCGTTTGATAGATTCCGCTATCTTTGCAAGCGGATTGCAATATTTAGAGCACAGGAGTCAGATAGGTGTACTGTCCTTGTTCTACCGGTATTCCAATGCAAGATACCCCAAGTAACTAGCGTCATTGATCCCTCGGCACCGGTGCATAGTCAACAAATACGCCAAACGCGCTCCCAACGTACACGGTTGACATTTGTCATATGAGAACGGGTCGCTCTACGACTCGTTCTTGAGTTCAATTCTATGACTCATTCTTGAATTCTCGGCTGTAAAATAATTTGGGGCCTATGTGTTTTCTCCTATCTACAAAGTGGGTATCTTCAAAACCCATGTTCACTCCTTACTCTCCTCAAAAAGACCATCCACACAGCATCTTCAAAGATAAGGTAAGACGTGGGATCTGAGGGAAATTAATTTTCTCAGGGCCTCCTGTGTGGAGTTAATGTAAAAAGAGGAGAGGATGAAGACGAAAAAGAGAAAGGTGGAAAATGTTCTATCTCTTCTTTTGACGAGCCAAAACATTTTTGTATTCAATAGAAAAAAATGTCACCGTATGAATGAAATCTTTTCTACTGTTATACTTCAAATAAGCTCAAGAATTGCCGTCTAAAGTCTGTCAGGCACATCCCGTCTAGGGTTGCCAATGCTTGTGTTCTAAAATACCCGCAATAAATGTTCAAAATCCCCGAATTGGGGAGAGCATAATATCAAATTCCCCACAAGTTTCTTCAGAACAAAATTCTATTGAAAATAGCACTTTTTTATTAAATAAAACTGATTAAAACGTATTATTACATACGTAAGATTAAAAAAATAGTTAACAACAGAATGAAGCAAAAATAATAACGTATAAAAAAATCAATGTGCCGATATATTGTATAGCAGTAGACAAAAAATAAACGAAAAAGAACAAACTTATTGCAATTTTTTTTATTTGGAAACAAGCATCGTCCTATATTGTTTTTTAGGTAAAACACTTTAGCCCAGTAATTTTCAGCATGGTCATCTCCATTCAGACCATATAGGGAGAAATCCAGAATAGCGGGATCCTTCTATCGTAAAAGTTCTACGACTAGCAAATTCATATATCTTCGAATTAGTTAACTTCAGGAATTCCCTGACTATTATTATTTAGAAATAAATGTTACAATGCTGCCATAAAATAAACTACGAAATCATCTACTGAGTATACATATTTTTCAAAAAGGTTGGATGATCAAAAAATGCCCCGAATCCCCGCATTTTCCCCGCAAAACGGTATTCCCCGCAAAATTCTAGAAAAATCTTAAAAATTCCCCGCAATTTGGGGAATTACCCACAAATCGGCCACCCTGATCCCGTCACACCCTGTATAATGTATTGTTCGGTTATATAAATGTAAGGATATTTGACTGCATGTTCGCTAAAAGCCTTAAGCCCAAGCGCGATTGTTGTATTTTTGTCTAAAAGCGTTGCTTTGTCGAATTAAAAGCCTTTTCAGTCAAAAGGAAATGTGCAAATATTGGAGCTAGCTTTATAAATAACGGAGCAGTTTATTTTTCTTGCTTGTGAAAAATTTTCGCAGAAAAGTTTGTGCTTGATAAGTACCAATTTTTCAGTTTGTTTGCAAATGAAAACATAATTTAAAAGGCATTTTGGAAATTTGTTATGATAATGAAAAAAAGGTTTGGTTCGTTTTTGGATTTGATTGCTTTTTGCTTCCGAGTTTCAATTTCGTATGTTTATTTGTAGGGGAGCAATTTTAATAAAAAGAGTTTTAAATTTTAACGAATATTTTGAGTATCAGTATTTTTAACTGCCGTTTTTTTTAAATTATTTAATTTGTCCATAAAGTAAATAAAGCAATTTAATTGAACTTTTAAAAATGATATGAATATTTCTTCAAACTTTGCAAATACTCTTTGCGGCGTCATTTTTAAATAAATAACTTTGTAAAACGCCACTATATAATCAATATTATCAGCATTGAATAATCAAGATTATCAAATGAATATGTTTAAATATGTTATAATAAGGAACTCCAGTAAAAAATATTCTGGCTTTAAAAAATATGTTCATATAGACCAATAAACGCTGATTCTGAATATATAAGTTTTATTTAATAATATTAAACGCAGAGTTTTAAAAAAAATATTAAAATGTCCATTTTTGTATCGGGTCGTAAAAACACGCCGTCAAGGTGACGTCACTGTTCGACGTGTCGTGACGTCACCGTAAAGTCATTGTATGGGAATGTATGATATGACACAAGCCATCGTATTAATTTATTCGTTTATTTACATACTGTTTGTAGAGATTTAGTTGTTGTGTCTATTGAAACATTATTTAGGTCTAAATAAAGGGATCTCAAAAATAAAGGGATCTCTTATTACTTTATCTCTATTATTGAAAATATTCAAAAACTACGGCACAAAAAAAATAGTAATGCTTCTTCTAGGGAGAATACTTCGAACAACGGAATTTAAAATGGCGGCAGTAGATCAGCTGATTGCCCGATTCTATAGTAATTTTTTTAATACGGTGGTTTTCGGGGGGTCTTGAAAAATTAAAACTTTGACCATTATATTAACTATTAAAACTAACTCTTAAAATAAAAATAAAAATGCAGTTATTTGAGATAGAAGGTCATTATTCATAAAAAAAAAAAAAAAATTGAACTGAAGTTCTCTATTGTCGGACTGAAGGATTATCACTGACTTTGTATTTCTATATAAAATTCTAAATGATGCCTTCGTGGTCCAGAATTGCTTGCATTGATAAGCTTTTAGATTCTATTACGTTTACCAGAAGTCGAGGTATATTTCCGTGCTGATATTCCGGTACTAACTACCATATATATTCCTCCCCACTCAGAACACCGAAGGAGGGAAATTGTAATGCTGAGTAGGGCATTTTCATTTAACCCATGTGGGTTACAAATAAAATCATAGGAGAACTTTTTAAAAATTCAAAATGCAGCTGCCAAATATATGGGGGGAGGGGGTGGAAATGTGTACAGACGCCCCGGAAACCTTAAAAAATTTATTGGATAACTAACCCCTCTGCCATAGGTTATCCCAAGTGGGTCGCTACGTTTCGTGACTTATCAGGGGTACCCGGGTTCGTGGGGTGAGGTTTGTCTAGGTCTTGGTGGCGAATGACCTGGACACACTTTACCCCAGATTCTTACCCAATCCTCATACCTTTTTCCTTCCCATTTTCCTTTAAAAGACCCTCCACATAGCATCCACAAAGATGAAATAGACCCTTAAAGAAATTATTTTCTTCAGGCCTCCAGTGTTGAACTAATGAAAAAAAAATTTGGGCAATGTTGTAAATTTTGAATTTGCAATGTGAGATCGACTAAATGAGAGAGAAAAATATATGTACAGTGGTTGAGTTGGTGGCGTTGTTTCTCAGTAAGACAAGAGATCCTGGGTTTGAGACCCAGGTGCGGCCTTTAGCTTTTTATTTTTTCTGCCTTGTTTAGTTTTATGTTTAGTTTAGATTTATTAGTACTACATTCTTCTTTGATAAAAATAAATAAACATTGACATAAAATTACTTTCAAACCATCTTTCTTGTGTGTCTTTCCACTTCACCCTTACGCGCACTAAACTCCATCTATGTACACCGACATCAACCAGCATCCCAACCCTTAAACCCCCAACACCCCCCGCAATCTGTAGTGGAATGTTGATGGACAAGTTTGGACTAAGTTGGAGCGACTCCTGCAATTCCGTCCAACTTTTGGCCCGTCATACAATTAAAGTTGTCGTTCGCATCATTGACGCAACTTTCATCAGACCACCGTCACAGTTACCAACACACTCAGCGCTAGTGTGCGTCAAACGCGTCAAATAACGACCGGAATCAGGGGTGGATTAAACGCCGGATTATAATGCACGGATACGTCACGCATCTGATACCTATCAGTCCGTAAGCCACAAACTACGATAGGTTGTTTCTCAGAAATTCAAATTTAGGCAACAATGAGCGATTTTAATATTACTGTAAATCGTGACGATTTACAGTTACGTTATCGTGACGGCAAAACAAGGCAATAAGCCTACGTTAATAAAATAAAAACTAAAACTGCATGAGATAGGGCTCATGCTAAATGGGCCAGAACCAAAATACGTCATTGGTTTCCATTTAAATCTACGAAGAAGGCATTTCTAGTACGTATTGTCCACTCAGTGGTACAAACATTTTCACTAAATACAACATATTCTGAAAGAAAAGGTTTTCAATAATTATCTTGTCCCGCTTTTTATATTTCAAAGCTCAAAACTGGACTTCCTACGGAGGGAAATGTGTGTAGAGGCTTAAAAAATTTCTGTTTTTTTTCTTTCATAAATCGATAGTAAGGGCGGCTTGCACCAACTATCTCTAATTTTATCTTAAATTGTATTTAACTAAACGCATTTAAGTCACTAAGGGCGGCTTGCACCAAAAGTTAAAATTGATTTAAATATCAAGTTAAACACATTATTTGATTTAAGTCGACTTGGCGTCTTGCACCACAAAACTGAAGTCGTTAAACGCATTTAAAGAATTGTCAAAGTTAAATATCCAGAAAGGGCTGTTTAACTGAATTAAACAGAGTTAAATACATTTAACATAAACGTGTTTAGTTTCGTCCTGCACCAAGCAGTTGGGGCGGTTATTTAGTTAAATATCATTTATCGTCGGTAAAACAGTTACCGCCGTTAACGCGACGGTAAAACAGTTGCATCGTTCCTTTAGCAACATCCACACGCACACTTTTTGCACAGCGACTTCAAGTGGTGAGGGGCACGATCGCTCCAAATTGTCCGTGTGGGGGGTGCTTAAATTCTTAAATTTGCGAGTGTCAAAATATTTTGAGGTTATGTAAAAGAGTCATTACAAATAGAAATTGAGCACAAGAAACAAATTAATGAATCATCTAGATTTGAAGAAAAAATAAAATAAAACAAACATAACTATGAAATGGGGCAAAAAGAGATTTTGTTGTTAGATTTAAAAATAAAACAAATATCTGAGTAAAATTTCTTTTTTTTTTTTGTTTCTTTTATGTAGATTGTTTACTATTATAAGAATGCTGTAGGTATAATTTAAGTTTACAACCTTCCAAAGTACTCCTACATAAATAAATCAATACTTATTCCTCAATAATGTTCTTGTGTTTACTTCTCTCACTATAAACGGTCTACTTATAAAATCTATAATTTCTTCGTCAACTTCAGAATAAAAAACCCAAATGTCCATCGTGAATACAAATTAATAAATGAGATAGATTTCAGAAACATTAGACAATCGGAAATCGAAAGAATAACCTAAAATTTTGTTCGATAGAACTTGCTCGCTAAACATGTTTAACTCAGTTAAACAGCCCTTTCTGGGTATTTAACTTTGACAGTTCTTTAAATGCGTTTAACGACTTAAATTTTGTGGTGCAAGACGCCAAGTCGACTTAAATGAAATAATGTGTTTAACTTGATATTTAAATCAAATTTAACTTTTGGTGCAAGCCGCCCTTAAACTATTAAAAAAAACAGGGTGCGGCAAAACAGACAGTGCTGTTTAAAAGGGCTATTAAAAAAAACGGCGCAACTTACAGAAATGGCGTATATTTTACTTTATTCGGTACATTAGGTGTGAGGCCGATGTTTAAAAATTTTTCCTGCAGATAGCCCTACAGGAAGAAGTCGCAAATGCTTAAATCAGATGAGCGCGTGGGCGATCCCACGTCACCCCTCAGAGAGACGAGGCACGCAGAGAACATCTGTCGCAGTTTTGTCATTGAAATTATACCATAGCACCGTCGTGTTGAAACCAGATGTCTCCCAGATCTGTTTCCTCCGTTAGTTTTTTTTTTTTTTTTTACAGTGTATACCGCACAAGAATCTCAACTGCTCCCGTCTGGAGCCAGTGAGACTATGGCATCCCCAATTGGGGTATGTTGTGAGTCTGAAGGTAGTGGGGAGGGGAAGGAGGTGGGGAAGAGGAAGGTTGGGAAGTACCTGGCTATTCAGATCTGGTCACTAAACACGGCTAAAGCCATTTTCAAGCAACGTTTCAATTCTGAATGGTGGTCTTACGCCAGGGCGATACTAACAGTATCTTCCACTCTGGAACATGCCGCAAATATACTATATATTATTTTAAATGAATTAATTGTGAAATAACACAAATTAATCAAATAAAATTTATTTGCGCATGCCGGGTTCGAACCCGCGACCTCCGGAATGTGAGTCAAGAGTCTTAGCCACTGGACTACGGAGGTCGTCGTAGTTCTTCCAATTGAGGTTTAAAAAAAATTTCCAACATGGAAACTTAATGTCGAGCGTTGACAGTCACGGTTCGTCTATTGTTCTAAAAAAATACGGCCCAATCACCCCAAATTTGGAAATTGCACACCACACGGTCACTTTTGGCGAGTGAAGACGTCTCTCGTGAAGTTGCCTTGAGTTATTTCCAGCCCAATACCGAAAAATTATTCGCCAACCCCATCGAGATGTGCTATAAAAGCCGAAAACTTCAGAAAACGCCTTCATCATTGTATCGCTGCTGGGGGCCATCATCTTTTTGAATGCGTTTTCAGAACTTGATGCATAAAACGGCATGATATTTTTATTTTTTTTGCATTAATACCGCACAAGAGTCCCAACTGGTCCCGTTTGGAGCCAGTGGGACTATGGCATCCCCAATTGGGGTATGTTGTGAAGCTGAAGGTAATGAGGAAAGGAAGGAGATGGAAAGAGGGAGGTGGGGAAGTACCTGGCTATTCAGATCTGGTCACCAAACACGGCTAACGCCATTTCAAGCAACGTTTCAATTCTGAATGGTGGTCTTCCACCAGGGCGATACTGAGAGTATCTTTCACAATGGAACGAATAAATTGTGAAATAACACAAATTAATCAAATAGAATTTATTTGCCACGTCGGGATTCGATCCCGCGACCTTCGGAGTGCTAGTTAAGAGCCTTACCGTTGGACTACGCCGGCCGTACCGTGATGTACCGAATAAAATAAAATATACCCAATTTTTGTAAGTTGCGCCGTTTTTTTAATAGCCCATCAAAACTGCACTGTTTGTTTTGCCGCACCTTGTATATTCTGAAAATTTCAAACCAAAATTCCACACCGTTTAAAAGTTATAAGCGTTTGAGTGAGTGTCCTTCGGTCGAACTACTATTGCCACTCTTATTTTCAAACACTTTTTTCTCAAAACTACTTTTTTCTTATTTGTGTAACCTCTAGCTCCTACAGTTTTTAATCAATCGTTATCAAACTCGGCACATAGTTTCATTATATAAATGCGCTCTGTTTGAACCTCAATCCTAAACAGTGTATTCATTTAAACTTTTTTTATTGCAAAAAACGTACAAAATAATGGTAAAATATCTAACAAAATTTTCCCAATCCCCAAAAAATATTAATTTTCGATATTTTGGTTAAGGAGTCAGGTTCAAATAGAAGACACACTTATAAAAAAAGTGAACTTTCTTGAAAAATTGATTTCAAGTGAAAATTGTGACCTCCAAATTGCCCAGCCGGATGGCGACTTACAAAGCTCGATAGCTGATATCTACGTTATTTTTCGAGGAAAATATTTGAAAATTTTAGAGAATACTCTTCCATATATGTATAAAATGACCCCGAAGTAGAAATAATATGTAAATATTCCTTATATGTTAAAAAAATTCATGAAAATCACTAAAATACGCCGTCCTACACCTATTAAGCTGTGCAAATTTTGTGAGGTCAAAGTTCAACAATTCGACCTTTTTAAATAACAAGGTTCCTTCTCTTGCGGCAACGTCATACGTTAATGAACTCTAAAGTAGCTTTCCTACTCCATAGCATATCCCATTATCGCATGACGTTACGGAACCTTGTTATTTCAAATGGTCGAATTCTCAAACGCATTTATCTCGTGGTTAGACACTCTTGCAATGGTGACCTCAATGTTAATTAATAATATTATTTAGTTATCAAGGGAACAATTGCATCCACTTAACAATTCTCTATACTGTGCAATATTACAAAACCCACATCACACGATAATGCTGCAATATTTCATCGTGTGGTCTGGTGTTAAGTGGCAACCCTGGTGCAAATTTCCCGCTTTATTTGTCAACAACTTAATCCAGCCCTTATCCCTGGTGGCCAACTTAAATGGCGGCCATTCTCGTGGCCCGCGGCAATTTGTGCGCCACCACTCGATACCGCCTCTGTGTATTGTTCTATTAATAATTGGGAAAAGCCATTAACGGCCATTGTCAGGGGCGTGTCAATATTTTAACGCGGGACACATGTAGAGCGGGGACATACCACGTGCTTGCGGTTATTGATATCAGGGTTGCCAAGTGTGCAAAAGTATTTTTGAAGTGAAAACTTATTTAGCACCGTTGTGATTTGAAACTCGATGAAACAAAAAAGCTACACTAACACATACATACATCTATATAATTTAGCCTGCAAGAGAATGATAATAATCGAGAGAATAATCGGTCTCCTCTTTGTGCGATGCTTCGTAGCCTCCCCACTCTTGTTTACTTAAGTTTAAACGAGCGACACTAAAAAGAGGCAGACACATACGTCTATAGGATTTAGCCTGCGAGAGAACGAGATAGACTAATCGGTATCCTGTTTACGTGGTGCTTCGTAGCTTTTCGGCCTCCCCTTTCTACGGTTCCTTCGTATATAATAAAACGTAAAATAATTTTTAAACTTGGTAGCAATATTATAATAAATTAACCCTACAATTATCCCACTCCTGATATTTTCTGCATTCGTTTCATTCTCTCGAAGTTTAGTTTTCGGAAGCTTTCACTTCTACCGCGTGTGAACCGCACACTTGAATATTTTTAATTGAAAACTTCTTTAGCACCGTTGTGATTTGAAACTCGATGAAACGAAAAAACGACACTAAAAGAGACAAAAAACATACATCTATACGATTTACCCTGCCTGAGAATGAGATAAAATAATCGGTCTTTTCTTTGTGCGGTGCTTTCTAACCTCTCCACTCTCGTCTACTTTAGTTTTCTAAAGGTTTCACTTCTACCGCGTATGAACTGCACACTTGCATTTTTTTTAAACTTACTGTAATACGACTGCAGGTTTCTTCTTCCTGTTGTATTATATTCTGGCGTTATCTTTCATAGGATATTGTCTATCTTCAGGGCAATCTGCAGGCTTCAGTCCGGAAAGACTCAGTGAAACTTCACTCGTAACCATCTACCATCTACCATCTTCTAGACGGGTTCGAACAAAGACTTGCACATTTCAAATAAGAGAGTCTAGTTAAAAGACGACAGATAAATAACCATATGACCAATTAATGCTTTATAAAATTGTGAATAATCGTAATAATCTAGGAGGGGTGCTCAGTTCAAGGGCAAAAGTTTTTCTAGGTCTTGGCGGTGTATGCATCTGACAAGCTACTGCGTGACGGGGCCGGATGGGGAGATTCAAAATCAAAATCAAAATCATTTATTGTACATAATTTTCATTAAGTACAAAAGGTATAACTTACAGGTACCTACATCCTATTTCTTCCAGTTAACCTAACATGTTATACAGAAATGAACACAAATGAAATATAAATATAAAAGTGGTGTAATACAAATTGAGTTTGTTTTAATTTATTATATAAAAATAAATATAAAAACAGTTGTACCTATGTGAGGTATTCACTTAATGTGTAATGAGACCTGTTCAGAAGGAATGTTTTTAGTGATGACTTAAATCTGAGTGTATCTTGTATTTGTTTAATATCATGTGGAAGGTTGTTATATACTTTAATGGCCATGTAAAAGGGTCCTTTTTGGAAAATTGTTTTGTTTGCTTTTGGTATTAATAAATTTTCTGTAAACCTTGTAGCGTATTTATGTGTAGAGTTTTTTTGTGGAAACTTTTATGGAGATGATCGCACTAACATGCATAACTCCATTATGTATATGTCGGTGACTGTAAGAATTTTCAAATTTTTAAATATAGGTCTACATGAATCCCGATTAGCAGAGTTTGTCATTTTTCTTAAACATCTTTTTTGGATGATAAAAACATCTTTAACGTTTACTGAGTTTCCCCAAAAAATAATTCCGTATTTTATTATTGAATATACATAACCATAGTATGCGGCCATTACCGATTCGATGTTTGATATATTTCTCAGTGTACCTAGAACAAAAGAAAAGCTACTGATTTTGGCTACTATTTTGGATACATGTTCTTTCCAGTTTATATTAGCATCTAGTTGTATTCCCAGCAGTGAACAAGTTTGGGAAAGTTCGATAATATTATTGTTGAAGTTTACATTTATATTTATAGGTGTAGCTTGCACTGGACAAAATTGTAAAACTTGAGTTTTGTTAGTGTTGAGTGACAGATTTTGTGATAACAGCCAATTTGCTATTGATTGGCAAGTCTCGTTAATATGTTTATTAAATTCGTCAACGTCTCCATTACATTCAAACAACAAAGCAGTGTCATCAGCAAACATTGAACATTCTGTGCCAGCAACAATTGGAAGTTCGTTTATGTATATAAGGAACAGGAGGGGCCCAAGAATGCTTCCTTGAGGCACACCCTTGTTGATTGTTCTCCATTTGGATTCTACCATGTACTGCATCATTTTTTCGTCAATGTTTGAAATTTGAACTTTTTGTTTACGATTTATTAGGTACGATTCAAACCATTTTAATGCTAAACCTCTTATACCCACGCGTTCAAGTTTAATTAGAAGAAGCTTATGATCAACATTGTCGAATGCTTTTGAGAGGTCGAGAAAAATACCTACGGTTTTTTTGCTAACATTAATACTTTCCAGAATTTTGTTCAAGAAATTGAAGACTGCTTGTGTTGTCGAACGGCCTTTACGGAATCCAAATTGTTGTGGACATATTATCTTAAAGTTTTCGAGAAAGTTGTAAATGCGGTTGTACATTGCTCTTTCAAATATTTTTGAAAAATTTTGTAATAAGGATATTGGTCTATAATTTGAGATTTCCTGTTTGGGACCCTTTTTATATAAAGGCACAATAATAGATTGTTTTAGGTGTTCTGGGAAGGTTCCTGATTCAAAAGATTTGTTAATTAATATTTCCAACGGGTAACTCAATGCTTCTGCACTTGCTTTTATAATTTTTATAGGGACTTTGTCAGTGCCGACACTGCTTTTATCTTTCAGTTTTATGATAATTCTGATAATTTCCTCCTTGCTTACAGGCGTTATAAAGAATGATCGAGACTGTTTGTTTGAGACTGTGTTAGCAGATTGTGTACATTGAGATGTATTTTGTGGTGGTAGCGAAGGTGCAAAGAAAGTATTAAATTCATTTGCAATGTTTTCTGGTTCTGATACCATGGTATCATTTATTTTAAGACAGATTTTTGGCTTAATTTTAGATTTTAAATTATTTGAGTTCTCTTTTATTATGTTCCATGATGTTTTGGTTTTATTCTGCGCATTTTGAATACGTTTACTATTGTAATTTCGTTTAGCTACTTGTTTTACTTTACTGAGAACTTTTTTGTATTGTTTGTAATGGTTTATGATTGACAGGTCATTTGTGTTTTTTTGTTTTATGTATAGATGTCTTTTTTGTGTAATAGATATTTTAATACCAGGTGTTATCCAATTTATTTGGCGTTTTTGGGGATATCTATGTTGTTTAAAGGGGAAAAAAAGTTTCATACCCTCATTGACTTTATTAATGAAGTACTCATAACTGTCATCAATGGATTCAAACGATTTTAATAGATCCCAACATATTCCTGATAAGTAATTGTTAAATTTTTTTGTATTTTCTTTATTAAATAATTGTTTTTTTGCATACCAAGTTTGTTTTATATTATTATCTGTTTTTATGTGCATTAACTGTGCCATGTGATCTGATACAGCTAATTCTGTGACTTCCCATGTGTAAGAGCTTTTTGGTATATTTGTACATATATGATCAATTATACTTTTTTTATTTCCTTGAATACGAGTGGGTTTATCAATAATCAATCGTATGTTGTGTGATTTTAATGTGTTTTTGAGTAAGTCAGCGTTTTTGTTCTTGTAGTGTGTGTCAATGTTAAGGTCTCCGCAGAGTATTATTTGTTTTTTATTGTTTTTGCAAATTTTGTTTAAAAGAAGTTCAAGTTGCTCAAAAAATATATTAATATCGGAGTCATTATAGTAAACTGTACAAATGATCATTTTAAGCTTTGGAATTTCAATGCCAACACATTCAAATACAAATTCTTTTGTTATTTGTTTAACATATTCTAGTTCAGTAAATGTAATGTTTTCATTTAAGTAAATAGAGACGCCTCCGTGAAAATGGCTCTCTCGACAAAAAATTGAACCTAATTTATAACTATCAAAATTAATAGATGTCGCTTCTTCTTTCTGTAGCCAGTGTTCGCTAACACAAAATACATCAATGTTTTTTTCATATAGAATATTTTCTAGTTCAAGGATTTTATTTCGGATGCATTGTACATTTTGATGCATTATATTGAAGGTGTTTTTCATATTTTGATTGTTACCTATGATACTGGTTTCAACAGAAATGTCAGTGGGTAAGTGAATCATAATCTTATTTTGAATATAATGTAAGGTAGGGATAAATGTTTAAGTATATCAGATTTAAAATCCATTTCCAAAGTACCAAGATGAAAGTGTCGCAATTCTGGTTAAGGGTGACTTTTGCCCTTTCAGCAGGACTTTCTCGACCGATCACCTTGCATTACAGTGTGAGGGATGGATTCATACGTCCGTCACTCCTGCATACTCTGATCCCCTCCCACCCCTTATAGAACTTTTCCTTCTCAGAACTTCCACTCCTTCTCTTTATTAAAACGACCACCCACATGGCATCCCTAAAGATGACATGGGTCCTAAGGAAAATATTAATAACTTTCCTCAGAGCCTTGGTGGAGTTAACGTTAAAACTATTGTTTCAATTCCGAATGGTGGTCTTTTGCCAAGGTGATATTGAGAGTATTTTCCACTCTAAAGTGCCGTTAATTCGTTCTATATATTATTTTTAATGAATTTATTGAGAAACATCATAAATTATTAATGATAGCCCTAAATTTACACCTGGAATTGAATCCGCTACCTTCGGATTGCTCTACAACGAAGTCAAAAAACGGTAAAGTCTGGATTAGGGGCATTGATGAGGGCTAACAATACTATTTTTCATTTTATTTCGTAGTATATTGTTAGGGATTTTGCGGAATAAACGTAAAACCTCAAGAAGCACGAGGAAATTAAATGAAACATGACTTTTAACTAACAGTCAATCCACATAAATTATTTGATGAGATACTAGTTTAATATCGACAATGTCTTAGTTGCACGGAAAAGATAAATGGCAAAAACACCGAATATACCACCTGTACTGTATTTTAGAGAATGAATTGTAGGTATTTTTTTCAGGTGCAAAAACTAATAATATTTGTACCAGCCGTTAATTTATCAAATATTTATTAAACATTAAAGAATACATAAAAAATTCAAAAAGTTACGAGGTGTTGAAGCGGGGGTCTCAAAAAATTGCGCGCCCTGGTTGATACGATTGCAACCCTCCTGGTAATCTGAAAAAAAAACAACAAATTAATTCTTAATCCAAACTAAAGGTAAAACCACACTAAGCCCACGCAACGCGACGCGACGTAGGTAGGCGTCACCATTTCCATATCTGGACTACTTACCAACCATACATTTTCTATGGAAACGGGTGCTTTAGAATCAGACTAGCCCCACGCAATGCAAACCGACGCCCCCTACGCGACGCGGATCTGCCACAGCCAGATCGGCGTGGGCCATGTGGAAGGTGGAGGGGGTATGGTCACGCCTACTACGTAATGATTTTACGTCTTTGTGGTGTTATCTAAGCATCTAAAGTTATGTTTCGCTATATCTGTGGTTGTTTTTTCGAAAATGGATGACGAACAGTTCATTGAAACTGTTAGACGCACGAAGTTATTTATAAAATCAAATTACAGGATTATAGGATTCTGCATACGCAGTGCAGCTTGGGAGGAAATTTCAGCCATTCATGGCATGACTTTGAATATTATACCCCTATAATGAATGACAATCAAACCTTACACACTCAATCGTAGCAAATCATCTTCAAATTCGCTTTCAGAAGACATGGCAAAGCTATCGTCCGCTGAGAAGAGAATCACATAAACATAACCTCAGAAATAAATGTCAAATGTGTAGAATCAAACGCGCCTGCGCACAACCAGAGACCCCTTGTCACGTGGTCACAGCGACGCGTACCTACGTCGGCCAGTGTAAACATGCACAGGAACGTTGCGTCGCGTCGCGTCGCGTGGGCTTTGTTTGTTTCCAGCTTAACGCTGCTATGGCCCAAACTAAGGAAAATACGAAAAATTTTTTTTTCGCAAAATGGCGGCTGTCTGAAATAAAAAAGACATTTTTTGCCAGTTTTTATGACTTTTCCGAATTTCTAAAATTAGTAAGAATTTAATTTTTTTTTATAGTTTTAGTAAATGCGATAGAGTAATGTATAGAAAAGGCTCACACCAAATTTCCAATAAATTGGTTCAGTAGAACTTGAGATATCGTGTCAACCGTCTTAAAAAAAAGTAGTTTCGAGAAAAACGCGTTTAAAGTCTTGCTCTATTTAGATTCTAGTTAGATTCCGTCCAAACAGGTCGAACTAAATGGCTATAACTTTAAAAATAATTCGAATTATGAAAAATTCTTTTAAGGAGAAATTCTTGAATATCTAAACTATGGAAATATGAAGATTTTTCTTCTAGGCTAGAATACCCCTTTAATCCTTTCGATATTATGACGCAATTTAATCTCGCGTAGGTAGCTGGTGGTTGGCACAGGGTGTTCAGGTGTCGACAAACCACTTTGCACGTGGCGGCATTCAATTAGGGACGTTTCAGTGTGGAGCCGCGCCAACTTGCGGGATTAATAAATCAACATCACCACTGCTCCTTACCTCCTACCTACCTCCTTAACCTCTTTCACGCTCTGCGCTCCGGTTCCTTTGTGATGCCATTTCAACCGCTGGAAAATGCAACGGAGGTCTTTGCACTTGTCTTTAAATGAAAAATCACAACTTTCTAGCTTTACACGATTAACTTTGTAGGCGGACAGAATGCGTATTTATTTTTTTAGCTCGATTTGGGAGGTGTGTATGGGTACCACCGCCCCAGAACCATTTATTGGATAACCAACACCTCTGTCAGAGGTCGCCCTAAGTGGTTTGATATGTTTGTTGATTTAACAGGGGTGCCTGAGTTTATTGGGTGAGGTTTGTCAAGATTTTGGCGGCGGATGCATTTGCCCACCTACTGCGTGGCGGGCCGGACCGGGAGAGATTGAGCTGGACTCTCTCGAATCATAAGGGCGCCGCAGTGGGAGGGATGGATTCATACCACCTACAGATTCCTCTCTTACCTTTTTCCTTCCCGGAATATCTTCCCCCTATTTTATTTATTTATTTATTCATTTTCAACGCCCTGATGGGCTTTTACGTGACTTGTTTATCATACAGAGACAGTTTTTAAATAAAAGAGATAAACTATAAAAGATAACTAGTAAACATCATATGAAAGGTAGGTATACAAATAAAATTAAGGAAAGATAGTGCATTACAATAAAAGAGAAAGTTTCTAAGTTGTAAATGGCATAGAAATAAATTAGTAGGTATGTTAGCAATTACAAAATTTACAGGTGATTGATTAAATATGATGAATAATACATGACAAAATACATAAAAAGAAAATGGTAACAAGTTTTTACATTGTAGATTAATATAGAAATACACAAATATATGCAATAGACCCTAGTTGATGCTCCTTAGATATCAAAATATTTTACATAAAAATATTGTTCAGATATTTCTTGAATAATGGTAAACTAGTATATATCTTGTAATACATTGATATTTGATGTGAATTTGTTTCATATTGTGTGAAGTCGAGAAATTGGTGCATGTATATGGTAGTTGGTTACAGAATTATTGTTGCAGATTAATATGTTTTGCCTTGTTTCTCGATTAGGTACTTTGAAATCAATGAGATGTAGGAGTTCGCAACAATCTAATTTTACCTAAAAAGACCCCACACGGCATCCTCGAAGATGGCCCTGAGGAAGTTATTTTTATTATCCTCATCGGGGACTTCTGTTGGGGTCCCCGAGGAGGATAATTTCCCTCGGTGCCTATGTCATCTTTGACGATGTTGTATTTTGGGTATTTTAAGGAAATCAAAGAGATGAGGTCCTCAGAAGGAGAAAGGCATGAGGGGTGAATAGAAATCTTGGGGTCAGTGTATCCAGGAGTGACAGTCGTGTGAATCCATCCCTCCCACTGTGTGGAGAGGTGGATTGATGTAGGTGGACAGACGCATTCGCCACCGACACTTGAAAAACTTCACCCCGTGAACCTGTGCACCCCTTCTAATCAGCGAACGTAGCCAAACACTTGGGGTGACCTATGGCACAGGTGTTAGTGATAAAATGTACCCATAACCGTCTCCCAAAATGAAAAGTAACTTTTAATGGAATAGGAATTAAATACACATTTTTTTTATTATTTGGCTTTCAACCTTATATTTCAATATCTTTGCTTTCAACACATATTCTGTTGGTTCCCGAATATACTTTTCGTTATCTTTCCTCTTCCGTTTCTTCTTTTATCCTTACGACATTCCAACCGACTTCAGATAATTCGGACCCATGTGTAAATAATCACGTAAAATATAAAACACATCGTCAAGTAGGGTATACATATTTTAATTTGATGCAGACATAAAACTGTAAACATTGTTTTATTATACTAAAATCTTTATAAAGAAATGCACGTATTCAAAAAGCATTACAGGTTTGAAACCATTGCCAAACTATAAAGGTGCTCTTATGAAAAAGGGATCGATACTTTCAATTCTCACAAACTGAATTACTCGGAATAGAATTTCCTTAGGGCCCCTAGAGAGTTCGGAATCGTAGAGGAATGTTAAAAAGTTATTCAAGTTGCTCGAAAAAGCGATTTGATTGGCTATCGCGATCAAGATATTTTTGTATTAAAGCAAATTAGAAATTAATATTTTTCAGTTTTGAAAGGGTCGGCGTAAAAAAATAATAATAATCTTACGTGGATGTGGGGAGGATAGTGCAATCCCACACGTCCCATATAGTTATACATATTTATATATTTACACATTAAAGAAATAAGAACATAAATAGAAAAAAAAAATAATAAAAATTAATAATAACAAAAATAAATAATCAATTATTATGCAAGGCGTGATCTTGAGTGCGCTCGGGCCCGTCGCTCACTCAGGAGTGGCGCTTTGTGCTGGAAGGCTGCGGTCACCAACGTGTTGTCGGAGGCCATTAGCCGCATCCTGGCTCCAGTGACCCGGTGTCTCATCAGGCTGGCGAATCCATGGAGTCCTAATTCTGTGACCATTGTTGAAGCGCTGCTATACCTTCTGAATCCAAATATGATTCTGCACGCATCATTATATTGGATCCGGAGACGTTCAATTGAGCTTACTCGGTATTGACACCATGTTTCACATGTATACAGGCTAGTGCAGAATGCATTAAATAATGTTTTTTTAACATTATTGCTGCATCGGAAGAATTTTCGGGCAATCATTTGACAAAACAATGATACTTCTCCTCGCTCTGTCTTTCAATATCACCATCACCCGAGAGGTCTTCAGTGATAATGTGCCCCAAGTATTTTACATTCGTGGATGTGCTTATGATTTCCTCGTTAAGATGAAGTTATACGTGAAATTCTATTTAGATACTATTTTGATTAATCTTTACGACGAATCGGCTTACAGTATGAACATCATAAAATATGCTACGGATAAATCAAAGCTTTTACTAGGTTTTCTATGTATTGGAATTACAAGAAAATTATTATTTACGTAACAAAAAATATAAGGGTAAAACACCAAAAAAAATCTTTTTTCACGACTTAACTATGAAGTAATACAAGAAACAATTTTTTAAAAATACCCCTTTATGGCTTTCTTCTTCTTTCGTGTGGCGTGCAAATAAGACGGTCGATTTTAAAATTTTGCAGGCATGAGATTCGAAATATTTTTAGCGTTTTTATTCCTCTTAAGTTGTACGGGGAGCATCTTCTCGGGATTTTTTCCATGGTGGAATGCAATTAGCTCCGTTTTCTTGGGGTTGTACATCATGTTGTGGTTATTTGCGTATTAATAAAAATGATCCAATAAATCAATGCGTATTTCAGATACAGCCAAAGTAATTATTGTAATTTTCACCGATCTATTGTTTTCTCCAAACATAGAGACGAGTGGTCAAACTAGAGTGGTCAGACGAGTGGAGAAACTGCGAGACGAGTGGTTATCTAGCCCCCTACATAGTTAAGTAAATTGAAATACGCATATATAAAAAGATATTTTATTTAATTTATCGGGGGGCTAGAATTCCAATAATCCATGCGCTTGATAGCTGCAAGATGAGTTGTTATCTAACCTCCTAAGTTAAGTCAATTCTAATGTAAAATCCATGCTAACTTGTACAGCGCTCTTGAGGCGATTTTTCGCAAAAACAGCGCTATATAAGTTGACCAAATTTATTATTATTATTATAATCACAACATAAACTAATATTAAAGCTAACCGTACTAATTCTTCTTTAATTTTTTCCAAATTCAAGGCTTATGATAAAAAATAATTGTTTTTCAGGTTAATCTCTCAGACTCGGATGAAAACATCAATTTGTGTTTTGATTAGGACAAGCGTTTTTCAAAATTTATTTCGTTTTAATTAAATGAAAACAGATAATTTTGTATACACCAATTATTTAATCAAAATTATCAACATTTTTCGAAACCAATTATTTCTTCGTCAGGATAAAATGAAAAATAACAATAGACAAACAATTTTACACAAATAAGTACCTTAGTACAGACAAAAACAGGTAGTGGTATTTAATTAGTTAAAGATTTCATAAAAAAAAATATTTAGAAAATATAACAATTTTTCAAAACGTAATACTTGCATTTATAAATTTCATACCTTTATAAATCAACACAAAATAATCAAAGGTGTACTGAAATATTCAAATAACAAAAAGTAAATTGGTATGAATATTTGGTTCTTAAAAATATTTAATTGGCTATTAACAATTTTCTAATTTCTAATTTATCTAATTGTAAATCCATTGCGTGTACTTGTATAATTTTTAACTCTTTATTTATGTACCTATATCAAAAGAGTGATTTGTTTCCAAAATATGGTTGGAAAATTCTAAATTATAAATACTATTCAAACACCTTAACTTCTCCTTGACACTCCATTTGGCATGTTTTTTATTTATTAAATTTTAAGTATTATCGTAGAAAAAGTCCTATTTTTCTCCAATTTTTAACATTGTCAACGGTGGATGGATAAACATAAGATCTAAAAATTTTGAAAACTTTTCTTAATTTTTTTGTTTAACACGTTATGATATTATTTGACGGTCCTTCGTGATCGAGGGGTAAGGCTCATGACTAGCGATCCAGAGGTCGGAGGTTGAAATCCCGGCGTGCGTAGATAAATTTTGTTAGATCGATCTGTTTTTTTCACAATTTAATCATTTAAAATTATATAAGGTATATTTTATATTTGCGGCACATTCCAGAGTGGAAGGTACTGTCAGTGTCGCCCTGATAGAAGACCTCCCATTCAGAATAGAAACATTGCTTAAAATGTTTTTAGCCGTATTTGGTGACTAGATCTGAATAGCCAGGTACTTTCCCTCCTTCCTACACCATCTCCTTCCCCTCTCCACTTACCATCAGCCCCACAACATTTCACAATTGGGACTGCCATAGTTTCACTTACTCTAGACGGGAGTAATTGAGACTCTTGTGAGGTAATCAAGTAAAAAAAACCTATTAATTATACTTTAAATACACAGTGATTTGTATTAATTTAATTAAAATGACACCACAAAGTGAATTTGCGGTTATTGAAGAAGTTATTTCGTTTTATTCAGAATCGAAAAGAATCGATTAATCTGTAAGAATCTGATTAAATCTTTATTTTTATTGACCCCTGTATGTCTTACAAAACCAAGAAAGCCTTTCAATGAAATGCCTCATTTCCACCGATCTCGGTTAAAGCTTTTATGCAAGCACAAATTTTGTTTCAAGAAAAGCTTTTCTCGTAACAGATTCTCTGTATCAGTTTTGTCACTGAGAGTATCAGATCTATGAAAATAACATTTGAAATCGGAATAAATTTATTCCATTTTCAAAAAGCGATTGCTTAGTAATTGTCACATTTGGGCGAGAATGAGTAGGCACTACGTTAAAAAGCAAAATATAATCTGGTAAGGAAATCTGTGAATTCACCATTTCACATCAAAATCAATGCTTGATCGACTCCATGGGTTGTTTAAACCCAGAGTTTAGACCGAATCGCCGTTCAATCGGCTAAAAAATACGTTTTTTTGAAGAGAAAACTTTTTGTGATTTGAAACAGGATAAAGCGAAAAATAGCGACGCTAAAAAGAGACAAACGCAAACATCTACAGGATTCAGCCGGCGAGAGAATGAGATAGACTAATCGGTCTCCTCTTTGTGCGGTGCTTCGTGGTCTCCCCACTCTTGTCTACTTTAGTTTTCTGAATGTTTTACTTCGACCGTATGTGAATTGAAGATACTCTGATCTTTGAAGTAAAAACTTCTTTAGCGTCGAAAAAGCTATGGAAGGTATTGTCCAAGTACGGAGTGAATTAGTATCTCATACAAGCAATTGCGTCTCTGTATGAGGGAAGCGTTGCATGTGTTAGGGTGAACGGCGATTTTACGGGGTGGTTTGACATCACAAAAGGTGTTAAACAAGGCTGCGTAATGTCGCCGTGGTTATTCAATCTATACATGAATAATTGTATGCAAGAATTGAAAGAGATTGGATTGGGTGCGAAATTGAGTAATCTGGAAGTATGTTGCCTGTTGTATGCTGATGATGCGGTGCTGATATCTAACAGTATGGAAGATCTACAGTCTCTCGTGTCAAGAATGAACGAAGTATGTATGAAGAATGAGTTAATGATGAATGTAAGTAAGTCTAAAGTCATGGTGTTTGAAAGAGAGAGTACGAAAACAGTATGCAATATAGTTGTGAATGATGAATACTTGGAGCAGGTGGATGAGTTTGTTTATTTGGGAAGTATGTTTACGAGAGATGGGAAGGCTGATAGAGATATTGAAAGAAGGGTGAATGCAGGTAACTCTATTAATGGAGGACTGAACGCCGTTGGCAGCAACAAAAAACTGTCCAAAGACGCGAAACTAGCCGTCCATAATGGAGTACTGGTACCTACCCTGATGTATGGCAGTGAGGCATGGAACTGGCAGAGGAAGGATGAAAGTAGACTGAACGCTGTAGAAATGAGATCCCTGAGGCGTATGTGTGGTAAAACCATGTATGATCGTGTGAGAAATGTGGAAATCCGCAAAGAATGCAAGGCTGATGTAAGCGTGATGAGTAAGATCAAGAAAGGAACGCTCCGATGGTTTGGGCATGTGGAGCGAATGAACGAGGAAAGGAGTGTAAGAAGAATATATGACGCAAATGTGAATGGTAGAAGAAGTCGAGGACGCCCAAGAAAGACATGGCACGACCAAGTGAATCAGATACTTGAGTCGGGCCATGTCAAGAGTCAGAATAATAGAAGAGAATGTATGAGACGTTGTATGAATGTAAACGAGGCAAGGAATGTGTGCCAAGACCGGGATGTTTGGCGGTCCGTCCTCTCTGCCTACCCCTGCGGGGAAACGGCGTGATGGTTAGTTAGTTAGTTAGTTAGTGTTTTGAAACTCGATGAAACGAAAAATAGCGTGGCGTCAGACCGTAGCTGGGTTCTGAAATTCTACCACGCAGACGTTACAGTATTAATAATGTTCGATGTAATCTATTCTGTCGGTGAGTCAATAAATAAAAATAAAAATAAAACTCAACGTAGTGAAAAATCAACACACTTTCAAAAAGTGGGATAAAGTCCTGAAAAAGGACGCGACAACAAGGTTAAATAGATTAAGTAGATTACATTAGGTTATGAATATAGTTAAGTATTTTCATAGTTTTTAATTACTTTATATCACTATTCAAATGAGTGCTGATTTGCCATTGTGTAAAGTTGTCATAATAAAACAAAATACATGCTCATAAGCAAAAATAACGCATTGGATGAAAATCTTTATATTGCTGGAACAAAACTAGAGAAGGTACAGAGTATTGTATACTTGGGCTGCAATGTAAATGATAGATGGGATCCTTCAGTTGAAATCAAATGCTGCATTGAGCAAGCTCGTGCAACCTTTATCCGCGTGAAAAAGATGTTCTGCAGTCATGATCTAAACCTTGGATTACGAAAGCAAATGGTGAGATGCTACGTGTTTTCGATATTATATTATGGAATGGAAGCATGGACGCTTACTGAAGAACTAATTAGGCGACTTGAGGCATTCGAGATGTGGATCAACAGAAGAATACTTAAAATAAGCTGGATGGACAGGGTTACGAATGAAGATGTTATGGTTCGGATGAATAAAGAAAAAGAAGTTATTAAAACTGTAAAAAAACCGAAACTTCAATATCTTGGACATGTGATGAGACATCCAGAGAAGTATGAGATCTTGCATCTCATAATGCAGGGAAAGATTGCCGGAAGACGGAGCCCTGGAAGAAGGAGAACCTCATGGCTGAAAAATCTGAGCCAGTGGTTTGGTCAGTCTACTGTAGAGCTGTTTTGGGCTGCAGTAAACAAAGTCCGCATAGCCAACATTTTTTTTACATGTTCTCCACACAGGAGGCCATGAGGAAAATAATTTCCCTCAGGGCCTATGCCATCTTTGGGGATGCGGTGTGGAGGGTTTTTTTAAGGAAAGAAAGGAGAAGAGAGTTTTGGGAAGAAAAAGAGTATCAGGGGTGGGCAGGAAACTGGGGTTCAGTGTGTCCTGGTCATCCGCCTCCAATACCTAGACAAACCTCACCCCATGAACCCGGGCACCTCGCTATATCACCAAACATAGCGAACCACTTGGGTGACCTATGGCAGAGGTGTTGGTTATCGAATAAAGGTTCCCGGGGCAGCAGTTCCCATTCCCGCCTCCCAAATTAACCCTGAAAGAAGGCGAACCGCATGGCTGAAAAACCCGAGACTGTGGTTTAGCCAGTCCACTGTAGAGCTGTTCCGGACCCCAGTAAACAAAGTCCGCAAAGCCAACATGATAGCCAAAGTTCGTTGAACGGACAGGGCACAAGAAGAAAAAGAAGAAAGCTGTCATGGAACCGTTATTTTAAAGTTTTACGAACTCCCATAAAGAGTTATGTTTGTGTGAAAGGTTGGGACGTACTTGACTTGGGTACATTAAATAATGATTTCTGATATTAATAGGAGTAAAAAATGTAAAAAAATATTGGTCTCCGGTGACTTTTTTCAGAGTTTTTTTTATTGTTTGAGCGCCAGTCACAGAAAGAGTTTACACAGTTTGAAGTCTTTTTAATAAACGTTATTGTAGGATGTTTTTTCCATTAGTTGCGGTCTCCAATACAAATGAAAGAGAGTTGAAATATCATTGAGACAATGGTTCAATGCACTTTTCAAAGTGCCCGAGAAGTGATTGCTTGCCATTTGTTATGAGATTTTTATGAGACCAAAGTGCAGAGAAAGTAGATACCTACTTACTAAGGAGCACTTTACCAAAGTCCTTGCGAACTTTTATCTGAAAGAAATTAATGATTTCACGATTGTATGAGACGTCGTATGAATGTGAATGGGGCAACGAGTGTGTGCCAAGACCGAGTTGTTAGGAGAGCCGTCCTCTCTGTTCAACACTGCAGGGAAACAGCGTAATGGTTAGTCGGTTAGTTTATTATGAAAACTTTTTCAAAATGGTTTACATTACTAATAAAAAAATGCCTTGGTTAAGTATTAGGTCCTTACTTATGAAATTCGCGTTTTGTGTGGGAGGAACATAGTTCATCGATCCCTTTACTAAAACACCATTCGGACGGGAATCAATAAAATCTTTGAAGGCGGTTTGGACTGCCCCATCGGAGTTGAATTTTTTCCCTTGCAAGAAGTTATCCAAATTTCGAAAAAAATGGTAATCTGTTGGGGCAAGGTCCAGAGAGTACGGTGGATGTCCAATTGAAGCTCCTCTAATTTGGTAGCCGTCTGTTGTGCAGTGTGTGGTCCAGCGTTGTCATGAAGCAGCAGTGGCCTAGAACGATTAACCAGCGTCGGTTGTTTAGCAGCTAGCTTTTCCAACATGGTTTGTAATTGCTGACAATAGATATCTGCCGTAATCGTCTGGCCAGATTTAAGAAAGCTGTAGTGAACGACACAAAAACAAAAAAAAAACACAGCCGTGTTTTATTTTGCGCCACCGTCGCCATACACATATTAATCCTTCGAGCCGTTTCTGCAGCACTGGTGCCACGATGGAACTCGTACTCGTAAATAACGCGATATTTCAAGTTTTCCATTTTGTAAACTAAGTGTCGCAAAGAAAAAAAACTATTAAGGAAAAAACAAATGAATTATAATTTTCGAAACACAAATACATGAGTGAATAGCTGTATAAATTTGAATTTGGAATTCCTAACCAAAGAGAAGATATTTGAGATCAAAGTTGCCAGTACGGCAAAACGACAATTTCATATGTAAGGACCTAATATATTAGAAGCTTTTTCAACTGTTTTCATTTAGTTGAATTTGTTTATTATGACATACACAGTACATTATAGTACGAGTTATAAAGTATTAAATTTTTACATGGTTTTGTATTACGTAAGTCCATAGAATGTCATTTGGTAGTTTCGACTGACATGTGAACGGGTTATTTATGTATTTATATCACGCCAAGAAATTTAATAAATTAGTTTTGTATGTTTACAAGGATTATGGAAAATGTCTAAGTGTAGTAATTTTTCGTAGTGGGTATAAGTTGTTGTGATTGCGCGAGTAATTGGTGAGTTACTTGCTGCATTAGTGTTGTTAGCTTCAATATAAAAAAGGGAAGTGTGCCTGGTATGCCTTATTGGGACATTTAAACCAATGACGGATAGCAATTCAGGACTATTTATTTTATTATTTAGCAGGTTATATAGAAACAACAGATATGACAATATGCGTCTTTTTTGTAAACATAACATGTTATTTGTAGTTTTATTGTATTCTCGAGTAAATGTTTCGAAAATTTATTCTGTATACTTTCCAATAAATCAATGCATACCTTAAATTAAGGATTCCATACTGTGGACGCATATTCCAGTGGACTTCTGACCAATGAACAAAACAATATTTGCAGAGTCTTAGCACTTACAAACTTTTCATATTCTTAATAGGAAACCTAGCACCTTGTAGGATTTTGATATTATGTGTTCGATATGCTTATCAAAAATTAATTTGTTGTCTAAATAAAAACATAGATCTTTACATGTTGACGTAAATTGTAAAGGTTTTTTATTCAAGTTGTAAGAATAGATGATTTTATTTTTATTTCTAGTAAATGGTATTAAGTGACACTTAGAATGATCAAGATAGCTTTGTAATTCGTTGCAATGAATTAAAATAAAATTGTTCATTACATTATTAAAAAAGGCGTAAACTACTAAAAAAATTATTTTTTCTTAGAAATATATGAAGGCGTAAAAGAAACAACTATTTAAAAATACAATTTTATGGCTAAAATTATCTGCGACAGTTTCCATTGTAAAAACATATTTATCACCGTTGTGATTTGAAACTCGATGAAACGAAAAAGCGACACTAAAAAGAGACCAACACATAGGTACACCAGGATTTATCCTGTGAGAGAATGAGATAGTATAATCGGACTCCTCTTTGTAAGGTGCTTCGTAGCAGATCGGTCTCCTCTTTTTGCGGTACTTCGTAGCCACTCCACTCTTGTCTACTTTAGTTTTCTGAAGGTTTCACTTTTACTGCTTGTGAATTGCACACTCCGTATTTTCATTATAAATGCATGAACGCAGATGAAACAACTTTTCAAAAATACAGTTACATGGCTAAAATTATATTATATGTGAATGTTTCCATTGATTGGCTTCTTTGTTTCTTGTAAAATTATTCATAAAATAAATGAAAATCACTTTTGTGCTTGACCGTGACCTCTGGACACAGTTTGCCAAGCGATTTTTATGCCTATTACCTAAATTTGTGGAGATATAAGGCACACTAAGAATACATTCATTTTGGCATGTAGCTTCTTCTTAACCATTACACGAAAAACTTCAATATTTAGATATTAAATTATTTTACGCTAGATTTCCTAAATATCTTACACATAAAAATCTCGTGTCACGGTGTTTGTAGTCGCACTCCTCCGAAACGGCTTGACCGATTTTTATGAATTTTTTTATGTATATTTGGTAGGTATGAGAATAGGTTTTAAAGTATATTTCAAACCGCTAGGTGATAGGGTGTCTCTACCCAGAAAAAAAACAATTTTTTTGACAAAATTTTTATTTGGCATAAAACAATACCTATAATTCCAAATTTTAACCCTCCTATCCCATTCTTAATCTTTTAATTTTTTAATCCCTATTTTAGTATTTTTATATGAACAAATTTAACCGTCTTTCGTATTTCAAACAGAACGAAATTATTTATGTTGTTGAATGACAGATGGCGCTACGTCCCCCTCATAGAAATTTCATCTACACATGAGCAAGAAATTCACGAGAAGCATCGCGTCATTTTGATATTTCATTCGGCATCATGTTCTCGCGTGGGAAAACCATCGAGCTTATTTGTATTAAATATCGTACACTCAATTGCTCTTCGAAATTCATATTGATTTTTTTTATTTCATTGTCCTACTTTAGTTGTTTTTTTTTTGCTTTTATCGGCGGTCATCGTCTACAGCGCTCCATTCCTCTGTCATAGATCCCATCCCCCCACACTTACAATACATTCGTTAATATTCACTAGAAATAATTTATATGGCAGAACAACATTTGTCGGGTCAGCTAGTAATTCTATAAAAATAGTGAAAATTAATCACGTAAATCCGATCTGATATATTTTCAAATGAGAAAATCTTTTGCGGACCCCTTTTTCGTAATCCAATTCTAGTTTTCAAATTTCGGAAGAGTTTCTCCTGTCTCATACCAAATGGAAGTTAGTTATTTATATAAACGACTTTGAATAAAAAAAGGTTCTTTGGCAAAACGTGGTCGGGCCTAAAGTAGTCGGAAATAGTTTTCTATATTTGGATCGGATGTTTTGTGAATTCAGAGTCTTATTCCAACATTTATTGTAGAATTTTTTTTTTCATTTGATTCGTTTTCGTAATGGAATGTACATATGTTTTGCATTGGTATACTTAAGCTCTGGAATAAATAATAAGACTTATTATGAGACAATAAATCATTTTAGTATGTCATCTAAAAGTTTATTTACCGTACTAGCTTGTATAATTTTCTACAATATTATGTGTGTTGCTTACAAAATGATAATTCTTAACTTTTTAAGATTTTAATATGTATTTTAGGACTCTACAGCCCATTATGAAATTTCTAGACAGAAAAGTAATTTATATTTCAACTAGCAGACCCGGCCACACGTTGCTGTGGCTAACGAAACACAACGCCATTACCCAACCTTTATAAAATCCACACCACCCGCTACCCAACTGCCCGCTGCCTGAATTGAATATTTGAATTTCTCGGCTTTTCTCTACTGTAATAAGCCTGTATTATAAACCTTCCTCTTGAATCACTCTATCTATTGGTGAAAACCGCATGAAAATCCGTTGCGCAGTTTAAAAGATCTATGCGCACATACATTTTGAGCGACTTCATTTTTTACTATGTAATGATAGTGATTACTGCATCATGCAGAACCGATTATAATGCAGATACGTTTTTAAATTTTCACGGTCAAATTTTTTTTTTTACGTGAGCTCCACACAGAAGACCCTGAGAAAAAAAATCCATCAGGGCCTATGTCATCTTTGGGGATACTGTATGGAGGGTTTTTTAAGGAAAGAAAGGAGAGGAGAGTTCTGGGAAGGAAAAGGATTCGAGGGGTGGGTAGGAATCTGGGGTTCAGTGTGTCCTGGTCATCCGCCTCCAAGACCTAGACAAACCTCACCATGAACCCGGGCTAAATCACCAAACATAGCGAATCACTTGGGGTGACCTATGGCAGAGGTTTTCGTTATCCAATAAAGGTTCCCGGGGCGGCGGTGCCCACAAGTATTTTGGTTATTTGTTTTTGGGGTGTTATGCCGTGTTGCGGTACCTTCTTCTTTAGCCAACGTTTCGGACAGCGTTACAATGTTCATCATTAGGCACATGACACACCTGCCCTGATGATGGACACTGTAACGCTGTCCGAAATATTGGCTAAAGAAGGAGGTAGCGTAACTTATAACACCCGAAAAACAAATAACGAAAAAAAATTATAATGCAGTTGATTTTTATAATTAGTTTTTTTACAGTACCTACATGAGATTACTGAATTTTTTAGACTCCAGATACTAATATCTACAGCCTGTATGTCGGACGAATATCTACACCTCATATGTTGAACTAATATCTACGAACTTCAGAGTGTTGATTAATATCTACAGAGCGTAGGTTGAACTAATATCTACAGAGCGTAGGTTGGACTAATCAGCTAAATGTGTCCAATAGTCCGATATTAGGGATTTTTACATACATATTTACATAAATTAAGTTTTTTAAACTGCATACGCAATATTACGTTATTCCAAAATGCTATACATAATTGCAAATCCAACCTCTGCCAGTGCTGTAGATATTCGTCAACACTTTGGTTCTCATAGATATTAATCAACAGTTTGAGCTGTAGATATTCGTCAACACTTTGATTCTCATAGATATTAGTTCGATTTTTTCAGTTTTTGGAATTCCTGTAGATATTAGTAGACGCCTCCATTTTTTTAAATATTTCTTTATAACTTTTGGTGCTTCTTGCTATTTTTAATAACATTCGAGTATACATTTACGGAAAAAAATCCATGTTCGGATATTAAGAGAAAAATAAATTAAAATATTGATTGCCGAATTTTGAAATGCTGTAAAGGACAATAAATCCAAAAATGAGTTAAACACGTCATCGATTTCATCAATCATTTCAAATTTTCGCGGTCGATATGTGTATCATATCAATAATGATCAAAATTGACATTTTAATGTTATCAGTGTTATTTTCCATTAATAGGTTTTTTGTACAATTCATTTGAATATCTTCAATGCATTAAAGTAACGTACGTTTCTTCATCTGATATATAAGGTCCAGAGTAGGAAACAAAAGGTCTTTGAATCCAAAGAAATAATAATTGAAACCGTTCCGGATTATTTCAGCCGTGAAAAATGAAGTGCCGACAGTGCCATCTACCGGCGGGGCAGTCAGCAGTTTAACTGCGAACTTGGCACATAGATGGCGATAGTGGGGATAGTGCATTACTATGTACTAGAAACCAAAGAAAATAGAATCCACTGAGTCTAATAATCTTCCTTTGTCTATTTGAAAAAAATATATACTCGTAGGTATATGTGATTGCAAGAACGGCTGGGAACCATTGTGGTATTGTAAACGTTGGAACCCTAAATGTTCTGAAGGACTTATTCAGAAACAATAATGCCACGTTTGCCCAAATAAATATATTAGTATCGAATAGATATCGTTGACGTCACGGACATATGAATATATCTGGACCTGCCCTAAGTGATAAAAACGTATTATTTCCCCCTCCACATGGCGCCGGCTGTAGCTCCTCCTTGGAACCGGCTCGCTCCATGGGGAGGGGATATAGCCTCGCTTGAATCTAAAATGTGTGACGTCATCATTCTTGCCGTGAACAGCGAGAAGCTGACATCCATACATTTAACGAAATAACGGCAGCTTGTGCTATACAATATATCTACGTATCAATATGCACATAGCGAAAGTGGGCGGTACTCCAATGTGCTCGTCGCTGGTTACAGGGGTAAGTAAATTATGAAACATTTGTAAAAGTGTTTTAACTAAACACGGCAAGAAAATATTGATATGTGTATTGGCGCGAGTCTTTTTGGAGCGAGCATTTGGCCTTAGCAAATAAGTTTTGAACGTGGCAAGCAATTCGCGCTCCCATGTAAAAAGGTCTATTCATTCAAAGCAGATTTTGCTTTTAACACTAGAAAGACCGGGTACTGCTCCATACCTATAAAGACCACGACCGTCACTTTGACGGCTGATCACTTTTTTCAAATTGGGAGGCGGATATGAGTACCGCTGCCCCGGGAACCATTTATTGGATAACCAACACCTCTGCCATAGGACACTTCAAGTGGTTCGCTACGTTTAGTGACTTAGCAGGGGTGTCCGGGTTCATTGGGTGAGGTTTTTCTGGGTCTAGGTGGCGAATACATTTGCCCATCTATAGCGTAGCGGACCGGGTCGGGAGACACTTGTTGAGGGAGATACTTATCTTGTCCTCTCCAGCAGGACCTTTCTCATCCCGTCGCCTTGCACCGCAGTGGGAGGGATGGATTCATTTGTCCGTCACTCCTGGACACATTTACAATTTTTTTCTATTCATCTCTCACACTTTTTTCTTCCGAGAGAACTTCCTCTCCTTTCTTTCCCTAAAAACACCAATGCACAAATAAATTCACACAGCATCCCCAAAGATGACATAGACCCTGAGGGTTTTTTTCCTCGGGGCTTCCTGAAAAAAAACATGTAAGTGCAAAATGCTGTAATTTTAGTACAAGCATGACTTATGTTTGTACAATATCAAATTGTTACGTTTTTTATAAAATCGAATGAACTCTCCGCAAACGGGTTTCTTACAATTATCACACCTATCATTTATTTGGTTTTTATTATATTTTTTATTAATTTGGCACTGTCGTCTTTCAGTAGTTTTATTTTCCGGTTTCTTTTTTTTTCGTTTATATTAATTAGCTCCACAAAAAAGCCCTAAGGAAAATAATTCCCCTCAGGGCATTTGTCATCTTTTGGAATGCTGTGTGGAGGGTACCTATAGGAAAAGGAAGAAGAATAGGTTCTGGGAAGGCAATGAGGTGAGGGGTGGGTGGGAAACTGGGGTTCAGTGTGTTCAAGAGTGCCAGACGTATGAATCTGTCCCCACCACTGCGGTGCAAGGCAATGTTCTCAGAATCCTGCTGCCGAGGTCAAAAAATCACCCTCAACCGTTCCCTGCCAATCTGGCCTACCACGTAGTTGTTTGGCAGACGCATCCGCTGAACAGATCCGGACAAACCTAACCTCATGAACCCGGGCACCCCTGCTAATTCACAAAACATTACAAACCTCTTGGGGTGACCTATGCCAGACGTGTTGGTTACCCAATAAATGATTCTGTCAGTTCTTTTGAAGCTAACGCAGCTGGATCAACTCTGGTATTTGTATACTCTGTCCTTTTCCAACAAGCCATAAAATAAATTTGGGTGAGAGTAATATTTTTTGGTATTTTTATAAATTATGTGACAGTGACCAATCAACGATCGAGTATGAATAATACGCGATACCGAAAAAAAGAAACAAACATAATAGTACTATCATAAACGAGGAGGAATGGGTATGTTGTTAACTTGGGTAAAGAAGGTTGTAAACGAACTCAGCATTATGGCCTAAACCGTCACATTGACGGCGGCGGTCTTTGTAGGTATAAGTCAATATATCTCAAAAAGTAATTAAGACACATACCTGTTTTTTTCACCATAGTTGTTAAGCCATAAATCATGAAATGTTAAAAAAAATCACACCAATACAATAATTATTAAGCAATATATCGGCACTTTACTTCGGGCTGCCGTCAAAATGAAGGCTCCGGTCTTTCTAGTGTTAAGAACTAAATGGTGATATTGTAATGCGAGATGCCTATATACTGTCAGATTGATTGTTCAACGAATGACAGTCATCTTTCCCCCTTTGCTCTCCATAGTTTGGTTTTACCCCTCATCTGTAACTGCTTGTCTATCCATTTGGATGTCTATGGTTGACGTACAAAAAAAAATACATTGCCGCAAACTAAAATAAAAATGTGTTTTAGGGGTAAACTTAAAATAATTCGTAATCTATTCGTTCATATATCGATTGTCCAGGTGATTATTCAGACATCTTCGAAAAATCAACATTTGAGGAGTATGCAGTTATTTATAAAAGTATACCCCCTATTTGTACAGTACGCAGATAATTCATAAACACCACCAAATCAATTATAATGCAGAAAAACTTGTAGTGAATTAAACTAAATACTGATGTTTTCTGGGTCGCCATTTAATCTTTTTTAATAAGTCGGGTACGCCTCACACGTCATACATATGTCTAGTAATGTTATGTTATATTGAAAACAAGCTTATGGGTCCGAGTGGTTATACAACAACGTGTAATTCATATTTTTATCATCATCAAATAAAGAAGGTGGACCACAACCAGGTAAATCTATACCTACTTAAAAATGGCAAAACTATCTTTGAAATACCAAAATGTTCGTGGTTTAAATACGAAAATAAGTGAATTTTCGAACAATGTTATTTTACAAAATACTGAAGTCATTGCTCTAACCGAAACATGGTTGCAAACCTCTGTATTCGATGCAGAGCTGTTGTCCACCAATCAGTACACAATACATCGCCGGGACCGAGAGGGGCAACGAGGAGGAGGGGTACTGCTCGCAATACGCACACCACTGGAATCAATAAGAGTAAGAGAGCTAGAAACAGATGGTGAACACCTCTGGGTAAAAGTCACTAAAGATAACTTTACTGTGTTTATATGTGTAGTATACTTTTACTGCACAGATGACAGTGAAAATAGACGTATTTTCTACGAACATTTAGATAATAAAGCCAACATATTATTAAATAAGAACATATTAATTTTGGGGGATTTCAATTTGAATAATAAACCCGAAGACGTTTTAACTGATTTTTCATATTTTACAAGCTCAAATGGACTGACTCAGTACAATAAAGTGAAGAACCGCAGCGACAATATCCTTGATCTTATCCTTAGCAACATTAATATGTGTGACGTGACGAGAAGCGAGGAACCATTGGTGAGTGAAGACCAGCATCACCCGACGCTGGACATATCCGCGCGACTATCAAGAGAGGTTCGGTGCAGACGACGATGCCGCCAAAACGTTCGCCGCGTCCCCCCCGGGCCCCCGCCTTCGTTCCTCAATTATAATTTCTACAAATTTAATTATAAGCGAGCAAACATAGAAATGTGCAATAATATTCTATCGCACTTTGATTGGACATTTTTGTACACCATAAAATCGGTGGACGAAGCAGTGAAATATTTATATAATGTATTGTTCAGTGTTTTTGAATTATGTATACCCATTAAGAAACCCAATATCACAAACGATGTATATCCGATATGGTTCAATAAGAGTATTATAGATAAATTGAAAAGAAAGGAAACGCTCCGGAAAAGATATCTATTGCACAAAAAGCAATCCGATTATCTACTATTTTCAGCGAGTAGATCCGAGCTAAAATATGAAATAAATTTTGCTAAAAAACAATATATGAAAAATGTTCAGAATGGGATCAAAGACGATATAAAGTTTTTCTGGGATTATATTAGGTCACAAAAAGTTAACCCAACCTCAACAACATGCTTGACTGAGGAAGGCGTAACTTTTACTAACCCTGACACAATTGCTAATAAGTTTGCTGACTATTTTCATTCCGTTTATAGTCAAGTAACCCCGAAACTTGAAACCAATTTCCCAACAGCATCACCCTGGAACGTTGGAGATATCTCACTCGGATTGACCAACATCCAGGAAATAGAAGCCTGTATCCGGAATATGCGACCTGACAAGGCTACTGGACCGGACAGTATTCCTCCTTCGATAATTATAAAAATCGCTCCAAATATCAGTGTATCCCTTGCTTACATATTTAATCTCTGCATCATGTCATCCACGTTTCCACAGTGTTGGAAATTAACGAGGGTCAGCCCTATTCACAAAACCGATGAAAAGACTGATGTCAGAAATTATAGACCAGTTGCAGTACTGTCAACAATTCCAAAAATTTTTGAAATGATTATCTGTGATAAAATCAGTCCGCAAATCGCGCCTTTCTTAAGAGAAAATCAACATGGCTTCTTACCGAGGAAATCAACGGTAACCAACTTACTCTCTTTTTCTCGACGGGTAGCAAAAGGCCTAGACTGTAGGCATCAGACGGACGTAATCTACACGGATTTCGCAAAGGCATTTGACCGAGTAGATCACGACGTTCTATTAAGAAAGATGCACAAAATAGGTTTTAATCAACCCTTACTGATATTTTTTGCATCATATTTAAAAGATAGAAGCCAGTATGTAAATTTAAATGGATACGACTCACATAAGTTCGTAGCTCTGTCAGGAATTCCTCAAGGATCGAATCTAGGTCCCATGTTATTCCTTATTCTAATAGATGACATTCAGGACTGCATACGTCATAGCTCATGTCTCCTATTCGCGGATGACATGAAACTGATGATGGAAATCGAATCAGAGGACGATTATTCCAAACTGCAGGCAGACCTCGATTCAATCATGAAATGGTCGTTAGAAAATAAACTTGATTTCAATATTAAAAAATGCGTCGTTATGACTTATAGTCGTTCACAAAATCCGTTATTATACCCGTATATAATGAATGGAGAAGTACTAACACGCGTAAATATCATCAAGGATCTTGGGGTGACCTTTGATCCCAGGCTGACATTTTCAAATCATATAGTGCAGCTTACTTCGGCTTGCTCCAAAATGCTTGGTTTTGTAATTAGAACTTGCAAACAATTCAGTAACATAGAAGCAATGACCGCCATGTTCAACGGAGTGGTCAGAAGCAAGCTGGAGTACGCTAGTACTGTATGGATACCTTATCAAATTAAATATATAAATATGATTGAACAAATTCAAAAAAAATTCCTAAGGTATGTTTACATGCGATCATTCGGAATATATCCGAAATTCATGCATCACGTGGAACTGCTAAAGGAGACAAATTATCAAAGCCTGGAGACCAGGCGTAATGCCGGACTCATGGTATTCCAATTAAAGTTAATAAAAAACCTTATTGATTGTCCGTATCTCCTGTCATGCTGTGGCTTATTTGTTCCTGACAAATACTGTCGAAATCGTAGCCACGACCTATTCTACATACCACAGGGTCGGACAGATGTCATGGCTCAACACAGCATGACAAGAGGTATGACATTGCTTAATGCCCTACCAGCGGATATAGATGTGTTTGATATCACCATACCATCTTTTAAAAAGAATATATACATGTATTGTTAGTTGTTAAAATTAAAATTGTACTATAATTGGACTAACCTGTCTGTTGTACAATAAAAAAAAAAAAAAAAAAAAAAAAAAAAAAAAAAAAAAAAAAAAAATTTGGGAGACGGGTACGAGTACCGCCGCCGCCCCGGGAACCATTTATTAGATAACCAATACCCCTGCCATACTGTCATGTCACCCCAAGTGGTTCGTCACGTTTGGTAACTTAGCAGGGGTGCCCGGATACACAGGGTGAGGTTTGTCTAGGTCTTGGCGGCGGATACATTTTGCCCACCTACTGCGTGGCCGGCCGGTTCGGGAGAGACTGGTTGAAGAGACCTAACCTTGATAACTCAGGCCAGATTTTTTGGATCACCTTGCATTGCAGGGGAAGAGCTGGTATCATACGTCCACTACTCCCGGACTGATTGACCCCTAAATTCCTACCCAACCTTCATTCCTTTTTCCTTTTCAGAACATCCTTTCCCCAAAAAGATCCTCCACACAGCATCAAAGATGACATAGACTCCGAAGGAATTGTTTTTCTCATAGCATCCTGCGTAGATCTAATGCAAAAAAGTACAGGTTTCGATAATGCTGTAAAAATTAAATTAATGAGGTGTCCAAGAAAGATACGTCACGATCAAGTGAATCGAAAGTTCGATATGGGTCGTCTGTACGCTGAAATTTAAGAATCCTACTTAGAATATCTACATCTCTGACGCCGCGCCTTATGCAAAGCCATCTTCGTACTTGAATATTGTTAAAAAGCTACCTTTGTAAAAGAACCTAATTCTACTAAGTAGCCAATAATGCCAAAAGATAGCTCCACTTGCGTTAACAGATCGCGTGATTAGCATCCCCTGGCAGACGTAATTAGCATCCCCTGGATTGTAACTGGCAGTAGGAGTAATAATACCACGCGGCTATATATTACATATGTGATATGACATCATTGCCTGCCGCGGTTACCTTGTCGCGGTGACTAGCTGTCACTGGATCATAGTGGATCCGAGGAACCGGTTATTTTTGGAACCAGTTCCTATCGGATTTATAAAATGGTCACCAACACTTAAGGCGCCGCAACCGGGTTAAAAAAGAAGAAGATGGAGAGATATAAAATAACGAATGTTAGAGGAGCACGCTAGTATTTAAAGCGACAAAATCGGTGCGAAAATTGTGAAAATGTTTAATAAAACACGACTCGTTTAAAATGGAGCAAAAGTCTCGCGGGATTGCCTTAAACAGCATTTAAAGAAACACTGTGAATTTTTCATACATATAACTTGTAAAATAACTGAAACAAACGTGTTTATAATAATTTTTGGAGCATACTTTGCGATTTTTTTCTATCGAGGGAATTTTATATAATTTGCGTTTCTGTGCGGGGAATCTAGATATTATCTTCAACTTCAAACTTAACGTGTTTAAGGGGAGATAATATATGTAAGAAATCGGTAGAAATTCGGGTAGCGGCGGCTTAAACTGGGCGAAGCCGAACCAAAAATCGCAAGCAGGACAAAGCAGCAAAAACCTGGGGAGCGGGTTTTTAACTGCCAGTATTAATTAATACGTCGATAATAATTTGTGCTTAAATTAAAATTAAAATTATTATTATTTTTTTTTTATATTAATTTAAAAGAAAGACAAACACTCCCGGGTTACGAATAACCCAACAATGTTTGAAAATCTCCTACTACCACCACAGAAAGCCGAAAATGTTGCTTGTGTTGTCAGTGGCGGCTCGAGCACATTTTTTGTGGTGGGGACGGTCATTTTTTGTGTAGACATTTTCATGTTTTTTTAATGTTGTGTTTTACCAAAAAAGTGAGTTATTGCGTTTGTCTCGTGCTTCCACGAATTTTCGTGTTTTGTCAAACTTTCCGATAAATGTTTAAAATATATAAGATTAAAATTAGTTATAAATCTTATACCCAGCTTGAGTACACCGTATCACCACCAAAAAGTATCTATACTTGGAATATAATTTTCAGTTAAAAGTCGACTTCATTAATTCTTTTTATAGATTTTTTATTTCTTACCAAAAGTATAACAAAAGTATATAAAGTAAAATAGATCAGAGGATAAGTCACGCACCTAACCAGGAACACCAACTAGGTCCCTACATACATAAATATTAAGTTTAATAAAAATACACAAGATAATCATCGGCACTTTCGTTTAAATTACCTTTGATGTGTATTTACCACGAGAACGGCGCTATAGAAATAATCCTATCATTCGATAACAATATTACTATTTACTAAACGTCAAATACGATTATAAAACGCCTAACGTGAATTCCGGCCCGTGCATAATATTCACAATCTTCACGGGGGGATTCTTGAACCGGTCCCCGCGATTATGGTATAGATGGTTCAAATGCGCATGCGCGGATCCCTAAAATCACATACAAAAATATTCAGCGCGCGCAAAAACTTCATTTTAGAAGGAATAGATCGCCGTGTTGTCCCCTAACTGCGCAGTAGTCAGTGCGCACAGTCAAGCGGGCGCTAGTATCTAGTACCTATGCGTCGAGTCGAGTCCGAAGTGGCCGACTGGCAGGCCGGTCGCGTTTCGCGTTCGTATTAGTTTAGTTTAGTTGTATGCTTTGGAAGAAAGGAGAGCGGTCGCACGTTTGTTCGCGGAAATATTTCAAATTTCGAGCCTAAAATTTATCCAAATTAATTTTTTAGATTATATTTCTAAGCGCAATGACACTTTTATGTTGAGAACGCATTAATTATTTTTTTGTGAACACAAAGAATTATCAATTTTTTTTGGTATGTTTCTGGAATAACTGGTGGGGACTGTCCCCATGGTCCCCTTATGGGGAACCGCCACTGGACAGATGGAGGACTTAGCCAACCCAGGAATCGAACACGGGACGTTCGGGTGGGAGCCAAACGCGATGCCCACTCAACCACTGACCGGTCAATAGGAATTATAAAAGTCGTATATGAAAGTCATGTTTTAATCCCCAACGAATTTCGAAGGTTAAGATTTTTTTTGTTACTGCTCTGTATTTATCATAATGTCCCAACTGTCTACTTAAGAGCGTATAATTATTTTGATAAACTGTATCTTGTTCTCTTATTCCTTTGTTCTTTATTCTGTTTCCATTCTTTGTGTATTTATTGTAAAAACGATTCCTTACAAAACTTTTGTAATAAGGTTGTAAAGAGCCTACAAATTAACTTCAGTGTTTTCTTGTCTTGGGTTTATAGCATTTAATATCTTTAACTTTTTGGACTTTTATTATTTTTTCTGACCCCTTTTTGCGAACGAAATGAACCAGCTTATTAATATTTTAATGTATTTCTTGATACAACGTTATATTTGATAGGAACAGATAAATAATATTAAACAAAATAATTATATTTGGTAGCAACATATAAATAACATAATATATAATGACGTGTGACGTGTCCTTTACAAAGTACACCATACCCTGAAAGGGACTTTCTCATTTTTCTGAAAATTTTGAAAAAGTAATTGCCATAGAAATAATGACATTTTTTTGAACAAAGTGCATAATTTCACATTGGAAGTATATTTTTTTTAACATAAAACATACAATCAACTAACTAACATTTTAATTTGGGCGGCGGGAACGGGTACCGCCGCCCCGGGAACCTTTATTGGATAACCAACACCTCTGCCATAGGTCACCCCAAGTGGTACGCTACGTTTGGTGATTTAGCAGGGATGCCCGGGTTCATGGGGTGAGGTTTGTCTAGGTCTTGGTGGCGGATGACCAGGACATTCTGAACTCAAGATTCCTACCCACCCCTTAAACCCTTTTCCTTCCCAGTTTTTTTTTTCCTTTCCTTAAAAAAACCCTCCACACAGCCATAGGTGAGCATAAAGATGACATAGGCCCTGAGGGAAATTATGTTCCTCAGGGCCTCCTGTGTGGAGCTCATGTAAAAAAAAAAAAAACAATCGCGCCGTTTCCCCGCCGGGATAGGCAGAGAGGACGGACCGCCAAATAACTCGGTCTTGGCACACACTCCTTGCTTCATTCACATTCATACACACTTTTCAATTATTCTGATTATTAATCTTGCCATTTCTTCCTCAAACGTCCCCGAATTTTGCTACCATTCATAATATTTGCGTCATATTATACTCCTTTCTTCGCTTATTCTCTCTATATGTCCAAACCATCTGAGCGTCACATTCTTAATCTTACTCATTACATTTACATCAGCCTTGCATTCTTTGCAGATCTCCACATTTCTCACGCGATCATACAATTCTACAGCATTCAGTTTAATTTAATTCCATGCTTCACTGCCATACTTCAGGGCAGGAACCAGCATTTCATTGTGGACTGCTTGCGTCGCTTCTTTGGACAGTTTTTTTTGTTAGCTCCAACCACGTTCACTTTTTCAATCTATCGTCAAAACACTTCACAAATACACAAACTCTCCCACCTGCTCCAAGTATTCATCATTCACAATTTTATTGCACACTGTTTTCGTACTCTCTCTCTTTCAAAATCCATGACTTTAGACCTACTTACATCATTCTTTGTACATTCTTCGTTCATCCTGGTCACGAGAGACTGTAGATTTTCCTAACCTTAAAAAAATATCGTTTATAATTAAATAGGTTTGTGTTTAAGTACCTGCTTACAAATCTTATGATTTTGATGAAAATTTTGATTTAGATTTACTAAATAAGAGAGCTTCAGCAACATTCTTCTTTGGACGTGAGGTCTACTGTTCACAGAGCTACAAGCCCGTTTAATCATAATCACAGGAGAACAAATTTGTCCCAGCTCATGCAGGTCTCATATACATCGCAGTAACTACCTTACTACCAGTGGCGTGCATAGAGTTTTCAGATCAGGGTAGGCAGTAGGAAAACCGCCGAATTGATTCAAATAATTTTTTTAAAAACTTACTACAAATAACTAACTCCCTTCGTTCAAGTTTTCGCTGAGTGTGCTTGCTGAGACAAGACAGGACAACTAGTTGATAGAAATAGATAACAACAGATGTTACTGTCGTCACTGATTGCCATTTGCTAATTTTGTTCCAGAAAGCACTGCCTAATATTAACAAAAACAACCTCATAGAATTGAGGACGACAGTTTTACTCTTTGCTATGTGCCTTTCGTAAATATTGATATTATTATATCTTGTATGAAGTTAGCTCCAAGCAGAAATAATTCCTGCTTAGGCCGCATTTTAGTGAGGCAGTCGGAGGGCGCGCGTGTTATTTTTTCTAGTTACAATTTATGCCATTCGCGTAGTTTCGGTTGCTCAGCTTTTTCGCGCTTATTTTTGGAAGTGCTTATTTATTTTAAGCAATAATTTAATAAATCATAATATTATTTACATGCTCATGTTTTACAAATACGGTAGGAAAAGCAGTGCTTATGTGCCTATATGGAGTGCACGCCCCTGCTTACTATCATAGTGAGAAATAGTTTCTCAACGGTGTTATAACGGCAAAACATCATGCTTTACATTCAAATCTAAAAAATAACCGCCAGAGAAGTAAAATGTACACTCGTACACCTTTTTGAAACAAAAGTTCTGAATCGTAATTTGAAAGAAAATTAAACTTCGGGAATTTTTTACTAATTATTTTCACAAGAAGAGACCAAAAAGTGAGGTAACAAAAACGTTTGTAATACGTTTGTCTAATAAAATTAGTACCAGTTTTTATCTTTTTTTTTTAAGGTAATCCTTTCTTTTAATTTTTGCGTGCAAAATTTTAATATTTCTCAAATTAAATGTTTATTTCAAATTACACAATTTATAAGCGTATTATATCACCTTTCAAAAACAGTTTTTAGTTTTCGGATATGTTCAGAAATATTCCATTTATTTGCAATTTATTGTAAAGCGGAAATATTTGGCTTGTCTGAAAAATATTCCAAATTTCTAAAGGGGTAGAATGTATCCATTCATATAATAATATTAAACAAGGGTACCAATAAAACGATCCGTCTTTCAAAAACAAACTCATGAACATCAATAACCAATATCGGATGATAAACACAACATCGAGTTGATAAGATTGGATATACAAATAACACGAAAAAACAACCCATTTTTGTAATAAAAGCGTTAGTGTTAGACATTCGATAGGTAAAAAATGTTCTTGTATGCGAGTCAATACATCATCGGCGAATAGATCAAATAACCCCCTTACGGTGGTAGTTCCTTTACGGAACCTTTTTAAGGTAGTATCGACGCCCGCGCCCCCTCCTCGTGAACCGTGATTGTCGATTGTTTTCCTGAAAGTTTTCAGATTTCGGCCAAGTTGTTTGCCGTTTATGTTAAGTTCGTCGCTTGTTGACAGTATTCTAGGTTCTTGGCTGGGGTGGACTAATGTAACGATCATTCGATACCTCTGCTACGATTACGTAACTGTGGGGATGAAGTGCATCGCTTATTTCAGAGACAACCAGGTTCTCACAGTACTATAAAATGCTTTTGGTTGGGAGTAGATTTGAGAGTGGATGGGTGGTTTGATGGTGGTGGTTTGGCATCAAGTGAAGTATTCCCTTATGTTGGAGAGGGTTCAGAAGAAATTTCTTAGATTTCTATACCTGAGGGAGTATGGCTACTACCCGTGGCTCTACCCTACCGACTGTCTCTTGGGCATGCTCGGTATGAACCATCTGCGGGTCAGAAGGGATATTATGATAATTGTAACACATTTATTCATTGTGGATGGTTCAAAAACTTGACTATCATGGAGAGCATCAATTACTATGTTCCCGATGGTTATCTCTGTCACCTTCAGCACAGACTCTTTTATCTCCCGGCTTGCAGAACTAACTTGCCAATGGTCGTGCCAGTCGGGAGAGCTGTCTTGTTGTTAATAGAATCACTTCGAATATCGATATGTTTAACATCAATGAAGCACAATTTAGACTGCAATCTTTGTTGCTGTTAGCTGTTAGTCTGATTATGGTTCATTGGTGTTCAAATATCTTAAATCTGCTTTTCTAATATAAATATTTTCTCTCTTTTTAAAACGCTTTGTAATTTTAATTTTGTAATGTTTTTAAAATGAATAAATTGAAAATATCGTTTATTTGATATTCTTTGTAACTTGTAAAATAAACTATTGTACCTACCGAGAGACTAGTATTTTGTTACTGAGCCCACATCGGATACCGGACCCTATCAGTGTGTGGCTCAGATTTGTAGCTAAATAAGTAAAAAAAACTATTTTAAACAGTGAAGTTTACTTAGCGACAGCACTGACTTTGTTTTACTTTCAATTATGATGGCCTATTTATAAATTTTCGTTATTTGTTTTTGGGGTGTTATGCCGTGTTGCGCTACCTCCTTCTTAAGCTAACGTTTCGGACAGCATTGCAGTGTCCATCATCAGGGCAGATCCGACAGATCCGGTGGATGTGTAATTTTTAGTGGTGAAATGTGTGCTTATTTACTTGGAAGCGATACCGTGTCGCCAGCTCCACTACAGTCACTGGTACAAAATAACCGTGACAAGCACCCCAAAAACAAATAACGATAATACTTTTGGCCGTGAAAATTTTAAAACGTACCTATTTATACATTGTCTAATGTTTGCATTTTTCTCTTGTTTCAGGTGAGCTTTTCCTTTCTCATATCTTTGTTGGTCTCCCTTTCTTTAAAGGACAGGTAAGATTTTAGCCATTAAAAAATACAATTCTGTTAAATAATTTGTCTACATGTCGAAAATCATAAGGAAAGGCGGAAGGAAATGGTTTCAGGTTGGTGGAAGCTGAATATTAACTGGTGGAAATAAAGATAAGGTAAGAAACACTAAATAGAAGACAGATAAATATATGTTTTAATCTTTTTTTTAAAGATACTTAACTCTAAGTTCAACTGTTGCGAACTCCTACAACTCGTAAACTTACGAATACCCACAGTAACAACACAACAAAATACACTATTCTACTGCAGCACTCATAAGCGGAACTACATTGCTCACTCTCCGACACAACGATTTCACACTATGGGAAATCAGTACTTAGGTGATGTTGACATATTTATTATCAACTTGGCTAGTTTTGTGGATCGTGTAAAATATTTATTCCAACACTATCCTTAAACACATCTTGTATTTTTGTAAACCTATAAATCGCTGTATATTTCAGTGTTTGTTTCTTGTACTTTTAAGACTTATGTGCATTTTTTATCTAATTTTATTTCTTTCTTAAGATTCAAAATTATCTGTCATGTTAAAATTGTACTACCAATCATTGTAAAAGCCCTCTGGGCGTTAAATAAATTAATAGAAAATAAGAAAATGGTAGATTTCCCTTATATTTTGCGATAAAGATGGTATTTGAGAAGTCAAACCGTCCATCTGCGTCCAGCTCGCCTCTCATAAATGTTATATGAAAATTTGCATGATTTAGAGAAGTGGGTTAGGGTTTTCAGAGTTCTTTTTATTAGATAAACTAACGCACACTCGTAAAAAAATCATGAGATATAATATTATTCAAAATTCAAATTTATACAGCTATTTACTCATGTATTTGTGTTTCGAAAATAATAATTAATTTGTTTTTTCCTTAATTGTTTTTTTTCTTTGCGTCACTTAGTTTACAAAATGGAAAACTTGAAATATCGCGTTATTTACGAGTACGAGTTCCACCGTGGCACCAGTGCTGCAGAAACGGCTCGAAGGATTAATGATGTGTATGGCGACGGTGCCGCAAAAGAATACACAGTGCGTTTTTGGTTCCAACGTTTTCGTTCTGGAAATTTCGACCTGCAGAACAAGCCCCGTGGACGGCCGGAGACCAAAGTTGATAATGAAGAATTGAAGGCTATTGTGGAAGCGGATCCATCGCAAACGACGTCCGAGTTAGCTGCAGGCTGCGGTTTTAGTGATAAAACTGTTTTAATCCACTTGAAGCAAATTGGGAAGGTGAAAAAGCTTGAAAGGTGGGTACCTCACAAATTGAGTGAAGAAAATCAACAAACGCGCTTTAGAACGCTAGACTACACACTGCACAACAGACGGCTACCAAATTAGAGGAGTTTCAATTGGAATGTCTAAGACATCCACCGTACTCTCCGGACCTTGCCCCAACAGATTATCATTTTTTTCGAAATTTGGATAACTTCTTGCAAGGGAAAAATTCAACTCCGATGGGGCAATCCAAACCGCCTTCAAAGATTTTATTGATTCCCGTCCGAATGGTTTTTTTAGTAAAGGGATCGATGAACTACTTATGAGATGGCAAAAGTGCATATTGATTAAATAAATATATTATATTAAAAAAAATCGGCTTTTTGTTCCTCCCATACAAAACGCCAATTTCATATGTAAGGACCTAATAATAATAATAATGTTATATTCCGGGATGTGGAGAGAATAGTGCAATCTCACACGTCCTATATAGTTATACATAGATATATTTACACAACACATTTTAAGTACAAAATCAAGAACACCAAAAAGCTTATTTAGGAATAGAAAAAAAAACTACGACCTTGGGGTGACCTATGGCACGGTTATTTAATAAATGATTCTTTGTGCTCGTACCTCTCTCATGCCCCTACAGTAATATACGAAACGTAACTCTCTCTCTCTCTTTTTATTTTATTTTATTTTATTTATTAACAGAAACAAACAGTACAAAAGATAATTTGTTTAAAAAATTACAATTTATAAGTATATTACATGGTAGGTACCTATTATGTGTTTCATTGTAGTGTCTTATTTATGGTATGCGTATTAAGTAATTACCGGGTGATGTATGTAGTGGGAAGGTGTGTGTGTGAGTGTGTGAGTATGTGTGTATGTATGTGTGCGCATTGAACAAATTATAATATTCGCAAGATGCTCTTTTTAAATTTGGGCAGTGAATCAGAGAAAATGTCGATGTTGGAATTTAGACCAATAATATTGAACTTATGAAGAGCACGATTAATTGGTGAATTAGATGCTGCATTTGTCTTGTAATTAAGCGTGTGGAATAGTTCTGTATGACGTGTACGTCTTAAGGGTATATTAAAATTAACTAGGGAAAGAAGTTCGGTACAGTCAATGTTATTATTTAAAATTTTGTGTATAAATGTCAAATCAGCTATTGCTCGCCTTTGTTGCAATGTTTGAAATGTGCATTCAAAGTTATTGTTGAATTTAAAGGTAAGATATTTTATAAATTTGTTTTGAATATTTTCTATGCTATCTATGTATACTTTGTATTGCGGGTTCCAAATTGGCGAAGCATATTCCAGTGTACTTCTGACTAATGCAAAATATAACATTATTACTGTACGCGGGTTATTGAACATTTTACTTATGCGAAGAACAAAACCAATCATTTTATATGACCTGTGAACGATTGAGTCGATGTGCTTATTAAATATAAGTTTGCTATCGAGGTACACACCAAGATCTTTACATTCCGTTTTCGAGATGACAGGTTCATTATTGAGTGAATAAGAGTACTTAATAACATGTTTATTTCTGGTGAATGTCATAGTATGACATTTGGAAACATTGATATCTAAACAGTTAACTTTGCAATACTTGCAAAGCCTATCTAGATCACTTTGTAACGCATCACAGTCAGAAAGAGAATGCACAACTTTGAATATTTTCATGTCGTCAGCGTAAAGCACAAATTCGGAATTTTGAAAGCATGATCCAATGTCGTTTATATAAATGTTGAAGAGAAGCGGACCTAGGTGGGAACCTTGCGGGACACCGGATATTACCTCCATAGACTTAGAGTAGACACCGTTGATTAATATTACCTGATTGCGATTACTAATGTAGGACTTAATCCATCTTAATAGGTCGCCATGTATACCAAGTAGGATAAGTTTTTTCAAAAGAATTGAGTGAATTACGCGGTCAAAGGCCTTAGAGAAGTCTGTAAACATAGTATCAACTTGCTCCTTATCGTCCATCTTGCTGTGCAAGAAGTTAATGAAAAGGGCGAGGTTGGATGTTGTAGACCTACCTTTCATAAATCCGTGCTGATTCGGCATAATGTTTGTCGAAATAGTCGAGTACAATTGATAAAAGACGATTTTTTCAAGAACTTTGCTTAAAATAGGGAGTTGGGAAATTGGTCGGTAGTTTTTAACGTCGTGCTTATCACCATTCTTAAAGATTGGTGTAGTGACAGCTGATTTCCACATGAGAGGAAACGATCCTTCCGTTAGTGACTTTTTATAGATGGCGCAAACCGGTAGACAGATATATTTACTGCAGTTGCGTATAAAAATTCCGGGCAGCCTGTCTATTCCTGGTCCTTTATTAATGTCTATGTTTGATAGGTACTTTAAGGTGATTTCTTCGTTTACTCTGATTGAGGATATTAATGTGTTATTAAGAGGATCTTCCTTACTATCAGCATCATGAGTTGGAATTTCATTTGTAAAGACCGTTGAGAAGTAATCAGCAAAAAGGTCAGTAACTTGTTTGCTGTCATGTGCTGTTGTGGAATTATACGTCATGTGTTCTGGTATAGTGGGAGATTTTCTTTGTGTCTTAACATAACACCATATTTTTTTAACATTATGTTGTATGTCGGATTCCAATGTAGCAATATAGGTTTTATGAGTAAGACTAGAAATCTTCTTTTGTCTTTTGCGGAGTAATGCAAAAGATTGATAATCCAATGGATTCTTGTAGCGTTTCCAGGCACGAAAAAACTTTAATTTTTCTTTCGTTATATTAATTAAAGCCGCCGAATACCATGATGGAAATTTTGTTGATCTAGTTACTTTCTTTGGAACCAGATCATCTATTAGGGCATTAATGATTCTATAAAAATTGTCAACGTCTTGTGCATTTACAACAGAAGACCAATCACTATTTCTGAGAGCATCATTGACTACTACATAGTTAGCTTTGTTAAACAATTTGATTATCTGTGATTTAAGGCTAACAGCAGGGAGGGGAATATTGAGTTCGACTATGATAGATTTATGATGTGCATCTTCAAATACCAGTGGAGAGTCGGCAGCGGAGACGAAGACTGTGGTGTTACAAAGCACAAGATCTAAAATACGTCCATGATAATTGGAAATTGCATTATATTGTGTTAAATTGGAGAACGAAAGACACCTAAGGAGAGTAGAAGCACAAAGGTCGGTACTACATGGTTGACACCTAGGGTTCCAGTTCACGTTTGGCATATTGTAATCGCCTATAATTAGAAAAATGTCATTTGGATATTCAGTGGTTAAATCAGATATGGCAGTTGTATGACTATTGATGATAGAGAAACGCTGCGCATTAGATAACTTAGGACTAACTCCCGGTAAGTAAGAGCAACAAATATGAACATTCAAAATGCGATGTTTAGAATGTCTTAATAATAGTGAGATCCATATATCCTCGGCTTCTGAAGACCACGATTTTCGTGACCGAACTTTAAAATCTTTTTTTATACCTATAGCAACGCCTCCCCCTTTAGTTTTACCCGTAAGAGTAGTATCTCTGTCATTTCTGTATACGTTGTACCGGCAATCAAAAAGCTCGTCGTCGGATATGCTGTCAACTAACCACGTCTCACTAATTAAGATTATGTCAAATTCATTGATTAAGACATTTTGGTAGAATTCATTAGTTTTGGATCGAAGGCCCCGTGCATTTTGATAAAAAATTATAATGGTGTCATGCATTGTGTGAGTGGAAAATAATTATCTTGATTCGATTTGAAATTAATATAAAAATTAGTCAAATTAAAGCATAAGTCGAAATGAGCATACTATGATAATTATTACTCAGCAGCCCAAAGTCCACTGAGGTTAGTATATTTGTCAATTTGCGCAGACATGCATGTATGTGTTTGTGATGTATTGGGTGAGAAGTTGAGTCATGTGTGTGTAAAGTTAAGTTGAAAAATGGTACAAGTTGAAAATCTAAGAAAAAATATAATTTAAATTTAAGACAAATTACTAAATTAAATTGTTCAGAAGGGTTTGAGCAGAGACAAGGATAGCAGGAGAGGTGACATTCTTTCTTAAGTAAATTTTCGAGTTTCGCACCCATAAAAAATCATAATTATTTACATTTTTGAAGTCTTTGGCTGACCTCAACAGTAATTTGTTTTTTCTGGTAAGGTGGTCGTTGATATAAAGTTTACCTCCTGCAACACCTAGGCTCTTACAGTCTACACCCTTCTTCTTTTTAATGGCCGCTATCAGCTCGTCCTTCTTCCTTTTGTTGACGAATTTAGCCACCACGTTTCGAGGGCGGGCGTCACGGGGAGCTGCTGATATTTCCTCTTGAGAATGTCGACGTGGATTGGCTCTAGTAATAAATTCAATGTCATCTTCCTTAATAATCTGACCGACATTGGATGCAATTTTAATTAGAGTGGAAGCAAGGTTTTCGTCTTGCTTTTCAGTCAGACCGAAGATTTCAATATTATTGATGAGCAGCTGTTGTTCTCTATCATTGTTTGTTTTATCCAAATATGTAACGAACTTTTTTAATTCAATTACTTCGGCTTCAAGTTTATCCATTTTTTTTAGTTTTTCTTCCAAAACCAGAATTTTATTGGTGTAGTCTTCAATTGTGCTGTTATTGTGAACGATTGTTTGTTCGAATGAAATCAGTTTTGAATTCATTGAGTGCAGTTGTGAAGAGAGTTTCTTTATTTCGCTAAGAAGAATTGACGAGTCAACAGAGTTGAGATTGCTGGAGAGCGGTGATTGTCCTGTTTTACAAATAGTGCACATCCATGACTCCCTGTTCTCATCAGACATCTTCCTAAAAACGGCAGAGGTAATTTTGGCACAACTGAGATGCATTTGGTTTTTGCAACTCATGCATTTCATACAGTCAGCTGTTTGCACTGACTTGCCACATTGGTTGCAGGTAGAATTCATGGTAACAATAAATAATGTCTGCGATGAAAAATTTTCAATTATAATTTTTATAACCTCCTGCCAATTAAATTCACCAAATTAAATGTTTGTTACACAGAATCACTATTAAAGTAATTGTTTACACACAATATAGCACTTAGCAGTACAGGATAATATTTTTAAACACACTAATAACTTTGACACTTCAAAATGATGTTGTCACACCGGTAGTTGTACTTTCTATCTTCACTAACTAATATCTCCCTCTCAACTTCAAGTCTGCGTAAAGGTCCGACCGTTCGCCTCGCCCGGTCACCATTCGCATCGATCACCGTTCGCATAACACTTTTCGTAACGCATTCACAGCTTACTCCCCAAATCAAGCGTGCGTTAAGGCCCGACCGTTCGCCTCGCCCGACCACCGTTCGCATCGATCACCGTTCGCATCAATTACCGTTCGCATCACACTTTTTCGTAACGCTTTCACCAGCTTACCCCCCAAGTCGAGCGTGCGTAAAGAAGTTTTATTTCAATAATAAAATAAATAATCAATTGTTATGTAAGAGCGTGGTCTGGGGTGAGCTCGGGTCCAGCGCTTTCTTAGGAGTGGCGGTTAGTGCTGGAGGGCTGCACTCACCGCATCCTGCGTCCAGTGACCCGGTGGCGTATTTACAATCCCTACCGCGTTTCAGTCGCCTTTAAATTTTCAATATCAAAATTTAAATATTTAGAAATAAAATTATTAATTTCTAATTTACACATTGGAAAATTTATTTTATCTAGATTTTAGAACAATTTTTGTTTATGCAAAGTGTTCGGGCAAATCTATACCTACTCCCGTGTATCCCTCCTGCCTTACCTACCTATCCTGATATATCTATCTTGCTATTGTCACCGGTTCAAGATTGATTCCTAACCGCGAAATTAGTGCAATTTCAACACCGCGCGGACTGGCAGCCCAAATACTTTGGTCTCGTCGCTTTATAGTCGAAACCCGGATCCGCGCAAGATACGTGCTTTCAACCGTGGAGTTATCTTGAGTGCTTGAGTGTGGGACCCCAGGACGTCATCAGCAAGGTAGGGTCATCTTGTTTTCGGTGGACATCCCATTTTTTCCCCTTCATCCCTTTTTTCATTCCAACAGTGATAGGTAGAGATTCCGAACTCCGCGGAAGAAAGTGTCAGCTTCCAACAGCTATCGAAACACAAAGTGATACAATATAACCAATAAAGAGGTATATTTAAAATGTAAATTGTCGTCACCGCGACTGAATCGGTATAGGTTTTGTAAATACGCGACCCGGTGTCTCATCAGATCGCTGTATTTTTGGTATAAAAATGTAATTCTGCATACTGCATGCTTTATTATATTGGATCCCGAGTCGTTCCATCGAGCTGATTCGGTAGTAACACCATGTTTCACACACATATGTACGTAGGCTTGTGCAAAATGCATTGAAAAATGTTTTTTATTATATTGTTACTGCATTCGAAGAACCTTCGGGCAATCATATTAGACAGTTAGTATAATCATATAATACTGGTACTTCTCTTCTGTCATTTAATATCGCCATCATTTAAGGCTCTGCAACCGGGCCCGAAAAGAAGAAGATGGAGAGGTACGAAATTACGAATGTTAGAGGAGAGCGCTAACATTTACAGCGACAAAGTCGATGCGAAAATTGCGAAAATGTTTAATAAAACACGACTCGTTTAAAATAGAGCGAAAATCTCGCGGGCATTATTTTAAACAGCATTTAAAAAAATACTGTGATTTTTTTCATACATATAACTTGTAAAAAAAACTGAAACAAACGTGTTAATAATAATTTTTGGAGCATACTTTGCGATTTTTTTCTATCGAGGGAATTTTATATAATTTACGTTTCGGCGCGGGCAAAGTCTAGATATTATCTTCAAGAATAACATATATTTTTTAAGAGCTTTAAAACTTACCGTGTTTAAGGGAAATATGTAATAAATCGATACAAATCCGAGTTGCGGGCTATGATATAGATATGCACCTTTCAATGTCAAGTATACCACAGAGAATAAACAGAAATCGAAAATATTCTATGTTGCCTCGAATAAGTACCCCTCACGGCAGTTTCAAAGTAAAAAAACACGCAGGATTCGCACGGTTATAAACATTACGATTTTTTTTTATAAAACCAACAAATATGAGATAAACGGTAAAATACAGGTCAATTCATTGGCTATATTGTACTGTAATAAGTTTTTATGTCTCCATGTTAAAATTCGAAGGTATGATTTTTTTAATGTCGGCGAAAATTTTCGCGTGATCGCTCCAGTTGTTTTAAACTTATAATCTCAAGTACCAGGAATCTCATCAAAGCCATAGCAGGTGGTACATGGACAAGAGTAGCTAATGATAGAGAAAAATGGCGACAGTTGGAGGAGGCCTTTGTCAACTAGTGACATACAGACGAGTCGATGCATGATAAATGTTATAAATGTTACAAATATTATAAATAATGTGATGTAATTTAATGTCTGAATAAAGGCTATTATTATTTATCAGTTGAATGTAAATGCCATTTTATGGCGCCATTATACGCCGTACAATGCCATTTTGATAAATAAATAAAACAAATCTTCAAAAAACACTTGTGGCTACTGCGACTGACCTTTATAATGCATCTTCTATAATTATTCCACCATGGTTTACCCCTAAGTCGCGGAAATTGGATTCCATTTAGGGTTGGAAAAGTTGGAGTTTTGTACAATGTTTGTCTTGGCGGAATAAGCTTCTGAACATTGGCGATAGTTATCGGTCTGAGTTATCGAGATGTATGTTTTGTTTGGTAAGGGTGATTGCTATTCCCGTGGACTGTGGACTGTGGAGGTAATTGTATTTATTTTACATGCGGGAGAAATCCAAGTTTTAGTACCCGATACAAATTGGAAATTGTTTTTTTACGTTTTTCAAACACATCGCCCGTGATTCAGCGACAAATTGTTGTTACAGTTATTAAATATTGTTTGCATAAATTCATCGTTATGAGCGTTTTAAATACCTGAAAAATGAATATCCTCGATTATGTGCAGAAACGGGTGGTCCGTTCTTCAGATCGATTGCAATCTTTAGAGCACAGACGTCGGGTGGGAATGCTGTCCTTGTTAGCTGTCGGTATTTCAATGGAAGATACTCTGAGGAACCGGTGCATAGTGGGGAAACACGCCAAGCACGCGCCCAACATATTTACACTGTTGATATTTCTCACATGAGAATGAGAATAAGACTACGGCGAAATAGATTTTCAAAAGTAAACAAAATGTTAAAGGATCTGAATTGGCTAACCGTGAAACAGATGCTGACCTTGAATAGGATGATATTTATACATAAAATAATTAACAACTTTTAACCAAAATATTTTTCAAATAAAATTATATTCAACAAGGACATTCACAGACATAACACAATGACGTGCAAGGAAATCAGGCTTTAAAAAAGGACAAGGCGAATACGCAGAAAAGTTTACTGTATAAAGGGATGAAGTTATATAACAAGCTACCAGAAACTTTAAAGTCCACAACAATTGGAAACTTCAAGACGTATTGTAGGAGCTACATAAAACTACATAAAATATAGTTTGCAATATGAAATATTAAAATTAATTAGAAATTTGTAAACTTAAATGTACAAATTACTAAAATAAAATTAATAAATAAATAAAAAATAAATAAAAATACATGTGAAACGGGTCATTTCTACGACTCGTTATTAAGTTCAACAGCTCAGCCATGGAACGATTTGCCGGTCTCTATGTTCTCTCCATCCTTCAAGACTTCAAGTCTCTTCAAGATCCATGTTCATTCTTTCCTCTCTTCTAAAGAGTCCTCCACACATCATCCACAAAGATGATACAGACCCTAAAAGAAATCATTTTCCTCAGGCCCTCCGTAAATGTAAAAAAAATATCCCTGGAGAGTCCTGCCTGCCATTTTTATGTGAATTCCGCATAAGAGCTCGAACTGCTTCCAACCGTCTGGAGCCAGTGAGACTATGGCATCCCCGAATGCAGTATGTTGTGAGGCAAAAATTTGTGGGGAGGGACCGCGCTAGTAATTTTTATTTGAATGATTTGCGTTATTTCAAAATCATACCCATACTCCAGACGGTTGAGAGCAATTGAGAGCCTTGCGCGGTATAAGCATAAAAAAAGATTAATTGTATTTCAATTGACAAATTTCATAATTACATGGAAGATTGGAGTTGAGTTCAGACATAGAAGAGATGTATCGTTGAACGATTCATCTCGGAGAGGAGGAAATATTATATAACGCTTGATAGAAGAGAGAATTTTTTTTCGAGAGGGACAACCAAAAAAATATGTGATCGAAGCACTTCTAGATCACACAAATTACAATCTGGAGAGTCAAGTACGTCAATTTTAAAAAAGTGAGAGGGATCGGAACAATATCCAATTCTCATTCAAGTAGGAAAGGAAATTTATTTTTTTGGATTCTGGGGCAATTGGTTGAAACAATGGTTTTGAAGGGGTAGCCATGGGGCTATAAGCATGGGGCTAAATTCACAATGACGAATCGTAAGTGATTTTTTCATGTCAAATTAACAAAATATTTGTAAAAATAAATTATTGTTCAAACCGATATTTATTTATTTATTTATTTACGCCCATTTAGGCTTTTACATACATATATACACTTAACAATATTTACGAAATTATACTAGTAAATAGTGCAGGAAATGACTGTTTACAACACTTGCACATAAACAAATATAAAGCAAAAATACTATTGAATTTGATCCACACAGTATGCAGGCACAAAATATAAAAACAAAAAAAAATACTATAAAAATAGAATTTGATCAGCACAGGATGCAGGCACAAATTATTTTAAAAAAAATACAAAAATAGCTTCTCTCCTTCAGCCGACAAAACACCACCAATATGCTAGTCAATTCAAACAGTTTCATCAACACATTCCCCTACTTGATGAAAAAAACTTCAATAAGGTATGTTTATATATTAAAATTGATGTATTTAATATATCCACAACATCGGAGTATTTGTTTCCAAGTTGTTGAATCCGTCGCATAGGAGTATAATATTGGCATGTTGACTTAGAATTGGCACAATAATATGGTAGGTACTGTCTTGTGACTGACCTGCCTGGAGTATGAAAGGAGATTACATATAATAAATCAGGGGTGTCAAACATTGAATTAATGATTTTATACAAACAGGTTAAATCGAAAATGATTCTAATATTAAAATATTAGCAGATTAGGACGCCATTTGTGGTACATTTCAACACGGGCAACACTTTTGGTGCAATTAAAATACACAGAGGCCTAGAATACTTTGAGAAATAAAATAATCTTCATTTATTTATAATTACTTCTGAGTCAAAAAAGTACATATTATGCTGCTTAACCACATTTCTTAAGTGAATTTAAATTTAAAAAAAGGTTGTATATATTCATACTAGCTGGGGTACTTCCGGGGTACTGGCTGGGGATCTTGCTCGACGAGTATATACCCCTACCAATGGGTAGCCCCAACCATACAAAAAAGGCTTCGAAAAGTTCACAATATTCCAGAACATTCCATAACATTCGAGAATGTTCTGGAATGTTCCACAATGATCTGGGATGTTACGTGATGTTTCCGAACGTCCCACGGCATTCCAGAATGTTCCGGGATGTTCTGGAATGTAATGAAATTTTCTCGAATACTCTTGAATGTTTTGGACTGTTCTAGAAATTTCTAAAGGGCTAAACTTCCAGCCTTTATATCTTAAAAAACATACCCTTAAGGTAAAAACGGGAATCTTCTTCAAGAATGGGGGGATAGAGGCTACCACACCATATAACACCCTTGATCGTACCGGGACTCGTTTCTGAGTATTAGCGGCACGTACATCGTAAACTTTCTTTTATAACAATACTAGCAGACCCGGCCACACGTTGCTGTGGCTAACGAAACGCAACGCCATTACCCAACCTTTATAAAATCCACACCACCCGCTTGCCAGCTGCCCGCTGCCCGCTGCCCGCTGCCTGAATTGAATATTTGAATTTCTCGGCTTTTCTCCACTATAATAAGCATGTATTATACATATAAACCTTCCTCTTGAATCACTTTATCTATTGGTGAAAACCGCATGAAGTTTAAAAGATCTATGCGCACATACATTTTGAGCGACTTCATTTTATACTATGTAATGATAATGATGTAATCATAATGATATATTTTACTTGGAGTCAAAAAAAGGAAGTTCATATTATGCTGCTTTTCCCCACTTTTAAGCGGATTAAAATAAAAAAAAGGTTTTATATATAAGTCACCTTCCTCTATGATGGTGTATCTGAAACCTTTTTACTATACAAGTTGGAACGGGCTATGTGCAAGTATGTACAGGTAGTATTAATATGTTGAACTGTCCACTATGCCAATTAAAATATTAAATTATTAACTACGCAGTTGTACACTAAATATAATATTTTTTTCTTTTATAATTATCTATATCTTGTACACTTCAATGATCACAGGAAAGCGGGCAGTGTAGCGAGGGTAGATTCTCCATCCCCAATCGACTCGTAATTTTCAATAGCCCCATTAAAGTACAGGTTTACGATTGGGATCCCGTTTAATGTTCAGCTTCCGGTCCGGAAGGGGGTGGCAAAAAAGCCTCCCGGTTCTCAACCCCCCCCCCCCCGGCTAGTCGGAGGTTCTATCAAACACTGTATTAATTGGCGATTGGAAACCCAGCCATTGAAAATGAAGCCGTTTATTTATGGTAATAGTTTGAATTGGATATCGAAATGAAAGTGTTTTTGTGTTGTATTTGATAGGCTTTTGTACAAACAGTACTATTTGCAAGGACTTTAAAATCAATCAAACTATTATATTTATTGATTTGTGTTAATTTTTTTAAGTGAAAACTTCTTTAGCACCGTTGTGATTCGAAACTCGATGAAATAGACAAACACAACACAATTTTAGAATTTGGGAGGCGGTAATGGGTACCGCCGCCCCGGGAACCATTGATTGGATAACGTTTGGTACTTAATAGGGGTGCCCGGGTTCATGGGATGAGGTTTGTCCGGATCTTGGCGGCGGATGCGTCTGCCCACCAGACTGGACAGCTGCACGGCAGGCCGGATCGAGAGAGACTGGTTGAGGGAGTACTTTTGACTTCACCTGCTGTACACTCTCGGAATATCGCCTTGTACTGCAGTGGGAGGGATGGATTTGTACGTCCGTCACTCCTGGACACACTGACCGCCAGATTCCTATCCACCCCGCATACCCTTTTCCTTGCCACAACTTTAAATAAAAATGAGCTCCACACAGGAGGCCCTGAGGAAAATGATTTCCCTCAGGGCCAATGTCATCTTTGGGGATGCTGTGTGGAGGTTTTTTTAAGGAAAGGAAGGAGAGGATAGTTTATTTATTTATTTATTTATTGTTTTGGAACATTTACAGAGTATTAACATAAAAAAGTCATTAGATTAGCATTGTAAAAAGCGTAGATGTTAATAGTCCACTTTAAAATGTTCACAGAATGCACAGTTTAATAGAAGTTAACAGAAATTAGAAATAGCAAAATATAAACAGAGGTATAAAAAGAGATAACAAAAATTGTGATGATAAAATATAGAGATGACAAAGATAAAAAAAGATCGATATAAGATGTAAAAAACAGAAAAACCAAAAAGTAAAGTACAAATATAGTAAGAAACAGCCATTCACATTCAAGTTCAAGATCAAATATAAGTATTTTCAATTCTCAGTTACTTGTTAGGTTAGTCTAATGTTAATTTGCTTTTTAAAGTCAGTGAGACTATTTGCGTAGATGTCTATATGGTTACATTCAATGGAATTATACAGACGACACATTCGAGACAGTGGATTGAAGTAAGCAATATTGTTTTTAAATAATTCGAGATGAAATATATTCTGACTCCTTAAATTGCGTCTATTGGGGACCTTAATAAGAATGTTGCTCAGACAATGAGTTGTTTCAAGCTTATCACGAATGATTTTGTATAGACTCATTAAATCAGCAACTTTTCTTCTTTTTTCCAGAGTTGTAAACTTAAAATATTGGAGTCGTTCCTCGTAAGATTGGAGTAAGGCATTTAGTCCAAGTTTAAATGATAACAATCTCAGAAATTTTTTTGCACAGATTCAATAGTTTTTGAATATTTTAAGTAGTGTGGGTTCCAGATAACACTACCATATTCCAATTTGCTTCTGACCAATGAGATGTATAGGGTTATAATGGATTGGGATTTTTTAAATGGTTTCGATATTCTATGTATAAATCCCATCATTTTTAAGGATTTACTCGTGATATCACTGACGTGTACATCAAATTTAAATTTTGAATCAAGAGTGATTCCTAAATCCCTGATGGTGGAAACTGCATTTAATCGAACATCATTAATGGAATATGCATAATCCTTTTGTATTCTGTTACGGGTGAAAGTCATAATGTAACATTTTTCAATATTTAAAAACATATCATTCTGAATACACCAGTTATGTAGTGTGAAAAGGTCTTCTTGAAGCATAACTTGGTCAGAATCATTGGAAATTTTACGGTAAATCTTTAGATCATCAGCAAATAAAACAAAATCACAGCGTAACATGGGGCCAAGGTCATTAATGAAGATTAAGAAGAGCAGAGGGCTAAGATTGGACCCTTGGGGTACACCTGAGGTTGAGGTTACAATTATGGGAGGTGACTCATACCCATTTATAAGTACGAGCTGTGTTCTGTTTTCCAAATAAGATTTAAGCCATCTAAATAGATCACCGTGAATACCTATACGAATAAGCTTCCGTAGTAAAATAGAATCATTTCTTTATCAAATGCCTTTTGAAAATCTGTGTAAATAGCGTCTACTTGAGTTCTTTCATTAAACGCATTGCAAACGTAATCACAGAAATCGAGAAGATTGGAATTTGTGGATCTGTTAGGAACAAATCCATGTTGATTGATGCATAATTGTGGTTTAAAATGTGTGAATATGGAAGCTACCGTTTCATCCTTCATAAATATGGCAACATATAAATAATTACAAAAAAATATTTCGACAACCATGTTTTAAAATAACCAGCTGTTTATATTTTTACAAGTATTTTTAAACATCCAAGTTGCTCCCAAAAAATAAAAATAAATTCGTGAAAGAAGCATGTTTTTATAATGGACGCGAATAATTAAACCCAAACATTAAACAAAAATATATTTCAAAGAACAAACCGAAGCATGAATATGAAATAAACTGTTATGTAATGTTTGGATGAATTTTCCTTGTCAGCAATGAACTTTGTTACATTACACATTCAACACACATACTCGGCACATTACCATATTATAAACAAACACGTGTTATTAACTTTTTTTTATTTAAAATGTATGAAAAAAGCATGTTCCGTGATGAAAAATAATGATGCCGTAGAAATACTAATGATAAATTTAATTAACCCTGGAAGTCTAACATATTCCAGGGTTACATAAAGCCTTAACATACATACGTCTCAGAGGCGTACATATATAAATGAGAGCCTTTAGCCTAAAACATATCCACTTATGTCCTATTTTCCGTAGGAAATTTAAGGTTGGGATATAAACTAATAATAAAACACATTTTTATCAATGATGACAGTTATTTATTTCAAAACAACAAAACATGACGCTTATTTTCAAACTAAAAACTACTTAAAAATTAACTGAAACGTGTATTTTTTTTAACATTAATTACTTATTCTTAGGGTGTATGAGACCAACTTATTTGATCTATACAATACTGTAAAACTTAGGCGGCTGGACCCCAATCTTCACTTCGGTTCGGGAGATATTTTGTTAACAACTCGGAAATCTTTGGTAATAAGATGATATTTATTTTCAGTCAGCTTTTATATCAAAATATTCGCGCACCTGTTCTAAGTTTTAACTTAAACATGTTATTGTTTTTATCGCTGCATGTGCAAAGGGTGATTAATTTGGTTACTGCTTTTCCAGCAGGTGTTAATATTAGTTGCTGAGTGCTTTTTGTAGTGAATAACAAACTGGTCGGTATAATTTTAAATCGGCGTCGCAAATTCACTCCTGTTACAATAATATTTTTGAAGGAATACGTGTAGCCCCTCTTTACGTGAACATCAGCTACCCTTTTTCAAGTAAATAACATATGGAAGGTATTCACTGAACAAGAATCGTCTTGTACATAGGGCACAAATTAAATGTGATTAACGAAAAAGACTTTTAATAAAATTTTAGTTGAATATAAACTAAATTAGAACTGAGTTAAGTTACACTAAGCCTAAACATACGTCTCATAGGCGTGCTGTACCTCAATAAGTCAAAAATGGCGGGACTTACCTTAGTGACATAGTTACCATCGGCAAGCTCACGTCGGCCACCGCGTTGGTTAAAAAGCACGAGGCGCTAACTTCAACCGTTAGAAAGAGTTAGAGAATTTTCGATTGAGTGTACCCCTCGCAGGCGTAGATAAGGCTTCTAGGGTTTGAAGATAATATTAGCGACTCTCAATTGAAAAATTTTAAAACAAACTTGGAGAGGCGGTGGTCTACCACTGAGTTAATGGAAGCCTATCAGTTTCGGTCATATTTAACTGTATCATACTTCGAATAAGAACTAGAAACATTATTTTCATTTTCTTAAAGCACATTTTTATTGCATGACTGCAAGATTCATCTCGAACTAAATGTTACCTAGATAGTGTCTTGGATAAATTTTTTATTTTTTATTTAATATGCGACATCTTTTGACTTTTCTGCAAGTCTAGGATGATTTTATCATGAATAAGAGAGCACGCATATCACGTGATCCCATTGTGTTGCATAGAAATGTGATCAGTGGCGATGTGAACAGCTAAATGACATCTTTTTTTTATACTCCAAATCTGCTCAGGGATCCGCTGGTTAAAAATCTTTCGGATGCGTGCTGTTAGGTCCTGTATATTTGGACAGAATCTGTTCTGCCAAAAAAAAATTTGTAAATAGAATCATTCCTTTTAGATTTTTGGATAATTAATAAAGTTAATTAACGCTCTATTAATCTCAAATTTGTCGTAAAAGCATAGTATGGGCTACCACTAAGGGTATTTAAAAAAAATTTAATTAAGAGTGTGCAATTTTGATTGGTAAAAGCGACCCTCAAAGTTGTCTTTGCATAAAAAAATCATTTCAATAAAATTTTATTCGGATCGAAATGTCGGTCAGTAAGCAGTAAGTCGAGAGCTACTTTATGTAGGACCTTTAGTGATATGCAGGGCAGGATAGGATTAATGCTAAGTAATGTTGACCGTTAAATTTTACAGTTACGAGCGCGTGTATATTTCATATTTACGTTGAATTATATATACATCCTTCAGTTTTCACGTTTCAGGCTTTTTGAAATAGCTGAACGTAAATATTGTACGTTTACATAAATTAATACGTGTTTTATAAGACGAAAGTAGACTTTATACGTATTTAGTTAACGTATTTAAAAAAAGTTAAGGTTTTGATGGTAAGAGGTTTAAAACTTAATATTTGATTGATTTTTTCGCACATCACATTTCCTTTTTTGTAGTTTCAATTTAAATAACATCACTTCCTTAGGTATATCTATTGTTGGTATCCATTCCAAGTTTAAAAGTCCTTGGAAATATTTCATAAAAACTTTTTGTGGATTTATGCTGATACACTTTATCAGAACTGTTTATATTAGGTCCTTACATATGAAATTGGCGTTTTGTATGGGAGAAACATAAAGTCGATTTTTTTTAAATATAATATATTTATGTAATCAAAGTATGTACCATTGCTATCTATGCACTTTTGCCATCTCATAGGTAGTTCATCGATTCCTTTACTAAAAAAACCATTCGGACAGGAATCAATAAAATCTTTGAAGGCGGTTTGGACTGCCCTATCGGAGTTAAATTTTTTCCCTTGCAAGAAGTTATCCAAATTTCGAAAAAAATGGTAATCTGTTGGGGCAAGGTCCGGAGAGTACGGTGGATGTCTTAGACATTCCAATTGAAGCTCCTCTAATTTGGTAGCCGTCTGTTGTGCAGTGTGTGGTCTAGCGTTCTAACACGCGTTTGTTGATTTGCTTCACTCAATTCGTGAGGTACCCACCTTTCAAGCTTTTTCATCTTCCCAATTTGCTTCAAGTGGATAAGAACAGTTTTATCACTAACACCGCAGCCTGCAGCTAACTCGGACGTGGTTTGCGATGGATCCGCTTCCACAATAGCCTTCAATTCTTCATTATCAACTTTTGTCTCCGGCCGTCCACGGGGCTTGTTCTGCAGGTCGAAATTTCCAGAACGAAAACGTTGGAACCAAAAACGCACTGTGTTTTCTTTTGCGGCACCGTCGCCATACACATTATTAATCCTTCGAGCCGTTTCTGCAGCACTGGGGCCACGGTGGAACTCGTACTCGTAAATAACGCGATATTTCAAGTTTTCCATTTTGTAAACTAAGTGACGCAAAGAAAAAAAACAATTAAGGAAAAAATAAATGAATTATAATTTTCGAAACACAAATACATGAGTATAAAATTGAATTTGGAATTCTTAACCAAAGAGAAGATATTTGAGATCAAAGTTGCCAGTACCGCAAAACGCCAATTTCATATGTAAGAACACATTTTTTTATTTTTTTTTATTTATTATTTTTTAGCATATAAAATATAATGTACATTTAGATGATGTATTAATTTGCTTACATGTTCATATTCAAATATGTTAATACCACTCTTCCATGGAAGCGTTAGCTTGTGTCTGGAAGAGTAGTGTACATTTTTTAATGCTATATTTAAGTTCTTAAATTACAATGTGAATGTAAAAAACTATAAGTAGTTAGTTCGGTGATATGTGATTATAAGTATTTATCTACTATCAAAACAATTTTACTGTTTGGATAATGTGTCCAGAATTATTGTAATTAGTTGCTAAAAACAATACAAAATTTAACTTATTTGAAGAATGGAGTATCACTTGGAAACTGAGTTATAAGTAGATTAGATTAGTCGGAAACTGTTTTTTTTTTTTTTTTTGAGATTATCTTTAAAATATTTTTTTACAGTGTTTATTAATTGGATTTTATCATTAATTTTTCTAATTTCATCCGGTAATAGGTTGAAAATAAGTCTTCCTTGATAAGTATAATAATTTTGTGCAAAGCAAGTGTTTAATTTTGGGCATGAAAAAATATATTTATGTCTAGTACGGTTTTCAGTTATAAATTGATATTTTTCTTTTTCTTTTATAATTTGAATCAATGCATTTCTATTGTATAGATCTTTGAAAGATGGTACTTGGAATTCCTTAAATAATTGATCCGTTGGGTAGTCAGTATGTATTAGGTATATTTGTATTTTTCTTTTTCTACTATGGTCTTAAATTTGAATGTTGTTATTTTATTGGTATGATACTAATATTACTAATATTCCTAATACTGTCATCACTGAATTTTATAAAGACTGTTTACAACGTTTATAAAAATAAAAATAAAATTGGGAAGAAGTTAAAGAAATAAGTTTGATAGAAAAATTTGGTTAAACATTTGACAAGTTGAAATAATTAAAATTTTCTGAACTCCGCAGCAATCGGTTTCTTGATTTGTTAAAGTACGCTATCAATTTTCTGTTGGGAAAATCTGAAAGTTTTGCGAAAGAAGTAGAAGATACTCTCAGTATTGCCCTACATAATTGTTTTATGTCTTCCTCGGGCGACCTTGATTTCTTCGACCATTCATTTCCACGTCAAAAAATCTGATTACACTTTCTTCGGTCATCACGTATTTTTGCAAAACCGACCTATTCTAGTTATTATACAATTTGATCTGTGAACGCAATATTTTTCTAAATATCCTGAGTTATAGGAGACGTACTTGACTTACTTTAACCAGTGATTCCTGACATTATTTAGAGTAAAAAATGTAATTGCAATTTTTGGTCTCCGGTGACTTTTTTGATGACTTTTTTTCTTTAAAATCAAACCAACATCCCTTAAGAGCGTTTTTCACCAGCCAGCGGACGAAAATCCACATTTCGTCGAAAGTTGTTCTTACGATCGTGCAGGGCGGTTACAATGAGAAAGATTAATTATTCTCCGTACCAGCTTTTTAAAATTATAACTCAATATCGAATTTATTTCAATCCAAATTAGCTTTAATTTATACCTTCATCCAAAAATGCTGAAAGGCGTGATGATTAAACTATTAAAATAATGTACTTTTTGTAATTATTTTTTGATTATAAGTATTTATCATTTTTCAATAATGTCTAAATTTAATAAGAATGTTAAAAAAATCTGAAATATATTAGTTTGTAAGTGCGCAAATAAATACACAAATGGACCAATTTTCGTCAAGAAACGTACATATTTTTTAATGATTTTATTGAAACTGAAATTAAAATTCTAAAACATGCGTTTGCTAGATAATGTATTGATTTATTTTACTGAATGATACTATTATTTGAAATGGGTGTGGTAGAATACAAAATCTTTTTTGAAAATTTAACAAATCTGCCAACGACCAATGGAATAACCTTATTATACTAAAAAATAAAATAAAATTCTCAAAATTTGCGAATGCTAGATAAAAGAACAATCTTTCGAAATCCATTTATAATTTTTTGTGGATAAGAGTGAATTCGTCTAAAATCTGATTTGAAAATGACATATTTCTGGTTTTCTCTGGTAATGCCCTCTTAACAACCTGAATGTGCACATATTTGAATAAAATTGCAATTCAATGTTATAAAAGCTGCTTACTCCTTACTTAGGTACTTGAAAATGACTGTTTCTTGCAAACTAGTAGTCCATCCAATGTTTACCATCAAAACAAGTTTATTCCAATTCAGCCAATTGAATCACGGCATTTGGTCACATGACAAAATGGCCTCTTTGTTGATTTGTAAGAGAGTTGCTGTCAGTTATCTTAAATGGCGTTTCAAAATCAGCTTATTCCAAGATTATCTTGAGAAACCGACTTATTCCAATAATATATAGCTTATTATTTATTTGTTTATATGTTATCATTCAAATCGAATATTATTACAGTGACTAAAACACAGATTACACATTTTAAACTGTATCAATTTTTTGCAATTTCCCAACAAAACATTCTCTCTTAAAATTCGTTCAGTATAGCTTTGTCGAGTGGCCACTTTTCAGCTGACTCGTCGCATTTTAATATGTCCAGTGAAAATATCTGAATGGCCAGGTGCAGTTTCCAATATGTTTAGTTAAAATATCTGAATATCCAAGGGCAGTTTCCAATATGTTTAGTGAAAATGTCTGAATGGCCCGGTGCAGTTTACAATATGTTTAGTTAAAATATCTGAATATCCGGGGGCAGTTTCCAATATGTTTAGTGAAAATATATGAATGGCCAGGTGCAGTTTCCAATATGTTTAGTTAAAATATCTGAATATCCAGGGGCAGTTTCCAATATGTTCAGTGAAAATATCTGAATACCCAGGTGCAGGTTTCCAATATGTTAGGTGAAAATATCTGAATAGCCAGGTGCAGTTTCCAATATGTTTAGTGAAAATATCTGAATAGCCAGGGACACTTTCCAATATGTTTAGTGAAAATATCTGAATAGCCAGGGACACTTTCCAATATGTTTAGTGAAAATATCTGAACAACCAGGTGCAGATTTCAATATATTTAGTGAAAATATCTGAAGAGCCAGGTGCAGTTTCCACTTATTTCCCAAGCTTATCCTTCAAAGCCAAATGAAAAATATTAAAATCTAAATCGAATGGAAGTGATGAATGGGGAAAGCGTTGGAGGAAGTTAGGGGAGGGCGGTGGGGGGGGGGGGGGGGGGGAGGAGATTTTTCATTGACGAACTCGGGAATTATCCGATCAGTATAACCGGATTATCCACACTTCTCACCGACTTTAAGAATCGCCGTCAATAGATTCTTACAAATTTGATTTCAGGATTTCTCCCGGAACCGGAATACAGCTGGTTTTCAGCAGTGTCACCAATATTATATTCACATATAATTATAAAATAAATAATTAAAAGGAAATTAAAAACAAAAAATTAAATTGCATAAATTAAAAATCAGAACAAAGCAAATAATATAAAATCACAAACACTAGGATGAATTCCTTGCATTGTAAATACTATCAATTATGTTGTTGTGCGGTTGACTGTACAGTTAGCAACCATTATATATAAAACATATATCATTATATATAAACATCCGTCTTGACAGGCTTACGTTTAAACTTACCATTCAAAACTTAAATCTAACAGACATTTTGACTTAAGGCGGTCATCCCGTGTGAAGGCTTTTGTTTTTGCTTTATTTGTGATTTTTTTGGCGAATTACATAAAAATACAACTGCGAACTTTTCACCACATATTTATTCATATTTCGAGTACACCTGACAATTTTTTCAGCCCGAAATTGTCGCTCATTGCTGAAGTATACGGCAACTTAGCCACTCATCTTCAAAATTGCGCTGACCACGATTGCGGACGTTCTGTTTATCTGAAACAAAAAAAAAAACAAACGGCATTTTTAACTGTGAATTATGCACTAGTTTTTGATCGAGGATTATTAAAAAATATTGAAATTTGATGAGTGGCAAAGTTGGCGGGTACTTCAGCAATGAGCAATGCTTTTGGCTGTTCGATATGGTGAAAAGTTTTCATTTGCGTGTTTATTTAGTTTGCCGAAAGTTTATTTAGTTTCCCCTTCTCTCCCAAGTGCATTTCTTCGAGGCAAAATCGGGGAACCGGCTAAAGGGAGCGGACTTCGAGCATCGTCTGCGGTTGGGCCGATAGCTATACGTATTCTCATTGGGACTGCCCGGTGGTCAATGGAATACTTTCTCTGGCTCTTCTTTTTATATATTTTATTTTCTTTCCGCTATTATAGTAATTACTTACATTATAACATAATCATATAACTGTTTTTTCCTCATTACTTATTTTATTTACAGAAGGTTTCTTCGACTGGTCTAGCCGTTATTTTTATTTTTATTTTTCTTTTACTAACACTGTTTTCTCTTATTGATGTTACCTATTTCAGAAGAATTATTCCACGGGCTGCTACTTCTATTTATCTTTTGTATAATTTTAATGTAAGTACTTGCATACTGCTTACTAACCCCGTATGCATGGACATTGGAGGGTCTAGAGTCGTTCAAATAAATGTAGCTTCGTTCAAAAAAAAAGTAGAGTCTTGAGGTGTGCGGTGAAGGAGGAAACCATATGTTTCCTTATAACGCCGTTGGGAAAGTGGTGGGTCCCCTCCAATGCCGAAAAAAGTCCGGGTAACCGCCTTAAAATCAGACGTTGAAAAGCAAAGCTTTCATGCCGTGTATGCTTTTTCCTTTTTTCATACGTCGAATAAATAAACCTTTATTACCTACAGTACATTTTTGATTCTTTACTTATATAAGGGATCGTCTTCATTGGCTTCAATGTCCTGAAAGAATAGAGTTCAATATCCGCTTAATGACCTTCAAAGCATTGCAAGGAATGGCGCCAGCCTATAAATCGGAACTATGTGTCCGACAAAACTTAAGCGAGAGACAGCTTACTCTAAGGTCAGCAGATCTAGATGTTACTAATCGTCTAATAGAACTTTCTAGGTCAAATCGAGCTGTTTACTATGATCGCTCTTTTCATGTAACGGGCCCTCTCATTTGGAATAAACTTCCCTCAACTCTTACTAATATACAGAATTTGGCTGAATTTAAACGGGCTTTAAAAACAAAATTATTTAAAAAATCATTCCATTAATGAATCCTAACATCTTTTCAATATACATAATTATAATAAGCCAAGTTCTCAAGCTTCCCGTAATTGTTTGGTTTCGGTTTCCTCATAATTGTATTTTTATTTTATGTTTTCGTATCCGAATTTATGGCAGAATATCTCTTATTTCTAAACGCAAACTGCCTTTCTGTTAGTATATTATATTTTAGTTTTAAAGTTCTTGTTTTGTCCTGTGTTACAAATCACCGCTATTGTCTATTATTATTATTGTCCCGTGTGTGCTATAACAGCACTATCTTTGTTAATTTTGTTCTTCTGTAATTGTTTTGTAAATACTGTACATTCTTTAGTTAATTTTGTTCTTCTGTCATTATTTTGTAAATACTGTATATTCTTTTATTATTTTCTCAATATTATAAGGAGCACTGTAGGATTATTTTTAAATTTATTATAGTTAAGCGCACTTGAAGTGAAATGTCACAAAACTGCGCTATATAAATATAATGTTATTATTATTATTATTATTGCGATGAAAAAGAAGGTACGGTTTTGTCTGAAACAAGTCGGGTTTCAGCCCCATTAAAACCACAAACACAAAGACAAATTTTAAATTATTTAATAATCATTATTTAACCCGTCCCCACAATTAACAATCCCACACGCACAACCTTTTTTTATTCATCATAAATCCACTTAATTGCGTTTCAGGACGGATAGTTAATAATGCCAGCATTTAAAAATCACACGAGGGTAGGTTTATTCGCCCTCCGGAGGTTTTTTTTTTAGGTAGTAGTCACAATGCCTCCCCTTTCACTTAATTAGAGGTACCAACACATAACGATAGACATTACGACGAGAGCGACGTTGTTTGCAAAGGAAAATGGAATGCCTGTTTAAAAATTAAATAAACAGAATGGAAATGTGCGTTTTTATAACTCTTCACAGTTTTGTACTAACAGAAATTTTTTAACAAAGGAAATCTAAAGATGAGTTTTAATGGTTTTTCAATGTTGAGTAAATCACGTTTTATAATCTTTTGGCGAGCCAACGCTCAACAAAACGTTAAGTAACAACAACGCTGAACACGGAGAAGTACTTACCTACCTGCGCTGAAATATTTGGCATATCGTCGCACCTTATGGAAAGTACCGGAGCATTCAAATTCCCTGTACATTAGTCTTTAGAACAGCAAGCCAAAACAAATGGTCCCGTTATTTTACTACTGTCACGCTCCGTATTCCGATAACATTGTGAATTTTAATTCTTAGTAAAAACTATGAAAGGTTAATTCTAGTGTTTTCTTTTACAAGTTTACGTAGCATGTCCGATTGCTACAATCTATTTATTCAATTTTCATTTTAATTATCATCAGAACAAGACTAAAGTAAATAAAAAAGGTAACGGTCACAACTGGGACTCGAACCCCGGATCTATGGCGGAGTTGGTTAAGGCGATGCATCCCAATAAGATAAGAGATCGTGGGTTCGAGTCCCAGATTCGACCGTGATTTGTTGTCGTGATCTTCTTCTTCAATGATATATTTTTTTAATTTATTTTTTTATTTTAACTTTATGAGTAAAACCTCAAATTTTAATATTTAATTAAATGAAGGCAATGAGCGCAAATCAATCGACAATCTGGAAACTGTGCAGAAACGGGCGGTCCGTTTGATAGATTCTCCCATCTTAACAGACGGACTGCAATCTTTAAGGCCACCTCTGAAATAAAATACCTATACCCAAATACCTACAAAAACCTTTGACACTGCAGAAATGGCAGTCTGTTTGATACATTCTCCTAACTTCGATCGATCTAACAAACGGATTGCAATCTTTAGAGCACAGGCGTCAGGTGGGAATGTTGTCCTTGTTCTACCGGTATTACAATGGTAGATGCTCCGAGGAACTAGCGTCATTGATCCCCTCGGCACCGGTGCATAGTCGGGAAACACGCCAAACACGCGCCCAACATTTGTACACGGCTGACATTAGTCGCATGAGAACGGGTCGTTTCTATGACTCATTCTTGAGTTCAACGGCTCGGCTGTGGAACGATTTGCCGGCCTCTGTGTTTCCTCCCTCCTACAACATAGGTCTCTTCAAGACCCGTGCTCACTCCTTCCTTTCCTCAAAAAGACCCTCCACACAGCATCTTCAAAGATGACATAGGCCCTGAGGGAAGTTATTTTCCTCTGGGCCTCTTATGTGGAGTTAATGTAAAAAAAAAAACCACTGCGCCAAGGTTTAGATATCAAATTCGGTCATTTTTAACTGTATCATACTTCGACTAAGAACCACCCACATTATCTTCATTTTCTATGAGACTACGAGAATGCGGTAATCGGTGAGCGTAGACCAGTAGTAAGATCACATAGAAGGTTCTAGATTTTTGTAATGTTTATTACTAGCTGAAGTTTTCGGCGTTGCCCGGGCTTTTTAGACACCTGGCTTGAAGGGATCAAAAAACGGGACGATATGGTTTTTAGAAAACTCATGTAGGCCGTAATTTCTTGGCTTATTTTATGTGAAACATATTTTTGTGAGACCGAGTTAGATTTCCCAACTGTCTAGAGTTAGAGGATTTGAAATAGCATTTCGATGGATAAGAGGAAGGTTGGCATGAACCTAGTCAGTAATACAGCCTTTAAAAACAACTCTAAGAATTGCAGTAAATCTAGGACATCTGAGGAAGGCATAGCACTATCAAGTAAACTAAATATTTGTCAAGGATCAGAATAGAAGAAGAATATATATAGGATATTTGAGACGATGTATGAATGTGAATGTAGCAAGGAGTATGTGCTAATACAGTGATGTGTGGCGGTTTGTTTTCTTTGTCCTAATGGTTTTTTTACAAAGGTCTATGCCATATTTGGAGATACTGTATGGAGGTTGTATAGAGTTCCTCTACTATATAAGTAGAGGAACTTTTGGGAAGTAAAAAGGTACGAGGTGTGGGTAGGAATCTGGGGGTCAATCAATCCCTCTCACAGCGGGTCGAAAGAGTCTTACTAGAGTGGCCTAATGGCCTCCCTCAACCAGTCTCTCCCGATCCGGTCCGTCACGCAGTAAGTGGGTAGACGCGTCCTCAACCAAGACCTAGACAAAACTCACCCCACGAACCCGGATGTCTCTGTTAAGTCTCCAAACATAGCGAACCGCTTGGAGTTACCAATGATTAATTATTTAATTAAATTAATTGTTAATTATGAGATTACAGATAAGTTCAAAATTGGAGTGGCAACGCCATGATTTTTATACCGGTATTTTAATGGAAGGTGCTCTATTAGCTCCATTACTCAATTAGCAAAACAAACAAGTTCCCTAAATTTGTGCGATGTTGAGCGTTGGAACGGTTTTCGATTTTCACAAATCGTTCGTAGCGCTGTGAATTAGGGTCTTCGGGTTTCCTTCCTCTTTTCACTCCATACTTTATATTAAAAATAATATCCACACATCTTCCCAAATGTAACATAAAAACTTAGGAAAACCCAGGGCTTCTTCTGTATGAGCTTAACACAAAAATAATAAAATTTGGAAAAAGGCTTTCAGTTTTCAAGGATCCCGAACAAGGCACAATAATCATCCAGGGATATTTAATTTACCAGGACGAGGATTTTCGTCTTTGATGAAATTAAGAATTAAAGGACAAGCCGAGAGAGGATATCCAAAATGAAAAAGGAATCCGATAAAATGTGTACTTAAGATAATTCTGCTAATGGTTTTTCTTGTTCTGGGATGTATAAAGGCTTCATCTTGGAGATTTCCAAGGGATGAATTTAATTTCTGCGATAACGTCCAATAAATTTAAATTGAATTTAATAAAAATTCATGGCCTTAAATATCTTATTCTGATCAGAGATTATCAAATCTTTAATCTGATTGATTTAAAAAAATTAAATAAATTGCTTAATATCCTTACCAAATTTTTTTATTGCATGAAGTGAAAATCAAATGGAAGCATACTTACAGAAAATTTAGTTGATTTTGATTAAATAACTTTTTACCATAAAGAAAAAAATATAAGTAATTAAAATTTCATAACGCCAGAATCTCCCATTCGAGAATAATAGCTCCACACAGGAGACCCAGAGGAAAATAATTTCCCTTACAGCCTATGTCGTCTTAGGGAATGCTATATTAAGGGTTTTTTTTAAGAAAAGGACGGAGAGGAAGTTCTGGGAAGGAAAAAGGTATGTGGGGTGGGTAGGAAAATAGGGGTCAGTGTCCAGGAGTGACAGACGTATGAAACCTCCCCTCCAAGTTCGGTGCAAGGCGAGGGGTTGAAAGAGTCCGGCTGGAGAAGTCAAAAGGATTTCCTCAACTATTTTCGTCTGTTCCGACTCGCTACGCAGCAGGTGGGCAGACGCATCCGCTGCAAATACCCGGACAAACCTCGCCCATTAAACCGGGCACCCCGGATCATCAAACGTATCCAACCACTTGAGGTGACCTATGGCAGAAATTTTGGTTATCCAATAAATGGTTGCCGGGGCGATGGTACCCATACCCACCTCCCAAATATCTGTTTTAAACAAAAGCATATCAAAGCTCCTGTGAGACTATCGCAACTCGCAACCCCAATAATTGGGGTATGTTGTGAGGCTGAAGGTATTGGGGAGGGGAAGAATAGGGGAAAGAGGAAGGTGAGGAAGTATACGGCCATTCAGATCTGGTCACCAAACACGGCTAAAGCCATTTCAAGTAATGTTTCAATTCTGAATGATGGTCTTACACCGGGGCGATACTAAGAGTAGGTTCCGCTCTGGAACGTGCAGAAAATACTGTATATTATTTTTAAAAAATTATTTCTGAATTAAACCCGCGATCTTCAGACTGCTAGTCGAACGCTTTAGGTACCCCTCGACCACGGAGGCCATCACGGAGCGTCAATGGCTGAAGGTGTTAAATTGTATTGATAATTTTATATTACCTCCTACTATGCACCTATTAAATTCTATTTTTTCTTTGCTGTACAATATTTTATCCCGCTTACTAATATTCGCCATGTACTCTACGTTATTGGTTGTTTATCAGTAGTGTAAACTTAAAAAAAAATTCTTAGTAGAGTACATAGGGCCTTTTAAGTATACCCACTAATTTGCCTCGCTGTTTATAAGTATATTTTTCCAAAGAATTTTTCGTAAAAGCCTTCTTAACAGGTCTACGAGAATAGATTAAGCCAATTAACTTCTTTCAAAATTCTCCCAAGAAGATTTGATTAATATAATTTTAGAGGAGATTAAATAAAATAACTAATATCCGAACAAATTCTCATTTCTGAATGCAATTGGAAGTCGAGAAAAGCCATTAAAATATAACAGATTTATAAAGCTTTATGGAGAAATAAACCATTTCCTATTTAAGAAAGAAATATTTTCTTTTGAACACCACTTTAATTCAGTTTAATTAATAATTTAAACTGGTTTCGGATACAACTGTCTTCTTCAGAGATATAATGCTTGAACATAGAAGAAGTTCTTCTGCTCCGAAGAAGGTAAAGCTGTGTCCGAAAGAACCAATGTTTAATTGTTTAAATGTAGTGATGATCTACCTATTTAGCCAATTTTAACCAACAAATTTATCCAATTTCAATTTGTTCGCGGGTCGCAAGGGATAGTGTACCCACTGATCAACATTATTAAATTTGCAGTCTATGGTGTCAAATGGCTGACAGGTATTATAAAGTCAGTGTATATACCGTACCTATTTATCACTTCCGATGTTCGTTCGAGTTTTAGTATCTATTGTAATTTCACCACAAGGTTATTTATAAAGGACCGTCCTTTAATATTAGATTCAAGAACACATGCGATCGTTTAAAAAAAATAACAAAATACCGTCACAATTTGCCAAACATCTCCAATATAAAAAAAATCACTCACTTAGTGATATTAATAAGTCAACTCCGTTACTCATACAAAATTAAGGGCGATAACTAAATCTTTTAGAGCAGTTGGAAATTAACAAAATTCTATTATCAATAATCCGAAAGCTATTTTGATATAAGAACAAAAAAATATAATTAGATATGTTTAAGCCAATTTCAAATACTTAATTATGTTAGAAAATAAACCCATGAGTCATCATTTTAGAATAACTCTCATAATTAATAAACTAACGACCAATTTAAACAATACAGTAATTGGGGAAACTTTATAAGGGTAATAAGTAATAACCATTAATATGTTTGGTCATTTTACTCGGAAATAAATAAGGGCGTAGGTAATAAACATAAAAGAAAAAAAAATCATTAGTACCTATCTAGGAAATGATATAAATGTATCCTCTGTAATATTGGGAGGCGGGTATGTGTACCGCTGCCCTGGGAACCATTTTTTTGGATAACCAACACCTCTGCCATAGGTCACCTCAAGTGGTTCGCTATTTTATGCGATTTAGCAGAGGTGCGCGGGTTAATGGGGTGAGGTTTGTTTGGGTCTTGGCGGCGGATATATCTTCCCATCTGCTGCGTGGCGGGCCGGATCGAGGGAGACTGGTTGAGGAAGGCCTTTCGACCACCAGCCGGACTCTCTTAAACCTATCGCCTGGCACCGCAGTTGGAAAGATGGTTTCATATGTCCGTCCCTCCTGAACATACTGACCCCCAGATTCCTACTCACCTCCTCGTACCTTTTTGCTTTCCCAGAAATTCCTCTCCTTCCTTTCCTTAAAAAGACCCTTTGCAAAGCATCCCCTAAGATGACATAGGCCCTGATGGAAATTATTTTCGTCAGGGGCTCCTGTCTGTGTGAAGATGATGTAAAAAATATCCGGAAAATATAAATTAGCTCTATTTTATTTTTAACTGAGTGAGTAAAGCCATCGTAATATCTAGTAATGAAGACTATATTGGAAAATATTTTTACTTTAAATTAATTTTTTTGCAAGTGTTTTAAACAGTCGTTTCCTGCACTATTTACTAATATAATTTCATTAATATTGTTATATATATGTATGTAAAAGCCTAAATAGATGTAAATAAATAAAAAAAAAAAATAAAAAAAACTCAATCCAAAATCTAAAATGATATGGTCACATCTGGGACCAGTTGTGACTAGATGTGACCCATCTTTTTATTTTTTAATTTATTTTATTATTTTTATTTTATTAATTTAGACACCTTCAAAACAACATTTAAAAGAATTAAATATATATCTTTTTCTGATTTTTCTGTTTCAGATTTTCGATCGAGTTTCGCTAATATAGTCCTCATTAATAGGCCACTTGCATGGACTTCATAACGACTTGGAAAAAATCGTGTGGATAGAGTTTTTTACTAAGATTACGAAAATGTTAGTAAAAATTTTTAGAAATGTACATTTTTCTTTATTTTTAAATAAATAAATCCATTATTTGGGCTCGTGACGTCACTACATGAAAATGTCCCGTCGCCGAAAATGTTCCTATTAATTTTATAAAATTCCACACTGATTTATTTTTTATATGGCATCACTTTGATTTCAGGCGAATTTTTGAATTCGTTCACTAGATTTATTGTTTGTTCTCTGCGAACTAATCATTGGATTTGATTTTTTGACAGATGTTCTGAAGAGAACCCCGTACAATTAATGGGTACGGGGTTCTCTTCAGAACGTGAAGATGATGTCGGTACATGTTTTAGAGGTATAATGATTATGGTGCTGATTTTAACAAAATAAAATTTTATAATATTCTTATTATTATTACAATTTACAAGTTCAAGTATATTACATTGAATTTAGTAATATAGACGCTGTACATTATAATGATTTATGATCAATAAGATGGACCAAGGAAAAAAATATTTATGAGATGTAATATTTTTGGTATGCCTCGTTATTCTCCTGTGCCATTCGTGTGGAAAGCGTTCTTTTTTTTTTAAATGATTTTCGGCTATGTAATTATCGTTTTTTCACACCTATAAAATTATGTCCCGTCTTTCCGGTTTATAAAAAATGGTCTGATTTTTCGGTTTGAAATTATCAAAAAATCTCCAGGGTTTCAAAAATACGAATAAAAAAAATTAAAAAAATACAGAATGTCTTAGAATATTTGCCTAAACCGGAAAAAAATTTAAAAAAATGTGATGCAAGTGGCCTATTAAATATTTCAATGGTTTTACTCATTTAGTTATTAAAAATAAAATAGAGATAATTTATCGTTTCTGGTTTTTTTTTGTGTCAGCTCGGAAACTGGAGACCCCGACGAAAATAATTTCCATCAGGGCCTATGTCATCTTAGGGGATATTTTGCTAAGGGTCTTTTAAAGGAAAGGAAGGAGAGAAAGTTCATTAATTAGATAAATTATCGGTTTTAAAATGCTGAAATACACAACATCTGGAATCTGGATCAAGCTTGCAATTTATACTCTCAAAGTATCACCTACCTATTTTTGAATAATCAAACAAGGTTCTTTTTTTGGTAACACACCAGATAGAAGATTGCGTTCGTATTTTGTAGGTACCGCTTTATTTCTAATTTAGGAGTTTTCTCGACCCTTGTGAAATGCCTTTTTAGAATTTCTTATTCAGGCCCTACATCCCCCCTACCTCCTTACCCCCCTCCCTGGGCGGAATGCGCCCTGGAGGGGGACTTTGGTGCAATACATTACCTTTAATAAGTAAATAGTTTGACCGCCGAAAATTAAAGAAGCTGGCAAATGGGGTGTTTCGCCAGGGCTAGGAAAAATAAATTGGAATTTAAAAAAAAAAACTAGCTGGTTCCCGACATGTGTTGCTTTGCCATTTAATAAAAAAATTGTTTCTCCCTGCGTGTTCTTTCCAATTCGTCCCGTTCTCCTTCCGCCTCCCCTTTCTCTCACGTTCCCACTCCACTTCCTCCACCATAACTCTCCCCACTCCACTCCTCCCTTCCTCGTCCAGTGAACCCCCCTCCCGAGTTCCGCTCATCCCTCCCAGGTGCCCCTCCCTCTTCCGGGTTCCCTTTCCCCCTACCCCAGTTCCCCTCCCCCCTCCCACTGCCGTCTCCCACATTCCATACATTCAGCCCATGTACATTCATTTTTCAAACAGTTTGCGTGCCACCTATTACAATTTTTTTTATATAAATTTCGTAATGCCAGAGCTCAGCAGTAGTTTTATACAAATATTGTCCTGACAATAACGAACACAAAAAAAATTATACAATTTGGTGCTGTCGTTCGGAAGTTATGCGCGTACATACATTTCGGCGAATCATTTTTATTTATACAACTGAAACTCGGACCCACACAAGGACCCGCATCCTGGTGCAGGTCCGGATCGCATGTTGATGGTTCGGACTATGCACCAATTTTTTTTAAAGAATACAAAACATACTTATATGTATTATATTCCCAAGAGTTAGGAATGTAATACGTGTAACTATGTTTAACACTCACTGAGAAATCTCGATGATGCACATCACAGTGATACGGTTGTGAGGAGACCGTGTCCAGGTCCGAGTCCGGGTCCAAGTCCGGGTGTCTGAGTCCGGGTCCGAGTCCGGGTCCGAGACTGATCCGAGTCCGGATCCGAGTTCAGGTCCGAGTTCGGGTCCGAGTCCAAGTCCAGGTCTGAGTCCGGGTCCGACTCCGGGTCCGAGTCGGGGTCCTAGTCCGAGTCAATGAAAAAACAAACTTAAAAACGTCACCGGAGACCAAAATCTCTTTTTTTTCTCCAAATAATATCAGGAATCATTGATTAAATTAATGTCTATTACGTCCCTTTAGTACCATGTATACCACTTGAAAACAAAAGTAAGAGCTTTTCAACGTCACGCATAATTTTGATTATTTATTAGTTTCGGTGTTAAAAAAAGGTTACAAACACATGTATTTTCCATAAAACTGAAAACACGCGGCAACCCTTGCTATTTGTTACAAAGGGGATGGTTTAATCAGAGAAAGGTTTTGCTAAAGAGAAATAACTGTTTAGTAGGTGACTTTTTTTTCTGATATTCTTGCAGTCGAGGCTTGAACGATTTTCTTGAACTTTTTATCATAAATGTATTTGATGAAAATTTAAGTGAACCTTTGTTAGCTAATGTTAATGCTTTCCGTTGGCTCGAACACCCTTTTAATATAAAAAATTTACATGTATAAAAATTCCTGTGTAAAAATTAAATTTGTTAACTTTTGTAACAATGTTATCTTTAATTGTTAAACGATAAATATCAGTAGATTTATGTAGGTAAATCAACACATATCCAAATTTATATTTTATCCAAAATTTTATCGCATCCGTGTTATGAGAGTTTGTGAGGCGGGAAAATGGTAAGTAACCGTCGAAGGCACCCAAAAAATAACCAATGTGTTTTTCTGATTTTTCTGTTTGCAGATTTTCGATTGAGTTTCGCTTATATTGTCTTCATTTATTTAAATATTACAATTTGATGTTTTACTCATAAAAGTTAAAATAAAAATAAAATAACAAAAAAGTTATCGGGATTTTTTTTTAACATACACGGAAAAAAACACCTCTTCTTTGGGGATAACTAATAAAACGTAACTGGCTATGAGAGAAAGAGAGAAAGAAAATGGGTGCTCACACCTCTCTCTCTTGCCCCTACATTAATATACGAAACATAACTCTCTCTTTCTATCTTCACTAACTTATATCTCCCTCTCAACTAACGTTCGCCTCGCTCTTCGTAACGCTCTCGTCACGCATTCACCAGGTTACTCCCCAAGTCAAGCGTGCGTAAAGAAGTTTAACTTCGAAAATGGGACAAAAATAATACATACAACCATCAATACAACCATCCTATAAAGACCATAAATTATTGTTAAAAAATATTAGGTCCTTACAAATGAAATTGGCGTTTCGCCGTACTGGTAACTTTGATCTCAAATATCTTCACTTTGGTTAGGAATTCCAAATTCAAATTTTTACAGCTATTTACTCATGTATTTGTGTTTCGAAAATTATAATTCATTTGTTTTTTCCTTAATTGTTTTTTTTCTATGTGTCACTAAGTTTACAAAATGGAAAACTTGAAATATCGCGTTATTTACGAGTACGAGTTCCACCGTGGCACCAGTGCTGAAGAAACGGCTCGAAAGATTAATGATGTGTGTGGCGACGGTGACGCAAAAGAAAACACAGTGCGTTTTTGGTTTCAACGTTTTCGTTCTGGAAATTTCGGAGACCAAAGTTGATAATGAAGAATTGAAGGCTGTTGTGGAAGCGGATCCATCGCAAACCACGTCCGAGTTAGCTGCAGGCTGCGGTGTTAGTGATAATACTGTTTTAATCCACTTGAAGCAAATTGGGAAGGTGAAAAAGCTTGAAAGGTGGATACCTCACGAATTTAGTGAAGCAAATCAACAAACGCGCGTTTGAATGCTAGACCACACACTGCACAACAGACGGCTACCAAATTAGAGGAGCTTCATTTTGAATGTCTAAGACATCCACCGTACTCTCCCGACCTTGCCCCAACAGATTACCTTTTTTTTCGAAATTTGGATAACTTCTTGCAAGGGAAAAAATTCAACTCCGGTGGGGCAGTCCAAACCGCCTTCAAAGATTTTATTGATTCCCGTCCGAATGGTTTTTTTTAGTAAAGGGATCGATAAACTACCTAAGACATTGCAAAAGTGCATAGATAGCAATGGTACATACTTTGATTAAATAAATATATTATATAAAAAAAATCGACTTTATGTTCCTCCCATACAAAACGCTAATTTCATATGTAAGGACCTAATAGTAAAATTGGACAAAAATAATAGTTAGGTTAGGTAATGTTAGGATAGGTTTTATAAGATTTTTTGTTGGAGGATATTTTGTCCGTAGGATATATTGTCGGGGATATTTTGTCGCGGGATAAAAACGCGTATTGCCGTGAAGGGTGGATATGAATCTGGGGATTAATATGGCTAGGAGTGACGGACGTATGAATCCATCCAGAGTCCGGCTAAATGGTCTAGGTTAGGTCTCCTTCAACCAGTCTCTCCCAATGCAGCCCGCCACGCAGTGGGTGGGCAAACGTATTCGTCGCCAAGACATCACCCCATAAATCAAGTCATCAAACGTAGCAAATCACTTGGAGCAACCTATGGCAGGGGTGTTGGTTATCAATAAATCCGGGATCGGCGGTACCCATACGCGCCTTCCAAATTACGTATGTACGTTCAAAAATAATGTATATTTTATAATAGTGAGCCTGCACGGTTTACGAAAACAAAAACTTTCTACTAAATGAACACGAATTTGTGACATTAAATTTCTAAATAACATTTCACGCGATATGACAAGTCATGTCATTTGGCGAATAGGGGCGAATAGCCGGGATTCCGTGAACTAGGTGTGGTTTATCATTCGGGGACGGGTATTTTTGTGGAGCGGTCATTAATTATACGTTGGAATGGTATGAAGGTGCAGTCTAATAATATTTTCATTAACGATATTTAGATTTTTTTTAAATGAGCGTTACCTAAGGTAAATGCGGATAAACCCCATTTTGAGTGGCGGTTATGGGTGCCGCCTCCCTGAGAAAAATTCATTGGATAACCAACACCTCTGCCAAATGTCACCATATGCGGTTCACTGCTTTTGGTGATTTAGTAGAGGTGCCCGTATTCACGGTGTAAGGTTTTCCCAGGTCTTGGGGGGCGAAAACGTCCGTCACATCCAAAGATATTGGAATATAAGTAGATGTGCTATCTGCTGTTTTTACTATGTGGGTCTGCGCTTCCGGGTGTCACCGATATTGTTTACCAATTAACAAATAAACTAAAAGAACAAATAATTAACGAATAAACCAAACGAACGTTAAACTAAATAAACGAATTCTTTCCTTATTCAAAATATATTGTTAACCAATATTAATGCACATTTTAAAAAAATCAACGAAATGAACAAATTCTTTTGTATGAAAACTACGCTAATTAGCGCGTAGTCCGGCGACAGTTGCGCGGATACCATAGCATATTTCTTCTGTATTCGAATATCTTTGGTCACATCCCTCATACCTTTTTTGTTCACAGAACTTCCTCTCCAAAGACCCTCCCCACAGCATTCTCAGAGATGATATAGGCCCTGAGGGAAATCAGACACTTAAATTTTATTAATAACGGGAATATGTACCTAAAAAATCATATGATTTTTTTGAAAAAAACTGACCGATGCACTGGAGCGTAACGGTTACCCAGTAAGGCAGACAAGGCAAATCATAAGAGCCAAATCTGCACCAAATGAAGACAGAATTGAACAAGAGTCAAAGGGCTGCGCTTTCCTGCCTTATGTTCACAATGTGACAGACAGAATTGCCAGGCTATTGAAAAAAGAAAGCATCAAGACTGTCTTCGGAACCACGACAAAAATACGAGACTTTTTGAGGCCTGCAAAGACCAAGTTTCCTCTGGAAACAGATGGAGTATATAAACTCAGCTGTTCCGGATGTGATAAGGTCTATGTGGGCCAGACAGAGCGGACGATCTCCAAAAGGATATCGGAACACTTTCGAGCATGTAAACTTGGCCACCCTGACAAATCGGCAATCGCCGAGCATTTAATTGAAACCGGCCATTACTTTGGATTTGTTCCTGAAGTCCTGGGAAGACCGAAAACTCATAAAGCACGCCTGATTACAGAGGCAATTGAAATTCACAAAAATCCTATAAATATTAATAGAGACGACGGAGCTAAACTCAATAGTTCTTGGTATCCGGTAATTGACGGTTACATCAAGGCTAACCGCAAAAAACATGTTGAAGTATATTGTAGCGCCAGCTCGTAGAGGAGCGAAGCTGGCGACACGGTATCGCTCCTAAGTAGATAAGTACTAACATCACCCCTAACTATTATACATCTGCCCTGATGATGGACACTGCAACGCTGTCCGAAACGTTGGCTAAAGAAGGAGGTAGCGCAACACGGCATAATACCCCAAAAACTAATAACAAAATTACATTACCTCTGAAAATACCCTTCTCACACTATGACTCACTTATACAAGCATACACATACTATTTTACTCAAACACCACACACACATCTGTATATTCCCAAAGTTTATTATTGTGGATATACTTAATTAACTTAAAAAAAAAAGAAACTATAAATGATTCAAGTATCTTTTGACAGACCCGAAGAAACCTTGCTCACATGTACCAAAAATGTGATTGACAATCCTGAAGACATGAATAAATATTGTTGGGAATCGTACGGTCTGAAAATTATTCACCAGAACATAAGAAGTATTACCAACATTGATGACTTTCTCGTATTTCTGGACGAACTTAATTTCACATTTGATATGCTAGTTTTAACTGAGTGCTGGATTAATAAATACTTCACCTCCAAAGAGATACAAAATTATACTGAGTACCACACAACGAGTATAATAAATAAAGCTGGTGGTATTGTAATTTATGTCAGGGACGGTATTCAGACGCAAGTTGACGAACTCACTTTATCACAAGCTAATTGTCTAAAAATTGTCCTTAACAAAAACCTATGCATTTTTGCAATCTATAGATCACCATCATTTCACAACATCGAATCCTTTCTAAATTCACTCCACTCTATCATTAACAACACAGATAACCCAGAACATCAAATAATCATTGGAGACTTAAATATTAATACAATTCTAGACAATCATCGCCAATCCGATGATTATTTATGTTTTCTCACTGAAAACGCTTTTACTCCGATAATTGATACCCCAACTCGAGTACAAGGTACATGTAAATCCTGCTTGGATCACATCAATGTTAAAAACATTGATTTTACTGACTCGTTTGTTATACACACAACAATTTCAGATCATTACACCACAGCGCTCGGCCTAAGAAATAAGCCTTCCTCTGCTTCTAAAAATAAATATATTTCTAAAATAAATTACAACGCACTGGTTGAGAAGCTGTCTACAGAAAAATGGCAAAACGTAATAGATCAGACTGACACTGACCAAGCAATGCAGCAATTTATCACAAAATTACAATATTACATATCCAATCACACTGTCAACAAAGTTATACCGAACAAACAATTTAAACTCATGCCATGGATCACCCCTGGTCTAGTCAAATCCATCCACAGACGTAATCAACTTCACAAAAATGCTAAAAGACAATCAGATAATATTCTAGTTCAAGAAAAATATAAGAAATATAGAAACTTATGTAAAAAACTAATTAATTCCACTAAAGAAAATTTCTACAAAAAATATATATACGAAAACACCATAACTCCAAAACATTTCTGGGAAATATTTCGTAAAATTACCAAAACAAAAAATAGCAAATCGTCTTTCATACAATCATTGGATATTAAAAATACAAGTACTACTAACCCCAAATTGATGGCTAATTTTGCTAATCACTATTTCACTTCAGTAGGAGCCTCTCTCGCAAATAAAATCCTTAAAAAATGTCAGAAAACTGAGTCTGAACTAGCCAACATACCTACAAATGTTCTTAATCATAAAACAGACGAGATTCAAACAACGACCAATGAAGTCATGAAAATGATAGATGAGCTTAAGTCATCTAATGCCTGTGGGCCAGACAAAATTTCCTCAAATCTGTTGAAAGTATTAAAACCACTCATAGTGAATCCTATTGCATACATTTGTAATCTTAGTTTCAAGACAGGAATATTCCCAAACCACCTTAAGCAATCAGCTGTTATATTGATTCACAAAAATGGAATCAAATCGGATATACATAATTATCGGCCAATATCTCTGCTCAACTCGTTCTCAAAAATTATTGAGAAAATCGTAAAAAATCGTCTCACCCTTTACCTAGAAACTCATAAAATCTTATCTAACAACCAGTTCGGTTTTCGATCAGGTCTAGGAACAGAAGATGCAATTGCTAAACTGGCAGATATTATTTCCAAAAATATTGACAGGGGAAATAAGTCTATTGCTCTCTTCTTAGATCTTGCCAAAGCTTTTGATACCATTTCGCATAAAATACTTCTAAAAACTAAAGGCTATAGGTATTCAGGGACAGCTACACAAATGGATGGGTAGTTACTTAGCTAACAGATACCAAAAAGTTAAAATTAACGATTCTATTAGTGATCCGGCCCTTGTAGAATTTGGTGTACCCCAAGGGAGTACCTTAGGACCTATTTTGTTCAGTATTTATATAAATGATTTGTGTAACAGCAATTTTTCCAATCACATTATAACGTTTGCAGATGATACAGTCTTAATATTTGAAGGAAGAACATGGAACGATGTACACTGTAAAGCAGAGGATGGAATAAAACAGCTAAAACTTTGGTTAGACTGTAATCTCTTAACACTCAATTCGGAAAAAACAAAATTTATACGATTTAGTGCGACAGAAGCCGGCCAACCCAAGGAAGCATATAATATTTTCGTACTGTAATTGTTATTCGTGACTCAACTACCTGTAATTGTTATAAATTAGAATGCGTGGACAGTATAAAATACCTTGGTGTTATATTAGACAAATATCTTAGATGGGACGGTCACGTGGATCTAGTCACCACAATGGTTAGAAAGTTCACGTACATGTTTATGGTAATCAGAAACATCTTACGTAAAAAAGAATTGAAACTCATTTATGATGCTATGTGTGGGTCACTTTTAGACTATGCATCCTTAGGTTGGGGTGGATGTGCAAAAACTGTTTTGGACAAATTAGCAAAAGCTCAAAAATCACTACTAAGGGTAATCCTCAAAAAATCATTTAGATATCACAGTGATGCACTATTTCAAGACTTACAAGTTCTAGATGTTAGGCAACTGTACATGAGAAAATTAATTTTAAACACCCATAAACAACGCCACCTCTACCCATCTATTAACTACTCTCACGACACCCGACACTCACGGAGAAATCCAATTGTAACTTCCACAACCAAAACATCTCTCGCTCAAAGACACTTCTCTTTCTTAGGTCCAAACCTATACAACTTCATGCCTGATGCTTGGAAAAAAGAAAGCACAGGTGTTCTTCGTAAATTGACCACTACTTGGTTTCAACAAGTAGGGAGAAAGGAGAGTGAACTTTTACTACACAAAAAATGAAATCAAATACAAACCAAAAACAACAACAAAAATTCTCAAAAGATACCCGTTTTTTCTAATCTATATTATTATATGTATGTATGTACCTACCTATTACTTTTAAATTAGAAAGCTAACCAAGCAGCTGTTAATCTTATGTTTTAATTGAATATTTTATTTTATTCTTTATATCTCCTCTCTTTTATATTAATATTTATACAAAATATGTACATATATATGTGGGCTTATCAATAAGCAATGTAAACACCAGTTTTAAGTACATATATATACCTATTATTTTAATAAGTGTGCTAAGCAAACAACAGTAATAATTAGGTATTAATTGTTTATTTTATTTTACTATATTTTTCTGTTCTCACTATATAAAATGTGTACGTAGGATTATAATATGAAAGGCAAACACCAGTTACCACCTTATATTTTAATCATTTGATTTTAAGTACACACATATATAACTTTTATTTATTTTTATTATCTTTTCAACAACCATGCTAAACAACCGACGGCTATTATATGTTTTAATTTGATATTTAATTTTAATTTTATTCTTTCTCTTCTCCTTTTCTTTCTTTTTTTTCTACAACACACTTTTGTATGCATTGCATATTATAGTCCTACATTGTAGGACTATAATATGCAATGCATACAAAAGTTACCTAAATGTTTTAACCCTCTCAATTTCTATTAGTTACATACATGTACCTATTTACCTTTTCTTTTTTAAATTTATATTATTTTAATAACTATGCTAAACAAATAACAGTTACTAGGTTTTAAACTTTTTTATTTTATTTTATATTCTTTTTGTTCTTTTTATTTCATCAATTTTCTTTCTTTTTTGTACAAATACAAATCATGTTCCATTTTACCCATAATAATTCGACTGTCCTAAAACGGGAATACTCCTAGTTGGGCAGTCAAAAAAAATTAATGAATTATGTATATACATGTATAATCTTGTACTAAATAAACAAACAAATAAACAAATAAACAAAATAATTTTTGGCCGTGAAAATCTAAAATCGTATCTAAAGAAAATTAGTTCCAAATCAGCGTTTTTCAATGCAGCTTGAACATTAAACACAAAGAAATCTAAAATAATTGAAACATTAAAGAAAATGTTCTCAATGAAAATGTACTTATTTTCTTGAGTTAACTTATATTATCCAGTTAACTTCCTAGCAGAAACAATGATGCGGTTTTAACTTAATCCACAGTAAGCCCCCTTTGTTTTTTAGCAATGGCCTACTGAGAGTTAAATTCCTAAAAATTCATTTATTCAGCAAATTTACTCGTGGTTCCTGATTTAATTTGTTAATGTTATTTTTCTTTTAGAATTCACTCGAATCTATTCCCCGCAGCAAATAACAGAAAGTACGACTCGCTAAAACCGCCGAGCTCTCGCCTGAAAGCGATGTGGTATTTATTTTGGTTCTTTGTTTTGTATTCATTTCTACTCCAAACTAAAGCCTTGCCCCTGAAAACGGACTGTAATAATTGTATTCATTTGACTTATACGAAGCACGTTCAGAAAGTAAGTGTACTGATTTTTTTTTTAAAGTGTATTACAAAAAAATAAGAGATATTGTTGATACACTTGTTGGATTATTTTTCCAAATTATCGCCAACCCGTTCAGTGCATGTGGTAAGCCGTGGCACAAGTTTCTTTATGCCCTCCTCAAAGAAATCTCTCGCCAGCTCCTCCCACTTCAGGACCACTTTCTGCACCTGCTCGTCGGTTGAAAATTTATTTTCATCCATATATGCCTTCAGAAATTTTGAAAGATGATAATCTGAAGACGCCAAGTCAGGGAAATACGGGGGGAGGGGGTGGTTCAAAACATCCTAGCGCCCTTGAGGTGATTTTCCACGAAAACGGCGCTATATAAATTAGCCAATAATTAATTATTATTATTATCCTAACCAAATGAGTCCAAGAGCGTAGTGATGGTTAAGGCTGTGTGAAGGCGGACGTTTTCGTGCACACTTCTTTGGTCAGCATTTCCCTCCTTTCATTTCTCCTTTTGAATGCTCATATCTCCTTAAATAAGGGTTATTATTACAGGGCTCTTAATGCAGAAGGTGGAGAAAAAAAAACTGTATATTTAGTTCATTTCCATTAAAAACGTCACGTGGTTCATATTATGTGTGCAGCGACGATATACACGTACAGTATATAGTATATAGACAAGTAGTTTTATCCTTGATGTATTTAAGAATGGTTTTACACCTTTGTTATTGGATACTCTCTGCACGACGTCATATTATGTGTGAAGCGACGATATACAGTATAAAGACAAGTAGTTTTATCCTTGATGTATTTGAATGAATGGTTTTATACCTCTGTTATTGGATACTCTCTGCACGACTTCATATTATGTGTGAAGCGACGATATACAGTATAAAGACAAGTAGTTTTATCCTTGATGTATTATGAATGGTTTTATACCTTTGTTATTCGGTGATACATCCTCTCTGCACGTCTTCGGGGACACCTAGTTATATTTTGTGTAAGTAGGTATACCGTACTTTCTCTAAACCTCACTGCATATTGTATATAAGAATACCGACAGGCTAACTGTCGGGGGACCAACTGTCACGGAATCAAAAATCACCTATAATAAATATATTCACAGTCCATTTCAGTCCATCAAATGCGAGGAAAACCTTTTTGGGAATACATATTTTAAGAAATTCCCGACTTTGTGAGTCGGGAACAGGGCCCTAGGGGAATTTTCCGTTTTATTCCCAACCTGCGCTGTTCACTTAATTTCCTCCGTATTGGATTCAAAGTTTCCCTTCATTTTTCCCAATCCGGGGAAATGTTGTTTCTAAAGTGCTCCCGGGCCTCAAGTTGTCACTTGGACAGCAACTGACTTGACGAAAAACTGTTGTTGATCAAGAACTTATTTCTTTATTTTCATTGTGAAAAGTCGGAAAAACTCCCCTGCTTATAATCACTATAACCAGGGGAATTATATCACCACCCTCTTGAGCGACTTATTGCCGGGAAGTAGCTTATTATTACCGTGATTATTCATGGTTAGGTTACGGTGATGGCAAAAAAGACAATAAACATATGTAAGTGTCTAATCGCTATGATGCTGCAGCTCTTTCAAAGTATGAGATACACAATGTGCGTGGGTTTTTTTTTTTTTTTACATGAGCTCCACACAGGAGGCCCTGAGGAAAATTATTTTCCTTAGGGCCTATGTCATCTTTGGGGATGCTGTGTGGAGGATTATTTTTAAGGAAAGGAAGGAGAGGAGAGATCTGGGAAGGAAAAGGGTTTAAGGGGTGGGTAGGAATCTGGGGTTCAGTATGTCCTGGTCATCCGCCTCCAAGACCTAGACAAACCTCACCCCATGAACCCGGGCACCCCTGCTAAATCACCAAACGTAGCGAACCACTTGGGGTGACCTATGGCAGAGGTGTTGGTTATCCAATAAAGGTTCCCGGGGCGGCGGTACCCATTCCCGCCTCCCAAATTTCGGTTTGTTTCCTCCAAAGGGAAAAATTGACCATCTCTTTCTTCCATCTCTCTCACACAATGCACCGTGACGTCTCCGTAGACCCCTACAATTCTACTAGCTGTGATGATAATTTTGTAATAAGTATTGAATATAGTTACAAGGATACTGTTGACATGTGTGGTCGGTCTTGCTATATGGATGTGAAACTTGGACCTTGAAAGTAAATACCATGAATAGGTTAGAGGCTTCTGAAATGTGGTTTCACCGGAAAATGCTTAAGGTCTCATGGACCGACATGATCACCAACAGAGAAATTCTCAGGCGGGCCAGAGCAGATAGAGAACTGCTTACATTAATAAAAATCAGGAAAATTTCATATCTGGGTCATATACTTCGAGGGCAGAAGTATCACTTGCTCCATTTAATATTGAAAGGCTAGATAGAGGGTCGCCGAGGACCTGGTAGGAGACAAATGTCTTGGCTGCGAAATATACGAGAGTGGACCGGCATTAGAAGTGTGGAGGAGCTATTCCGGGCAGCGCAAGACAGAGAGACATTTTCAAGAGTGATCGCCGAAGTCGGGGGACCTGATACCGCACACAAAGAAGAAGAACAAGGATACTATTGAAGTGTGAGTGTATTAAAAAAATTAAAAACGTCAAATTTCTATGTGCTGATGATTTTGCCCATTTTTTGTTAGTTTGGGTTAGGTTAGGTTAGGTTAAGTAGTAGATATGTTTTGTAGGATGTTTTGTCCGTGGAATATTTTGTCGGGGATATTTCGTCGCGGAACTGACCCTATCCATGATATTTTAACAATCTATAAGATCTTAAGTTATTCATTAAAAAAATTGATGAGTTTTCAGACAAACGAGGAATGGCCTCGAAAATACCTGTAATCTCTGTAGAAATCCACTCTGTTCTTGTCGTTAGTTGAGCTCTCTTCATTTCTCTTTCGCGTCTCTTCCCTTAACTCCTTCTCCACCCTCTCCCCTTGAGCTCCTCTCTACTTCCCCCTTTGTCATCCGCTTCTCTTTGTCCCAATTGTTTATACCCCACTGCATTAGATGATTTGCCATTAAAGCCTACCTGAGCCAGCGCTTCAGCAAAACCAACAGATGAATTCACTAAAATAAACATTAAACAGTATCTAGACATTTCACGTTACTCTAATGCTGAAATGACAATTAAACCAAGCGACTTGACTTGATTGTTGGCGGTAGATGTATTTTAAACAATGCTTTTAAGAGGGAATAACCAGAACCAAACCGGAAATTTGTCACTTTAAAATCAAATTTTAGACGTGTTGACTCTTTTCCGCAAAAAATTATAAATAGATTTCGAAAGATTGTTCTTTTATTTAAAGGTATGTTTTAAATTATGAAAAAAAATAAATTAGTATTATAAGGTTATACCATAGGTCGTTGGCAGATTTGCTAAATTTTCAAACAAAATTTTGTATTACACAACACACATTTCAAATCATATAATCATGTAGTAAAATAAATCAATAAATTATCTGGGAAAGCTATGTTACAAAATTTTAATTTTAATTTAAATAAAATCATTAAAAAAATATCCGAGCACGTGTTTTGTGACGAAGATACTTCAGTTTGTCTTTTTATTTAGGTCTCACAAACTAGTATATTTAAGATTTTTTTTTACATTCTTATTTTTCTTAGACATTAATTAATCTTTCTCATTGGAACCGCCCTGTATGATCGTAAGAACATCTTTGACGAACATGATTTTAGATTAAAAACCACCCTAACCCTAACAAAATTGACCTGAAGACAAGAGAACTAGTTAAAGCTTCCTGTATTAGGAAAGAGGATCGATCTGGGCTTTTCGTAAAAGCCTCCAGAACACCTGCCCTATACGGTCTTCCAAAAATACACAAAAAGGATATCCCAATGAGACCGATTGTCAGTGCTATTGGCGCACCTACTTACAAACTGTCCCAATACCTCTCTAGACTACTGCAGGTGCAAACTGGAAAAACTGAATCTTGGATTAAGGATTCCACTGATCTGATCAGTAAACTTAAGAAGGTTAAGACTGATGAAAGGGATATTCTTGTCAGTTTTGACGTAGTTTCTCTTTTTACGAATGTGCCTCTAGAAGACTCCATGACAATGCTCAGGGAGATATATGAGGAAGACATTTGCAAACTTTTTGAACACTGTCATTTCAGGATGAACTTTTTGAGCAAGTGGAAGGAGTTGCGATGGGCAGTCCGTTATCGCCAGTTCTAGCAAACTTCTTTATGGAGAAATTTGAAGAAGTGGCACTCGATACAGCTTCGGCTGTTCCAAAGGTATGGTGGCGTTATGTCGATGATGTCTTCGCCATTTGGCCTCATGGAACTGAACGAATTCCTAGACCATCTTAATTCACTTCACAGTAAAAATAAGTTAACAATGGAGCTGAAAAATTACCACAAAATCCTGCCTTTTCTAGATGTGGAAGTGATGCGAAAAGAAGATGGTAGCCTAGGACCAACAGTTTATAGGAAACCAACGCATACAAATCGGTATCTACATGCTGATTCGCATCACCACCCAGCGCAGAAGAGAGGACTTATCCATACGTTGGTAACCCGAGCGATCAGAATATGTGAAGAAACAAAAATTGGAGCGGAACTTACAAAGCTCACCGATGCACTGGAGCGTAACGGTTACCCGGCAAGGCAGACAAGGCAAATAATAAGAGCCAAATCTACACCAAACGACGACAGAATTGAACAAGAGTCTAATGGCTGTGCTTTCCTACCTTATGTTCACAATGTGACAGACAGAATTGCCAGACTGTTGAGGAAAGAAAGCATCAAGACTGTCTTCGGAACGACGACCAAAATACAAGACCTACTGAGGTCTGCAAAGACCAAGTTTCCACTGGAAACAGATGGAGTACATAAACTCAGCTGTTCCGGATGTGATAAGGTCTATGTGGGCCAGACAGAGCGGACGATCTCTAAAAGGATATCGGAACACTTTCGAGCGTGTAAACTTGGCCTCCCTGACAAATCGGCAATCGCCGAGCATTTAATTGAAACCGGCCATTACTTTGGATTTGTTCCTGAAGTCCTGGGAAGACCCAAAACTTATAGAGCACGCCTAATTACAGAGGCAATTGAAATTCATAAAAATCCTATTAACATTAATAGAGACGACGGAGCTAAGCCCAATAGCTCTTGGTGTCCGGTAATTGACGGCTACACCAAAGCTAAATCCAAAAAAACCATCTTCAAGTATACTGTAATGCCAGCTCGCAGTGGAGTGGAGCTGGCAACACGGTATTGCTTCGAAGTACTTAAGCACACATTTCACCACTAACATTTACACATCTGCCCTGATGATGGACACTATAACGCTGTCCGAAACGTTGGCTAAAGGAAGGAGGAGGTAGCGCAACACGGCATAACACTCCAAAACCAAACTACAAAAATGATTTTAGATTTCACGGCCAAAAGTATTTTTGTTATTTGTTTTTGGGGTGTTATGCCGTGTTGCGCTACCTCCTCCTTTAGCCAACGTTAAATAATTAACATTAAATGAATGTAATAGTTAATGCTCTGTAAATGTTTAAAAAAAAATAATATCACTTCGTTGGGGGGCATGTTGAACGTAAAATTAATACAAAAAAACTAGCTTTCTTACAAACTTGTTGTACCCAGATGATTTTGGGGTAAAAGATAAAAGGCGAGCTTAACGTGCTTGCCCAGTGTTTTTCACGACCAAGTAGGGACTAGTTGTCTCACAGGAAACCTCACTAAGGGGTCCAAACAGGACAATACAACAGTTGAACCATATTTATTTAACCCTTGACGCCAATTTCGGAAAAATTCCCGACTTCTAAACACTGTTCTGTACATATTGCTACGCAGGAAAATGTGTTCAAAATAGTTCTAAAAAAATCGCTTTCCTGTGTACTTGTTTTTGTGTTATTTTTCGTTTTGTTTTTTGAAGTGAAATTTTTTTAAATCATTAGTCACTAACTTTTAAAGGCTGGTATTGTTTGAGTTATGAAACGGAAATTACGCCAGGTCTGCGCTCATTGGTCGCTTTGATTATGACCTCACTTTTCAAGTATTGGCATGGACATATGAATATATCTGGACCTGCCCTAATTGATAAAAGTGTATTATTTCCCCCTCCCCATAACGGTTCCATGGAGCCAGCTCGACTTAGAATCTCGCTTGAATCTAAAAAATGTGACGTCATCATTCTTGCCCTGACCAGCGCGGAGTTCGTAACGTACATTTTACGAACACATATGAGAGCTTGTGCTATACATTATACCTTAGTATATGTGTATAGCGAATGTGGGCGTTTCTCCAGTGAGCTCGTCGCTGGTAACAGGGGTAAGTAAATTATGAAACATTTGTAAAAGTGTCTTAACTAAATACGGCAACAAAATAATCCTCTGTGAAAAAGGTCGAAGTTTACTTTGCGCATTTGGACTACGCAAATATGTTAATAACGTGGCGGGCAATTCGCGCTCCTATCTAAAAAGGTCTATTCATTCAAAAGCAGATTTTGCTTTTAAGAACTAAATGGTGATATTATAATGAGAGATGCCTATATACTGTCAGATTGATTTTTTAACGAATCACAGTCATCTTTCCCCCCTTCGCCCTTCATAGTTTGGTTTTACCCCTCATCTGTATCTTCTCGTCTATCCATTTGGATGTCTATGAGTATTGGTTAAGATTGTTTTGGAAAAGTTTCGCTTCTACCGCGTGTAAACTCACCCGATTTATTATTATTTTATCTTCAACGATTAAACGTTACAATTTGAGAAATAACTCAATAAGTTATTCCACTATAACAATGTTGAATGTTCATCCTAGATTTGTGACATTGTCAATATATATTAATTTAAATGTAAATACCGCACAAGAGTTTCAACCGGTCCCAATTTCCTGGTGCCAGTGAAACTATGGCATCCCTAATTGGGGCACTGTTGTGAGACTGAAGTTAAGTGTGGAGGAGAAAAACATAAATTTATAAAGTGTACATTATTTGCGTACGACGGGATTTAAACACGCGACTTTCGGATTGCAAGTTGAGAGCCTTACTCCACGACCACGGAGGCCGTCGAATTAGCTAAGTGGTTGATAGAGCACAAGCCCGAAAAGCGTGTTATCCTGGCTTCAGTACCCAGGAGCGAGAGAATGTTTTTCTGATTTTTCTGGTTCAAATTTTTACTTTAAGAGTGTATTATTATCAGCGAACCAGAATTCCAATTTTGTCACCAGGGCTCATACGTCAGCGCTCGCTAACGGAATTTTTTAGAACTAGATAGATTCCATACTTATCCTACTATCGCCCGCGTCTGGGTGAAACAATAAAAGCTTTGTTTTTTTTTATTCTAAATGCGAATAAGTTTTTGATGTTGGAATTTGTATTTCATGGTGAAAATTTTCTTATTTGGACTTTTTGTGACCAATTTTAACGCAATGATAACATCAACAAGGGAAGAGCGTCACAGAGACGCCCTCCCCTGGCCGCAGTTCGGGCCGGTATGAATTGGCTTGGAACTTAGGTTTTCGGCTGCTATAAAGGTGACCTAGCTCGAGTTGGTAAATTAATTAAAAACATATATTTCCTAAAATTATTTTTTAAAAACAATTTATCATTTTTCAAATCAAAACATTGTTTAAAAATCAAACATGCACAGTTCCTACCGGAATGTCATTTTATCCTTCCTACCCTCCCCAACCAATGGGTGAAACATGGTGAAACAAAACAAGGCACAATAACATTCAATACTTTACAGTGAGATGGCCTAAAATTTTGCAACCAACTAGTTGTGTTTTTTGGTGTTTCGCCCTTCGTATTTTGGTAAGTGCCGTTGGTTTCCCTTGTCCTTACATTCCATAATTTACCAATACATTCATTCATCCAACTTCAGAAACATTTTAGTTTTTGTTTGCCGTTACAGTCCATTTTCGCCAGTTGCATTTGAGGCTGTAAGTTCGAAACAGTCTCGGATGCAACATTTTTGGTCTAATCAAAACATTGTTTAAAAAATCTGAATTATATTAGTTAGTTAATGCGCAAATAAAATAAATAAAAATTTGACATGAAACACGTGTCGGGATTTTATTTTAATGATTTTATTTGCGTGAAAAATTAAAAATTTGAAACATGCCTTTACCAGATAATATATTGATTTATAATAACACTGTATGATTATATAGTATGAATTCTGTCTTGTATAATAATATTTATGGTTTGAAACTTAATAAATCTGAGCATCGACCAACAGTATAACTTTTTTTTAATTAAAAAAAGTCCAACTTTAAAAACACACAAAACACCGCTTCACCAGATAACACAACAATCTTTCGAAATCAATTTATGTTTTTTTGTAAAAAATGTTTCGTAACTTCTAGAATTTGGTTTTAAAACAACAAATTTCCGGTTGAGTCAAACCAAGGCCTCTTAAGAGTTGCTGATTTTATCTTCAATGATTAAATAATACAATTGGAGGTTTTACTCAGAATTATTAATTTATAAAATAATTAAATTTTCTTATAAGAAAAACTCTCTTTTCAAAACTTTTAAATGTTCTTTCCATCCAAAATTAGTCGAAGATAATATTGTTAATTCTAAAAAAATTTTATATGAGATTGACAAATGTGACGGTTTTGATGGAAGATGGCAATGGCCGAATTGATAGAGGCGTACATGCCGGTTAGACGAGAGGATCTGGGTTCGTGTCCCAGTTGCGACCATTATCTTTTTTCATTTTTATGTGTCTTGTTCTCTTTCATTTGTTCGTTTAGATTATTAGTGTTTACTTCTTCTTCAATGATATAAAATAATTGTTTTACCTATCACTTGTCTAACAAAATTTGTATTTAATACTAACCCTTGCACCAACAATCGAAATTAGTATGTTTAATCATTTTGAGTAGTGACCGACCGAAGGTTCGGTTTCGGCAAGTTTCGGCAAAAAAATCTAGTTTCGGCAACAGTTTCGGTTTCAGCAGAAAATCTGCCGAACCTTCGGTCGCACTGAAACTCTGCGTTCGTGAATTATCGCGCGTCGTTCAGCTAACTTCGGGTGAGTTCGTGGCTCGTGTGTCACCCGCCATAATCAGTAAAATACTCAGTTAATGAGGTCCTTCCTTCATAACGTAAGTGTTGATTATTGACAAACATTTTGTTCCAATAAGTAGTTAACATGATTTCGTTATTTGTTTTTGGGGTGTTATGCCTTGTTGCGCTACCTCCTTCTTTAGCCAACATTTCTACGGGACAACATCTACCGGATCTGCCGGATCTGCCCTGATGATGGACACTGCAACGCTGTCCAAAACGTTGGCTAAAGAAGGAGGTAGCGCAACACGGCATAACGCCCCAAAAACAAATAACGAAAATACTTTTGGCCGTGAAAATCTAAAAAACGTGTCCGACCAGTTAAGAGGGCATTACCAGAGAAAACCAGAAATATGTCATTTTCATATCTGATTTTAGACGTGTTGACTCTTTTCCATAAAAAATTATAAATGGATTTTGAAAGATTGTTCTTTTATCTAGCATTCGCATGTAATAAATTTTGAGAAAATTTTTTAATTTTTAGTATAATAAGGTTATTCCATAGGTCGTTGGCAAATTTGTTAAATTTTCAAAAAAGATTTTGTATTATACCACACCCATTTCAAAAAATATAATCATGCAATAAAATAAATCAATACATTATCTAACAAACGCAGGTTTTAGAATTTTAATTTTAGTTTCAATAAAATCATTAAAAAATATGTACGTGCATGTGTTCCTTGACGAAAATTGGTCCATTTGTGTATTTATTTGCACACTTACAAACTAATATATTTCAGATTTTTTTTAACATTCTTATTAAATTTAGACATTATTGAAAAATTACAAATACTCATAATCAAAAGTTAACTACAAAAAGTACATTATTTTAATAGTTTAATCATCACGCCTTTCAGCATTTTTGGATGAAGGTATAAATAAAAGCTAATTTGAATTGAAATAAATTCGATATTGAGTTAAAATTTAAAAAAGCTGGTACCGAGAATAATTAATCTTTCTCATTGTAACCGCCCTGCATGATCGTAAGAACAACTTTCGACGAAATGTGGATTTTCGTCCGCTGGCTGGTTAAACGCTCTCAACATGTTTGTTAATTTTTATTATTTGATTTATAGCAGTAGTAGCAAAAAAACATATTTTTCACATACCTACTTCAGTTATTGTTTTTTTTTTTAAATTTAACACGTGTAATAAGAATGCTGTGATTGTAATCGCAATTAAAATTAAAATACTCAATTAATGAGGTCCTTCCTTTAAAATGTAGTGTTGATTATTGACAATTTTTTTTTTTAAGAAGTAGTTAACATGTTTTGTAATTTTTATAATTTTTATTGTTTTCAGTAAAACAATTTTTTTTTCACATACTTCAATTATTATTGGTTTTTTTTATTTCATTAAACACGTGTAACTGTCCGCATAAATTATTTAGAAATCCACATACTCTAGTAATGCTGAGTAACTGTCTGAGTAAATTATTTAGAAATCCACATACTCTAGTAATGCTTTACTCCTCACTAGTCAGAAGTACACTGGAATTTGCATCGCCTGTCTGGAATCCCAAATACACCCAATACGTCAATAACATAGAGCGCATACAAAATAAATTTATAAGTATCTCGGTTATAAATACAACAATAATTACATCTGCACTCTCCAATCCCTGAAATCCAGGCGAACGGTAGCTGACATGACGTTTCTCCATAAAATTATACATAACGAAATAGACTGCCCAGAACTTCTATCCCAAATAAATTTTAACATCCCATCTAAAAGAACTCGCCACATCAACCTTTTTTACACAACCAGTAATAATACGAACGCTGCAGCCAACTCCCCCATTTCCCGCATCCTTCAAAGATTCAACTCAATTCAAAAAACCACAAATACCGATATATTTTTTGATTCCCTCCCTCTATTTAAGAAAAACATTTTTAGCACACTGAACTCGCACACATAACACACACATACACACACCCTCACACACCCTCATTTACACACATACAAACACTCTCACACACCCCTCTCCTTCAAAAAGTTACTAACTTAATTTAGGTATAATGTATTATTTATCACACAAAAATATAAGTATATAACAGCGACATGTCATTGGTACCAATTATTGTATTAATTCTATAACTTTTTAAATATTTCCCATTATGTAATAATGTACTGTTTGTTTCTGCAAAAATAAAAATAAAAAAATAAAATAAGTGTAAATAAACAAAAATTTTAACAAAACAAAAAAACGACTTCAAAAAATGCACTAAAAAGTAAAAAAATAATTTCGTTCTCTTCTACAACTTCATAATCATCTTACTTTTTCTACTCATCAACATGTAGGTACGATTGTTATTTTTGGAGTCGGTGTCAGCAAAGGTACCCGGCCTATATGGTTTTCTCATGGATCCCATTATCGGAACTAGTCCAAATTAAAATGGGACTACACGGAAAGCATCAGCTTTCAAATAAAAAAAGAATCATCAATATCGGTTCACCCAGTCGAAAGTTCTGAGGTAACAAACATAAAAAAAAAAAATAATAAAAAAAAATAAAAAAAAATAAAAAAAAAATTTAAAAAAATAAAGTCGAATTGAAAAATACAGTTGAATTGTGAACCTCCTCCTTTTTGAAGTCGTTTAAAAATAAGCCAAATTTCAATAAAATATAATCAACAATAGATTTTTAACATGTCTAAAAAAGGTTCGGTTTCGGCCGAAACTGAGACAGATGCCAAAGATTCGGGTTCGGTTTCGGTTTTGGTAGAAAATCCTGTTTCGGTCGGACTCTAATTTTGAGTATTGTTGATCACATGACATTAGCAACCTCGTGCATTCCAATTTGTTAATACATACATAAATAGGTAATGAATAATAAATGCTACCCTTAGGTAGTTGTACAAAGAGCATCTTAATCAACGTATGCTTAAATTCACTTCCACCGAGATTATGTCCCATCCCTTGCTCCGAATGAGCGAGTACCTTCGTAGGATTACGTAGAATTACGTTATTTTTTTTCAAGTTACGCATCATAAATGTAAACACGTTTTCAGAGGGATAGCAGAATCATCCAACGAGGGTTGTTTTGTTCGACGTTGTTGTGTTTGTTAATATTTTTTTTTATTTCGACACCTTCATGGAAAAGTTGCATTTTGTACGGTTTACACAGCGTTCGTTAAAGAGATTTTTTATTACTACCAAGCTGAGTCAGAGCTTGTACAGTCTTTATCCAATGTGTAACTAAAACTGATAAAGACTGATTGTAATTCGAATTTCACAGGACCAATTTCCGCTTAAAATATTTTCAAAATGCAAAGCACAACTATTTGCCGTTGATACCCTGATAATAATTGAAGATAATTGAGAATATCTAATTGAGAATACACAACTGCTAACCCTGTACAAATCACAAGTGCGCCCCACGGTTGAATTTGGCAGCCACCTCTGGTCTGGAGCTCCAAAATACCTGAAAAATACCCTCGACTCTGTGCAGAAACGGGCGGTCCGTTTGATAGATTCTCCCATCTTAACAGGCGGATTGCAATCTTTAGAGCACAGGCGTCGAGTGGGAATGCTATCCTTGTTCTACCGGTACTACAATGGAAGATGCTCCGAGGAACTAGCATCATTGATCCCTTCGGCACCGGTGCATAGTCGGGAAACACGCCAAACGCGTGCCCAACATTTGTACACGGTTGACATTTGCCACATGAGAACGGGTCATTTCTTCGACTCGTTCTTGTGTTCAACAGCTCGGCTGTGGAATGATTTGCCGGCCTCTGTGTTTCCTCCTTCCTACAACATGGGTCTCTTCAAGACCAATGTTCATTCCTTCCTCTCCTCAAAAAGACCCTCTACACAGCATCCCAGATGACATAGGCCCTGAGGGAAATTATTTTCCTCAGGGCCTCCTGTGTGGAGTAAACGTAAAAAAAAAATATATTTAAATGATGAATTGGGAATGTACTCGTATCAAGATGGTCAATATTAAATAATCTTAAGATGATGCCATGCGAAATAATGCAAAATTGATCGCTTTGCAAAGTTGATCGCTTAGAAGTATTATAAATGCTTAAATTAAATACTGCGAGTAGAACACACCTTGATCTTAGAAAATATCGGTCATTTTTTTCGGTCGTCTTTTAATAAGCCTAGAAAAAATAAAGTATTAAAAATAAATTCTTCTACTTATAAACTCCTTTTCGGATATGGTTTTATTGCATTACGTGGAAAATTCAGTTTTTTTGTATAATAATCGCAAAAAAATTGATATTTAAGCCTGAACAACAAAATAAAACATGAACTTTGGCGATGTTCTTTTTCAGGAAATTTAAAGAGGCGTTACCCAACTGTAAATTTCACCCTTCTGCGATCCGCAGAAGGAACGAAAGATTCGGGCAGGATAGACGTGCTTCGCTCTTCGCGTCGCATTGTTCCATAAAAAATGTACTGGCGAAATAACCAAACACCATTGTTGGCTATTGATTGGTCAACGCTAAAGACGCTTGCTCCGCCCAATTCCGAATGGGTCAAGGACTAGGGGATCGTCTTATATTAAATACAAAAAAAAAGATAGTTGTATGATAATTGGACATAAGAAGACACGCAGTGAAAGCAAAATTAAAATTGATGAAATATTTAGGAGATATGTTGGATTCAAAACTAACATTTAACAAGTCGGCTAAACATGTGTGCATATACTGAAGAAAATTAGGAAGTTCTCTTTCATGGGTAGAATTTGTCAAAAAAAAAAACCATGAAAACAGCAATCACTATAATATGCAACTTCTTTATTGCTCTACATTTTAATTGCGATTCTATTCTTATGTTACGACAGGCCAATTTGGGAGGCGGGAATGGGTACCGCCGCCCCTGGAACCTTTAATGGATAACCAACACCTCTGCCATAGGTCACCCCAAGTGGTTCGCTACGTTTGGTGATTGAACAGGGGTGCCCGGGTTCATGGGGGTGAGGTTTGTCTAGGTCTCGGAGGCGGATGACCAGGACATACTGAACCCCAGATTCCTACCCACCCCTTAAACCCTTTTCCTTCCCAGAACTCTCCTCTCCTTCCTTTCCTTAAAAAAAACCCTCCACACAGCATCCTCAAAGATGACATAGGCCCTGAGGGAAATTATTTTCCTCAAGGCCTCCTGTGTGGAGCTCATGTAAAAAAAAAAAGATCAAAAAATAGCCTACAAATTCTCCAAAATCATTATCATCATCATCATCATTACATCATCATCATTATCATTTATCATCATTACATAGTATAAAATGAAGTTGCTCAAAATGTATGTGCGCGTTAATCTTTTAAACTACGCAACGGATTTTCATACGGTTTTCACCAATAGCTAGAGTGATAGAAGAGGAATGTTTATATGTATAATACATGTAAATTATATTAGATAAAAGTCGAGAAATTCAAAGAAAACATATTTTTGTGCGATTTAAAACGGCTGGCGGGCCGTACTATAGTCACTTTTGAAATTCGTTCTACGGAAGAAATTGGAAAATAGATGTCCTAGAGTAAGTAGGTATTTGATTTTCCCTTTTCAAATATCCAGTGTTGCATTGCAAGCATTGTATAATTAAAGGCGAGTTAATTAGTTTATATGTACAATACATGCTTATTGTAGTAGAGAAAAGCCGATAAATTCAAATATTCAATTCAGGCAGCGGGCAGCGGGCAGCTGGCAAGCGGGTGGTGTAAAAGGTTGGGTAATGGCATTGTGTTTCGTTTGCCACAGCAACGTGTGGCCGGGTCTGCTAGTAGAGGATAAAATGAAAATAATAAAAGATTTTAAAATGAGCGAGAATAAATAAATAATAAACTAACAAAAGTAACTAAAGAACAATCTGTTTCATTTACGTTTATATTTTGTGTCTTATAAAGTTGTAAAATGGGAGCTTCAGCACGGATAAGCACCCAGTGATAGTCGCAAAACCAAATAATCTCCCCCGCGTCGTCTGTCTGTCTGTTCGCGATAAACTCGAAAACTACTGAATGGATTTTCATGCGGTTTTCACCGATAGAGTGTTTCGTGAGGAAGGTTTACGTATGTAATTTGTCAAGGATTTGTTTAAATTGGTTGAAACATAACGATAATTGTAAGAAATGTCGGAAAAAGTCAGAGCTTTCATCGAAAACGCTGCCTAATCCTTTTGGGATATAACAAAACAATTCATGGTGGGATATTCCTCTTTTATATATCTACAAAAAAGTCCGCGAAGGCATACATCTATCTTTTATGGATAGCTTACTATACCCATTCTATCTTCTAAAAAAATGGTCACGTTCATTGCGGTAATTGAAAAGTTATTTAGACGGATGCAGTATTAATTCTTATTAACTTAAATACGTTAGTTTCCCCAAGCATTTCATGCACATTATTATAATCTTTCACACCATCTCTACGTATTATAAAATAAAATCCTCCGCGGCATCTGTCTGTCTCTTCGCGATAAACTCAAAGACGGCGGTGGTTATAAAGGTTGGATAACCATCCAGTAGATGACGTTATGTTTTATTAGCCACAGCAACGCGTGGCCGGGTCAGCTAGTGTTTTATAAAGGTAGTGCTAATAATGCTCCTTTTAATGAGTCTAGAAAGTACAAAAGTGTTTTAATTTCAAATTCTAATGCTCCTTTGTTAACAATTTACTTATCGAATGCTCATACCTTCTTACGTTGTGCCTACTTATGTCTTTCATGCTCTGTTTATTATTTTATGTACTATATACCTATGGTACTACATTATAATGCTCCTGTACAATTTACCTTGCATGTAAAAGCCATCAAGGCGTTAACAAACAAAAAAATAAATAAATATCAACGAAAAACATTTTTAAAGCTGTTCTATAAAAATTTTTAAATATGGGTATCAATGAAAATATGAGAGTGGGTAGAGGAGAGAGGGGCAATGGGAGACAATTTACAAAGGGAACAGGTTTAATATTGGGTCATTTTAGAACAATTTTTGGTTATTAATAATATTCAAATTCGCATTAACACTCTTTCGGATTTCTAAAATTTCTAGTTTATCCAACTGAATGCCATTGACATTACAATGCATTAATTCTATTCCACTATTGAAGTCAAAGGTGTGACTGGTTTCCACCAAATGGTTGGCAAACTCCGAGAAACTGTTATTGTTTAAAGATTTGATTTGTTATTTAATCCTTATTTCGAAGTTTCTCGAAGTTTTACATATGTAAAAGAAACCACAATCGTTACACTTCAATTTATAGATTCCAGATTTTTTCATTTTTGAATCTCTATCTTTATTATTTACAATGTAATTTTTAAGTTTCTTATTCGCATAAAATACAGGAAGCATTTCATTTGGTACATTCTTTGTCAAGGAATTAGAAATTTTATTATTCAAATACATAATTTTCCTCCATTTTTTCCCTTCCTGATTCTTTTGTACAGGATAGATGATTTAAGGAATTTATTCTTGTATTTTTTATTAAAAATGTTTTCAATTAAATTGGTGTTGTATCCATTATAAATAGCAATTTGTTAATTATTTGTTATCATTTTTTAATAACATTGAGTTCTATTGAAAAATTATGGGAAATAGGGGTACATTAACTAATCTATGAATTATAGAATGGAAAGCTGACATTTTTTCTCAGAATTTCTTTGTTTAAAAAAAAAATTATTTATTTATACATGCATATATATTACAAAACATTACACAATGAAACTTTGCCTGTCCAACTGGGAATGATACCCGTTTCAGGACAGCCAAATTGTATATTTAGTTCATAATATTATTAACAAAGGAATGGAAATAAAAAGTATATAAATGAAATAAAAATATAAGCAAAAAAAATTTGTACAGTGAGATATATAATATCAAAATGTAACGATAAAAATATAAAATACACATAATATAAAAATACAACCAACGAAAATTTAAAAGTAAGTGATCAAACAAAGTTTGCAAAATTGCAACATTAACCATATTATTGTCTTTAACACCTAAGTACATTGTTAGTGTCAAGCCGATGTGTCGAAGGTACCTACCTCCTGTACCTCTTTCTGCTAGTTGCAGGAGTACGGAACTATCCAATTTTGAATTTAATATTTTAGGTAAAAAAATTTAACAATTTTTTTTTCTATGAAATTGCAAAGGCCTTACATTTAATTACATTAATAGTTTTCCAGGTTATTTTGGGAAACATTTGCAATTGCATAATTAGAATTTACACTTTTATACACCAACATATGACATATGAATTCGAAATGCATTTATGACTATTTAATTTTTAATAAATGTACTATAATTTTTTAGAATTTCCTAAGTAATAGAAATTACCCATTTATAAACCAGAATATATGAATATAAATTCCCAATCTATTTAATTTCAAAGCTTATTTTTAATATTTCTAGTCGTTATTTTTCAAGAATCAAAAAACAGTCGTTATTTTACACGGATCAAAAAAGCAGAGCAAAAAGATATATTTTTTTTTATGCATTAACATAAACTTTTTAGTACATATTAGGTATGTGAGATTGTGTTAGCATATGTTCGCTCTCGACTCTCCCCATATCCAGAAGCCAATTGCTAACCAATTTCCGTAAAATGCTTGTACTTTTCAGTTTCCAAGCATCGGGTATGAAGTTGAACAATTTAGGCCCTAAGTAGGAGTATTGTCTTTGGGCATGTGATGTGTTTGTATTAGGCGGAATTACTGGATTCCTCACTGCATGTCGGGTGTTGTGGAGATGAACGATGGATGGATAGTGGTGTCGGTGTTTTTGTGTATGTAAAATAATTTTTCTTATGTATAGTTGCGGTACATCAAGAACTCGTATCTCTTTAAATAATAGCTCACTGGGATACCTAAATGGCTTCTTAAAGATGACCCTTAAAAGTGATTTTTGTGCTTTTGCTAGGGGATCAATTATTGTTTTGGAACAGCCGCCCCATCCCAAGGATGCATATTCTAGCAGTGAGTTACACAAGGCATGGTACATTTGTTTCAGATCTTTTACGCAAAGAATATTTCTAACAGACATGAATAGATGAGTAAGTTTTCTAATCTTTGTGGAAGTTGAGACAATATGTTCATCCCATCTCAGAGACTTATCTATGATAATTCCTAGATATTTTATACTATCGACACATTCTAAGATTAAGCATTTACATGTGGTCCGGTCAATACAATGGTGAATAATGATGTTGTGTATTTCTTTTGGTTCTCCTGCTTGTGTTACTCTGAAACGGATGAATTTGGTTTTATCTAGGTTAAGTGTTAGGAGATTATTGTATAACAATTGTTTGACCTTGTTTAACCCCACTTCTGCTTTACTGTGAACAACATTCCAGCTTTTGTCTTCAAATAGTAAGACTGTATCATCAGCAAAGGTGATAATGTGGTCGGCAAGGGAACTGTTACATAGATCATTTATATATATATTGAATAGAAGTGGTCCTAAAGTACTTCCTTGGGGTACACCGAATTTAATATTAGCTGAATCGCTTATAGTGTCGTTGATGAGCACTCTTTGGCTCCTGTTATCTAAATAGCTACACAACCAATTGAAGAGCTGACCTTGTATACCGATGCGTTGTAGTTTATTCTTCAGAATTATGTGAGAGATAGTGTCAAATGCTTTTGCTAGATCCAGGAAGAGCGCAATGCATTTTGTACCTCTATCTATGTTATTAGAGATATGATTTATTGATTTTGGTTTTAGTTATATTACGAAATGCTTCCCATAGCGTTTTTGACGTATAGTTGGTTTCGTAAATATTTTTTTTAAAGTAGTTTTCTTTAGTTGATGTAATTAAATTTTTACACAAGTTCTTATACTTTTTATATCTAGTTTGTAGTACAATATTCTCTGGGTTCTTATTCGCCTTTTTGTGGAGTTGATTCCTCCTGTGTATTGATTTGACAAGACCAGGGGTGATCCATGGCGTTAGTTTTAATTGTTTGTTAGATATGAGTTTGTTACTAGTGTGTTTAGATATGTAATCGTGTAACTTGGTGATGAATTTTGTCATTGCTAAATCAGTATCCCTTTGGTCTAGAAGGTTTTCCCATTTTTCTGAATTTAAGTCCTCAAGTAGGTTTAAGTAGTTTATTCGAGGTATGTATTTAATTTTAACTGTAGTGGGAGGTTTATTTTTAAGGCAGAGAGCTGTAGTGTAGTGGTCGGAAATTGTGGTGTGGATAACAAATGATTCGATATGTTTAATTTTACATGTTTAATTATGATTTATTTCTTTGATTATTACGGGTAAGGTTTTCCATTGAAATAGTATATCAGTAAATAATATTTTAAACCTAAGATGATCGTTGCCTAAGACACGCGTCTACGCTTGGTCGACAAGCTACGACACTTCGTGGCTCTACGCCAAAAGTTCAGCCAGAGGTTTCTTCAAGTGATGCAGCAATAAATGTATACCTACACGTTTGCTAGAGTAATCCAAAGATGGTTTTTTTCGTTTGACGTTGTTATTTCAACAGCTTCATAGTAAAGTCACATGTTAGGTGGCTCAAACATATTTAAAATATACATTTGGAGTTATTTACGTAGACTTAACCAACATTTTACACGATAAACTGGAAAATGTTTCAATCTGGCCAAAAATACATTAGATTAAAATGAATACAAATAAAACAAAATGTATGATAATTGGATATTTGGTAAAAGCATTGATTGTGAAATTATTGATATGAAACGTTACAATAATATAACCCATAAATCAGAATAACAATATATAGGCTATAATTTATAAAGATAGCTAGGAAGGGGACGCGGGAGGGGAACGGGGACGCACGGGAAAGATGATTCAGGGAGAAACAATGTATTTCTTTGAATATGGCATTGCAACGCATGGCGGGAACCAGCTAGTATTTAATACTGTCATTATTAAGTTCTGCAAATATTTTAGTTTTTATTATTGTGACAGCTGTTTCGGCTTACAAGGCCATTTTAAAACTGTGGTTAAACCACTTTGAGGCGACTCATTTATAAGATTCTAAATTTCAATTTACGAAGGTGTCTAAATTGATTTATTACCGGTTAAACCATTTTGCTGAGAAAATTGAGACGGTAGATACTAGAAAATAATTAAGACAGTAAATCGAAATAGCTGTCACAATAATAAAAACTAAAATAGTTGCAGAACTTAATAATGATATTACGAAAATCAATTTTTTAAAATTCACAGCTATTTGTAGAAGTATGTTAAGAGGGCATTACCAGAGAAAACCGGAAATACGTCATTTTCAAAAAAGTTTTTAGACGTATTGACTCTTTTCCACAAAAAATTATAAATGGATTTTGAAAGATTGTTCTTTTATCTAGCATTCGTATGTAATAAATTATGAGAAATTTTTTTAATTTTTCGTATAATAAGGTTATTCCATAGGTCGTTGGCAGATTTGTTCAATTTTCAAAAAAGTTTTTTGTATTATACCACACCCATTTCAAATAATAAAATCATGCAGTGAAATAAATCAATACATTATCTAGCAAACTTATGTTTTAGAATTTTAATTTTAGTTTCAATAAAATCATTAAAAAATATGTACGTACATGTGTTTCTTGGCGAAAATTGGTCCGTTTGTGTATTTATTTGCGCACTTACAAACTAATATATTTCAGATTTTTTAACATTCTTATTAAATTTAGACATTATTGAAAAATGATAAATACTTATAATCAAAAAATAACTACAAAAAGTACATTATTTTAATAGTTTTATCATCACGCCTTTCAGCATTTTTGGATGAAGGTATAAATTAAAGCTAATTTGGATTGAAATAAATTCGATATTGAGTTATAATTTAAAAAAGCTGGTATGGAGAATAATTAATCTTTCTCGTTGTAACCGCCCTGCACGATCGTAAGAACAACTTTCGACGAAATGTGGATTTTCGTCCGCTGGCTGGTTAAACGCTCTTGTGATAGTGTATCATTTTGTCAAACTTGATTCCTTCTTATGATTCAAGATTGAATTATTGATTGACAGAAAGCAAACTAGGTCAATCTTAGTAGCTCGTTACTCAAAATATCACAGGCAACTAAAATGTTAATTTCCCTACTCTGTATTTGGAAATGTTATATGAGAGGACCATTAAGTATTGATTCACTGAGATGTAGATAGGTTACTTCAATTAATTTGCATGGATTTTTGTACTTATCATTGAGTTAGAATAATGTAAATTAAGTATATTTGTATCTATCTATAATATTTTTCCGATTACAAAGGTTGCTTAAAATGGCTTTAATAATGTGAAGGGCGTTTTTAGTCACCAGAACTGAAATAGCAGGTGCTTCATGGTATTCTGACCTCCTTCTCTTCCATTTTTTTTGCTTGCAACTTATTTTAGCCTTACAATATTCTTTAACAAATCTATACTTTCGCGTTCGTATCATGTAAACGACAAAGAACACAGTAGGTTGCAAATTCTCACAAAATAGAGCAATGAGAATAATACGCAGGCGAAATAAATACGTGATATTTAAAAAAAAAAATCTTAATCTACATTTTCTCACCATAAAATACGGTATCTGAATAATAATTATCAACATTGCATATCACATTATCACAATGTTTTAGTGTTTATATATAAATATGTTTATGGTTAATATGTTGTTATATGTGTATGTTGTTGCCACGCTGACGCGTCTAGGATTATTTAATGTATTGTATTGTTTAAGTTAATCTGTGGAACTGATCTCCTGCTGACAAGCTACTCTCGGTAGCTTAGCGGGTGTAAATTCTCATTGTATGTAATTTTATACAATAAAAAAAAATAAAAAGATTTTCAAACGTTTACTAAAATGTTAAAGGAACTAAATTGGCTAACAGTGAAACAGATGCTAACCTGAACGCAATGATAATTATACGTAAAATAGTAAACAACCCGTTGTCAAACTACTTTTCAAACAAAATGATGTGCTTTTTACACATAAATCAATTATTTGAGGAAAACTTTAATTCAAATGCACTGTGCGTAGAAGTTAGTATTGATACATATAATTATGTAAATGTATTTAATTGAATTATTTTTATACATTAAATATATATTAAAAGCATTGTTCATATATTAAATTTAACAAATAGCTCCATTTTAGACATAACCCCTTTTTTCTACATGTACTTTTACCCCCTCACTCTTATCTCCCTCCCTCCCCCTCTAGTTTTGTATAACTCCGATAAAGGTACAGGTTGAAACGAAACCGGTTAGTTTTATATAAGAGGTATAGAATAAAGTGGTATTAAAACTAAGTTATTTTATTCTAATTATTAAAATTCTATGCAAAAAGGACATTCACGTACTAACAAGTACGTTTTCTTTCTACGTTATTTTATTACGTGCGTAATAATTAACAACTTCTTCATTACATAGTATAAAATGAAGTCGCTCAAAATGCATGTGCGCGTTAATCTTTTAAACTACGCAACGGATTTTCATACGGTTTTCACCAATAGATAGAGTGATTGAAGAGGAATGTTTATATGTATAATACATGTAAATTATATTAGAGAAAAGCCGAGAAATTCAAAGAAAACATATTTTTGTGCGATTTAAAACGGCTGGCGGGCCGTACTATAGTCACTTTTGAAATTCGTTCTACGGAAGAAATTGTAAAATAGATGTCCTAGAGTAAGTAGTATTTGATTTTCCCTTTTCAAATATCCAGTGTTGCATTGCAAGCATTGTATAATTAGTGGCGAGTTAATTAGTTTATATGTATAATACGTGCTTATTATAGTAGAGAGAAGCCGATAAATTCAAATATTCAATTCAGGCAGCGGGCAGTTGGCAAGCGGGTGGTGTGGATTTTATAAAGGTTGGCTAATGGCGTTGTGTTTCGTTAACCACAGCAACGTGTGGCCGGGTCTGCTAGTATTAAATAAATACGATATTATAGGAACAAAAAGCGCTCCATTTGTGAAAATATTCAGGAAACAATTAAAAAATTCTTCATTTTAAATGTTTGAAATTCTCATCTTGTTTTTGCGAACAGTTTACCAGTTCGGGCGAATATTCAACATGGGAGATAAAACTAATGTGAGCTTTTCTAGCTAAGGAAAAATAACAAAAACAAAAGTGCAAGCTCATGTTTTACCAAAAATAAAGGGGATCTCGTATGGTTTGGACAAGCCGGCCGGAAGAGATTGGAACATTTTAAAATGTAAATATGACTTTCGCATGCGAACCAACCTTCCTCTTCTCCCTCTTCTTTCCTTCCTTTCTATCTTCCCACATTACATATTCTACGAAATATAAGATAACAATTATTATAAGCAATAATTATCAGCCTGAAACACTCATCCACATTGAAAAATCTTCCGAGAAATTATCTTATCTTTTCTCGGAAGATTTTTCAATGTGGATGAGTGTTTCAGGCTGATAATTATTGCTTATAATAATTGTTACCCTTTGTGCTATGCATAAAAATCTTGTCTTAAACGTTAGTTTAATAATTAAAAATAATAATTAATATTTGACAAGTTTGTATTTCCCCAATAAATGAAGATATAATTTGTCTCGACGCCACCTAGCGAGGGATTTAACACTAACAGTGTCTCTCTCGCAAAAATAAAAAAATTGGTTGTTTTCAGGCGGAAAAAATATAATAAGCAGTAATTGTTGAATGAAACACTAGTATATATTGAATCATTTGGCGGGTATAAGATAAGCCGCCATAGCTCAATTGGGAGAGCAGCTGACCGGCAATCAGAAGGGCACGGGTTCAAGTCCCGTTGGCGTCATGTATCTTTTCTCGGAAGATTTTTCAATGTGGATGAGTGTTTCAGGCTGATAATTATTGTTTATAATAATTGTTACCCTTTGTTCTATGCATAAAAATCTTGTCTTAACCCTAGAAAGATAACCTACGCCTCAGAGGCGCCCGCGACGGTAAGAAAACGCTGTCTCTTTCTAATGACCGCGCGCATCTAGCTGTCCTTTTTTGTTAGCTCAGTCGTCGGTGCACAGGTGCACGGGACGGCCGTTTTTACGCGATAAGTACCAGATTTTTGCAGTTATGACCAGGTAATGCGCTCCGAAGGCGTATGGTTATCTTTTGAGTGACTTTTACTAAAAGTATAAATTTGTTTATACTTACAATACATGTTTATTATAGGAGTTATTTTTGTTGTTTTAGCATGACATTTTTTTACCTTCATCATGATTAGCCGAAGAATACTATCTGATGATGCAATATTGAGATTTATGGCTGAAGAAGAAGAGAACGAGCATGATGGACATCAGGAAAGTGACAGTGAAGCAGATGATCATGTGAGTGAAGATGAAATGCAGAGTGACTATGAAGATGAATTCATCGATGATGAGGTGCCAGAAGAATTGAATTATACACAAAATGAAGACATTATAACTCCACCAGTATCTTCAGAGCCTGGAAAAGGCGGGGTGGACACATTCGATCAAATGTATTCCTCAATGTCATGTTCAAGAAAACCAATAGGTGGCCAATGGCTATGCTTTATGGCATACTGAACATGGCATTCGTCAATTCTTATGTCATATACTGTCACAACGTTCTAGCAAAAAACGAAAAGCCTCTAAATAGAAGGGAATATATGAAAAAGTTAAGCACTCAGTTATCTGAACCGTGGATGAAGGAAAGACTCGAAGCTCCTACTTTGCTCAAGCGTGTGCGAGACAATATCACCAATATTCTTCCGAATCCGGATTTGCAGAGCTCTAGAGATATTGAAGAAGAACCTCCAGCCAAGAAAAGACGGTATTGCAGCTTTTGCTTAAGTAAAAAAAAAGAATGTCAAAGATGACTTGCGCCAAATGCAAAAAAACAGTTTACAAAAAAGATGTTTGCTTTGAATGCCTCTAAACCAAATTTTTAGTGAGATAATTAAAGTTTTGACTGATTATTTTATAGTTGATTAGTAAATTAAAATAGTTTAATTAGTTTTATAAAAAAAAAAGATATAAATTTGTGATAATATTTTCCTGTAAACAGAAAAGGGTTAATATTGTTGATTTTTTCTAGAGGTTTTTTGATTTAAGTTAAATGTTTAAAACAAATAAATAATTTCACTAAAAAAGTTTTTTTATTATTAGTTCATTAACCACACATTAAAATAATCGCCTAAATAAATACATTACGTAGGTATTTAATCAAAAAAAATCATTAATATATTATGCGCCTCTGCGGTGTATGGTTATCTTTTATGTACGGCAGAATAAGGTTATCTTTCTAGGGTTAAACGTTAGTTTAACAATTAAAAATAATAATAAATATAAGATGTAATAGAGCCAATAAGCGGAAGTTTTGTAAGATTTCTGAAAAAATCATTTTATGCTGGAAAGCCGCAAGCTAAATTTGAAGTGAACAACAAAAGTGTTGTAACCGTTAGGTAAAATAACAAGGATGTTAGCTAGGACCACGCGCAGTTTTAAATGTATTTGGCCAAAGTAATAATTATTAGTGTTAACAAAATTGAAAATTACCCACATTTAAGTCAGTCGAAATTGTTGTGAAATCGATCACAGCGTGGCTGGTTTGGTATATTTATGATCTCAGCTCTCTCTGGAACTCTCGTTTAAAATTCGTAAAAAATACTAATTAATACATAAAGTGACGGTTAAGTGCAATCAACCCTTGTGTCATCAATCTGAAAGAACAGCCGTCATCATCATTTGGATCCAAGCATCAAATGTCCACGGTAAAGGTAGGGTTTTCTCCCTTCAAATTACCTCGTCCTGTGAGTGATTATAAAAACGCCATCAATTGTCTTATATAATACAAATTACCGATTTACAGTCCATCCCCTCGGGTGCAGGACCGGATTATCCCTAAGGCAGAGTAGGCAACTGCCTAGGGGCCCCGCATCGTCTAGGGGCCCCGCGTCCCGGAAAAAATTGACTTGCTTCAATTAGTGAGCAACGGAAAAAGTCAGCTTTGAGATTTTTTTTTTTAGGTAATTTTTATGTCTGAAGTGATTGAAGGTGCCGTGTGTGGTTTATATTGGCATTTGTTTCACTTTATTTCTTATTATACATACATATGTTTAAAATATAAACAATTTAAAATATGTACAAGCTTCAGTATGCACTACCTATCTGCTTGGGAAAATCAAAGTGAGGGCCGGTCGCTTGAAACGCTGTACCTTCGTTAGTTTTGCCCTGATTTACTTGCAATTTTGACACAGTTCTCAATATACTGACATGTTTTACATACAGAAAAAAATCAAAAGTTTTAAAACCTTACCACCCCTATTAAAGCCTATTAAGGATTTGGTCGAGGGAACGAGGAGGCATTTGGAAGCCCCTTCAACCCCCCCCCCCCCCCCCGTTAGTCCGCCATTGGTAAAGGGGCCCCGAGACGTGCATTGCCTAGGGGCCCCGCCATGGTTAATCCGGCCCTGCTCAGGTGTCACGATATCGTTCATGACAATTGACATTCTAAATAAGAGGAAAATTACTGTCATTTCGAAAACTTATTTTGTTACACCCGAGAGTTGAAACAGACTGACAGTATTGACAGCAAAGGATTGTTTTAACGTATCGAAATCTTATTCCCATAATCATACTTTTTGAGGAAATAAGTTTTGCCATATGTGGTTCATTCATTATTTAGTTTGTAGTAGTTTCATAATTAACTTACCATAATATTATGAAGATATTTTGAAATCATTTTCTGATCCATTTCTCCAAATAACAAAGAGGCTTTATTCTAATTTATTCGTGTTTCATGTATGAGTAGATACGGTTCACAAAAGAATATTTAATAAATGGCTTCCTTCTCATAATATTTACAATGTTATTTTATTCCAACATGAAGACGTTATTTTATCTATACGTAAAACAGTGGTTTATTTATACTTTCCCCAAATAAGAATGAGATCTTAAAATTCTCGTACGTACTAAAGATTCGAAGATTCTAGAATTTTCTGAAGTGTGAGTTAATTATGGCTGATTTTGTGTTCTCTCTCAAAGTATAGAAGTATCTCAAAAGGTTTTACGCGAGAAACTTACATTCGTGCTTCTCAACCTTTTTTATGAAAACACCGGAGAATTTCAGTTTGGTGGGCGAAAATGTTTACCGCCACCAGGAAACCATTTATTGGATAACCAGCATCTCAGTCGTAGGCTTGATAAATTAGTCATTAAGTTTCATAACTTAGCAGGGGTACCCGGGTTCGTGGGGTGAGGTTAGTCCGGATCTTAGCAGCGGATGCGTCTGTCTTCCAATTGCGTGGCAGCTTGGATCGGGAGAGACTGGTTGAGGGAGATGTTTTGATCTCTCCAGCAGAACTCTCTCGGAACATTCATACGTCCGTCACTCATAGACACACTGCCCCGTATATTCCTACCCACCCCTCTTTTCTCAAAAGACCCTCCACGCAGTACTCCCATAGATGACAAAGGGAATTATTTCCCCTCAGGGCCTAAAAGGACTTTTTTTAATATTAGATCTGTATACTGTGTGGAGCTAATGTAAAAAATGCTAATTTTGTAATTACCGCACAAGATTCCCAACTGCCTGGAACCAGTTGGACTATAGCATCACAAATTGAAGAGCTGGATGCAATAACATCTTTCGATGAATATTGTGGTGATGAGTAAAAGGTTTTATTTTGAGTAATATTCACTTGTACGAACTGAATACGAACAAAGACATGACATACCAAAATCATTACTATACAACTCTGTAAATTTATTATCTGTTCGTGCTATATTGTGGCTTAAAATTGCGAGTCAGCATACATCTCAATCTGAATATAATAAACTAGTAGTTCATGTTCATAATACAAGACTAACTGCAAATGATGGACTTATAATTCCCAGACACCTAAATAAATACGGTCAAAGAACTCTAGAATACCTTGTTCCAATAATTTACAACATGTTACCCAACTCAATAAAAAGTTGTGAATTGAGTTTCAGAAGGAAATGTACGCTAAAAAAATGGTTAAGTGAAAGAACTTTTTTGTACTAATTTCTGTTATTTCCGCTTTTCGTTTTAATGTTTTTTCCATTATTATTTTCTCTTGTCTTTTCTTTTTATTTTCTTTCATTTTCTCTGATCTGTATTTCTTATAAATTTTATTAACAATTTATTTTTTCATGTACCTGTTTATTTTATGTACCTGTCTCAATTTAAAAAAAGTAATTGACAAAAGAACCCGTTGACAAACTGATGTCAATCAGTTTAACGGGACTTAATTTAAAAATGTAAAAAAACTGTAAATAAATAATAAAGGAATTTTATTAATAAAAAAAAAAATAAAAAACCTTAAATTAATGTTCAATTTTCTGCGTAAAACCTACATAAATTATATAACCAGATGGACCAAAGGGATGGGAAATGCCAAAAAAGCTATGGGAGCAAAAACAGCCTTTGCTCATTTAAGGCGACACAAGACTAAAGGGGGTTTGTTCGAGATTCATATATTTTAATTAATTCCGACGACCCACGAATGTAAGATACTTATATTAAACAGTATCATACAATTAAAATATTTTTCGTAAAACGTGTTGCGTCCTCTCTACAGCTCAGTGATAAGGAATGCCGAACTGAGTATCAAGACAAAGATGGCAGTGTTCAAAACTGTATACCGCCCGATGCTTACTTCGGTCACCAGATATGGATGCTAAACGAACGAACACGCTCTAGAGTCTAAGCTGCCGAAATGACGTACTCGAGAGGAGTGGCAGGGGCTACGAATTGAACCGTTGTTACTCTTCATAGAAAAATCGTAACTGAGATAGCTTGGACACGTACTAAGAATGTCTGATGACCGAATTCCTAAAATACTGAGTGCGATTCCGGAATGTAAACGTCCAGTGGGCCGCCCCAGACACAGTTGGGACTGCAGACATGAGATTCAATAGAACTTAAGAGGAACATAAACGCCAGAAATATTTCGAATCTCATGTCTGCAAAATTTTAAAATCGAGCGTCTTTTTGCACGAGGCATACGAGGTATTTTGTGCATAATTTTATAAGAGCGAAAAAAGTTAGAACATAGAAAATCTCAAAAATAGTCTTAGCCATAAAGGGGTATTTTTAAAAAATTGTTTCTTGAATTACTTCATAGTTAAGTCATGAAAAAACATTTTTTGTTGTGGTTTACGCTTATATTTTTTTATTACGTAAATAATAATTTTATTGTAATTCCAATACATAGAAAAGCTATTACAAGTTTCGATTTATCCGCAGCATATTTTTTGATGTTCATACTGTAAGCCGATTCGTCGTAAAGATTAATCAAAATAGTGTCTAAATAGGATTTCACGTATATATTCATCTGAAGGGCTTTTTGGGGCAAATTTGACCGTAGTGTGTTGGTGCATAAGTGATGTGAAATATTCCTCCAAATCCCGTGCAAAACTATTAATTTTAAACTTTTAATTTTCAAAATTGGAACTGATAATTATTGAATAATATCAGACGAGCAATAATAAAATACTTTCATCTACTTTTGACAGTTCATTTAATAAAATATCATCATCCTCTACATTTGCAACACGTTACAGACTGATACTTTTAGTGTCGTCCTGGCGAAAGACGAGCAATGGATGTGAAACTTAACGTGAAATTATTTTTTTCGATTAATGTTTACTGCGAATCGGTTTGTATCATAAATACCAAAAATATGATTTGAATCAATTGAAGGTGTTCCCATCGTTTCGCTTGAGTGGAATTACAAAAAAAGTCAATTACTTTATTAAAAATGTTAATAGCGTAAATCACTAAAAACTGTATTTTTGAAGTAAAACTTCTTTAGCCCCGTTAGCGATTTGAAATTCGGATGAAACGGAAATGCGTCACTGAAATTTATTATTTGGGTCCTCGGTTCTAATATAATGCGGTAAATTCGCGCGTTGGCCTGGGCCTTCGATAGCGCAGTGGGCAAGGCGCTCGACAAGTCTCAGCTGCCAGAGAGATAGACATCAAGCAACGGAGGCTCGAATCCGACGAAATCCAAAAAATAAATATTTTTATTTTTGTGAAGTCAATATAACTAACTAACCATCACGCCGTTTCCCCGCAGGGGTAGGCAGAGAGGACGGACCGCCAAACAACTCGATCTTGGCACACACTCCTTGCCTCGTTCACATTCATACATCGTCTCATACATGCTCTTCTATTATTCCGACTCTTCACATGGCCCGACTCAAGTATCCGATTCACTTGGTCGTGCCATGTCTTCCTCGGGCGTCCCCGACTTCTTCTTCTCAATCTTCAAACCACTTTAAAATAAACAGGCAAAAGAAAAAAAATCAGACTTTCTAGTTCACTTCTACCGCGTGTGAATTAAACACTCTGGTTTTTTTATTGTGTCGTTCTTTTGAAAAGTCTTTTTCTGCAAATATTACAAATAAAATTTGCATAACTAATGATATTCTTATAATACATTGTGACGGCTTATTTTCTGTTATGTTGCGTTCACAAAATCAGTATGGTCGATCTGGTCTCGAATAATCGAGACTGTTCAATATTCAAATACAGGATTTTCAAAGGAGCCTTTGTTGTTACTTTTTACTCCCTTTTCGTTCCCTTGTTAGAATTGCTGGTTTAGAATATAGGCATACTTTCTGTTGAAATTTACGATATTTGCCTACTTTTTAGAATAAACGAGAAAGTTTTTAGACTTTGCCTTTGAACCATTTTATTATTTTATCTGAGTTTCGAAATTGTAACATTACTTTTGGTTAAATGGTTGCTAAAAGGGGCGATCAATTGGACTATGTATTGTAAATTTGAAAACGAAACAGATCGAAAGTTGCTTGCTTCAAAATACTTGAAAAAAAAAACCCTGTTTCTGTACGGAAAGTTTCTAAAGTTTTAAATTTAAAATATTCATTAACGACGACGGGTAATTTATGTGCTCTAAAGCGATGTTAATTTTATATCTTACGAAACGTAGAAATTTTCTTTGAATTCTTTAATATTATGACTATGAACTTTGTAGAAGCGTGACCAGACTATGCATTTATGTTCTATCAGACTTCTAACAAGGGAAATAAGTGACTTTTAGCTTGTGCCATTGAGATGGGGTGAAGTCAACCCACAGTTCTCTTAAATAGTATTCTTTTGACGTTTGTACTGCAAAAGTGAAAACTCCTTGAAAAGTTATTGCGCCGAACCACAATAGAATATTGAAAATCAATTTACATTATTGTTGATTTTGTACTATAGTTTCTGAATTATTTGTTTTTCAGAGTGAATCATAACGCTAGACAGATTATTATTGAAGCGTTTCGATATTTCCCCTCTGAGAGAAAGAGCGATGCGTGAAAAATTCAATTAAGTCATAACACCCGCACATATTTTTTGGCGCCAAGCCCCTCAAATATTGTCTATGTTCGCGCCGAATAAACAAGAAATTTGACCATGCCATAAATATTTGGATAGACCCCCGAGGGAACGTAATACGTTCTCATCCCTTATCGCTGGGAAGCCACCGTTGTTTGTGAAACATCACTTTCACCCCTCCCTCTCAATCTTAAGGGTGTCTGATTTATATATTTTGATGTACATTTCGTTATAGAATATGAGGAAGATACGACGTAATGTCGGCTGCGTATTTAGTTTCACTTTCAGATCTGGAATCTGGAAGGTTATTTTGATAACCAAGTTGGCGTTATTTTTATTTTTTTTTACATTAACTCCACACAGGGAAAATAATTTCCCTCAGGGCCTATGTCATCTGGGATGCTGTGTGGAGGGTCTTTTTGAGGAGAGGAAGGAATGAACATTGGTCTTGAAGAGACCCATGTTGTATAGCAAGCATTTATAATACTTCTAAGCGATCAACTTTGCAAAGCGATCAATTTTGCATTTTTTCGCATGGCTTCATCTTAAGATTATTTAATATTGACCATCTTGATACGAGTACATTCCCAATTCATCATTTAAATATTTTTTTTTTACGTTAACTCCACACAGGAGGCCCTGAGGAAAATAATTTCCCTCAGGGCCTATGTCATCTGGGATGCTGTGTAGAGGGTCTTTTTGAGGAGAGGAAGGAATGAACATTGGTCTTGTAGAGACCCATGTTGTAGGAAGGAGGAAACACAGAGGCCGGCAAATCATTTCACAGCCGAGCTGTTGAACACAAGAACGAGTCGAAGAAACGACCTGTTCTCATGTGACAAATGTCAACCCTGTATAAATGTTGGGCATGCGTTTGGCGTGTTTCCTGACTATGCACCGGTGCCGAAGGGATCAATGATGCCAGTTCATCGGAGCATCTTCCATTGTAATACCGGTAGAACAAGGATAGCATTCCTACCCCGACGCCTGTGCTGGGAGAATCTATCAAATGGACCGCCAACGGGTTCAAGTCCCGTTGGCGGCAAGTATCTTTTCTCGGAAGATTTTTTCAATGTAGATGAGTGTTTCAGGCTGATAATTATTGCTTATAATAATTGTTTCCCTTTGTACTATACATAAAAATCTTGCCTTAAACGTTAGTTTATCAATTAAAAAATAATAAGTAAAAAATCAATTTAATGAAGACGATATTAGCGAAACTCAATCCTTATGTATGATTGCAAGATTCAACCCGAACTAAATGCTATATAGATAGTGTCTGGATAAATTTTTATTCATTTTATTATTAAAGATAGCAGCCAATAATATGTGCGTTAAGAAAATGAAGGCCATGTTAGTAGTTCTTAGTCGAAGTTCATATTATGATACAGTTAAAGGTGACCGAATTTGATATAGACACCTTAGCTCAGTTGATAGTTGCCATGTAAGTAAAGGGTCCTGGGTTTGAGTCCCAGAGGTGCCAATATCTTTTCCTGATTTTTCTGTCTCCACATTTTCGATTGAGTTTCGCTAATATTGTCTTCATTTTTTATGCACCAGACTTAAATGTCCGGGTTAAATTTTCCCCAAAAAAAAAAAAAAAGAAGGAACAACTAAACCCTTTCACTCACTTCCCCAAATGATCATCTAGTCAACCCACGCTATGCAATTGCACTATATAAGTATTATAAATACAAAACAATACAAGAACAACATGTCAACCTACTAGAGACCAAATGGGAATATAATTCACCGACTCCAGATATTTTCATATCAGAGGGTTCGGCTCTGTGGCATTTCTAATTGAACCTATAAATCCTACCGATCCCTCAATATAAATATTAAAAAAATCCTTTGTAATCCTACATGTATTTAAAATGACTGATTTTTGCATTTTTATATACAAATCTAATATGCTTAAATTTTGAATCAGATTCCTAGGTATTATGCCAGTGGCCGAAATAACAAATGGCAATATTTTTATAGTCCGAGAATGCTAAATTCTTTTAATCTCCTTTCCTAAATCTGTGTATTTTCTTATTTTTTCAGAAATAGTTTTTTGAATATTACAGGAATTTGGAATAGCTACATCAATGATATAAGTTATTTTTTTAATTTTGTCATGTAAAACTATATCAGGTCTATTATGACTAATTGTTCTGTCTGTTAGTATAGTTTTATCATAATATATTTTATAAAATTCATTTTCTAAAAATGAATTTGGTTCATATTCATAATATGGTACTATATTACGGCAATCAATCAAGTTATGTTTAATTACCAAACTTTGGTGAATTATTTTTAAAACCTGATTGTGCCTAAATGTATACTCGGAAGGCGCTAATATAGAACATCCCGATATAATATGTTCTATAGTTTCGGGAAAAGCCAAACATTTAAATAAAATATTATAATTTGAGGTTTTACCCATAAAGTTAAAAATTAAAAATAAATATTCATCCTGGACTTGCAGAAAAGTCAACATACATCGCATATTAATAATAAAATGGGTAAATATTTATCCAGACACTATCTAGATAGTATTTTGTTCGGGTTGAATCTTGCAATCATATATATTAAGATTGCATCCAATAAATGATATGTGTGTTTAAAAAGCGAAGGTTACTGACCTCTAGCGTAGCATTTCGAAGCTAGTTTATTATTGCAGATTTCCTACTTGTTTGATAGTTGCACTGATTGAAATGATGGTCGATAAAGTAGATTTCTGTATATCACACTATTACCTTGATGTGTGTATTATTGTTTATTTTTGTTTGTGTGAGGTTTTTTGGCTTATAAATAATGAGTTCTTTAGGTAAAAACGCTCTCTTATCTCTTTGAAACAGCTTGAATCAACTAGTAAGTGGTCTGATGACCAGTTTTTAGTGCTGTCGGGTCGGGAAAAAGTTATTATTGTAACATGTGCTTATAAGTGAATAAATAAGTTGGAATTCGCCATTGAAGGAATATTGTCTTTATTGAAGTTCTTCTGCCACAAAAAACATACTTAACAATGTGCGTTAAGAAAATGAAGGTAATGTTGGTAGTTCTTAGTAAAAATATGGTACAGTTAAAAGTGACCGAATTTGATATAGACACCTTTTTATATTTTTTATTTATAATAATAAAGACAAGGTAAATACAATATGATGGGAAAAATAAAAATATTTTACAGAAAAAGAAAAGTCCCAATAAACTACTTTTTAGTAGTTTGTCAATGGGTGCTTTTACTTTGAAGATTTAAATAAACTTATTTTACTTTATTTTGCAGTTACAATTTTTGTGCTAGTGTCTAATACAATTTTTTTCTTTCGGCGAGCCAATTCTTCAACATAATATTTGTTTTACCATTTGTACATTTTTTAATTTCAGCAGGTAACATATTCAATAAATTTGGTATCATGTAGTCCAGCGTTTTGTCCATATTTGTTTAAGTGCTTAGGTACAATTAGTCCTTCATTTAGCGTAAAACGGGTATTGTAAATGTGATCCAGTTTATGTATGTATATAGGGCTATTCATATGCTGAGATATAATTTTATACCACAGAGTTGCTCTTACTGAGAGAATTTTGAGATTCTGTTAAAAGTACGGAACATTAGCTCAATTGATAGAGCTCTTGCCATCTAAGCAAAGGGTCCTGGGTTAGAGTCCTATTAGTGCCAATATCTTTTTTCTGATTTTTCGGTCTCCAAATTTTTTATTGAGTTTCGCTTATATCGTCTTCATTTAATTAAATATTATAATTTGAGGAAACTCATAAAGTTAATAAATTAAAAATAAAAATAAAGTAAAAATGCTGTAGAAATGCAAAAGAGACAATATTTTGTCGGGGATATTTTGTCGCGGGTTGGAAAGTCGCGGAACCCATCAAATCATACCTATCTGTGGGGTCTGCGTTTAAAATTATACATCTAGGATATTAATTTTAGAGTTTTTGGTTGCCCATGATGACAGCGGAAAGGAAATTCTGGGCCTTTGAAAATTTTACGCAAAGCGAAAACATCCAAGTTGATTTATCAAGTACCTTTCCTTACACGTTTCTCTAATAAAAAATAATTTATTCCTAAATAATATATTCATCGACCCTCCTTTCCACCCCAGCGGGAGCTTTCGTTAAAAATGCAGTAAAATGTTGTCAAGCGAAGGAAAATTCATTTTGTCGCGCTTCGAATGGCCGCCGGAGTGAAGAGGGACTTTATAACCTCTGCCACTCTCATTTTAACTTGCAGTGATTTTTTTAATGTCTGAGTTTTATGGACGGGGCGTGCAATTGCGTCACTGAAAAGAATAGTGATGAACTGTTTAATATTTCTATTTCTGAAACTGATAATTCATAGTGCAATTCCAATATTATATATATTTATATTCTATCTATCTGTACATATAAAAATGAAAATATGTTTATTTCTGTCAATGTAGGTTAGGTTAGGGTGTGTCAATTATTTCAACTTTTGAATTCAGAAACGCCCGGGGTCTCAAAAGTTGCGTCTTACAAAGAAAATGAGAACTGCATTTAAATTTATTTTTTTAAAAATGGTTATTAGCCCGCTAAAATGCATTGAAAATCAAAAAACAAACCTAAAACCGTTTTTTTTTTTAATTTTTAATAATTTTTTTTTCAGTGATTTAACCTTTTAACGTTTGTTTATTATTAAAAAATGCGTATAATTGACAAAAATTAAAAAAAAGTTCAAGTGTACCAAAACAAGTAGGTCAACAAGAATTCTGATTTTATCCAGAAAAAGTGTTATTTTCCCCTTTTATATTTTTAATCAACACATCACATAATATGTTTAAAAAATTTTTTTTTTGGTTCTTTGAACTGCAGTTATGGAATGAAAAATAAGTTTGGTACAAAATATAAAATATGAACCCTTTGTTTAATTTTTTTTCCAAAACACGAAATCTATTTTTTTTCAAAACTTCCGGCCATTTTAGCGGGCTAATAGTGAACAATAATTTCATTTATTTTTACGTTTTCGAATAGCTACAGATCATACGAAACATTTGAGACCCCGGGCGTTTAAATATAAGGCCATTTTTTTCTCTCTATGGAGAGCGACACACGCTAATGTATTCTCTATCCGCGTTTAGAACAACCCGCGATGATACAAAATTTGGTTTGTACTGCGCATACCACTCCCCCCGCTACGGTCCCTTCACCTGCCCTCGCCTGCCGCCAATCACTTCGCCCAAAATTCAGTATGCCGTTGACCGTCGTACTGTGTGTCCGCGTTACAAAAAATTAACCCATTCAGACCCAGTGGTAAAATGGGTAATCAGCCGATATGTTCAAATACATTATCACTAATTACAAAGAACAAAAGAAGACAGCTCTCACAGAGGGTTGTATGATAAATAATAAGTATATGGTAAATATCACTGCTAGCGAAATCAACAAAACTATGCTACGATTACTTCCTTGACATTGCGAATTAAACACGAGCGAATTGGTATGGTCGATGATAAAATAACATGTTAAAGTAAACAATTTCTCCTTCAAAATAAATGCCTAAGAACACGGACGTAAGAAGGTATCGGTAAAGTTACATCAGAGTATTTGAGTAATTTTATTCGACATATTATTGGTATTAAGCGATAATAGTGGAATATCCATCATATTATTGTTCATGACCTCGGAGACAACAACGATGATTCACTGGCTTTCAATGTTTCAAGTGAATCATCTGAGGTTTTTTTTAAATGACAATGATGATATTTTTAGTTTCGAATTAACTCCTCAGCCAATTTGGTAAATCTCATGCCACATAAAGTACAATATGTATTTGGTAATACTACCGCTACCATTATTTAAAGGTATAAATTGTTGTCATTTTTTGTCAGACAAATAAAAGAAAATTTAATAAAATAATTTAATTTATTTAAATAGTGGAATTGAATGTGTTAGCGTTCGTCTAGCAAGCAGTGGGGAGAATGGGCGGAGACATGCGCATCCACGGGTTGATCTTATTTTGGACCGAGAATAGGTAGATGAGATGTAATGCGTTGCTAAACCATTAATCCGATTGCGATGAAACTTTGGGGATATGATGTGCGCATGCCCGCGATGGTTTCTACATACAATAGTGGGTTCTGGCATCATGAAATTATGCATTGCATCCGATTGAGATGAAACGGTGGGGATTTGATGTGTGCATGCCCGCAATGGTTTCTATTATGTATAGTGAGTTCTGGCATCATGAAAATATGCGTTGCTAAAAGTTTATCAGATTGCGATGAAACTTTGGGGATTTGATGTGTGCGTGTCTGCGATGGTTTCTATATTTACTGGTGAGCTCTGGCATTATGAAATTTTTATTAAAAAATTGTAATAGGTGACACGCGAGCTGTTTAAAAACTGAATGTACTGGCACTGAATGTGTGGAATGCGGGAGGGGGGATGGGAACTCGGGAGGGTGTTCGCGGGACGGGGGAAGTGGGAGAAGGGAGTGGGCAGAGGGAAGGCGGAAAAGGTGGAACGGAAACGCGTGAGGGGAAGGGAATGCGGGAGAGGAAAGGGAGGCAGAAGGGGAACGACACGAATGGGAAAGGACACGCAGGGAGAAACAAGTTATTTATTTAATGGCACATCAACGCATGCCGGGTATCAGCTAGTATTATAATAAAACAAATATGAAACTTATTTCCGCTTTAATTGTCACCGGTTTCAGCTTGTTAAAGCCATCTTCAGACTGGCACAAATTATTCGTAATCTATGGTTTATATTCTTAACATACATGGGTTTTAATACATTTGTTACTAAGTCATCTTTGACTGTCGAATTTCTAATTATATTGGTTTCTCCCAGTAGGCTTAATTACCTCGGGTTTGTAGCTTACTTCAATATTATTCGGGGAATATCTTACAAGTACCTAATATTAATTATTAATGACCTAATTTTATTATAGTCAAATCGTTATTAAATTTATGATAACATGGACTTTTAGATTGACGTATGGATTTTTGAAGGGACACAAGTCGGACATTGGAGTAGGAATAACCTTATAATGGTCATTATATAAGCAAAATACAATAAACAAAATAAAATTAAAGTTTTTTTGTGGTATATACACGATGAAACATATAATAAAAAAAATGTAATAAAGCATTTTCGCGGGCGAAATTTTAATTGCAATTGACCAATTTACGTAGAAACACAAATTTGACGAACATAAATTTAAATTTCTTCTGAATCAAATGCCGTTTTTCATGTTTTATTTTTTTATTAATTATGTACAGTTAAAACAAAACAAAGAATACCAAAGTTGCCTCTAAAATCAAAATTAATTTCTTTAATGGCCTATATTTTATGATATAAAAGATGAAAAAATAAAGTTACACATTATATCATATCCGTACTAGATATTTGCTATATTATATTTGGAATAAAAAAAAAGATCTTATTCAATTTAGTTGAGTATTTCGACATCAAATACAAATTAAAGTTTTGTATGGCGAAAGCACTTTTCTTTCATATCTGTTTCGATTAATCTTTTGATGGTTTTTGTTTTGAGTTATCTATGGGTGCGATTATCCTTCTGAATAATTTATTCATTTGTTTTATTTTTATTTACCGCAAAATTTCGCAAAATCGGTTGATCCCTTCCACCTTTTAGCCGTCAAAATCCGGACAATGTGTCCCCTAACTTTTCCCGAACACTCTGAAGGTATATTGTCCTGTGATTTGGATCTACTTCCCTTTGTATCGCGAGATTACGTCTAGAAAAACCCATATCACTCAAAAGCGATGGAAATATGAAATAACCGAATAATTTATCCGAGTTTCAAACCACTATCCCGACCCCAGTGCCGGCGATGACATCTGTTGACGATTCTATCACAAATTAAATCAGAGAGAGGGATAATATTACGCGGATTTAAATTCATAACCTTCGTTACTTTTTAACCTCCCCTTTCTCATCTAGCGCACTCTATGATTCAACCCCTTAATATAAAATCAAACAAAACCTTTTAATGTTAGAAGACCATAAGGTTTTTAGGTATAAACGAATAAACGATATAAGTATAATCGATATATAAGCAACCGAAAGATGTTGATTATAAGAGGAAAGAAGAACATGAACATTATACTAGTTTCACAAAGAATGAAGGAATGCTTGTATTGTTCCAAAATATAATAATAACTACGGACGGCGAACCCTGGAATATAACGTGCTAAAAACAGTCCTGGATTTGTCAATAGGCCTTATAGGCCGCGGCCTAGGGGCGGCAGAGTTCAGGGGGCGGCGCTCGCTTGCCTTGGTAAGCCGTTAATTTTGTGTACGATTATAAACAACAACAAAAAGTCACTGTGAATAGATAAGAGTTTTCAATCTATTAACCTTTAGACGCCCAGTGGTTTGTGTCGTTCAATGCCCAGCGGTACAATTCGGGACCGGTGATTGCGGTGCAAATATTTCACAAAAATGCTTTGGCAGTGGGTTACCTTTATTGCACGAGCGTTTAAGGGGAGAAATAGGTGTAGGATATATTTATAGTGATTTTCATGATTTTTTTTAAAAAACATTAGGAAAATATGTATATTTTTTCATACCTTGCGGTCATTTTACGTAATATGTGTATTCAAGAGTATATTCTAAAATTTTCAAATATTTTCCTCAAAAAATAACAGAGATATAAACTGCCGCGCATTGTAAGTCGCCATCCGGCTGGACAATTTGTGTAACTCCTGGAGGTCACAATTTTCATCCGAAATCAATTTTTCAAAAAAACTTTTGATTTTTATAAGTGTTTCTTCTATTTGAACCTCACTTCTTACAAAAAATCGAAAATTATTGTTTTTTTTTTGAGAAATGCGAAATTTTACTAATTATGATTTTTTACCATTCTTTCGAACGTTTTTTTGCAATAAAAAATATAGTTAAAATAAAGATATTGTTTAGGAATTATGGTTCAAATAGAGCGCATTTATATAAAGAAACTATGTGCTGAGTTTGATAAAGATTGATAAAAAAACTGTAGGAGCTAACTTTAGGGGTATTCTGGAGGGAACTAACATCTAGAGGTTACACAAATTTGAAAAAGTAGTTTCGAAAAAAATGCGTTTGAAAATAAGAGTGGCAGTAGAATAGTGGTAGTTCGACCGAGCGATACTCACTCAAACGCATTTAACTTTTAAATGGCGTGGAATTTTGTTTTGAAATTTTCAGAAAATATTTTTGAATAGTTCTACCATCGATTTATGAAAAAAATGATGTTTTTTAATCTTCTACGCCTATTTCCCCCCATAAAGGAACCTTTATAAGCCCACTGTTCCCGTACGGCACCGCGGATTGCGTCGTGCGATTATGGTGCGAATATTTCACAAAAAATGCTTGGGCAGTGAGTGGGCTACCTTTATTTGCTTACTAATCGTATTTTGGAATGCTATTTTGGAAAGACTGAATAAAGTGAAATTCAGAGCTCATCTGTTAATTTACTGACGGTATCTGATTTTTGTGTATCTCTTCTCGAGTTTATTACAAGAGAGCAAGAAAACTTTAATTATTTCGACGAAAGTGCAATTGAAATGAGCGCACTTTAGCAATGTGAGGGCGACATTCAGAGTAAGAGGAACCCCAAGAGAAAAAAAATTATAGACGAAACATCAAATGAGGGTATTGAAACAACCTCCTGACTGAGATCTGAATTAGAGAGAAGGCATATGCGAAGGCATAAGGCATAATATGAAGGCATAATACTTCAAAGAAAAAAAATCATTTTTTAAAAAGTGGGTGAACTTTCAACACCGAGAGTCACAGAAAAACCTCAGTCAATTAGAAGACGTTCACGAAGAGATCACGTTTCCTCTAATAAGACGGCAGAGAAACCTGAATCTAAACCATTACTGAATCTTTTTAAGAAAAGTTTTTGAGGAAACTATCTCTATGCAACGTTTACCCAAACTTGGTTATAGCTCTCCGCATTGCACTTTGCACTCCGGCCAGAAATTGTTCTGGAGAAAGGAGTTTTTCCTGTTTAAAGCGAGTAAAAAAATACCAAAGGTCTTCATTATTGCAAGAAGAACTCTTCGGATCTTCTATGCATAGAAGCAACTATGAAGATATTATAAATGATTTTGTCAAATAAAAATCCCGTAAAAAATTGTTTTTCATGTTAGGCTTTTATTATACGAATAATTCATTCTTTATTTAATTTTTGAATACCTACTTAGCGTATATTGGAAAATTTATTTTTAAAATTGTGCGTCACCTAATAAAAGCCTACAAGTGAGTGATCATGGTAGATGACAACTTCTAAGAAGGAGGAAGGGGCGGCGCAAATGAAGTGGCCTATACTGATGAAAAGTGTAAATACGGCCCTGGCTAAAAATATTTAACATGTTACCAATTAATTTAAAAAAATTGCGATTCTACAAATGAGGCCCCTAGAAACAAAGACGGAAGTGTCCACTTTGTTAAATTGTTGGCAAACTAAAAAAAAAAGTTTAATCAGTCCGTTATTCATCAATATGAAAGGAAAATTTATTATTATGTTAGTAAACCGGTTTAAGAATAATATTTCAAATCATTTATGTATCTGAATGCCATAGTTTCTTTAAAAATTGTATTTTTTTTGATGGACACTTCCGTTTTGTTTCAATCATTTGGACACTTGCTGTTTTGTTTCACAAACAGTTGGACACTGCCGGTTTTGATTTAAAAGACAATTTCGAAGATGTTGCAGTCAATGTAAGAAAAAAATATTGAAAAGAAGATTTTTTTTTATAAATTTTTTTTATATGAAATGGAAATAATATGAACAACTTAGTTCACTTAATAAATTTATCAAATTTAGAAATATTCATAAATTCCGAGAAATAGATGTTAGATTTTTTTTTAAATAATGAAATTACATCCACTATGAAATAGAAAATAATAGAAAACTTAACTAAATTATAAAATAAAACAAAAATTAACTAAATCATTAATGAGCCTGACATGTTTTCTGCTGATCCTTGAATGAATCTATAACAAATAATTAAAAATAAAAATTTCCGTTGTTATTAATTTGAAATATTATATCAAATAATTTATTTAGGTATAGTTGTCAAAATACATGGCCTAGCTGACTCGATCCATATCCTTACAAAAAAAAGTGAACAAATTCAGATAAATCTTCAAATGTCATATTTAGACATTTGCCTACAACATAACGGCAATTTACCTTTTTTCTTGGTAATGTTTGCCTTCCATTTGAGTGGTTGTTTGATACATTTCCTCGCTCCTCCTCTGATTCTGGTGGCAAAATATCGGGGAAAGCTTCCATTCTTGGAATATGTAATGTCCACTAACAATAAATGGTTATTACAACCCAAAAAATAACTTATCAGTATACGATTCATTGACGCTTTTGCAGGAGTTTGTATGATTTAAAATACGGCGGCCATTATAAATAGAGCATCCTGATTGGCTATTTGAAAAACTGCCGCTTTTGTTTCGGAAGGAGGTAGACACTTCCGTGTTTGTTACAACAACAAAACTTTTAAGCCAAAATAGTATGGTTTAATGACGTTTATGTTACAAACAGGTATATAATGGAGAAAGAATGAACTTTTCTCTATGAAACTGCATATTCAACTCATTTTTGACGTGAGGTGGACACTTCCGTCTTTGTTTCTAGGGGCCTCAAATAGATTGAGATATATGCTGAAACAATGGTTACTAAATAGAGATGGCTTATATTATATTCATGTGTGTTAATTATTGTGACAATCTGTGTAGTTATAGTAATAATATTATGTAGGTATGTATGTTTAAATTGTAATGGTAATTAACATCCTGTTGACAAACTGCTTTATTGCGGTTTAACGGGATTGTACCTTGAAAACCAATAAAAAAGTATAATCGACATAAATATAATCGATGTAAGTATAATCGATATAAGTATAATCGATATAATGTATATAAACGGATAAGTAAAGAAATCAAAAGACCAATTTTACCGCCACCTCGGACACCATGTATCGGATATTACACCTTTGCAGTAGGTCACCGCATACACCTTGGCCTTAGGTTACCGCAAGAGATTCGTTAGGTTTGGTGTCTTAGCAGAGGTGCCCGGGTCCAAGGGGTAATGTTTTTTCCGATCTTGGCGGCGGATGCGTGTGTTCATCAACTGCATGTTTATTTATTTATATACTAAAAACATACAATTTGGGAGCCGTGTATGGGTGCCATATTCATTATGTAACCAAAACCTCTGCCGTAAATCACCCCAAGACACAAATCATACAAAACAAATTTGGATTTGTGACCAAAATACTCAACCAAACTGAATAACATTTTTTAAATCAACGAGTTCATTCTGTTGGGGAGGCAGGTGTGGGTACCGCCATCCCGGGAACCGTTTATTGGATAACCAACACCTCTGCCACAGATCACTTCAAGTGGTTCGTTACGTTAGGTGACTTAGGAGGGTACCTGGGTTCATGGTGTGAGGTTTGTCAGGGTCATGGAGGCGGATGCGTTTAACCATCAACTGCGTGGCAGGCCGGATTGAGTGTGACCTTTTGACTCTCTCGCAGTGGATGGATTCATAAGTCCGTATTCCTACCTACAGTTTCCTACACACCCTCATACCTTTTTCCTTATCAGAATTTCCCTTCCTTCCTTTCCTTCAACAAGCATCCTCAAAGATGACATAGGCCCTGAGGGGAATTATTTTTCTCAGGGCCTCCTGTGTGGAGCTAATTACAACCCGGTCGGCATTAAGTATATTATAAAAAATAATGGTGTATGTTATTGTTTTAATTTTTTAAATCTATAAAATTAATTTTTCATTTATTTTACAAAGCTTTATAATTGAGTAATATTAATGAAATAATCTTTTTATTGCAGTTTTGAATTTGTTTTTAATCTTTTTATCAATTGAAACTTCTTTCGCCTCGTTGCGATTTGAAATTCGGATGAAACGGAAATGCGTCACTAAAATTTATTATTTGACGGTCCTCGGTTCTAACATATTGCTGTAAATTCACGGCTACGCGCGAGCCTCCGATAGCACAGCGGTATAAAGCGCCTGACTCTCAGCGCCCAAAGAACGGAGGTTCGAATCCTGCCAAATCCAAGAACTTTTTTTATTTTTGTAAAATCAATATCCAATCTTCAAACCACTTTAAAATAAACAGGCAAAATAAAAGAATGCGATATCTAGCTATTTACTAGTTTCACTTCTACCGCGTGTGAATCGCGATTTTTTCTTTGACACTCTGATTTTTTTTTAAATGGGCAATTCACCCCAAAAAGAATGCTTTGTGTGTTTTCAATCTTTTACTGGCATGTAATTAGTTAAAGAATTTCATTCCAATTCGATCCAATCTAATATATAAAATTCTCGTGTCACGGTGTTTGTTACCATACTCCTCCGAAACGGCTGGACCAATTTTGATGAAATTTTGTGTGCTTATCTGGTAGGTCTGAGAATCGACCAACATCTATTTTTCATACCCCTAAAAGTAAAGGGTGTTCCACTCCGAAGAAAATTATTTTCCCCATACATTTTGTATGGAACGAATTCTCCTATTTTGAAAGAACTGCAGCAATATTGTAAGGGGTATAATATTGAACTGTGAACCGGAGGAGGGGGGAGGGGGGAGGGGGGAAAGGGACTCAGGAAGGGGGGTTAGCGGGACGGGGGAAGGGGAGAAGTGGAGTGGGGAGAGGGAGAGGGAACGCGAGAGGGGAAAGGATACGCAGGGAGAAACAATTTAGATCAAGGTATGGATACGCAGGGAGAAACAATTTAGATCAATTCAGCTAATAAGTTGACAACAGTTTTTGATTCTGAGGCGGTACGAAGTTCGCCGGATCAGCTAGTATGTTTGTAAAATTCTTGGGCTGTGGTGGTGTTACAGCACGGGACATTTATATAGACAAGAACACTCAGTTTATTGCTCTTTGTAAAAAGTGTTAGGTTCTCATTGTTGAAATAATGTTTGTGAATTAAATTATATTTTGGTTAAAAGGTCCTAATATCCGATACAAAGATATTTATTATTAATATATTATGTTACCACCATTCACGCTGTATACATTTTTGATATTTTAAACAAATACCTTCAACTGTCTACATTAAAATTGAAAGAACTAAATACACATTGTTTCCATGATAAGGCAGGCGGCTGTGAAATTCTCACGTTTTCAATCATTTCTAAAGAAGTCGTTTGAGTAAGTTTGTTCGACTTCAAGTATAGTTTTCAAGAACACAGACATTACACAAACGGGTAAACAAAATTTTTAATTGGTTTTGGAAGTGAAAAAAGTATCTCTTTTATTTGCCGACAGCTCGGAGGGCTTTGAAATCTCGAGAGGGTTTCTTCTTGTGGTAGCAATAACGTAGTTTCAAAGACCGAAGTATGTCTGATTATGTCTAAAAGGGATCAAAATGACAATCTACTCTCCTTCAACGTAAACAACCTTCCTAACATGCCAATCATTGATAGGATTGGTGGAACATTTCTTCAGACTGAGTCGTGGATGGTTCGAAAACTCGACCATCATGTAGAGCATTAGTTTCTATGTTCCCGATGGTTTTTTTTTAAATTTTTATTATTATTAAGTTAAAAGAAATATAATATTTCGCTTTCTTAACATAAGTACAGTCAGTAAAGAGTATATATATATATACTAGAGTAGTATATATATAAAGTAGTGTATAGTATAGTAGTAATATTTTTAATATATTATAATAAACGAATATAAAACCGTATTCGAGATGGCTTTGACGAGCTGAAACCGGTTACGGTCGAATAAAATTAAGTGGAATAAAGTTTTATATTAGTTTTATTTTAATATATTATAATGGAATTCCACCATGAAATATCACTCTCAAAAATAGAAATATTTTTAATTTTGTTCTAATAGGGTTTTTTAAAGTTATTTATATTCTTCTCCATTTTTAGGTTAGGATTTGGAAGGAGATTACATATGTGTACGCTCTCGTGGCCAATGCTTATCTTGCCACTTTCAGTCTTGACAGTATTTGTGTTCAATTTATTGTGTTGTCTAGTATAATTTTCGTGTACTTGTGACGTTTTTATAAATGTTGTGTTTATGTGTATAAGTCCATTTTGTACTTTGTAGATTAAAAGGCATATGTCATATTCGTACAATGTCCTTATTTTCAGAAGGTTCATTTGCCGGTATAGTTTTTTTGTGGTAGTGTCTGGGTTATAAGTGTAGAGTTTTTTTAATAACTTTGTTCTGTATTATTTGTAAGTCGTTTAAGTACGTAATGTATGTGGTTTCCCATATTTCTATTAAATAATTTAGGTGGGACTAGATTAAGCTAAAGTATAAGCCCTCTTTACAGAAGATAAGCAATTCTAACAAATACACTAATTAATGGGATGATGTTTTGCTTTTAGTTCTTCTACGCGTTGTTTAAATGTCAAATGTTTATCAATATATAAGCCCATGTATTTTTCGCTATCTAGAAGTTCTATCTAGAAGATGTAGGTCTCTTTGTTATATTTGTAATGGTTTATGCGACGGTTATCTCTGTCACTCGGCATAGACTGTTTTATCGCCGGCTTGCAGAATTAACTTGCCAGTGGTCATAGCAGTCGGGAGTGTTGTCTTGTTGTTAAATGGAATCACTTCGAATATCGATAAGTTTAACATCAATGAAGCACAATTTAGATGCCAAACTTTGTTGTGGTTAGTCTGATGTTTAAATTTCTTAAATCTGCTTGAATCTTAATAACATAGATTCTATTATATATCTTTTAAAAACGCTTCGACATTTTAATTTTGTAGGATTTTTAAAATGAATGAATTGAAATGAGAATTCTACCGGATCTGCCCTGATGATGGACACTGCAAAGATATCCGAAAAGTTGGCTAAAGAAGGAGGTGGCGCAACTCGGCATAATACCCCAAAAACAAATAACGAAAATTGAAATGAATTGAATTGGACACTAAGTGACCAGTTCAGGCAAGGGGGCTGCGTCGAAGCTAGAGTCAAAAGCCTCTCAGAAACCATGCGTACGGTTTAATAATACACCGTTGACTTTTGCAGCCACCTCTGGTCTGGAGCCCCAACATACTTTTACACAAAACTCTTAAGAGAGTGCAGAAATGGGCGATCTATTTGATAGATGTCACTATCGTAACAAACACTTCAATTTAGAAGGCGGTTATGGGTACCGCCGCCCCGGGAACCATTTGTTGGATAACCAACATCACTGCCTTAGGTCACCCTAAGTGGTTCGCTAAGTTTGGTGACTAAGCAGGGATCCCCAGAAGCATGGGATGAGGTTTGTATAGGTCTTGGCGGTGAGTGCGTTTGCCCACCTACTGCATGGCGGGCCGGATCGGGAGAGACTGGTTGAAGGAGACCTAACCTCTCCAGTCGAACTCTCTCGACCCATCGCCTTATACCGTAGTGGGAAGGATGGATTCATACATCCATCACCCCAGGACACATTGACTCATCCCTAATACCTTTTTCATTCCCAGGACTTCCTATCCGTCATCTTTTCCTTAAAAAACCCTCCACACAGCATCCCCAAAGATGAAATTAATTACCTGAGGATCTCCTGCATGGAGTAAATGTAAAAAATATATCTCCCATAGACTGACTTGCTTCGGATATTTTGTATTGTAGTGCTTCTCGGTGTGGTTTTTGATTTGGTGTTTTATAAGGCTTGAAAAAAAATGAAAAAAAAAATAACATCGTTGACTATAATGAATTTGATGGCTTGTCACTAGAATCTATAAATCAAAGGTTTTAATAAGGAACTCCAGTGAAAAATATTATGGCTTTAAAAAAATATGTTCATATAGAATATAGACCAATAACCGCTGATTCTGAATATATAAGTTTTATTTAATAATATTAAACGCAGAGTTTTTTAAAAAAATATTAAAAAGTCCATTTTTAATCGGTCGTAAAAACACGCCGTCAAGTTGGCATCATTGAAATGTTTAGTGGTGACGTCACTGTTTGTCGTGTCGTGACGTCACCGTAAAGTCATTGTACGGAAATGTAGGTATGACACAAGCCATCGTATTAATTTTTCGTTTATTAACATACTGTTTATAGAGATTTAATTGTTGTGTTTATTGTAGTGTTGGGTAGGACACGATATCAGGATGAGTTTGTATGAGGTACTCAAATATTGAAATGAGGTGTTGAGGTGTACCACCTCATTTGAGGTGAGGTGTTACAAAATATTTTCGCTTACGGGGGGGGGGGGGGGGGGGGGGGGTGCTGGTTTTTTTCCTTCAGCTTGATTTTCTTGGTTCAGAGGTGTTGGTTTTCTAATAAATACTGGGGTGGCGGTACCCATACCCGCCTCCCGTGTCTGTTATTTTTGTAATACGACAAATGGATATAAAAAAGGCCTACCACCACCTCTGATCCCCTTCCTGCATCCCCCTCTGATCCCCCCCTGCACCCCCTCTTATCCCTCCCCCTCCACCTCATCTCAACACTGCCTCATCCTCCCTCCCTTGGGAGCTGTTGGGACTCTTGTCCGGTATTAACATAACATATAACAATAATTTAAAATTAAAATATATTAAAAAAAAAATTTTTTTTGAGCAGTTGGTACTGTTGTGCGGTATTCACTTATCAATACATATTAATTTACAATAAAAAATATTTACAATAAAAAAAATATAAATTAAGCAGTTGGGACTCTTGTGCTCATAAATTATTGTTACACAACAATTATTATTACACAACAATAATTTACAATAAAAAAATATTTCAAAAAAAAATTTTTTGGAGCAGTTGGGACTCTTGTGCTCATAAATTATTGTTTTGTGTATTCACACAACAATAATTTACAATAAAAAATATTTTAAAAAAAAAATTTTTTGGAGCAGTTGGGACTGTTGTGCTCATAAATTATTGTTATGTGTATTCACATAACAATAATTTTCAATAAAAAAATATAAAAAAATTATTTTTTTTGGAGCAGTTGGGACTCATGTTCTCATAAATTATTGTTTTGTGTATTCACATAACAATAATTTACAATAAAAAAATATTTCAAAAAAAATTTTTTTTCGAGCAGTTGGGACTCTTGTGCTAATAAATTATTGTTATGTGTATTCACATCACAATAATTTACAATAAAAAAATATTAAAAAAATTTTTTTTTGGAGCAGTTGGTACTCTTGTGCGGTATTCACTTAACAATAATTTAGAATAAAAAATAAAAAACAAAAATTTCGGAGCAGTTGGGACGCTTCTGCGGTATTCACAATATATGAATTGGCTTACCACATCACCACCTCTCGGTTCTAATACAAAAATGTCATAGAATATACAAACACTACACGCCTCACCACCTCATACATTTGTCCCAAACTATGCGTGACATGACATGTAGTTTAATACATCAACCACCTCACACCTCACCTCATATTTGTCCCATATGTGACAACGTGACATGACATGTAGTCCAATACACCAACCACCTCACACCTCACCTCATATTTGTCCTGTACATGACATGAATGTAGTCCAACAAAACAAACCACCTCACACCTCATATTTTGTCCCTCCTTCATATTTGTCCCCCCTTCATATTTGTAGTAATACAAAGAAAAAGAGTTGGTACAAATACATATTGTGAGGTGGGGGGATATTTTACGTATTTGCATGGGACATTTGAGGTGCCTCTTGTATGAGGTACTCAACACTAGTTTATTGAAACATTATTTACGCCTAAATAATGTTTCAAAAATAAAGGTGTCTATTATTAGTTTATCTCTATTATTGAAAATATTCAAAAACTACTGCACAAAAAAAATAGTACTGATGTTTCTAGGGAGAATACTTCGAACAACGAAATTCAAAATGGCGGCAGTAGATCAGCTGATTGCCCAATCTTATAGCAACTTTTCAGGGGTGATGACGTCACGCGATTCATCATACTACAGTGGTTTTCGAGGAATCTTGAAAAATTAAAACTTTGACAATTATTTTAACTATTAAAATAACTCTAAAAATAAAAATAAAATTGTAGTTATTTAAGTTAAATGTTAATTATTCATTAAATTTTTTTTTTTTAAATTGGACTGGAGTTCTCTATTCGCGAAACAAAAATATATAACTATGTGCTTCAAATATCTGCTTCCTGAGATTGATTTACGTTTGGCGAGCACGGAAGCAGAAAGGGAAAAGGTTTTTAGTTTTACAAAGCCTCGAATGAATCCTGAAATGAAAATTTTCTTAATTTATCGCTCTCTATGCGTAAAATGTCCAGTGAAGCGACACTTTTGCGTGGGTTACTTCTGGGGTAGTTAAAAATGTTACGAGTGGCTGAGGACCGGCGTTTTCGTAATAAAAATAATGAAAAAACTTAACGGAACGGTTGCTAAACTTATTAAATACCTACATTTTAAATGTATATTTCCACAAATACTTTTGATTTTTTCAATTAACTTTTCAAGTGAAAAACCGTTGTGGTTTGAAACTCGATGAAACAAAAAAGCGACACTAAAAAGAGACAAACACATATGTACATCTACAGGATTTAGCTTGCGAGAGAATGAGATTGTATAATCGGTCTTCTCTTTGTACGGTGCTTCGTAGCCTCCTCACTCTTGTCTAATTTAGTTTTCTGAAGGTTTCGCACCTACCGCGTGTGAACTGCACACTTTTGTTTAGTATTATGGAAATTTTCAGGCTACAATACTAATTAGATTAGCTCCACACAGTTTGGGAGGCGGTAATGAGTACCGCCGCCCCGGGAACCTTTATTGGATAACCAACACCTCTGCCATAGGTCACTCCAAGTGGTTCGCTACGTTTGGTGATTAAGCAGAGGTGCCCGGATTTATGGGATGAGGTTTGTCTAGGTCTTGGAGGCGGATGACCAGGACACACTGAACCCCAGATTCCTACCCACCCCTTGAAACCATTTTCCTTCCCAGAACCCTCATCTCATACCTTTCCTTAAAAAATCCCTCCACACAGCATCCCCAAAGATGACATAGGCCCTGAGGGAAATTATTTTCCTCAGGGACTCCTGTGTGGAGTAGCGTGTGTCAATTATTTCAACTTTTGAATTCAGAAACGCCCGGGGTCTCAAAAGTTGCGTCTGGCAAAGAATATGAGAACTGCATTTAAGTTTATTTTTTTAAAAATGGTTATTAGCCCGCTAAAATGCATTGAAAATCAGAAAACAAACCTAAAACCATTTTTTTTTTAAATTTTTAATAAAATAAATTTTCAGTAATCTAACTTTTTAACGTTTGTTTATTATTAAAAAATGCGTATAACTGACAAAAATGAAAAAAAAGTTCAACTTTGTGAATACAAGTAAGTCAACAAGAATTCTGATTTTATCCAGAAAAAGTGTTATTTTCCCCTTTTATTTTTTTAACCAACACATCACATATGTTTAAAAAAACATTTTTTTTTTGGTTCTTTGTATTGCAGTTATGTAATGAAAAATAAGTTTGGTACCAAATATAAAATATGAACCCTTTGTTTTATTTTTTTTCCAAATCACGAAATCTAGTTTTTTCGAAACTTCCGGCCATTTTAGCGGGCTAATAGTGAACAATAATTTCATTTTTTTTTACGTTTTCGAATAGCTACAGATCATACGAAACTTTTGAGACCCCGGGCGTTTAAATATAAGGCCATTTGTTTTCTCTCTGTGGAGAGCGACACACGCTAGTGTGGAGCTCATGTAAAAAAAAAAAAAAAAAAAAACAGGAAGCCCTGAGGAAAATAATTTAAGCCGTTGTCTTTGGGGATGTTGTGTGGAGGAAGTTCTTGGAAGGAAAAATGGTATGAGGAATGGGTAGTAGGAATCTTAGGGTCAGTGTGTCCAGGAGTAACAGACGTAGGAATCCATCCCTCGCACTGCGGTGATCGTAAAGCGATGATACGAGAGTCCTGCTGGAGAGATCAAAAGATCTTCGTCAAGCAGTCACTCCCGATCTGGTCTGCCACGCAATTGATGGGCAGACCCTGACAAACATCACCCCATTAACCTGGGCATCCCAAGTCACAAAACGTAGCGAACCACTTAGTGTTACCTGTGGCAGAGATATCGGTTATTCAATAAATGGTTCCCGGGGTGGCTGTATACACACTTGCCTCCCAAATATGATTCCTTTTGTTTTAACCGTTTTATTAATAAAATATTATTCGATTTATTAGGATATCTTGCCTTCAAATCCAAAATTTCTAAGAAAAAGGTAGTACATAAAGGTTAAACTGTATTTGTGACCGCTCAGTGGCTGAGTTGGCATCGCAGCATCCCACCCAGTCGTGAGTTTGATTCCTCGACTGACTAAGTCCTCCGTCACGATACAAGCAACATTTTCCGCTTATATTGTCAGGTTATTCGTAACCTGGGAAATCAACATATATTTTAGACTCTATACGAATCCCGGTTCGATCAAGGGAGTTATATGGTGAAGTAGCCCTCTATTCCCCATCCATTAAGAAGGTTCCCGTTTTTACCTAAAAGGCGTGATTTTGAAGATGTAAGGGCTGGAAGTTTCGCCCTCCAGAAATTTCTAGAATTGTACAGAACATTCGAGAGTATTCGAGAACATTCCACAACATCAGGGAACATTCTGGAATGGTGTGGAATGTTCGGGAATATCTGTAATGTTCTGGAACATCCCAGATCATTGTGGAACAATTCAAAACACTCTACAATGTTGTGAAATGTTTTGAAACATTTTGGACCATTCGAAACCTTTTTTGTATGGGTGGGGCCAAAGATATTGAAATATAAGTAGATGTGCTATCTGCTGTTTTTACTATGTGGGTCTGCGCTTCCGGGTGTCGCCGATATTGTTTACCAATTAACAAATAAACTAAAAGAACAAATAATTAACGAATAAACCAAACGAACGTTACACTAAATGAACGAATTCTTTCCTTATTCAAAATATATTGTTAACCAATATTAATGCACATTTTCAAAAAATCAACGAAATGAACAAATTCTTTTTGTATGAAAACTACGCTAATTAGCGCGTAGTCCGGCGACAGTTGCGCGGACACCATAGCATATCTCTTCTGTATTTGAATATCTTTGGGTGGGGCTATCTATTGGTAGAGGTATATAAAGCAAGATCCGTCATGGGTTCGAGCGTCAGTTGTATCTCATATCAAGTCCCTGAGCGAAGCCGGGTACCCCAGTTAGTTAAAAAGAAAATAAATGTTAGGTGTGTGTTGTTGGCTTTCACGTTGACGAAATATCCTTACTTTACCAGAGACAAATAAGTACCAAAGAGTAGAAACAGATTTCATCTAACGTAGGAGGAAATGTAAATTCCAGATTGATCGAGACGAGAAGAGATTGAAAGCCTTGTTGTTGAGGAAATGGAAAACTTTCATAAAGTTGGGACTGATTACATTTTGAAATACGAAATTACGTTATGATTTTCCGTTGGAAATGTCAGGCATACCTTGATTTCTATAAATTAATGTCGGAGGAAGTTGAAAACCGTTAAACTTCTGAACGAGTTTTACGTCGAAATGTGAACACATTGATTCGATTACCTACCTACATACGTTTAACAAATTTGAATAACTCTATCAGAGGTGTGCATACTGCATAATTTCCTATCTTGAACTTTAATAATTGAGCCCTTGTCCGGAATAATTTATTTATTTATTGTGAAAAACAGTTAACATATATATCCAGTTACATTTCACAATTTTTAGTTAATAGTGTAATACATTAATTATATAGGTACATTAATAATGACAGGTGCTAAAGAATACCTTTATCTCGCTCTTGAAATGATTGTAGTTCGATTGAAAAATGTCAATTTCAGAAGAAAGGTTTAATAGTGAGGCCATTCTCCCCAGAGGCATAACCATTGGTAGGTTGGTCCTGCCTCTAGGAAAAGTAAAAAGTCTGTGTTGCCTTGCTCTGGTGAAGTTATCGGGGACATAAAGAGAAATCCTTTCCAGGACATCAGGATTACAAATGTGCCCGTTTAGCAGCTTGTGTGCTACTAGTACCATTGCAATTTTTCTCCTAACGTCGAAACGATTTAGTCCCAGCATTCCCGCGAGAAAATCAGAGGGATACAACAAAGGGTAGTACCCAAACTCTCGCATGTACAGGTACCGCATGAACTTTTTTTGCACCTTTTCAACATCATTTGCGTATAGGGCATCTTCGGGTCCCCATATTACTGATCCACTTTCGAGAATGCTGCGAACCAGAGTGAAGTAGAGCATTTGTATGACTGCTGTGTTGGAAAAAGATTTTGCGTTGCAGATTACAAAGCCTAGCATTCGCATCGCAGAGTTGCACACCGAATCGATATGAGAACGGAATGTCAGGCGTGTGTCAAAAGTGATTCCTACATCCCTCATTTGTGAAATATGTTTTAACGAGGTACCAGACATTTTGTAGTTATAATATAGTTATAATAATGTTGTATCCAACAAAACTATCATCGTTGAGTTATTGATGGCATAATGTTGGGCATATTAATATGCTTCTTTTAAGGTAGGGATCATGGTAAAGACAATTTTTTTAGGCCTGTGGCAGCATTTGAAAATTTGGTTTGTGGAAGAACGTTGTATAACGCCGTTTATCGAAATAATGGAAATAAATGGAGAAAACGCACACCTTATGGCTTCAACTAGAAAGACTTTCAAAGCCAAGAAACTGAAGAATGCAGGAAAGTAGGATTTTTCCAAAAAAATGTTATTGCTGTTTTTTAGCCATTAAAACAGTTTTGTGGAAAAATGTAGTAAGTCGATCTCAAGACAATATCTCGAACGTAAATGGTTTCATTTATTCATTTTTTGCTATTTAAGTTCAAATACATCAATGACATGAGTAAATTAATGTTAGAAGAGCATGTTATTTTCTGTAAGGTAACTGGTTATGAAAGGTAAAAAAAAACATTATTGACAACACTTTTTCACTAATTCAGCATGAATTTTAGTAATAAACTCTAATTTAATAACCTTTCTCTCAGCATTTCATTTACGGTTAAGAATTGTACGTTTATTGTACTTTAAACATTAACAGCCTTACTAAAAAACCCAGTGAAATTTTTTTTCAATTGACAAACGGCTGCGGATGTGAAAACATTACTAATAAAAAATTTGTTCATTGAAAGAAATACTCATGGTTTCTACGGCCTGAGAGGGTAGTTTATCTCTGTTTTAACGATTGATGTCCGAACGATATTTGTAATTTTTCCATAGTATTTTGAATGTTCTATATATTTCTTATTTTAGAAGGTGTTGTAAAAACAAATACCATTTATGAAAACTAGATAAAATTACCTTTTAGATTTGTGTATTTGAAATACACTTTAGTTTTCAAAAACTGACATATTTTAAGATTCAAACTCGGAAAAAAATGTAAAAAAAATACTTACCAAAACATGTTTGACCAAAATGTAGAGAAATTAAAAAAAAAATCAAAATTTAAAAAAACACAGTCCTTTTATGTAATAAATTTGGAAGGAAACTATCACCTCACTTTTTTCTCGTGCATACAATAAAAAAATAATAAAAAATTTCTAAGTTTTTTTATTGCCAAAAAAATAACTTAGAAATAATACTGACATTTAAAACAGATTTCTTGCATCTCTAAAGACATTAATTTCTTTGATACGTTTACGAACACATGTATTAGATATTAATCCGTCTGCTTGGTTCAATATATTCGCACCTCACAATCCGGAAGTCTCAGTTTCGCGCGTAAATTCTGAAACCGCCACTTTCCATCGAGATTGTAAAATATCTATGCAAGATAGCTTTCATATTTCACAGACAATAAGAAGCATTATTTCGTTTTCTTTCTGGTTAAAAGAAAAATACGTATGTTTGCATGAGAGGAAGAGAGATATAGAGCTTTTAAAATTTAAGGTCGCTCGGGACGTTTTTGGTCTTATGAAAGTATAACGCCATTACGTGTTTTGAGATGTATTTATTCCTAAACAAGCAAACTAATATTATAAAAAATTATCAATTTTAAGAAATTCTCTTAAAATAAAGATCTTAAAATGTAAATTTTATCTGACAGTTCAACTTTGAAAGTATGGCGTTTGTATAATAACTTGATTAAACTGATGTAAACCACACAACTAACACGGTAAATATATCTATTATATGAATAGAACAGTAATTTCGTCACTACAATAGAAATTATTAAGTAAAATCACAACATCTAACAAAATTTTCGACATCCCGCCTGATCCGGCCATAAACACACAGGGCTTGGTTTTCAAGCTGTGTTTTCATCGCGGGCCGTTGATGCACACGCGCGCCAATAATTCCCCTGGCGGAGAATAATTAAAACAACATTTTTCCTAGTAAATTATAACCATATACGACGTTGTCAGATCTTTAAGCATTTTACCAGCGTGACAAAGTAAGAAAGCTTATTGGTAATGAAACGTGTTTTAGTGTATACGGGGATTATTTATGTTATTGCAATAACACAGTTAATCGGTCGCGCTGTGGTTTTTTTATAGTAAGGCTGAAAATGTTATGTAACTGGTATCGTTTTTCCATTTTTCATGGAACACAAATTTTGTTAGATACAACATTTTTCCGGGCAAGGGCTTGTTGTAATATCTCCAATGTTCTCTCCAGCGACATTCTTTATTTGAAAGTACTGGGACCAGAAAGACTAAGGTTCTTTGAATCTCAGGGACTGTTTATGGACTATCGTAAATTATAATTATAATTCGGAGGACTAACGTCCTTTCTGACTGAAAGCCAGGTTTTGTCTGCGGAGCTCTACGATTATAATGACTCAGCACATCTACCTTCGACACATCTCGGAAACAAGAACACGTGACCCGAAGAGCTCATAGACAACTAAAATAATGTGAGATCTAATCATGGACAAATTACAATAATTGAAAACGTTAAAATGATATATTAGCGAGTATTCATGACCATTTTCCTAAATCATACCCACACCTAGACCCCCTACTCACGCACGTGAAATCATGAGGTCAATGCATTGACAATCTTCAATATGACAGCAGTGTTTAATACCTTGACTGCGAATGATAAACTTACGAGTTACGAGTTAGGTACAAAACTTTAAAGATTGGCGATGAAAATTATAATCGATGCAAAGTGGAAAGTGTTGTTGGACAAGACGCAACATTATTGCACTCAGATCAATTGCTGGCAGAATGTACACATTCATTTTTTTCCTATCAATTGAAACACTTAAAATAATTTATATGTCACTGACAGAATCTATAATAAGATATGGTTTAACAATATGGGGAAATACTACTATAACCAATCTGAAACAAGTCCAAGTTGTACAAAACGTAATTGTAAAATTATAGGTCGTCCCTAATATTTTCAAACAGAGACATAATACACCGGTGCTGTTTCAGAGTGCCAAAATTTTACCTGTTAAGGCAATACTATGGTACAAAATTATAATTCATTATGCTGAATTTATTTATTTACCCCGCAGCATAAAGAGAAATTAGAACATAAATACAGCACTATATTCACGCAAAACGACGGGTAAATAGTTCCGAAATTTAACAGGTCTGCTTGGTTCAATATATTCGCACCTCACAATTCGGAAGCCTCGGTCCCGCGCGTAAATTCTGAAACTGTCACTTTGGATCGAGAATGTAAAATATGTATCTATGCAAGATAGCTTTCATATTTCAAAGACAAAAAGAAGCATTATTTCGTTCTCTTTCTGGTTAAAAAAAATACACGTGTTTGCATGATAGGAAGAGAGATATATAGCTTTTAAACTAGAAGATATATAGCTTCAAACTTTTAAACTCGGGATGTTTTTGGTCTTATGAAAGTAGGTATATTGCGATTAGGTGTTTTGGGATGTATTTATTCCTAAACAAACATACTGGTAATAAGTACGGACAGAGAACGTTTGAATACAACATACCGAAGATATTTCATTTATTACCTGACACTATGAAGCAATGTAATTCTGTGAATAAGGTTAAATATACCTATGGTGAAAAATTGGCTATCGAAAAAAAAATTATGTTGTTATGTATGAAAAGATGTTGAAATATGAATCTGTAGATATAAGATTTAAATTATAACTTTTAAGATTTATATGTAACTAAACTATAAGCATCTGTTGACAAGCCAATTCAATTGGCTTAGCAGGACTTATTTGTTGATATGTACTAACCATTTTTTCAAGTAAATAAATAAATAAAAAAAACCTGGAACGTGCTGCAAAAATAGTAAGTAAATATTATTTTAATTAAAATAATTGTGAGACCACACAAATTAATTAAAGAAAACTTACTTGCGCACGGACACCGCCATGTTATTAGAGTGCAAAAAAACTTCATGTATTTCGTTAGTTCGAACCTTGGTACCACTCGGGTAGTAAACATATTTAACACTTGTTACCTGGGATGAGGTGGCAACAATGTAGATTATTGAAATATTGATTATTATGAACAACGAGGACTCCACATGCCAAATACAAGGATTAGGTTCTAGTACGAAAACAAGGTATTCGAAATAATAAAGTATATTGTGAATTAAAAAAGGACATCCTAATTCTAAACTGTCTGGCATTAGGGGCTCGCTTAGATAATAAGTTGATGGTGATACCGTGATAAGTCGTAGCGTGGCTGAAGCGTGGCTTGTCGAAAACTCCTCGTTTTGTAGAAGGAATCTCACATCGTGAGAATGGCAGGGCTGCAGATTATTGGCTATAAGCCAAAAGGACCATCCAGAAACAGGACCGGCTGATGACTTCAGAGGCCAATCATCCTCCCAGGATGATTTAAAGTTAGCTCCCAAGATGGCGAGAGTCACTTCCAACATCTATGATCTTACTTGTAGCGATAATTTAGTCGATTCGTCGTCTTTTGGTCCAGAGGATCGCCCAATGCTCTGGGCTGCAGTACAAAGAATGAATCAGCTCTCTTTTCAAATCTCCTGATTTCAATTTGTCCAGGATCAGCAACTGTTGCATTCAAAAATATTGCAGGGCTCGCAATATTACCAATGCCCAAATGTCAATGGGCAAGCACTAGAGGTGCCACACACCGAAACCATAAATAAAGTGTGTGTAAGAGGGTGCACACACCTTGTTACAGATACTTTTATGTAACACACTGTAGTAAATGGTCAAAGTCTTAACACTGATAAAGTTACTAAACTGAAATTTTGAAGTGAAAAACTTCTTTAGTGCGTTGTGATTTGAAACTCAATGGAACGAAAAAGCGTCACTAAAAAAGACAAACACCTGCATCTATAGGATTTAGCCTGCGAGAGAACGAGATAGAATAATCGGTCTCCTATTTGTGAGGTGCTTCGTAGCCTCCCCACTCTTGTCTACTTTAGTTTTCTGAAGGTTTCACTTCTACCGCACACTTTTTAGTGAGATAAACGATATTTTCTAATTTAATTAAATCACAGCATACCTACAGATTTTTTGTATTATATGGGACGTAGGTTTATTTATAGTTGTTGAAGGGTGTGAAATACTTCACGAATTTGATTAAATCATTTTCAAGAACTTTTAATCAATTTTCGTAAAAAACAGATTTTTATAAAATTCGGGGACAGCAGGTTTTTACACTCTGGGTAAATAATTAAGAAAAAAATTGTTTGGCTTCAAACTCCGTACAAGAGAACTCCAGTCCAATTTTTTAAATTTTTTGAATGAATAATGACCTTCTAACTTAAATAACTGCACTTTAATTTTTATTTTTAGAGTTGGATTTACTAGTTAAAATAATTATCAAAGTTTTAATTTTTCCAGACCCCCTGAAAACCACCGTATGTATGGTGAATCGTGTGACGTCATCACTCCTGAAAAATTAGTATAGGATCGGGCAATCAGCTGATCAACTGCCTCCATTTTGAATTCCGTTGTTCGAAGTATTCTCTCTAGAAATAGCATTACTATTTTTTTTGTGCAGTAGTTTTTGAATATTTTCAATAATAGAGATAATAAGAGATACCTTTATTTTTTAAACATTATTTAAGCCTAAATTTCAATAAAGACAACAACTAAATCCCTATAAACAGTATGTAAATAAACGAATAAATTAATACGATGGTTTGTGTCATATCATGCATTCCCATACAATGACTTTACGGTGACGTCACGACACGTCCAACAGTGACGTCACCTTGACGGCGTGTTTTTACGACCTGATTAAAAATGGTCGTTTTAATAATTTTTTAAAAACTCTGCGTTTAATATTATTAAATAAAACTTATATATACAGAATCAGCGTTTATTGGTCTCTATGAACATATTTTTTTAAAGCCAGAATATTTTTCACTGGAGTTCCTTATTCTAGATTTTTTAAGAACATTTCAACATTAAAAATCTTGTGGATTTTTTTTACAGTACTGCACACAGGAAGCCCTGTGAAAATAATTTCTCTCAGGGCACATATCATCCTGGACAATCCTTGTGGTGGATCCCTTTGAAGAGAGGAAGGAATGAACATGGATCTTGAAGAGACCTATGTTGTAGGAAGGAGGAAACACAGAGGCCAGCAAATCGTTTCAAAGCCGAGCTTTTGAACTTAAGAACGAGTCTTAGAAGCGAACCTTTTGCATGTGACAAATATCAATCGTCCATATGTTACGCATGTTGAGCAAAAATCTCGTGGAAGGCGTCTTAAGTATCATTTAAAGAAACATTGTGAATTTTTTCACAACTATAACTTGTAAAATAAGTGAAATGAACGTGTTTATATTAATTTTCGGAGCATACTTTGCGATTTTTTTCTATCGAGGAAATTTCATATAACTTGCGAACGCGTTTAGATATCTTCAAAAATAGCATACATTTTTTAAGATCTTAAAAACTTCAAATGGAAGAGGGCATTACCAGAGAAAACCGGAAATACGTCATTTTCAAAAAAGTTTTTAGACGTATGAACTCTTTTCCACAAAAAATTGTGAATGGATTTCGGAAGATTGTTCTTTTATCTAGCATTCGTAGGTAATAAATTTTGAGAATTTTTTAAAATTTTTATTATAATAAGGTTATTCCATAGGTCGTTGGCAGATTTGTTAAATTTTCAAAAAAGTTTTTGTATTATACCACACCCATATCAAATAATATAATCATGCAATAAAATAAATCAATACATTATCTAGCAAACGTATGTATTAGAATTTTAATTTTAGTTTCAATAAAATCATTAAAAAATATGAACGTACATGTGTTTCTTGACGAAAATTGGTCCTTTTGTGTATTTATTTGCGCACTTACAAACTAATATATTTCAGATTTTTTTAACATTCTTATTAAATTTAGACATTATTGAAAAATAGTAAATACTTATAATCAAAAAATGACTACAAAAAGTACACTATTTTAATAGTTTTATCATCACGCCTTTCAGCATTTTTGGATGAAGGTATAAATTAAAGCTAATTTGGATTGAAATAAATTCGATATTGAGTTATAATTTAAAAAAGCTGGTACGGAGAATAATTAATCTTTCTCATTGTAACCGCCCTGCACGATCGGAAGAACAACTTTCGACGAAATGTGGATTTTCGTCCGCTGGCTGGTTAAACGCTCTTAAAAGAGATATGTTAGAAATTCAAAAGATTAAACAATAAAGCAGGGTATCGATAACTTTTATAATACTTTTGCGTAATGAAACTTGTGTGTTCTTATTTGTTTTCGTATCAGTATTTAAAACTATAAAAATCCGAAAACCTCAATATCTTGGACATGTGATGAGACATCCAGAAAAGTATGAGATCTTGCATCTTATAATACAGGGAAAGATTGCCGGAAGACGGGGCCCTGGAAGAAGGAGAACCTCATGGCTGAAAAACCTGAGACAGTGGTTTGGCCAGTCTACCGTGGAGCTGTTCCGGACCGCAGTAAACAAAGTCCGCATAGCCAACATGATAACCAACGTCCGTTGAACGGACAGGGCACAAGAAGAAGGAGAATCAGTAATTTTAGTTAGAAAAAACGTAAGGGTGCCATTTTTAAAGCTTTCCTATGTTTGCATTAAAAAAAATTAAAATTTAAAAAATATAAATTTGTTTGGAAATATAAAATTTTTAAACGTAATTCATCACCTTTCAAAAACAGTTTTTAGTTTTCGGATTAAATCAGAAATGTTCCATTATTTGGATTTTATTTGGAAGCAGTAATATTTTGACCTTCCGATAAAATATCTTTATCTGTTTATATAAGTTTTTTAGGTTTTACACGGAAGGAGGTGCTTACACAAAAAAATGAACACCAGTTTAAGGTTATTATTATTTTATTACGCAAAATAAAACCCCAAACGCGTTAAAAGATATTCCACCCAGCATCCCCAAAGATGCCCCCTGAGGGGGAATTATTTTCTTCAGGACTTTCTGTGCGAAGCTAATGGGAAAAATAAATTATTTTATCTTCATAGAAAAGTAAAACCTTTCAGAAATCTATATGTCTTGACACGTTGTCACATAAATAAACACCGTTATAAAACTTACACAGGCGTCGTTTGAACAGTATAATTTTAACACGCCAGAAACTATTAAAAAGGGGTGTATGTATACACGCAATGCATCAAAATTGTCAAAACCCACAACCAATATTAGTAAATTTATTCAGGACCGCGCGTAAACTCTCCACTTACCGCACGCCTGAGCAACAGCCTTCGCTACAATACCGCACGCCGCGCAGTGATAGTGTGGTAAAACTATACACTATACCTCCAAGGGTGGAACTCACTCCATTCTCAAAGAACCCGGATCTAGTGAGGGGCAAACCGGGGAGCCTGCCCCGGGCGGCAGTTTTAGGAGGCGCCAAAATCGTTAATTATATATTTTTTTACATAAGCACACACTTCACGACTAAAAATTACACATCTACCGGATCTGCCGGATCTGCCCTGATGATGGACACTGCAACGATGTCCGAAACGTTGGCTAAAGAAGGAGGTAGCGCAACACGGCATAACACCCCAAAAATAAATAACGAAAATGCTTTTGGCCGTGAAAATCTTAAAACTTATCCAATTATATATTTGATTGGAAAAAACTTGATTCACACAGCGCCTGGCATCCAGCGCACGTTTTTCTATGGTTTATTCATTTGATTTTAAAACGCCCAGTTGGTTTTTGAACGTATGTATCTTAAATTACATTTTGGGAGGCAATTATGGGTATCGCCGCCCCGGGAACCATTTATTGGATAACTAACACTTCTGCCATAGGTCACCCCTGCCATAGGTTCGCTACGTTTGGTGATTTAGCAGGAGTGCCCGTGTTCAATAGGTGAGGTTTTTCCAGGTCTTGGCAGCCAATGCGTCTACCTGCCTGCCGCATGGTGTGCAGGATCGAGAGAGACTGGTTGAGGGAGGTTTTTTATCCAGCCGGAATCTCTTGACCCATATCGCCTTGCACCGCGGTTGGAGGGATGTATTCATACGTCCGTTACGCCTGGATATACTGACCCCCAGATTCCTCCCCACCCATACTTATTTCCTTCCCAGTTCTTCATATCCTTCCTTTCCTTAAAAAAAACCTCTACACAGCATCCCCTAAGATGATATAAGCCCTGAGGGCAATTATTTTCCTCAGGGCCTCCTGTGTGGAGCTAATGTTTAAAAAAAGTCGATTTTAAACGCGTGCAAAGTGTACGTGATGTCTCTGCCAGGGGAATCCCTATCGCATTCAGAACTAGGGGCTACATGAGCTGAAAATAAATGGTAGAAAACACAAGTGGATATTTTTATTTTTTCAGGGTGTAAGAGTTTTTAATCTGATAACATGAAAAAAAATGGGTGGGGGGGGGACGCCGTCGGTACTTACTGCACAGGGCGCCAGATTTCATGGATCCGGCAGCGTATTTACAATCCCTACAGCTTATCAGTCGCTTTAAATTTTCAATATCAAAATTTAAATATTTAGAAATAAAATTATTAATTTCTAATAGGTATATACATTGGAAAGATTATTTTATCTAGATTTTAGAACAATTTTTGTTTTTGCAAAGTGATAAAAAATTATCAATATAGAAGTGTATATACAATATATGGGAATAATTTTAAAATTTAAATATTTAGTAATATAAAATTTAATTTCTAATATACACATCAGAAAGATTATTTTATCTTTAAAACCCTTCACACAGCATACCCAAAGATGACATAGGCCTTGAGGGAAATTATTTTCCTCAGGGCCTCCTGTGTGGAGCTCACGTAAAAAAAAAATCTAGTTTTTAGAACAATTTTTGTTTTTGCAATGTGATAAGAAATACCTAACCAACATAGAGGTATATTTAAAATGTAAATTGTCGTTACCGCGACTGAATCGGTATAGATTTTGTAAATGCGCGATCCGACACTGTTCTCAATATGGGTCCCGTGCGGGGCCGGGTATAAGCTATAATACCTACACGAGACAGTTTTACAGCGCGGCCGGAACACGGGCTTTATTAAAACTTTCGCCGCTAAAGTTAGTGGCTTCGCCTCCGGGGAAATTGCCTCCAATGTTTTCATATTGATTTGAATTCATAGAAAGAAGACCGCCGGTGATATTAGTTTAATCGATTTAAGCATATTATCATTTGAACCATAGGACAAAGGTCTTATTCGTCTCTTCAGCGCATTGTAATTTTGAGAGATTTGGGAATCACATTTGATGCGCACCTAACATTTCACGTCCACATAGAGACGATATGCAGCAAAGCTCTAAGAATGCTAGGATTTGTGCTAAGCAACTCCAGACACTTTTGCAGCTCAGCCGCGATTCGTTTGCTATACTATAGTTTATTACGTAGCATTTTGGAAAGTGGTTCAGTAATATGGGGGACCAGTGGATTTAACATACTCTCAAATGATTGAGAAAGTGCAAAAGAAGTTTCTGAGATATTTATATCTTAGAGACTTCGGATATTATCCCTGGTTATATTATCCATCAGCCTTTTTGTCCGGCATGCTGGGTATTAATAGCCTCGCCGAAAGAAGGAAAACTGCTTTGCTGACAACAGCATATAAACTTTTAAACGGTGACATCTGTATTCCCGATATATTACAAAAAATTGAGTTTTATGTCCCCGACAACTTCACAAGAGCGCGCAGTCACAGAACTTTTGTTGTTCCAAGATGCAGAACTAACTTACCATTAGTAATGTCGCTAGGAAAAATGATTATTTTACTAAATTTCCTGCCCCCTGATATAGATATTTTTAAACTAAATAAATATTCATCAATTCAAAAACGCTATTATTACTTAATAAAATAAAATGTATGTTTATTATTGGTTATGTATAACTGTAAATGTGCATTTAAAATAAAATAAATAAATAAAAATAAAATAAACACAAGAAACGCGATGTGATTCAAGTCAATGTGAAATTACTAGTTTAGATTAATCTTTACTACGAATTGGTTTTCTTTATGAATATGAAAAAAATATGCTTTACGTAAATTGAAACTTTTTCTGTCGTTTCGCTTGAATAGAATTAAAAAAAACGAGTGTGTTTTAAACCACGGGACTGAAGTAAAACTTCTTTAGCTCCATCTATATGATAGGAAGAGAGAAAGAAAATGTGCGCGCGCACTGCTCTCTCTTGCTCCTACAATGTGATACAGACAATAGGCCTGCACTGTGTCTTAGATATCCAAAACTTAACTTGCTATGAGAGAAAGAACTGTGTGTTCGCATCTCTCTCTCTCTTGCCCCTACAGTAATATACAAAACGTAAAACTCTCTCTCTTTCTATCTTCACAAACTTATATCTCCCTCTCAACTACCGTTCGCCTCGCTTTTCGTAATGCTCTCGTCACGCATTCACCAGCTTATTCCCCAAGTCAAGCGTGCGTAAAGAAGTTTTACTTCAAAAATGTTAACTAACTAACTAATCATCTCGCCATTTCCCCGCAGGGTTAGGCAGAGAGGACGGACCGCCAAACATCCCGGTCTTGGCACACATTCCTTGCCTCGTTTACATTCATACAACGTCTCACACATTCTCTTCTATAATTCTGACTCTTGACACGGCCCGACTCAAGTATCTGATTCACTTGGTCGTGCCAAGTCTTTCTTGGGCGTCCTCGATTTCTTCTACCATTCACATTTGCGTCATGTATTCTCCTTATATTCCTTTCGTCGTTCATTCGCTCTACATGCCCAAACCATCGGAGCGTTCCTTTCTTGATCTAACTTCAAAAATGTTAATCACATTATAGAAAATCTAAGCGTAAATTACAAAAAAAAGTAATTTTTCATTGGAAATGTAAATATGCGTATGTATAGATGTATCAATGTTACTTATAGAGAGTTTAGTAACTATCTTTTGACATACGTCTCAACATAGTGAAACTGTCCCTTTGGATTATTTTTTTTCTCTTAAATTTTGTAATCTTCTCCGTAATAATTTGGTGTATAACTGTTTTATGGAGAACCTGAAAAAATAAATAAATAAATTTAAAAAAGGTATTTTTTATATTAGCTCCATACAGGAAGCTCTGAGTAATATATAATTTCCCTCAGGGCCTGTTTTTGTGGATGCTGTGTGGAGGAAATGAAATTCTGTATAGGAAACAGGTATGATAGTTGGGTAGTAATCTAGGAGTCAGTGTGTCGAGGAGAGATAGACGTATGAATCTATCCCTCCCACTGCGGTGCAAGGCGATGTGTTGAGAGTCCGGCTGAAGAGGTCAAAAGTTTTCCCTCAACCAGTGAGTTCCGATCCGACTCAAACAAAATGTGTTTTTAATAATTTTCGGAACATATTTACTATTTTTTACCATTAACCTAAAATTATTTCGGCGTGGCAAATGTATATTCAAACATAACGTATATATTTTTTTAAACTCAAAAACTTGTAGTATTCAAGAGAAATGTACATATTACAAAACGTCGCCATAGTTCATATTTGTCCAACAGACCATTAGAAAATTTTACAAGACGTGAAGGTTTTCTTTTTTTATTTCAATGAAACATTATGATAGGTGTTTAAGGCCCCGTATCCGCGCTCAAAAAGAAGAAGATGGACAGATATGTAATAACAATGTTAGAGGAGCGCGTTAATATTTAAAGTGATAAAATCGAGGCGGAAATTGCGAAAATGTTTAATAAAATACGACTCGTTTAAAATAGAGCAAAATTCTCGTGGAAGGTGTCTTAAGTATCATTTAAAGAAACATTGTGATTTTTTTCACAACTATAACGAGTAAAATAATTAAAATTAAAAATTAATTTAAAGAAACATTGTGCATTTTTTTACAACTATAACGAGTAAAATAACTGAAATTAAAAAAATTAAAAATAAAATATAAAAATTTAAGCGATTTTTTTCTATCGAGCGAATATTATATAATTAGCCTTTTAGCATGGAAAAGGCGGCTATCGTTATCTTAAAAAATAATATACATATATTTTTAAGAGCTTAAAAACTTCAAATGTTTAAGGGAGATATGTAAGAAATCGGTAGAAATTCGGGTAGCGGCGCCTTAAAATAGAGCTATTTCCGTACAGATAAAGGTCCTATTCGTTTAAATAATTCTTTTAATAGTAAAGTGATGAACTGTCATTTTTATACCTCATTTTTAATTTTAAAGTGGAGATTGAACGAAAACTAAAATGTCTATTGGACAAATAAGAACTGAGGCGACGAAAACGCTAAATTTTTTATTATTTATCTTACTTTGGGCACAGTCACGTCCAAAACACACTTATTTGAGTTCATCTCTTCGGTGGAAAGTACATACCAAACCTGAAGGATTGAAATTTAAACTCTCATTACAAATTACAAAATTTGTTTTGAATGCGCGAAATTGCTTGAAAATAATTTACTCTCCGGCGCGACACCTCTTCAGTAAATGTAATTTTGGCGCGAAAAAAGCGTTTTTCGTCACAAACGTAAATCATCTATTCCAAATTCAAATTTTGTCGCCATATTTCGCGAGCTTTCCAATTACGATTCTGCAGCGATTCCTTCCGGTCTCCGCTATTCAAATTGCGATTGGTTCTAAATTAAATTTCTTATTTCAATTCCAAGATGGCGGGATTTTTTGCCGCTACAACACGGCTTGGCGGAATGTTTAAATTTTTCTCAGAAAGGAGACAAACGGCGCTTTATTACTGTCATCCCATTTTACAATCATTGAAAAATACGCAATTACGTTAATTTTACAATACAAATACATATTTTAATGATAACGTAAGATATATTTTTTAAATAAATTGAAATTAAATTTAATAATGCAATTATTAAGTTCTGCAAGTATTTTAGTTCTATTTTTGTGACACATGTTTCGGCTTGTAAGGCCATTTTCGAACTGTGAAAATAACATTATTAAAAGAAATTAAAAAATATATATATTAATCTATATCTGCCGGATCTGCCCTGATGATGGACACTGCAACGATGTCCGAAACGTTGGCTAAAGAAGGAGGTAGCGCAACACGGCACAACACCCCAAAAATATATAACGAAAATGCTTCTGGCCGTGAAAATCTTAAAACTTATATTAATCTTGCTTTTTTCCGCGGCTTCGCTCGCATAGTATTAGGGGGTTCACTCCGCCTCCTCCACCAACCCCTCCCCCCACCCCCACCGCACCACTCTCCTCCTCCCACCACCCCCTCCCACCCACCCCCACCACCCCCACCACCCCTCCCCCTCCCCCCCTCCCCCCCTCTCCCGCCCTCACCCCTTTAAACCCCTCTGACCCCACTCTAACCCCTCCCTCCCCCTCTAACCCCTCTCCCCTCCCGCATTTATTTGAAGTACTCCCCTAATAATTTGAATCGAATAAAGAATTATCGATATCTTACTAACTGTACCACGTATTGCAATTTTTTAATACAAATTTCATAATGCCAGAGCTCTGAACTATAGCCTTTATGTTATTCTGATGTATGAGCTATATTATTTTAAAGTTTCATTAAAATCCATTAAGTAGTTTTTGCGTGAAAGAGTAACAAACATACATACATCCGTACAAACTTTCGTCTTTATAATATTAGTAGGGTAGGATGGAGTTCTACGTATTACAAACATAAACAATTAATACTACTCAAGATTTTTTTATTTCCCTTTTTTTTACCTTTAATCCACGCTCAGGGCCTATGTCACCTTTGAGGATACTATGTGGAAAGTATTTTTAGGGAAAGGCAGGGAAAGGACAAAGGAATGCTGTGTGAGGGATCTTTTTAAGGAAAGGAAGGAGAATAAGTTCTGGGAAGGAAAAAGGTATGAGGGGTGTGTAGGAATCTGGGGGTCGATGCTTCTAGGAGTGACGGACATATGAATCCATCTCTCCCACTGCATTGCAAGGTGATGGGTCGAGAGAATCCGACTGGAAAGGTCTAGGTTAGGTCTCCCTCAACCCATCTCTCCCGATACGGCCCGCTACGCAGTAGGTCAAACGCATTTGCCAATGAAGTCTCAATGACACACGGCGAGTTTACAAGCTACTATCTGGGAAATTCACTATCTGTTAGTAAACTCGCCCAGTGTCATCGTGTTACTTGCTAACTAGCAGTAACTAGCAGAATGTTGACAATCTACGAAAAAAATTGAAAGGTCGTCAACTTTACTCGCCTACACGCTTGCTCGTGATTGGTTTATTTATGTTTCCAACATGGCTTCCGATAAACAGCTGATTTCGACTGTCAAACATTTGAAGAATTAGTTCACGCAGGCGTCGTTATTCTTGTTACTGGCGCTAGCAGCGACCTCAGTTTCCTACGCTTCTGAGCGAGTGGACAGTCGCTCAGAAGCGTAGGAAACTGAGGTCGAGTCGCCTACACGCTTGCTCGTGATTGGTTTATTTATGTTTCCAACATGGCTTCCGATAAACAGCTGATTTCGACTGTCAAACATTTGAAGAATTAGTTCACGCAGGCGTCGTTATTCTTGTTACTGGCGCTAGCAGCGACCTCAGTTTCCTACGCTTCTGAGCGAGTGGACAGTTTTGTGTGTCATCATGACAATCTCACTCGCCGATTTGCCCGCTTTTAAAACTTAGTAAATAGAAGCTTCCGTGTGTCATCGAGGCTTAAGATAGACCTAGAATCTAGACAAATAAACCAACTCCATGTACCAGGGCACCCCTTCCACGTCTTTTGGGGTGACCTACGGATAGGGATCAGTAAATAATAATAGTAATAAAAATTTCTTAGTAACAAGTAGAGATAATGATATCCTCAGTGGGATCTCCCGTGCTGAGGATTTAATTTACATATTATAAATTAATTATAAGAAATTAATATGAATTAGACGTATATCATGTAGTATTTTTTTTGTTAAATAATTATAAAGTAAATAAGAAAGTGTTTGTTTTATAATCCAGTTCACTAGATTTGGTTTTAGTCTGTATTTGATATCAGTATATTTTCTATTTCTGATCTCCCTATATTTAGTATCCAGCTTTTTATTTGAAATTCAAATTTTATAATCTTAAGGTTTTTGAGTGAGAGTGGTATTTTATTGTAGAGTTTAATGCCATAATATTTTTTTTTTTTTTTTGTAATATAAAAAAATATGAGTTACATAATATACACATATATTTTACAAAATATTAAATTAGAGGTCGTTTCTGGTCATGTATACCTTATCAGAAAAGAGGGGCCCTTGTGCCTGATAAGGGAGCCACGATTCTTACTTGAGTTGTAAGTTATAATCTGTTTTGTATAAAATATTTACTTTTTATTGTATATAAGAAGCTTTTTTGCCCAAATGTTGTGTTAGTAGTTACTTGTTGGATAAATGTTTTTGACCATGAGATCTAGTGTTTCTAATGTACGTGTTAGTTGTTATTTCTTGGGTTTTGTATTCATGAATGTAAATGAGTATAGTTTTAGAATAAATGGTTCCCGGGACGGCGGTACTCATACCCGTCTACCAAATAGAAACTGATCTCTATCCGAAACTAAATATCCAGCAGAAAATATTTAATGGCTGACCAACTCAAAATTCCGCTGACTATTAAAATGAGAGCCAATATTACTAGTATTTGCCAGTCTCATTCAATATCCGCAAGAATCCCAGTCGCATTGCCGCAACTCCAAAGATAATGAACATTGTGTCAATACTGATTATTGATTGGTTTCCTATTGACACATTGTCACCACATTGTATCTCCAGTCTCCATTATCTGGTACTGCTAGTGCTCCCTGCAACTGATGACCAAATAATGTTACAATAATAATAGCCATAGATTGTCTCACGCGGAGCTGAGAGAAATACTCTTAACAGCCAACTAGACCAGTTATGAAATATCCGCAAATTGGAACAACGTATGTGGATTGTTTCGTCTAATATATTTACTGCTCGTTGCGGTGCACAGTTAGTAATTTGAGGTATCTAGCGTGACTTTATTATAAGACCCAAGGGTTCTTTCTGGATTCCATTTTATTTTAATTGAGTACCTAAATGTCTAATCTTTTTAGAATAAAAAAAACAAATATTTTAGCTGCTTGTGACGTATAGCACCATCGAAAATACCCCGAACACTACCCCGAAATGCGAATGAGTAATTTTATGTTTGTCGAGTTTGGATCTCTCCGCGGGTGGACGTGTGCAGTGTGCACGTAATCGTGATAATTCAACAATAAATACTGTTTTCGTACCTCCGTACCATCATCAGGACTGAATATAAAAAATACTGACAAATACAGGAGAATGCACACATATATATACAAATTGTGAAAGAAAGAGACAGTAAATTAGAGTGGGACAGTGCATCAGTTGTGGGAGGGAAGTGGGGAGGAGCGAGTGGGATAACGGGAAACATACTTATATATAATCGGGCTGAATGTTAGATTTACTTGATTATTAATGATTTCAGCCTTTGTATTAACTGATTTTTTTTCCAATGCCTCTAAATTATTTAATCTTAAGCCTATCCCATTTTTGTGTAGGACTTTGATACCCGTATCCCGGTTAAAAGTGTGATCTTTATTAATTAAGTGCTCTGCGAATTCTGAAAACCTTGAACTGGTTAGGCATCTTATGCGTTCCTTTACTCTAGTTTCCACCTTGCGTGACGTTTGCCCAATGTAGAACGCTGGACAATCGTTACAACTAATTTTATAAACGCCCGAGTGGCTTGGTATGTAATAATAAAGTGACGTAAAACAAAGTATTTTCTTTTTATTTATTTAAAATATCAAGTCACAATGTGTTTGCTTCTTTTGAAAAAAAAAAAAAAAATTATAACTACTGTTTTTTTCTGAATCTTTATTTCTAACACCGTATATATCTGATTTCTCACCATAGTAAGGGTGATTCAACTATTTCTATGAAACATGTACCAGATCTTCCTAAAAGTGCATAAATTAGCCTCGTTAAGTTATGTATTTAGCACAAGGTTTACATTTATTCTATTTGATGGAGTTCAGTGCTATTTCAAAAAGAAAAAAAAACATTATATGTTATTTAATCATGTCAGTTCTTAGCTAGAGCAGAGCTGTCATTGAATATTGATCGATATTTCTGTCAGAGACAGGAGACATACATAGTTAACGGACTATCTAAAAGCGATTTACAAACGTCACTGTCACTTATTTCACAAATATCACTGTTTTTCCCAATAATACGAATGTCGAAAAAGCCTGTTTCGTTCTGTATTCGTTTACTCGGAGATGTCTCGTCACAGTGACAACGAAATAACAAGCGATTTCTTTAGTCGGAAATGTTTCAGAAGTTATCGACATTGTGATGTCACATTAACTCTAAGTGGATATATTAAATGTTGGTATAGTTGGGTATACTTAAATTTGCTGTCGGTGGCGTCAATAGTGTTCAAAGATTCTGTGAAAAAACGATACATTTTATAAGATAGTTCGTTTGTTTGCTTGCCAGCAAATAAAATTTTTTTTTTTATTGATTGTTATTAAAGGGTAACAATTATTATAAGCAATAATTATCAGCCTGAAACACTCATCCACATTGAAAAATCTTCCGAGAAAAGATACATGACGCCAACGGGACGTAAACTCGTGCCCTTCTGATTGCCGGTCAGCTGCTCTCCCAATTGAGCTATGGCGGCTTATCTTATACCCGCCAAATGATTCGACGATAATCGGAAGATTTTTCAATGTGGATGAGTGTTTCAGGCATAAAAATTTTGTCTTAAACGTTAGTTTAACAATTAAAAATAATGATTGTTATCAAACTTAATTCGTAGAACTCAACTTTTCATAAAGCATTCTTTTAAGGGTCATTCAATTTTTATTATGTTAGGGGTAAGGAAACTCAATTTTTATTACATTTTCACATGACGTAGCAAACACTTTGTGGTTATTAATTATAATAATGATAATAAATACAATTTATTATGCTTTTGAATGTAGCTATAACTTTGTGGTTATCATTTTAGATAAACGAAAAATGTTACTTTGTTTGAACCACTTGTATATTTGTTTAAAGCCGACCGGTTTCGGAACGACCGTTCCTTCTTCAGGGCAAACGTATACTGATTGGACAGTTACAAAATAGTGGATGCGGGAACAATGTGTTATTACTAAGGATTGTAGGGATATAGTAGGGGTGGAGCCGTTGCTAGGTATTAATGAAGAGTGGGTGGGTAGGGGAATAATCAATAATAATAACAATAATAATAATAATTAATAATAACCCTACCACAATCCTTAGTAATAACACATTGTTCCCATCCACTATTTTGTAACTGTCAAATCAGTATACGTTTGCCCTGAAGAAGGAACGGTCGTTCCGAAACCGGTCGGCTTTAAACAAATATGCAAGTGGTTCAAACAAATTTACATTGTTTCATTTATCTACAATTTTATTTTTTTATTTTTTTTTTTTATTTCATATATATCCCGTTAAACTACAGTTAAGTAGTTTGTCAACAGGATTTTTATTACAACTTTTTACAGATTACAACTTAGACCTTAATTTATACAATAAACTTACACATTAATAGTAAAACTAAATCGCCTAATACAAATTATTTCTACCTAGTAGCCATGTTTTCAGCAAATATCTGACTCTTTTTAGAAATTCGCATTTTTTAATATTACCAGGTAGCATATTATATATTTTAATTAATATTATAATTATTATAGTTTTAAAACCAACCGGTTTCGGTTCCACCTGAACCTTCCTCAGGGTGAATAAAATATATTAAATAAAACACAGGCTTACAGAGTATTTAAATGAAAAGTAGAGAGGGAGAAAGAATATCAACTTTAGAGGAGGAGGTGCCTAAGGTGTGGGGGGTAAAAGTAGGCGGGGGGAAGAGAAACATGATAAAAATGGGTCTGTTGACAAATCTGTTTATTGTAATTAGGTTTTAATAATTTTTAATGATTTTTTTATTTATTTCAAGAACTTCTAGCTTATTAAGGCACATCCATCCCATTTCCATGAGTGATCTTTATTTTTTCCATTTGTGAGTGATATCCATTTTTATTTTTTTCTTTCACACATTCAATAATATATCATTACTCATTTCATAAAAACAGTTTATTTATAAATAAGTAATGTTGTGTAATTATTATTACAGCCTTCTTAAGGCATTATCAAACTTTGGTTAGGCCACTTATAACGAAAAACTAATTGCTTTTATTTTTACTACCTGTGCCCTTATTGATTTCCTAGTAAGACTTCGGAATGGTTATTAATTGCCCTTAAAAGTTTCCCCGATTACTGCAATGTTTAAATTTGACAAAAGTTGTAGGGTACCAAAAGTACGAAAGGTATAACTTATAGGTAAATCCAATTTCTTCCATTTAACCTTCCAGTAGTCGCACCCTTGAGCCGAACATAAGCAGTCGCGCGTGGTCTGTGATTCCGCAACGTTAGACGTCTGGTTTTAGAAGATATAGTAAATAATAAAAAAAGTCTAATATCTATTTTTTTTTTTACATTAACTCCACATATGAGGCCTTGAGGAAAATAATTTCCCTCAGGGCCTATGTCATCTGGGATGCTGTGTGGAGGGTCTTTTTGAGGAGAGGAAGGAATGAACATTGGTCTTGAATAGACCCATGTTGTAGGAAGGAGGAAACACAGAGGCCGGCAAATCATTCCACAGCCGAGCTGTTGAACATAAGAACGAGTCGAAGAAACGACCCGTTCTCATGTGACAAATGTCAACCGTGTACACATGTTGGGCACGCGTTTGGCGTGTTTCCCGACTATGCACCGGTGCCGAAGGGATCAATGATGCTAGTTCTTCGGAGCATCTTCCATTGTAATACCGGTAGAACAAGGATAGCATTCCCACCCGACGCCTGTGCTCTAAAGATTGCAATCCGTCTGTTAAGATGGGAGAATCTATCAAACGGACCGCCCGTTTCTGCACAGAGTCGAGGGTATTTTTCAGGTATTTTGGAGCTCCAGACCAGAGGTGGCTGCCAAATTCAACCGTGGGGCGCACTTTCGATTTGTACAGGGTTAGCAGTTGTGCACTATTAATGTATCCGCTTTAAATAATAAATAGAAAAAAAATTATTGGTAATCATTTTTTAATTTGTGCGTAATAAATAGTTTGTGAATAAGTCTGTGAAATCTGAATGTTTTAGACCTGATACAAAAATACGCTATAAATCAACATACGATAATAACGACAAAAAAATTACAACTTAGTACTTATTTGCGTAAAACGTATTTACGTAAGATAATACTAAGTTCTAAATAATCTGATACAAATATCATGAAATACTCACCCAGCTCTCAATATTATTTAACTACACACGTGCGTTTGTGACAAATATCACTGGGGTGCTGAGGGGACGTACCTCACTCCCCCCCCCCCCCGAGGATATCATGGAAGCGCAATTGTCAATTGTTTATAGACCGCGCGCGACTGCTGAAAAGTTAACTTGACAAACCCAATAAATACATATTATTTTATATGCCAATAAAAATTAGGGTATTTAATTTATGTAAGGTATTCATTTATGGTCTAATAACATTGTTTAAAAGAATTGTTTTTAGTGATGATTTAAATTTGAGTATCTCGTTTACTTCACATGTTACGTGGAAGGTTGTTATATTTGTTTATTTATTTATTTGTTTATTTATTTAGTACAAGATTATACAATTTATACATGTATATACATAATTCATTAATTTTTTTTGACTGCCCAACTAGGAGTATTCCCGTTTTAGGACAGTCGAATTATTATGGGTAAAATGGAACATGATTTGTATTTGTACAAAAAAGAAAGAAAATTGATGAAATAAAAAGAACAAAAAGAATATAAAATAAAATAAAAAAGTTTAAAACCTAGTAACTGTTATTTGTTTAGCATAGTTATTAAAATAATATAAATTTAAAAAAGAAAAGGTAAATAGGTAAAGGTAAATATACTTTAATAGACATGTAGTAGGGTAATTAATAAGTTTTCTGTGAACTTTGTAGCGTGTTAATGGGTTGTGCTTTTTTGTGGGAACTTTTCTGTAGATGATCGAACTAACAGGCATAACTCCATTATATACATCGCACACCTAGATAAAGAATAGCACAACTCGAAATAATCCAAAATCGAGTTATTGCCATTTTCGGAATCTGCGTCGAAAACTACACAAACCACAAAGACACCTGTTTAAAAATCTCCATCAATAATATTGTACATGGCACTTAAGTCAGTCTGTCTGAATTGCTCTATGAAAACCCCCACCAACAATAGTAAAGCATCACAAGTTACGACATACCAGCTGTAGGGGAAGGTGCTGTCAATACGCACAAATACTGGATTATTTCGACTTAGTCTTGTATTCGTGAGTCATAGTGCGTGAATATTTTGAGTTGATTTAGTATTCGTGATTGAACTTGTCTTGTTTCTCGGGCGTTCTATATATCAATTCCACTTACTCCGGTATTGTGAAGATTATAAAACAAAATATACAGAATAAGAGCGAATTAATTCAAAATTTATCACTAATATGAAATCAATTTGAGTTGATAAAATTATTAAACAATGATTTTGTCACAAATACTAAAATAATACGAAACTAATTAATAAACGCGTGACACGTGAATTTGATGGTTAAAAAACTAAGCAAATCTTAGTAAAATAACATACAATATCATATAACAATATTTTTAATCAGTCAAATAGAAATTGAGTAAAACGTTTTTTGCTGTTCCTGAAAAAAGAGGTATTTTGAGTTGTACTACTCTTTATCTAGGTGTGCGACATGTCAAGATTTACAGACAAGTTTAAGATTTTTAAATATAGGTCTACGCGTAGGCATCTCTTTTAGATGATAAAAACATCTTCTCAAATAATATGAAAGTTTTCTCTTATAATTGAATTCGGCAAACATAATATCTAGAAATTATATATTTTTTTTTATTAATTGATAAACTAACGTTTAAGACAAGATTTTTATGCATAGCACAAAGGGTAACAATTATTATAAGCAATAATTACCAGCCTGAAACACTCATCTACATTGAAAAATCTTCCGAGAAAAGATACTTGCCGCCAACGGGACTTGAATCCGTGTCCTTCTGATCAGAAGGTGTGTCAGAAGGACACGGGTTCAAGTCCCGTTGGCGGCAAGTATCTTCTTTCGGAAGATTTTTCAATGTAGATGAATGTTTCAGGCTGATAATTATTGCTTATAATAATTATTATATCTACAAAAGGCGAACGAATTATATTTTTTTACCATTTTCAAACTACTTTTTTTCGCATTTGTTTTCGAATTATTCGGATTTTTATTTGATAGTTTTTATAAATTAAATAAAAATATTATTGAATATATTATAAAAGAAAAAAATAGTATATTTTTATTCATTTTAACATTAGTGTTACAGGTAGAACAGATCCTTTACTTTTTAATTTTTTAATTTATTCATTAACGACGTAACAAACATATTCACCCGTGTTCTCATTTTCTCATTATCTCATGTTCTCATCTAATGTTCGCTGATGATATGAAGATTTTTAGAATTATTGATAATATCGAGGACTGTCTGACACTTCAATCTAATATTAATAGCTTTTATGATTGGTGTCTTATCAACAAATTAACTCTTAATGTAAAAAAATGTCAACTTATGAGATTCCACAGAAAAAAAAACCGATTGCTGTTCACCTACTTTCTCAATAATCACATCTTATTATCTGTTGATGAAATAAGAGACCTTGGTATAACCTTTGACACTAAATTAACATTCATTAAACATATTGATAATATAACCAGTAAAGCATGTTAGGATTTGTCTTACGGATTTCAAAGGATTTTAAAAATTTAAAAACTGTCAAATTACTTTACACTTCATTTGTTAGAAGCCAACTAGAATTTAACTCCACCATTTGGAATCCTTACTACAGTGTACATGAGAATTCTCTTGAGCGAGTCCAACATAAATTTTTACGTTATATTCATTTTAAATTGGGAATATTCATCGAAAACATTAATTATCCCTCTCTGTTACAATTATTGGGACTCGATACATTAAAAGAGAGAAGAATTTGTTCAGACCTATTTTATTTATTTAAAATCGTTACCAACCTGTTGAACTCCCCTGAACTTCTTGCGCTAATATGTTTCCATGTACCTAGTCGATCAGTTCGTTTCAAACTACCTTATCATTGCAACAATACAGGATCGAACGCTGAACTTAATTCCATAATGAATCGCCTGCATGTACTTGGAAATAAATATGTTTTGGATGAATCTATAAACATTGCTAGTTTAACCTCATACAAACACTACTTAATTAAGACTGTCTGTCAGCGCTTCTCAGTTTGACTATAATCAAATACAGATAAAGTATTAATTTCTTAATACATAATATCCGGGATTTATAATATGTTGTATTGTATTCAGTGGCGTAGCTAGCATGGGTGGCACCCGGGGCGGAAAACGCGGTGTCACCCCCCCCCCCCCCCCATAATTTTTTTTTTTGAGAAATTCAAAACACAAATTTTTAATTCCTAAAATATAAAAAAACACTTCTAGCTAGTCAAATAAGTAAAAAAAAATGTTATCCTCAAAATTAAAACACTTTTAAAAACACTAACAGAATAACAGCTTTGAAAAACAATAAAGCAGATGAAAAACCTTTTTCTTGTCCCGACTGTAACTATTCATGCGCTACAAAACGGTATCTATAAATGCACATGCTTACCCATACTGGATAAAAACCTTTTTCATGTCCCGACTGCAGTAATACAAGTTTTCAAAGGGAAGATTTAAAAATCCGCAGTACGATCCACAGAAGACAAAAACCTTTTTCATGTCCTGATTGTAACTATTCGTGTTCTCAAAAGGGATACATAAGAAGTCAGTTGCTGACTCAGCGCGGAGAAAAACCTTTTTCATGTTCCAACTGCAACTATTCATGTACTATGAAGAGAAATCTAAAAATCACACGTTTACCGACAGTGGAAAAAACCTATTTCTTGTCCTGAGTGCAACTATTCTTATTCTCGAAAAAAATAACTAAAACGGCACTTACTAACTCACAGCGATGAAAAACCTTTTTCTTGTCCCGACTGTAACTATTCATGCGCTACAAAACGGTATCTAAAAATTCACACGTAACTACCTTGTTTTTCAAACTGGTCTTTCAGCACTAATAAACACGTTAACACAATAATAACTTCTTCACTAATTCACGTCAGTCCATAGATAACAATTCACTTCACGAGTCTACGTTAATCACAATATACGAACGAAATTAGAATGACGCAAGGAATATTTTAGGGAAATCCCTGACTGATCTGGGAACAAAAAAAACAGTTTTTCGGGAATCCCCGACCAATCAAGCCATAGAGCAAAATAACTGACAGTGTTAACGTGTAAAATATTTTTTACGGCAATTTTGCACTTTCGTAAGTTTTTTCCCCACGTTCGAGTGTCACCCCCTCCTCGAGTGGCACCCGGGGCGGTTCGCCCCCCCCGCCTCCCCCCTCGCTACGCTACTGATTGTATTTATGATAACCTACTCATTGTACTTTTTTATGTTGATACTACAATTTCTATTGTTGTCTATTATGAATTTTATATTTATATTTTTCTTTTTTTTAATCTATGTATATTCTGTATTCATATGTAAAATAATTGTAATTCTTTTGTAAAAGCCGTCATAATCGGCGTTAATAAATAAATAAATAAAAGAATTAAGAGATTCTTGCTTGCGTATTTGTGTACTGTATCATAGAACTACTGCAAGATAAGAGGGGATCGCGGACGTGTGTTCCATACTATTTCACCGTAGTACTCACAATACAGAATAAATTGGTGTTCACAAATACGTTCAAACTCTTTAAAATAATTTGAATGTACTTTCTACCCATTTTCAAGTGTCTGGATTTTGTACTAATAATTTTTTTCTTTTTCCATTTCAGATTGACAAGTGATTGCTTCCTTTAAATCAATTCAGTGCCAAATTTTAACCTAGTGGACAAAGTAACAAATAACAATAGTGTTTTAGTGATAATCGAAGTGATATAGTTTTCAAATCTCTCGGATCATTGAAAAAAAAAACGACGTAATAAAAAAGAATTTTATATAATAGGAGTCCCCACAGACTCCCTAGAAAAAATATTATGTAGAAAGAAAAAACAGACCTTTGTCAAGAGAATGTAAAACAATCTATTGTTTCAAGTGCATGGATTCATAGATAAAAATTCATAGAAAACAAAGTATTTTAAATTTTGAAGAGAGTACGAAATTTCACGTGGAATTGGCTTATTTTGGCTTGGTAATTTACGTAGGTGGGACAGAATCAAAGATTACCGCGTTCTTCCCAAGTGAATTGACTCAAAACCAAAGTGCTCGAGGTGTTAGACATGATCAAGTGAAATCAAAGTGTTTTGGGACAAGTGCGCTATTCCTTGAGGGTTGGGTTGGAGCCTAGTGATTAGTTCTTGAAGCACTATCGGTCTATGGGAAGTGGTCGGCCCTCCTCGTGGGCGGCCCAGGCAGGCATTGAGCGCGATGGGCGTAGTGCAGTAGTGCCCCGCTGCATGGGATGGAGGGTGTGGGCGCGTGACGCAGCCCGGAGGCGCCCCCGCCTTGCGGCGTGAAGGGCGGGGGCGGGGCGCGCATGTCGCACGCCAGGCGGCTTGTGCAGGCTCTGCGGGGCAGGGCTTCCTGCGCGAGCCTCGTCAACGCCTCCTCGGACAGGCAGGTCAGTCAAACAAACTAACTAATAATAATAATAATAATAATAATATTTATTTCGCATAAAATTATACAATGAAACATATGTGGAAACTTTGACTAGCCAACTAGGAATGGATCCTGTTTTAGGCCAGTCAAATTGACAAATTTAGTTCATATCATAATTTCATATTACATTGATAAATTATATACATATTATTTATTGAATGAAACAAGTGTTACGATTAAATTCCTCGTAGAAGCTTTAGTTAATAACTACAATTTTGAACTCATAAAAAAAAGAATAAGCGAAGAGAAAAAAACAATGTGTTAAGGTACAGATTTAGTATCGAATGCTTGTTTAACAATAGATAAATGTTTGGACATGTGAATCGCTAGCAAAAATTGAGAATCGAGACCAGCTTCAAGTGTGATGACAAAATCCATATTATAATTAAAGTTGATGTTTAAACATGATTACAAAAAATAAGTATAATTAACTATTATTATTTATTAATTTAATCATTACTTAATTAATTAATTATTCATTAATTCATAAAGTCGTTATTTTATTGCGTTAATAAGTAATTAATTTATCATTATTAATTAATTTATTCTTTCTTTCATTCATTATATAAAAATGTAAACAATCATTCTTTCAATTTTTTATAAGAAAAACTCTTTTTTATAACTTTTTAAGGTTATTCCCACCAAGAAGAAGATAACAATTATAATCTAAACGAAAATATGAAAGAGAACAAGACACAGAAAACAGAAAAAAGACAATGGTCGCAACTGGGACTCGAACCCAGACCTCTCGTCTCGTCTCGGCTTGACAGAAGGTGAAATTAGTTAACGCGCACGTCCCGGTTAGACGAGAGGTCTGGGTTCGAGTCCCAGTTGCGACCATTGTCTTTTTTCTGTTTCTGTGTCTTGTTCTCTTTCATATTTTCGTTTAGATTATTATTGTTATCTTCTTCTTCAATGAATCATTCTTTTAGGCATTCATTAATTCCTAAATTTATTAAGACATTAATTAATTATTCATTAAGTCTTTATTTATTTTTAATTCAATAATTAAGCCATTCACTAATTTATTAAATGGTTAGTAAATTAATTATTTTATTGTATTTATATATAAGAACATATAATTTTGGAGGCGGGCATGGGCACTGCCGCCCCGGAAACCATTCAATGAATAACAAACGCCTCTGCCATAGGTCACCCTAAGTGGTTCGCTAAGTTTGTTTATTTAGCAGGTTTGTCCGGGTTCACGGCGTGAGGTTTGTTTAGGACTTTGCGACGGATGCTTAGCGGGCCGGATCAGGAAAGACCGGTTGAAGGAGACCCTTTCACCTATAGAGCCGGACTCATTCGACCCACAGACCTGCAACCCAACTTCTGTCACTTCTGGACCCACTGAACCCCAGATTCGTACCCACTTTTCATACTTTTCTTTTCCAGAACCTTTTTCTTTCTCATTTCTTTGGAAGACACTCCACACAATATCGTCAAAGATGACATAGACCACACTAATTGTAGTGTTTTGATTATTTGTTTAGTTTAAGGTTCTTCCAATAGATGCCGATAGGTTAGTTTGTAATACGAGGTTTTGCTACATCCCAACAGATGGCAGCTGAGTTGGATTTCAGAAGAGTACCATTTATCGCAGTTCGTGTCTTAGATACGAACGGTAACATAAAAGCCGAAAGCTCCCTCAGTCCGCCGGCCCGGAGCAGCAGAACTATAGAACCTAGTGAAGACGTCTCTCCAGTTTAATATTCATTGTAAATATTAATTATAACTAAATAAAGCAACTAGTATTAATCAAACCTTTAACGTATTTGTAAGATGCCCAACACATCTCAATTTGTTAATTTAAGAGACATAAAACTGATTTAAAAAAAAATGGTGGAGGGGTGTTGGTGAAAATCGCCAAGGAGGTTTGCTGATTAATATTTTGATTGTTGACACTGACAAGTTGACATGGCAACAAATATGGAAAAACCATATAAACTAGCAGTTAAAGTTAAAAACCCGCCCGCAGGTTTTTGCTGCTTAGCCCTGTAGGCGGCTTTTAATTCGGCTTCGCCTAGTTTGAGTGTTGGTGACCATTTTATAAATCCGATAGAAACTTGTTCCAAAAATAGCCGGTTCCTCGGATCCACCGGGATCCAGTGACAGCTAGTCACCGGGACAGGAAATGACGTCATATATAATACATAGATCATCATCATCATCTGTGGCTCTACAACCCAGGTCGGGTCTTGGCCTCCAGCAGAGCCTGCCTCCATGACTGTCGGTGTTGTGCTGCGTTGCGCCAGTTTCGGATGCCGATGGTGCTTGCATCCTTCACCACTCCATCCAGCCATCGAAGCTTTGGTCTTCCAACTCTTCTCCGACCCCCAGGTGCACCATCCATAATTCGCTTTGGAATATCTCCTTCGCTCATTCTCTGGATATGTCCAGCCCACCTGAGTCTTCCAGTTTTGATTTCCTTGGAGATATTAGGGTCCTCGTAAAGATCGTATAGCTCCTGGTTGTATCTGATACGCCATTCTCCATTATCACAGACTGGGCCGTAAATCCTTCGCAGCACCTTCCTTTCAAAACTTTCTAGGGCTCCTTCATCACCCTTACTGATTGTCCAGCATTCCGAACCATACATAAGAACAGGTCGTATAAGGGTCTTGTAAAGCAGGACTTTAGTTCTTCTGGTAAGGTGGCGAGATTTCATATGCTTCTGTAGCCCAAAGTAGTATCGATTTGCAGCTACTATTCTTCTTTTGATTTCGCTGGATACATTGTTGTCATTTGTCACCATAGTACCGAGATATACAAACTCGTTGACAGTTTCAAATGTATAATTATCTATCTGTATACTTGGTGGTTTCTGGCGTCCATGTACGGGCATATATTTTGTCTTCCCCTCGTTGATGACCAATCCCATGTTCCTTGCCGACGTAGCTAAGCTTTTAAACGCCGATTTTAGTTCATATTCTGAGCGTGCGATGATATCTATATCGTCAGCATAAGCAAGGAGCTGAACAGACTTGTTAAAAATATGGCCTGTGGTTTGTATACCTGCATTTCGGATGGCCTTTTCCAGCGCTAAATTGAATAAAATGCAGGCAAGTGCATCTCCTTGTCTTAGTCCATTGAAGGTCTTTAGGGTGTCTGACAGATCCTGTTGTATTCTGACTCGGCACTCAACATTAGACATTGTGAGCCTTACTAAGTTTACCAGTTTTCTTGGGATATTAAATTCATCCAAGGCTCTGTACAGTCTTTCTCTATTTACCGTGTCATAGGCAGCCTTAAAATCTATGAAGAGATGGTATGTATCAACATTAAATTCTATTGTTTTTTCCAGTATCTGTCTCAGTGAAAAGATTTGATCAGTTGTAGATTTCCCCTTACGGAACCCAGTTTGATATTGGCCAATAATGCCATCCGAATATTTCATAAGCCTACCACACAGTACATTTGATAGGATCTTGTATGAGATATTCAGCAGCGTTATGCCCCTATAGTTAGAGCAGTTCATAGGGTCTCCTTTCTTGTGAAGAGGGCAAATTATTCCACAGTTCCATTCACTTGGCAGAGTCTCAGAGCACCAGATGGATTTAATGATATTATATATATGGACTTGAAGGTTCTCTCCGCCATATTTGAATAACTCTGCAGAGATGTTGTCAGTTCCAGGTGATTTATTGTTATGTAGACTTTTAATGGCACCCACTACTTCTTCTAATGTTGGTGGCGGCTCGACATTGTCATCATCATTAGTACCACCATCAGTGATGTTTCCATCCCTTGTCAAATTTTCACCCACACTCTCATCTACACTTCCGTTTAGCAGAGCATCAAAATATTCCACCCATCTATTCAGAATTCTTGACTTTTCATTCAAAATATTTCCCTCGCTGTCGTAGCACATTGTAATTCTGGGCTTGTATTCTTTTCTTTGATGGTTTACCTTCTGATAGAAAAGTCGACTTCTGTTTTGGGCCTTGGCTAGTTCCACTTCCTTGATTTGGTTCTCGAGAAATACTCGTTTCTTCCTTCTGTGCAGTTTTTTCTCATGCTTTCTTAGTTCTCTGTATTCCATCTCTGCTTGCCGTGTACGATGTCGCTGTTGCATTCTTAGATATGCGTCATTCTTCACATTGGTTGCTTGTTGGCATTCTGCATCGAACCATAATTCTCTTGGTTGTGTTTGCCTGCTTCCCAGAACTTCGTCAGCTGCATTGGTAATCACAGGCTTAACACCATCCCAGTATGAGTTAATATCATGTTGTTCCACATGGTCGCTGATGTCATCCAACTTATGATTTATGGTTGTAATGAACTTTTCTGCTGTTTCTGGTACTTTTAGGCTTTCAATATCAGATACAATACATAGATGCGTGTTATTATTTTCACATCTGCTAGTTACAATAATAATCATATTATCTTCAATCTCTCCACATCTAGAGAGATTCATGAAATCATAAATCCAGTATTAGGTACTTACGCCTGCACTCCTCATGCCAGCTATTAACGTAAGTGGCGCCATCTTACGGAATTGCACTAATTGGGTTATTTTACAAAAGTAAATTTGTATATAAACTCCCTGTAAGAAAACGGTTTTGTGTAAGGCGTGGCGTCGAAGTTGCATTCTTAGCTGGACATGTACATGAATAGGCCACTTGCATCACATTTTTTAAAAATTTTTTCCGGTTCAGGCAAATATTTTAAGACATTCTGATTTTTTTTTTTTTTAATCGTATTTTTGAAATCCTGGGGATTTTTTGAAAATTTCAATCCTAAAAATCAGACCATTTTTGATAAACCGGAAAGACGGGACATAATTTTATAGGTGTGAAAAAACGATAATTACATAGCCGAAAATCATTTAAAAAAAAAAGAACTTTTTCCACACGAATGGCACATGAGAATAACGAGGCATACCAAAAATATTACATCTCATAAATATTTTTTTCCTTGATCCATCTTATTGATCGCAAATCATTATAATGTACAGCGTCTATATTACTAAATTCAATGTAATATACTTGTACTTGTAAATTATAATAATAATAAGAATATTATAAAATTTTATTTTGTTAAAATCAGCACCATAATCATTATACCTCTAAAACACGAACCGACATCATCTTCACGTTCAGAACATCTGTCAAAAAATGATAAGTTCGCAGAGAACAAACAATAAATCTAGTGAACGAATTAAAAAATTCGCCTGAAATCAAAGTGATGCCATATAAAAAAAAAAAATCAGTGTGGAATTTTACAAAATTAATAGGAACATTTTCGGAGATGGGACATTTTCATGTAGTGACGCCCAAATAATGGATTTATTTATTTAAAAAAAAAAAAAAAAAAAAACTGTACATATCTAACAATTTTTGCTAACATTTTCGTAATCTTAGTAAAAAGATCTATCTACATAATTTTTTCCAAGTCGTTATGAAATCCATGCAAGTGGCATATTGTTTATGAATTATGATTTATGATAATATGTTTATGAGTTAAAGATTTACAATTATTTATTTGTACCAGTCTAAAGATGGCAGGCTGAAACCAGTTACGTTAAAAATTAAATGAAGTGGAAATAAGTTTTATATGTTCTTTATTATATTCATTATTGGTTTGCTGATGGTATTTAACCAGTTGGCAGCCTTGGTCAAAATCTATGTAGATTTTGTGTATCCGCCTTTTAGTTTAGTGTTTCTTCTTGATAGACGGAAAATTATCAGCAGGAATTATCCTCAATTATCCCGGAGCAAACAGTTCTCAGTTTGTTCAGGAAATTAGGCTAAATATTCTCGAAATAGGCACGTAGATTTAGGAGGAGTCTCCGCTTTGCCGGGAGATTAAAATTCTAAATCAAAGTCAGCAATATTGTTATCCAAGTTATCCGAGAACATAAAGCTAGTACCTAATTGACGAAAAGGTTTAACGTTTCAGACTTCTTCGTTTTATCTTGGGTCAGAATTAAAAAAAAAAAAAACATATAACTACTAACCCAAAAAAATTGGGCAAAACGCTAAATTAGCAATTAAAATCACTTAAATATTGCATGCGATCAATTTTTTTTTCATTAGCTCCACACTGGAGACCCTGGGGAAAATAATTCTCCTCGGGGCCTGTGTCATCTTTGGGGATGCTGTGTGGAGGGTCTTTTTGTGAAAGGCAGGAGAGGAAGTTCTGGAAAGGAAAAGGGTGTTCGAGGTGGGTAAGAATCTGGGGTTAGTGTGTCCAGGAGTGAGGGACGTGTGAATCCATCCTTACCACTGCGGTGCAAGGCGATGTTCCGAGAGAGTATGGCTGGAGAAGTCAAAGGGACTCCCTTAACCATTCTTTCCTGATCCGGCCTGCCATGCAGCTGATGGGCAGGCGCACCTGCTGCCAACACCCGGACAGACCTCACCCTATGAACCCGGACACCCCGGCTAAGTCACCAAACGTGGCGAGCCATTTGAAGTGACTTATGGCAGAGGTGTTGATTATCTCATAAATGGTTCCCGGGGCGGCGGTACCCATACCCGCCTCCCAATAGAATAATTAAGCCATAAATAATGCTAAACATAAAACATATTTTTCTCTTATTTTCTTTATTACAATTACTGAAAAAAATCGCTATAATCCTTGAAAAGGACAATCTTAACCGATTGAATTTTATCGCAGGATAAAAGAAATATGTAATATCTGTAGTTGTCGCCAGGTTTATTTAGGTTAGGGAACGTACCCATACTACGTGACCAACTTTTTGCCATTTTTAACCCCCCCCCCCCCCCGGTGACCAAAATCCTAAGCCCGCCGCCGCTCATTTGTACCAAGCGTGACATTTTGAAGACCCCCCCCCCCCTAAACGTGTCACGTAGTATGGGTACGTCCCCTAATAGCATATTGACGTATTGCATACAACTCAATATAGTTCAAAGGTTGATAATTAAGGTAATCTTGAAAAAACCGTCTAAATTTTCTAAAAAAAATATTTTTTCAATATTCAATATGCCTACAATATACAAAATGTATAAAAATATTCAATACTTCAAATTTACAAAGAAATACAGTACTGGTAATTTACAATTCAATACATCAGCAAGATACCAGAAAACTATTAAAATCCCAAAATATAATACTAAGCACATTCAAAATTCCAATCTTTATCTAGGCATAATCTATTTTGGCAAATGACTTTATTTGGTAGGATCGTACTTACTAATGTAGCCAAGGTATGAAGATAAATTAATACACAGGTTGAGGTTCCGGACTCCACGTTTATTGAATGTTGGATACAAAGCATGACACGACAAAAGTTCGATTCAGAAGGATTTGAAGGAAAATGGCGAGTATGACAGCGAAAAGTGACGAACGACCCAAAAGGGCGCAAGGAAGGGAATGAAATTGCCTACGAGTTTATTCTGGCGTCTGGCCCGCAAGCGCTCAGATCTCAGGGATACCCTTATACAAAATTACTTTATGGCTGTAAAATGAAATCGCTGTCATTCTCTACATACCTTCCTCCCAGTTTGAAAAACGACATAAAAAATAAATGTAAAAATAGTTTATTGGTTTCAATGCGTTCCAGAAAATATAATGAAAAAACATCACATGTTGGTATTGTGAGTAGTGTCGAATAATAATCTGCTTTTAATTTAACAATATGTTATTATATTTTTTGAAATGCATTAGATATGATTACTTAAATTAGATTTTACAGTCGTAAATAGAAGGAAGAGTGATTCTGTATTTTAATATAAACAGTTTCAAAAGTGATTTGACATACATTATATAAACTTGGTTTATTCTGTGTGGGACCACCCACCACACGAAACATGCTGACTTCTGGATTAGATTAAAAATGCAACATTGTATGTCACCTAACTTTTAAAGCTAAATTTAAAAACTTACTTGATTGTGAAATATGTGTGTAACATTATAAATATAGTATTTTAACATGGATTTTGAATTTGAAGCTATAAACATAATGTTATTTCTAGGAGTATGCTCCAACTAGATTGACTATGTATATAATCAATGAATTGCATCTACAAACTTTATGTTTGGAGCATATGTACAGGATGTTTGCGACTAGTATCACTTAAAATTAATATACATATTAAAAATACCTCACAATACTTCAATTGTGTATTATTAACAAATAAAATTATTAGTTTAGAGAGAAAATACTTAAAAGTTACTGCGTCAACAAACGTTTTTTGTTTGGAGCAAGGAGTGTCACGCACTTATGCTTTAATTCAAATCACCCTTTCAGGTAATTTGTGGTAAATATAAGACATATTATGTTCCGATAATATAACAGTGTTAGAATAACTATAGCTTATTATTCATATAAAGTAAATACTCTATTACTGGAATATGATAAAGTACATGGCTAAAACTATTTATTATATAATACAGGTTTAGAATGTTTGATCTTAAACGAATCAAATATTTCAGATTTGGAAAGTAGTAGATATTATAAAATGTACAACATATTCGTTTTCTATGAACATGAGGTATGAAATCCTTAATCTATCATTTTTATAGTGATAATATCTCATCAATTGTTTACAAGTGTAGTTTATATAATTTTATACTGGTTTTTATAAATGAACTTGATGTGTATTTGCTAATACCTTTGTAAACACTTAAGGAGTAATTTATAGTTTAAAAAAAAAAAAAATTTTATCAACACATTCTATCAGGCGAGGGACATGTACGCTTGATAGGATATGGATAAAAAATAATCATATTGTTATAAGCAATTACATTTCATTAAAAGAAATGGTATAAAAATTATTGTATGATTTAAATGTTAAAATCTCAACAACATGTTCATTCGGATATGTGGATGTCATCAAACATTCGACTGAACATGGTTAAATTCCATAATATTATAAAAATACGCAAAACGTAATCAAAGTTAGTTAAAAGTTACTAAAGATACATGTGAAAGTAAACGCGTCTAGCGGGGTGGTTTGAAACTTGGATAAGTTATTCATGAATGGATACATCAATGTGTGTTATTTTGTTAACATGATCAATATTACATACATTATGTTATAGTTATATTTAAAAGTTATCTTAAGTACATGTTGCATTATAGAATGATATAAACGATATGTGCTATATTAAAGTATGATATATTATGTTTGGTTTTGTTATTGTAAAACCTACTAAGAGAACGCTTATCTTAGCGTAACGTTAAATGATTTCTTATACATAGATGTTTTATCGTGTAATATACGATTGTAAAGTTGACTTAAAACTAGCTACATGTTATTTACATGGTTGAAGAATGAAAAATTTTTCATTAGTTACACGAATTATAATAGTACTAATATAGAGCTCAAAATTTTATCAAAATTTGTAGACTTTAGTATATTTGTTCAGTAATTTTTTAAAAAAATATATGCTTTTTGGAATTCTAATGAGTTTTTCTATGTGTTTTATACTTATTTTTTATAAATCTGTTTTGTATAAATCATTTTAGATTTGATATGGATTTGTAAGAATATAAATGAGAGAAAGAATTTATATTGAAAAGAATTTATATTGCCTTTATATTGGAAAGAATTTATACTGCCTTAGTGCCATTTATTTGCGTACTGATTGGTATCTGTCAGGGAAATGCACCCTTCGACCGGATCTTGTTCTTGTTATATTTTCTGGGAGTGGTTCCTGGACAGATGTAGAAATAGGTACGTTGTCTTCTACTGGTATAAAAGCGGGCTTTAGGCGATCTATCGAGACACGCTTCGGTTTCCCATTTACGCTGATGACGAATGTTTTTTCATCGCGTTCTTCGACTTTATATGGTCCTTCGTAAGGGTTTTGGAGCGATCTTCTTCCTCCATCTGTTCTGAGGAATACATGGGTAGAAGTAGGCAGATCTTTGTGTATAAAGATTTTTCTTGTACCATGAGCACTTGCAGGAGTTGATTTTATGCCATCAAATTTTCTTTGTAGACGTCCAACATAAGTGTCAGGTTCTTCCCTTGGAGTCTCAGTGAAGAAATCACAAGGTAACCTGAGAGTTCTACCGTATGTGAGTTCGGCTGGTGAACATTTTAAATCGTCCCGAACTGTCGATCTCAAACCGAGTAGGATAAGAGGGAGATTCTCTAACCAGTTTGGTTCTCCGCTTGCTATGAGGCTAGCTTTTAATGTGCGATGCCATCTTTCGATCATACCATTGGCTTGCGGGTGATATGCGGTAGTTCTTGTATGCTCGATTCCAAACTTCTCAGTCAATTTCCTAAATAAAAAACTCTCAAACTGTCTTCCTTGGTCTGTTGTGATGGTCAACGGGGTCCCGTGACGAGCAATCCAGTGAGTCGTAAGGGCAGTAGCGACGGTTTCCGCTGACATGTCTTTTAAAGGTATAGCTTCGGGCCAGCGAGTAAATCTGTCAATCATGGTTAACAGGTATCGGTACTCGTTGCAAGCTGGAAGAGGGCCCACTATGTCGATATGGATATGTCGGAAACGATCTTCAGGCAAAACATAAGTTGCTGGTGGCGCTACCGTATGTTTGGTGACTTTGGCTTTTTGGCACGCAATACAGTGCTTGACGAAGTTTTTTATATCTGTCGCCATGTTGGGCCAAACAAATCTTTGTTTGGCCCAAAGTGTTAGTTGTGTTTAGTTAGTTGTTTTTAGTTGTGTTAGTGTTAGTTGTTCCGAGGATGCCTGGATGGCAAACATTATGGACGCTTTCAATCACTTGGTCTCGCATGCAGGCTGGAACGAAAGGTCTGACATGGCCTGTGGAGATGTCACACCAAACTGAAGCATCTGTGCCAGGTATCACCATTTGACGTAAGGCGAGGGTGGTGTCATCTTTTGCCTTACTAATTTCGTCAGTTTGACACTGCACTATTCCCATCTGCCTGTAGTCAATTTCAGTAGGACAATTAATCTCATCGATTCGAGATAGTGCGTCTGCTACTACGTTCTGTGATCCAGAAACATGCCTGATGTCAGTGGAGAATTGAGCAATAAAATCCAACTGTCTTTCTTGACGTGGAGAGCTAGAGGCTCGCTTTTTGCTAAAGGCAAAGGTGAGTGGCTTGTGGTCAGTATAGATTGAAAAATTTCGACCTTCAATGTGGTTCCTGAAATACTTTACAGCTTCGTAAACGCCAGTAAGTTCACGGTCAAAGGTGCTGTACTTCCGCTGTGCGGGTGTAAATTTTTTCGAGAAGAATCCCAGGGGTTCCCAAGAATTGTTGTTGAGTTGCTGTAGTGTTGCTCCCATAGCTATATCACTAGCGTCAACCATTATTGAAATTCTTGCTGTCGGGATTGGGTACGCAAGTAAAGCTGCATTTGCTAATTGCTGCTTACAATTCTCGAATGCTTCTGTGAGTTCTTGATTCCATGTGAGTATCCTTTTGTCATTCTTTTTGTAACCATTTATACAGTTGAATAACTTAGTCTGTATGTTTATGGAATTGGGCAGGAATCTGCGATAATAATTTAACATTCCTAAAAAGCGTCGTAAGTCTTTCGCTGTTTTAGGTAATGGGAACTCTGTGACTGCTGATACCTTTTCCTTGATAGGTGACATTCCTTTTTGGGTGATCGTGTGACCCAAGAAGTTCACTGTGTGTACACCAAATTTGCACTTATTTATATTTATAACCAGATCATATTCGGCGAGACGTTTTAGTAGTAAATCTAGATGCCTTTTGTGCTCTTCTTCGTTTTTGGAAGCGATGAGGATGTCATCCAGGTAAACGAAGCAAAAATCCAGGTCCCTTGTTACAGAATGCATAAATCTTTGAAAGCTTTGTGCTGCGTTTGATAGCCCGAATTGCATAGACGTAAATTCGAATAGGCCAAACGGGGTGATGATCGCAGTCTTCGGTATATCGGCCGCTTCCACCGGTATTTGGTGATAAGCGCGAGACATATCTATGGTGCTAAATATAGTAGCGTCAGATAATTTATGTGCAAAATCATTCAGTTGCGGTATGGGATATTTGTCCGGAATTGTCTGGGCGTTCAAGCGGCGATAGTCCCCACATGGACGCCATTCGCCATTCGGTTTTCTAACCATGTGCAAGGGGCTGGCCCAATTACTCTTTGATGGCCTGCAAATCCCTTGCTCCATAAGGTATTTAAATTCCTTTTTGGCTGCTTCAAGTAGAGCTGGTGCGAGTCTACGAGCACGCTCAGTAACAGGAGGTCCCTTGGTCTCTATACAATGTGTTACAGTGTGTCTTTTTTTATCAGGGATTTTCATGTTAGGCCTTGTTAAGTTCGGGTATTTATTCAGGATGTCCCTATATTTTTGTACAGTAGAAATAGTAGAGATTCCAGAAGTTGGTCCTTTGTAGGTTATTCCCCTGATTAATAGTCCTGTAGATTGGTCTGCAATGGTTGCTTTCTTGAGATCCACTGTTAAGTTAAAATTGTGAAGAAAATCAGCTCCTAGTATGGGTCTTGAAACATCAGCGACAATGAATCGCCATTTTAATGCTCGTCGAAGGCCAAAATTAAGCTCGACGGTCCTTGTACCATACGTTTTGATTGGATTTCCATTCGCTCCATACAGGGTAGTGGGGCAGTTGTCAGAAGTGACATTATTCTTGTTATAAGACTGGTTTCTTGGGAGGACTGAAATATCGGCGCCCGTGTCGACAAGGAATTTTTGCCTAGTTTGTTGGTCATATACGAAGAGACGACAAGTTTTGCTGGGAATCTCACATGTCCCTACTGTGAGGTTCCGTTGTCGTTTTCCGAGTTTTTCTTGGTAAATGAACATGGTTGCAAACACCTGTATGCTTTTTCCCCGAATCTTCTGTGGAAACTGCAGATGCCATTATTGTTTCTATTTGGAGATTTATCACGAGACCGAGACCTAGGTCTGCTTGTGAAGTTCCTCTGTGTCGAATTTTGATACGAGTAGTTCCTACGAGGACTTTAATTTCGTTTTCCTCGAAAGTTTGAAGATTGGTTTGTCTGAGTAAGCTTCAATTGAGATACTTCACGGGTTAGTGCGGAAATTTGTTGTTGAAGTTGGAGTAATATTGAAGTTTCCGTGGATTCCGATCTTGATATGGATGGTTTACTATTGCGGTCGACGACACTACAATCTGATGATTGGTAAACATCTAATATTTTGTCAGCCGTGGACGCCAGTTGGCTCACATTATTTTCCGTGAGTGCTGATAATATTGCCTGCACATGTTGCGGTAGGCGCTGCAACCATAATGTACGAACTATTGCGCTCTCCGCTAAAGCTGGACCAGCTAGTTCTAACATGTGCCTTAAGAGTTCGGTTGGTTTCCGGTCTTCAAGTTGGATTCCAGTAAGCAAGCGAGTTAGACGCTTCTCCGCAGAATCCTGCAGACGATCAATAAGCGCGGTCTTGAGGGTAGTATATTTGTCCGTTATTGGTGGTTTCGTGACTATGTCACTCACGCTTTGTAGAGTTTGCGAATCTAAGGCTGCGACGATGATGTTATATTTGGTGAAGTCATCTTTAATACGTGAATTCGCAAACTGAGCCTCTACTTGGACTATCCAAAGTTGAATATTCTCCTTCCAGCAAGGGGGGAGCTTTACTGAAACGTGGTGTATCGCTTGATCAGAGTTATTAGAGCTGGTAGATTCCATGGTTGATTGTGTTTTTTTCTTGGCTTCTGCCGTTGAATTTGTTCCGAAGATTTGTTCGAAGTGGAAGTCTTCGTCAGAAGTGGTCATTTCGCATTACATTCAAAATTGGCAAATATGGCAGAAAGCGTATGGCAATAAAAATATTGCAAGAAATGAATCATATGTGAAAAAAAAAATTATTTAAAATTTTTGGCAAAATTGTTAAAAAATTAACAATATTTTGTACTAGATTCCATCGATTGTTACATAGAAAGCGTTCAGCAAAGTTTAAAATTAGAATGTACTGTCTGTAGGACTTAATTTACAAATATCATTTGTAAAATAATCTGTAAAATATTCGTAGTTCCAAGAAATGTTAAAATATTACTGAATTTCAATAGTATACTTGAACAGAAATGTGCAAATAGGTAGCATTATTATGGATTGTAGGTAGGTATAATTTCACATGTATTCACACAAGTTCTAAAAATTTCTTAAAGAGAACATGTGCTGAATTGCAACATTTTGGGTAGGAATCAACCCATCAAACAATGTAACATAATTTAAAAATGCTGAAATAAAATTAATGATGAACTTTTTTTTTAATTTACGTGTCTGTAGCGATGGTTTCCACAAGCGTTGAATTCTGTGATAAGTGTTTTCTCTGCCTGCCGCTCTGATGAAATCGGCAGTTTCGGGCTTGCAGCGCTGGAATCCGTCCCGGCGTAGAATTTACCGGACCTGCCGCGTTGTGTTTCCGCCTTAAGTACTTCGGTCACGAAATGTCAGTTTGTTCCCCTGAAATAGATGGTACAACGCAGTTTAATTCTTTTTTGAAGAAACGAAAAGAAATAATGATTAGTTGGTTTGATAATTTATGAGAGATCATAGTATTTATTTGAAAGGTCGTAAAGGTTACAATATTTTGACTTTAAAATCCTGTTATCGGAAGATTGATTTACATAATCCATGTGGGTATATAGTAAAAAATCAAGATATGTTTGATATGATTGAATGATTAATTATTAATTACATTTAAAAAATATTTGTTTTAGAAAAATAATACTTTGCTTGAAAACCCATGCACTGTTTAGGCCGTCATTATCGAAATATATGACGGAATATGCGATGCATATTATATTTAAAGTTTTACTGAGGTCTCCCTAGTGAAAAGCAATAAGAGCAAAAGATGCACTGTTATTTTAGTTAAAATTGAAAGGTAACTCACCGAGATATGATACCTCAGGATTTCCTTCCCTGCGCCATGATGGTCGCTCGCTGCTGGTTGTCCGCCATTATCCATGTGTATACGTCGGGTTCACCAATTTGGCAAATGACTTTATTTGGTAGGATCGTACTTACTAATGTAGCCAAGGTATGAAGATAAATTAATACACAGGTTGAGGTTCCGGACTCCACGTTTATTGAATGTTGGATACAAAGCATGACACGACAAAAGTTCGATTCAGAAGGATTTGAAGGAAAATGGCGAGTATGACAGCGAAAAGTGACGAACGACCCAAAAGGGCGCAAGGAAGGGAATGAAATTGCCTACGAGTTTATTCTGGCGTCTGGCCCGCAAGCGCTCAGATCTCAGGGATACCCTTATACAAAATTACTTTATGGCTGTAAAATGAAATCGCTGTCATTCTCTACACTATTATAACAACCTCCCATTAAAATTAAAAACTATCCAAAATATGCAGGAATTTCAGACCAAATCAAAAAATTAGGGAGGAATGCAGATCCCGCCAAATGTTGAGGATTTTAATAAAAATGCACTTTCTAGATGGGAAAAGTGTGGAAAAGTTGAATGAAAAAGAAATTAAGGCGCGCTCGGCAAAATTGAGGGAGATACAGCCGTTTAAAGAATGTATGAAATGACACTTCATGAACCGATACTATCAGCCATTTTGAAAACTAAATTATTACCTTAAAGTTGGTAGCACTCGTAATCATCCTCATCTGTTGTAACATCGTAACATGGTTTATGTAACATGGTCTGTGCCCCTTTATAGCGCCTGCTCACGTCAACGCAAGAAAAACATCCCTGTTTTCAAGTAGTTTAGCGGCTACGCCAGGTTTGTGTAACATGGTTTGTGACCATTATTAATTCTGTTTTTCATAATTACGTGTATATCACACGAAGTTAGCTACAATCGTATCAACCTTCGTTAAAGCAAGTCTGAGATACCAACATTATGGAACAAAATGGCTGACAATATCGGTTAATGAAGTGTCATTTCATACATTCTTTAAACGGCTGTAACTCCCTCAATTTTGCCGAGCGCGCCTTAATTTCTTTTTTATTCAACTTTTCCACACTTTTCCCATCTAGAAAGTGCATTTTTATTAAAATCCTCAACATTTGGCGGGATCTGCATTTCACCCAAAAATTACCTTAAACTGCCATAAAAGTTCCAAATATGTTTACTTTTATATCTTAAACTCTGTTATTATATAAATCGTTCATTCTTTCTTTCTCTCTCATTTCTTAGTTTCTATATCTTTCCAGTCATATGGAATCCCCAATACAAAGTTAATATTGAAAGGTTAGAAAGAATTCAAAAAAAGATACTGAAACACCTAGACTTTAAACCCTTTCGAACACCAGAAAGCCTAAAAGACTCATTAACATTCCATAATTTATCAACCTTAGAAGATAGAAGAAATATATCCGACCAGAAATTTCTATTCAAAATTATTAACAACGTTGTTGACAACAACTATCTTCTGGAACACATTAATTTCCACTGTCCAATAAGAAACACAAGGTCAAACCAACTATTCCACATCCCACACTCAAAAACAAATTACACACAACATTCATTTCTCCGAAGGACGTGCACAAAATACAATGATATCTTTTACAACGCTGATATTTTGCATTTGTCTTCAGGCCAATTTATTAAATTCATAATAGAAAAAATCAATACAAATTGTTAATTATGAACTCTCCACCCCTGCTGCATGTTTTCCTTCTTTTTGTAATAATAATAATAATAATATTTGGATGATTTACATATCCCACATGCTTTAATTTGTGATTTTTTTTTCATTTCTGTTGTACATATATATATTTTTTCTACCACTTTATGTTTTCTTTTATGTTTTAATCTATGTTTATAAATATATATTATAAATTTTAGCGGAAACTTCGCTGGTTAATGCAACCATATAATATGTTACTCTATTATGAAAATATGTATAACTGTTTGTTTCCTTAATAAACTAAAAAAAAAAAAAAAAATAAATATCTTTAAGTCTACTATAGTATAAATCTTGCGTTCTTTCTTACATATCCTTTACTTACTAATTACAATAATTTTTCTTATTAAATTATATGGTTCATTAATTTATAATGATTTTTTAAATTTATCAAGATTTTTATTTTTAAATTTATACATGATTTTCTAACCTTACTTATTATTTACAATAGCCGTTATTACTAACCTACACGACCTTTTAATTTACTAATTGAGCTAGAATTCCGTCACCAAACACAAGAGCATTGTCTCTTTATGGTGATGAAAGGCAATTTTTTTGTTTCTTTGTTAAAACCTTATGTAACTATGTAACCGATGTAATTTTGTATGTATTTTTAGTCAGCATTACTCTTAATTAATCGACTAAACGAGGCGAATTTCAACGCTGATTGATACAAATATGTAGGTTTTTGTAAACTTTAGTACCAAGAAAAATTTACAAATTAAAAACCCAGACTTGTATCTGGGAGTTGATGCTAGAAGGGCCCATGTCAGATTTTGATAATTTGAGCAAGGTATCAGAAATAACTTAAAATATTTTTTCTTATTTAAAATGTCGAAAAGCGTATGTCAGCCGCTTTAGTTAAATGAAAGTCTATCTGTCTAATGGTAAATGTCAAAATAATATTTTATTTTATTTTATTTTATTTTATTTTATTTTTTATTATTATTGTACAACAGAATAATTCCAATTACAGTACAATTTAGTTATCCTATCAGCATTTAGGCAAGTGACTCTTCAATAATATTTTTAAGGCATATAAAGAACAGTCACTTACATCCAAATGGTTTGCAATTTCATTTAACAGCACCACACCCCTCGTCATGCTATGCTTTGCCAAGACGTTTTTTGACATCATTTACAATTTTACACCAAGAAATCGACAAATAAAAGCCTTTCTGAACAATTTAGGCATTTTACAAAGGCGCTACTAGCATAAACCCCCAGATATTTTGTCATGTATAAAACCGTACAATAAATAATCACTTGTCTTTTATTTTAGATATGCGAATTATATGCGAAAAAATATAACAGCAATTTTCCAGATTCAATAAATAACTACATTAGTTAGAAGTTAGTGAACCAACGCGTGTAGTTTAATGCAGTCCATGAGACATAGGATCAGGAACAAAATGTAAATTTAGACATCTCAATAACCTTAGGTAAGTACGGGATATTATGTCCCGTTCTGTGACTACACCGCAGCCTGTAAATGTCTGATGTTCAGGACAGAGGTTAGATTAAAGAAATGTACCGGACGAAGAAGCAATCGTGAAATTTTGGTCTAAGATTTTTTTTTTTTTTTTTTTTTTTTTTACATGAGCTCCACACAGGAGGCCCTGAGGAAAATAATTTCCCTCAGGGCCTATGTCATCTTTGAGGATGCTGTGTGGAGGGTTTTTTTAAGGAAAGGAAGGAGAGGAGAGTTCTGGGAAGGAAAAGGATTTAAGGGGTGGGTAGGAATCTGGGGTTCAGTATGTCCTGGTCATCCGCCTTCAAGACCGAGACAAACCTCACCCCATGAACCCGGGCACCCCTGCTAAATCACCAAACGTAGCGAACCACTTGGGGTGACCTATGGCAGAGGTGTTGGTTATCCAATAAAGGTTCCCGGGGCGGCGGTACCCATTCCCGCCTCCCAAATTAAAAATTTATAAAATAATTATTTTATATATAAGGATCCCAAATGCTCCCGTACGAAGCCATTAAGATTTCGGTATCCTCGATTGGGGTACGTTATGATGCTGAAGATAGTGAAAGAAGGAAAGAAGATGGGGAAGAGGAAGGTGGAGAAGTACCTGGCTATTCATATCTGGTCACGGCTAGTGGCGTAGCTAGCATGGTGGCACCCGGGGCGATTACGTGGTGTCACCCCCCCCCCCCCCATTAAAGTAGACTTTCGGAGAAATTAAAAACGCAAATTTCGACTTCTTAAAAAATAACATTTCTCCAATATAGGCTATTTTCGCCTGTAAAAAGACCATTAGACACAAATTTCTCCCGTTTAAAAAAAACAAATAACAGACCGTGTTCATGTGTAAAATATTTTCACAATATCCTTCGCAATTTTTTTCCACTGTCGGGTGTCACCGCCGTCCCCACCGCCCCCCCCCCCCTAGCTACGCCACTGGTCACGGCTAAAGCCATTTCAATCTGCGTTTCAATTCTGAATATGTAGTGGTTTTACACCAAGACGATTCTGAGAGTATCTTCCACTCTGGAACGTGCCACAAATATGCTACAAATTATTTTTAATGAATAAAATTTTGAAATAACACAAATTCATCAAATGATATTTAATTGCCCGCGCCGGGATTTGAACACGCATCCTCCAGATTGCTTGTCCGGAGCCTTGCCCCTCGAACACGGAGACCGTCAATGCGGTAGGCGTAAAATAAAACAATGTAGATCACATCGTACCTGGGGAATAACAATGGTGCAACTCGAAAAACTATTTTTTCAGGAAAGGAGTTTGAATATTTCGTTTGAGTGTATAAAATCAGTTTATTAACCACTAATAAAACATGTTTTACAGACGTTGGAAAGCCATTTTGTAATTTCGTTACTAGTAAGTGGATAGTTCAGCTCAAATGATCAGTGTGCCACTATTTTTGCTTGAATTTGATTATTCCTTCATTGATTTTTTTAGATATGTTCATAGACAGGTACGAATATATGATTTAATCTCCTCTAAAAAATCAATAACGAAAAGTAAACCTTCTTTTTGATGCTTTTATCGATGAAGTAAATGATCTAGTTTGTCCATTCGAATATTTTAATCAAGTGCTTATTGTGTATATTGTAATTTTTTAATTGGTCTTACTGTGTAACATTTTCTCTGTAAATCTTCCACTACGTCCACGTTTTCAAAAGAATTACACGTATCCGCACGTTTCATGTATGTTGTACACGTACCATTTCTTAGCTGGTACAAATTGTAGGTGGAAATAAAAGAGGCCCAGTCATATTTTGTACACTTGTCAGTAGTAGTTGCGAAGGCTTTGCCGACCGTCGCTTTCTTCAGGGACGTGTTAAGACGTTTAACCATGTTTACGAACACAACTGATTAAATAATCCAATAGAAGGACATCTTTCGATATGTTTACTTAAAATAATGCGAGCGAAGCTAGCAGTTCACATTGGCGTGCTGGTACATAACCTATTTATTGCAGCGAGGCAAGGAACTGGCAGAGAAAGGGTGAAAGTAAATTGATTGCTGAACAAATGAGATCCTTAAGAATATGTGATAAAACCATAGACATCCGAATTCAATAGACCAGAAGATACAGATGAGGGGTAAAACCAAACTATGGGGGGCGAAGAGAGGAAAGATGACATGGCATGAGTTTGTTAAAAAAAATTACAAACAACAGGTTCTGAAATTTAGAAAATGTTAAATCACTATCATAATACGACGATATGAAACCATTTTTGTGCCTAAATTTTAAGGTTTATTTCTTGAAGAAGGCATAGGGTGATGCATTTTACTTAATGTCTGAAGTTTGACAATTCAGATTTTGAAAATGACATATAAAATGATTTAATTAATTATCGCCTGTCAGAATTCTTCACACAATCAGATGTTATATTAAAATATGGCACTTTCATTCAAAGCTACGAGTAACTTGAGCCCATTAAATCAGAGGGTGACCGGCCAACTCAGAATGAAACCAACTCAGAAAAATCTCAGGTTATTATGAGTGATGATAAAAAAATACCAAAAAATGGTTAACAGGTTATGTTAGGTTAGGCTTAACGGCTATTTTCTTTTTTTTTTTCATAGCTTTTAATGACTTTTCAAAGAATTGTTGAGTTGACTTGATTCTGAGTTGGTATTGAACCGAATCAGAGTTAGGATACGATCAGGTACAAAGCGGGTTTCGGTTTTCAGATTAACGGCGTTCAGTGCCCTGTTCCACCAGCGGCAGTTGACGCCGAGATGTGGACAAATAGAACGCGGATAAAACTTGCGCTACCTGCGCGGTAGCCTGACAGCAGCTGTCAGTTTTTACGAAATGTCGAGTTCGTAGACGACGATTATTTACGCTTGGAGAATCCTTTCTTAAAATTAAGGAATAAAACAATGGTATTTGATAATTGGAATCTTTAAATATGAAAAAAAACCTCAGGAGAACATTATAATATGTTAAGTACGTGCCTGAAAGAAATTCACTTGTGACATTTGAGGTTATTTCAAAATTTTATGTTTTTGATTTCATTCCATCACTTGTCAACAACATTTCTGGTGGTATGGAATGTATTTCTTTTATCCCAGATTGGCGATTGATTGAAAATAGCGGCAATTAACAGGTCGCTCATTTTGATATCAGATTCTGACCGGCGTCACCGGCGAGCAGGAATTAAGAATTCATTCCGGTAAAGCTTATCGGCGCCGCCTCGCGCGGACATAAATCTGAACCTGCCTTCACTATGTTCGGCCTGATACGTTGACATACAAACATTCTTGTCAGAACGCCTGCGCCAATCGGCCGCCCATGCGCCGACTAATCAGAAAACCGAAACCCGCTTTGTACCTGATCGTACCCTTACGCAAGACGCACAGATAACCGAAATTACTATTTTTGATGATATTGTATAACAATAAATAAAATTTAATAAACTTCTCGACAATTAAACTTTTCCCAGTAAGAAAAGTATAACAAAAACAAATGCTATAAATTTCACCAAGACAAATCGTAACCTTATTTGGACAAGGTTCTAACTTACTTTTTCTAAAATTAACTGGTTAGGCGAAAAAAAATGGCTGCGACAATTTCTCCATTCGTTCGCAAAGCGAGATGAGCGCATATGCTAAATAAATAAAGTTCACTAAATAACTGCCCAATGAAGGAAGGTTAAAAGGATGCCAAAAACTCACCAAACTGCACTTTCATATAGTCCGCTTCGGGTCTTTATAGTCTATTTAGGCCACTGGTTTTAGTCTCTAAAAGTTCACAATACTATGCAAAACACGGCTGTTTCTACAGCCGCGGCGGGAAAACTTAATTACTAAGCTTAACAATTGAATTTAGTTGCGGGTCCAATTCCAATAAAAGGACACGGTATTCACTCAACACGCGTGCGGCGGGCGATATTACACATGTATCGGCGGGCGGTGTTACGAGCAAAATATACATGTAGCGACTGCCGGCGGAACAAAAATATACAATAAATTTTGGGTATATCACAGGCGGTTCACAGTTTTTGTGTGACAACACTTTTACTGTCACGCAAGTAAAGCGAACAAAGCACACTTCGTTTTTGGCAATTTATAGGTAGGAAATGGAAAGGGAACAAAGCAGTTACTCAGTTTCTTATCATAGACAAATGATTTAAATTCAAACTGGCGCAACCATTAACTTTAAATGCAAAACCATTTTATTTGCTCATTTCTATGATCAAAATGATTTTCAGAGCCATCTGTGTTGTATTATTTTTATTTTTTATTAGAGAAATTATGTATTTTTCTTGTTTACATTATGCCTGCAAAGCTACTTCAAGTAGCTTGTCGGCAGGAAAATAGTGTAGACAAAATAAAATGTCTTAAAATAGAAGAAAAAATATAGCATTTAAAAAAAATACATAAGTATAAATAAAAACATAAGTATAAATATAAATAAAAACATAAATAAGTATGAAAAATAATTAAACGTCTAAAAAAAATTATTACCATAGAGACTTGTAGCAATCGGACATGCTACGTAAACTTGTAAAAGAAAACACTAGAATTAACCTTTCATAGTTTTTACTAAGAATTAAAATTCACAATGTTATTGGAATACGGAGCGTGACAGTAGTAAAATAACGGTACCATTTGTTTTTGGCTTGCTGTTCTAAAGACTAATGTACAGGGAATTTGAATGCTCCGGTACTTTCCATAAGGTGCGACGATATGGCAAATATTTCAGCGCAGGTAGGTAAGTACTTCACCGTGTTCAGCGTTGTTGTTGCTCAACGTTTTGTTGAGCGTTGACTCGCCACAGACTTGTATGATGAAATTCTGCCATCAGGTTTTTAAAGGGTCCATTTACAGGTTCTAACATTACTTTAAACCTTTTGCAATTCTCATTTTGTTTGTATCTGACAGTTGATCGTTTTACAAGGCGCAGTGTAGATCGTTACTGAAGTTGAATTAGGTTCTAACTTCGTCTTACTATGTTCTGAGATGTAAAAGTTTGGAATGACGAATTATCGTAATCTATTTAACAATTTCTGTTTCAGAGGTTTAATCTTGTGTAAAGTGTTTTAGTGTAACATATTTTTACCACCCGGACGGATAAGCTTGTTTACATGACAATATAACATTTCTGAACATACGTATGACGTGTGAGGTGTACCTGAATTATTAAAGGAAAATATTTAGATATAACGTGGCTCAACCCTTGAATGGCATTAAGGAAGTTTAATTAGAACGTAATGCAATAAATATTGTTCTAAAATGGTAAGCACAAATCTAATTAAGTGATTTCCCTTAACATCTGTAAAACTAAAATACTTTACGCAAGGTAATGTTATGTCCTTTTACGGAAGATGGCAATGGCTGAATTGGTAAAAGCGCACGTCCCGGTTAGACGAGAGGTTCTGGGTTCGGGTCCCAGTTGCGACCATTATCTTTTTCTATTTTTCGGTGTCTTGTTCTATTTCATATTTTTGTTTATATTATATGTGTTATCTTCTTTAGTAATACTTCACATAATATTCAATCTCAAAATCAGAAATAGTCTTTTGCAAACTTTAGCACATCATGTAATCAATAATAAAAACATTTTCGTTATTTGTTTTTGGGGTGTTATGCCGTGTTGCGCTACCTCCTTCTTTAGCCAACGTTTCGGACAGCGTTGCAGTGTCCATCATCAGGGCAGATCCGATAGATGAGTTCATCAATAGATATTTACAACTCGTCGCTTTAGTTCGTTTTACTCCAACAGACCAAAACGTAAATCGTGAGAAACAGCGCTTTAAAGTTTTTTTTACGAAAAAGGCATATAAAATGAAATTAGCTAAATCGTAAGTCTACTATAATGTTTTAAAGTATTACAAATTGTTATTTTTTAAGTAAAATATGTTCTAAATGTATAAAATTACGCAGAAAACACGTTTTTAATTTGGATGTTGGCCAAAGTGACGAATTCTTGTTTGCGAAAGTTGGATATTGGACAAAGGACACTGGATGTTAGACAAGAGCGCGTACTCTTGCGTGAAGTTACTTTATCTAACGTGCTTGGTATTACAGGGAGATCGGAAAGCATTTCAATTCATTGAACTTTGATAGGTACTTATGGATTTAGCTTATGTGTCCGATGTTTTCACGGTGAGACCTAAATATTCGGGTGTGATTTTTAAATAGTTTCTTATAACATTCGACAATTTTTTAGAAATAATTTGTTTCTTGGTTGAGAAACAAGTTTCAAGAGTAAGATTTTGTAAAATAATAACATCGTAAAATCATCAATGAAAACGTACGGTTTCAGACAATTATACTTATTAAATAATGTTTTAGGCGTGTTTTATTTTTGGCTGCTAGTCATCAGATAGGTCCTACGTTTATTAGTTATTATTTGAGAGGCAGGTATGGGTACCGCCGCTCCGGGAACCGGAACGGGAACGGGAACTGGTCACCCCAGGTGGTTCGCTACGTTTGGTGACTTAGCAGGGGTGGCCGGGTTCGTGGTGTGAGTTTTGTCTGGATCCTGGCGACGGATGCGTCTGCCTACCAACTGCGTGGCAGGCCGGATCGGGAAAGACTGGTTGAGGAAGATCTGTAGACCTCTCCAGCAGGACTCTCGGAACATCGCTTTACCCGCAGTGGGGAGGGATTGATTCATACGTGCATCATCCTTGACACACTGACTTCCAGATTCCTACCCACCCCTCATACCTTTTTCTTCCCACAACTTCCTCTACTTCCTTCCCAAAAATGACATAGGCCCTGAAGGGAATTATTTTCCTCAGGGCCTCCTGTGTGGAGCTGTGAAAAGGTCTCCCCAAGTGGTTCGCTACGTTTGGTGACTTAGCAGGAGTGTCTGGGTTCATGGGGTGAGGTTTGTCCAGGTCTTGACGGCGGATGAGTCTGCCCACCATCTGCGTGGCGGGCCGGATCGAGAGAGACTGCGTGAAGGAGTCCTTTGGACCTTTCCAGCCTGACTCTCTCGACCCTATTGCCTTGCACCGCAGTTGGAAAGACAGTTTCTTACGTCCGTCACTCCTGTACACACTAACCCCCAGATTCCTACCCACCCCTCATTCCTATTTCCATCCAAGAACTTCCTATTCTTTCTTTCTTCAAAAAGACCCTCCACACAGCATCCCCTCGTAGACCCTGAGAACATATATTGTAACATATAAGCGTTTTTGCACTAAAACAATGCTATTCAAATTATCCATATAATATATACTCGTATTATTTTTACCATATTTATTACGGCATGTAAATCGGAGATTTAGTATGATCAGACCCGAAAGGTTGGATTGATTTACGTGACTTTATTTTTATGTTAATACTGCACAAGAGTCCCAACCGCTCCCAACCGCCTGGACCAAGTCAGGCTATACATAGCATACCCAATTTTGTAAGGCTGGATGTAGCGGGAAGAGGATGCAGTTATGAAGGTTGGCAAGTACCTGGCTATTCAGATCGAGTCAACAACCAGGGCTAAAGCCATTTCAAGCAATGCTTCAATTCGAAATGGCGGTCTTACATCAGGGTGATACTGAGAGTATCTTCCACTCTGGAACGTGTCGCAAATACAGCATGTAAATATATATTTATATGTATATATTTTTTTATTGATTTGTGTTATTTCACTATTTAAACACAAAAAAAACAAATATACACGTACGCTTTTTTAATGGTTAAAGTTGTGAAATATGTATATATATATATTTAGATTAGCTCCACATGGGTGGCCCTGAGGAAAATAATTTCACTTGGAGGAGTCTTTATAAGGAAGGTAAGGATAGGAAATTTGGGAAGAAAAAGGGTATGAGGGGTGGGTAGGAATCTGGGGGTCAGTGTGTCCGGGAGTGACGGACGTATGAATCCATCTCTCCAATTGCGGAGCAAGGCGAGAGTCGGGAGAGTCCGGCTGGAAAGGTCAAAAAGCCTCCCTTAACCAGTCTCTCTCTCGCCACGCAGCAGGTGGGCAGTCGTATCCGCCGCCAAGACCTGGACGAACTTCACCCCATGAATCCGGGCACCCTTGCAAAGTCACCAAACGTAGCGAACCACTCGGGGTGACCTATGGCAGAGATGGTGGTTATCCAATAAATGGTTCCCGGGACGGCGGTACCCATACCCGCCCCCCAAAATAAACAAATCTACCAAAATAAAAATTACTTGTGCACGATGGGATTGAAATTTGCGAGTCTTACCCCTCGACCACAGGAGGCCGTCGTGTGATAACAGAAGTGTAGTATCCAACATTTTAAAATAAAAAGTTAACTCGAAGGATTTTGAAACACAATAGATAGCTACAAGTTCTTTATAAATGTGTAAAACAATAGAAGACGAGTTCTTTTTAAAAATGATCCTACGTTCGAACACATGGGATGTGATTTACGTCTATTACACAATACAGACTTGTAATAAAAGAGGTCATAAAACAATCCTAACCACTAACCACATTTTTAGCTTCATAACAAATGTATTCCAATATTTGAGGGTCCACTTAGTTGGGCCAAATTATTAGAAGGGTTACAAAAGGGGCTGAAAAAAAAGAACTAGAAATTGATCTAGGTAAAAAAAGTCAAATGAATGGGATACCTAACCATTAAAAATGTGCGAATAGTAATAACGTTTTTATTGACAATCCAAAGCTCGAACAAAATAAAACTCGAATAGGTAAGAAAAACACATAAGAAATATGAGGCACTCAATGTATAAAATAATAGAAATGCTTTCATTGTCATTCGGTGTACAGTTCTTCCATGAAGATTTCAATAATAAGATATTTATAGGTACACAAATACAACTGTTCTTTGGCACTAAATATACCAAAAATGTTTTCATTGTTTTTTTTTTTTTTTAACAGTGAATACCGCACAAGAATCTCAACTGCTCCCGTCTGGAGCCAGTGAGACTATGGCATCCCCAATTGGGGTATGTTGTGAGGCTGAAGGTAGTGGGGAGGGGAAGGAGGTGGGGAAGAGGAAGGTTGGGAAGTACCTGGCTATTCAGATCTGGTCACTAAACACGGCTAAAGCCATTTTCAAGCAACGTTTCAATTCTGAATGGTGGTCTTACACCAGGGCGATACTAATAGTATCTTCCACTCTGGAACATGCCGCAAATATACTATATATTATTTTAAATGAATTAATTGTGAAATAACACAAATTAATCAAATAAAATTTATTTGCGCATGCCGGGTTCGAACCCGCGACCTCCGGAATGTGAGTCAAGAGTCTTAGCCACTGGACTACTTGTTACACTAAGATTTAGTTGATTAAAATAATAAGATACTTTAGGCAATAAATGTACCGAAAACAAAACTTCTTTATTTCCTTATTCTAATAATTAACATGTTTTAAATATCTCAGGTAGAATTCTGACACAAATATTTGGTAGATAAACACATAAATATTAGGTACTAAAAGTAAAAAAACTCCTGCATTGTCTTTATTTTAATAATTGTGTTTTGTATTACAAGTAGGTATTCTTACACAAACATTTAAATAATTAGGTAAAGGTAGATAAACATCAAGCTATTACTCACTAAATGTGCCAAAAACAAAAACTCCTTCGTTGCACTTATTCGAAAAATTGCCTTATTTTAAATATCATAAGTAGAATTTTTACACGAAGATTTGGCTGATAAATATACAGATATTTTAGGAACTAAATGTACCGAAAATGAAAACTCCTTGATTTCCTTATTTTAATAATTGGCTTGTTTTAAAATATCATAAGTCGAATAATTACACGCAAATTAGGTTGATAAATATCATAAGTAGAATTTTTACACGAAGATTTGGCTGATAAATATACAGATATTTTAGGAACTAAATGTACTGAAAATTAAAACTTCTTCATTTCCTTATTATAATTGTTGCCTTGTTTTAAGTATCTGAAGTAGAATAATGCTTTCACTAAGATTTGGTGGATGGACACATATATTAGGTAGGTACTATAATACATCAGTCCTTATTCTAATAATTGTGTTTTTTAAATTTCACAAGTAGGTATTTTTGAACAAAGATTTAAATAATTACGTAAAGGTTGATAAACATACCGATACTACGCATTAAATGTGCTTAAAACAAAAGCTCATTCAATGTTCTTATTCTTATAATTGTTTTAAATATCATAAATAGGTATTTTTACCCGAAGATTAAATTAAATAATTACGTATAGGTAGATAAACATACCGATACCTCTTTATACACATACACCTTAAGGATCAAATCCCGAGTGTATTCCGTATAATGTCGTCCTTATACTCTTCGTTAATTGATTTTTCTTCAATTTCAGTCAATTTGTTTTAATATTTTAATTGGTTAAATTAAATTAAAACAGCGACGAAAGTTATTTCAATTTTTAATACGATATTTCACCACAATATAGATATTGGCATTTATTACAATATTTTCTCAAAAAATACAAAACTTTATTATAACCACCCTGTAACGGACGACAAGTTGAAACAATTTGCTGAGAAAATATTGTAATGTTAATTATCTGTTATGTTTTCCTTAAAAAATTTTATCCTTTTCCACAGTTTACATCTTTATGCATTTTGTCTGAAGAAATCTCCTAGAAAACCACTAAAATAACTTGGTAACTAGCATAATTATAAGTGAAGATATTTACTTTCGTGGCGCTAAACGGACGAATGTTTGGAATGAAAGCAATCACGTGGTCCTCCGCTGCGCTGCTATTGGCTGTGTGGTCTGTTAGAGCAATACGCCCGGAACCGAGAGTTTGAATTTCGCACGTTGGCTAAGATAAAGCTTGGATGTTGGAGAAATTCCTATGAAATTTGACTGAACGGCCGGTTTAAAAACGGGAGTCCTTTTGGCCAACGTGTGGATGTTGGATAAATACGCTCGAAATGTTGTTTCATTTTGGAGGACGTAAGACAAAGTGCGTTTTGAAAACCCCCTAAATATTTTTTTTTTAATTTTTTTTTAATTTTTTTTTCACTTGCATTGTATACATAATAACTTTCTGAGAACTACTGCATACTTAACTCAATTTCGCTAAAAATGGTCTGTTGGAGTAAAACGAACTAGAGCGACGAACTTTATACACATTTTTTATTTATCATTGATTCTGTTGACAAAAAGGTCACCGTTCATTTATACATTTAGAATTTCTCTTGGAAAGTTGCTGGTTTTCAGCAGTACCTCTCATATCTCAGAACACGGTAAAGTAAAGTTAGAGCCCTATCCAACCAAAGTACCCAAATAAAGAAAATAAAAACTTTAAAAAAGCATAACAAGACATAAAAATATCTCAAAAGAAAGGCAGTAAATTGAGCAATAAAATTGCTGAAAATTTAGGCTTACCCACTTCGTTCCAATACAATTATGCTCGCGTGAAATAGTCACAATGTTTTATACTTACAAAACAATTTTCCACACATTCGTACATTATTGAATGATTCGCGTAGATTCAACTTGTAACCTCGTTAAATATTTTGTTCCGCAATTGCCTTCAATTTGCCGTGTATTTTTTCCTACTCGAGTAATTTCCACACACGTTCTTTTGGGCCTTTGTGTTTTTTCTCGTACACAATGCCTCTTCTATCTTCCCATCCTCGCGTGGAAAATGCGATTAACCCGTCGCTCTTTCATGTTCTCTACTTTCTCGTCTTATAAAAAAGTCATACCCACTCCGGTTGCTCCAAGTCATCATTATTTCAGGAAGACTTTGTTCGCTTCTCTCCTATTCGTCTATTTTTATCTGTTGGGTTGTTTTGTGCTCCTTGTTTGGATTATTTTTTGAAGATTTACAACATCATTTGAGCCTAATTCAGGTGGGTTTTTGATTGTGTTACATTTGGAGCATTCCGAGAGATAAAATTTGTATTAAAGATACTAAGGGGATGGTCTGTACGTGATGGAATTTACAAAACATGTCTGACGTAATATTTTTATAGCGAGTTTTTTTTTAATAATAGCTTTCATCTACGCATTTGAAGTCACATTGTGGAATTCAGATTTGTTTATAGTACCTTTATCGATCGATTGCAAATGAGGATATCTGAAAATAATTCAATTAAAATTAAGATTAATAATCGGACGCCTTGGTGATTAGTAGCGTTGAACGTACAATGAAATACCATGACAACTTACTACTATTAACAACTAGCTGGTTCCCGGCATGCGTTGCCATGCCATTTAATAAAGAAATTCTTTCCCTTTCTTCCCGTTCCCCTTCCGCCTCCCCTTCCTTTCCCGCCTCCCGTTCCCACTCCGTTTCCTCCACCTTCCCTCTCTCAACTCCACTCCCCCCACTTCCCCCGTCCTGCGTACCCCCCTCCCGAGTTCCCCTCCTCCCACCCAGGTTCCCCTCCTCCCTCCCGTATTCGCCTCCCCCTTCCCGTGAATCCCCCTCCCGAGTTCCTCTCCCCCCTCCCAGTTCCCCCCCCTCCCGCATTCCATACATTCATTCCCGGTTCATTCAGTTTTCAAACAGCTGGCGTGCCACCTGTTGCAATTTTTTTATACAAATTTCATAATGCCAGAGATCGTATGTGTTATTCTGATGTATGAGCTATATTATTCATTAAAATCCATTCAGTAGTTTTTTGCGTGAAAAGTAACAAACATACATCCATGCAAACTTTCGCCTTTATAATATTAGTAAGATATTATTTTTAACGTATTAGTTGCTAAATAAGCCGAAAACTGGGATTTGAACACGCGACTTTTGGATTGCTAGACCCAGTCGATCACTGATGATTAAAAAAAATTACATTAACGTCGCCCCGAGGAAAATAGTTTCCCTTAACACTTATGTAATCTTTGGGGATGCTGTGTGGAGGAACTTTTTGGGGAAAGAAAGGAGTGAACCTGAAGAGGCTCATGTTGTAGGAGTGAGGAAACATAGATGCCAGAAAATCGTTCCACAGTGAACTGTTGAACTAAAAAACGAGTCGCAGTAACGACGCGTTCTCATGTGACAAATGTCAACGGTTTTTGCAGCAACAATCACCAAGTTGATATCAAATACGAGTACGTCAACTTCACCTAAGTACTGATTTCTCATAGTGTGAAATCGTTCTATCGGAGAGCTGGCAATGTAGTTCCACTTTTGAATACTGCAGTAGAATAGTGTTTGTCGTGTTGTTACTGTGCGTATTCGTAATTTTACGAGTTGCAAGAGTTCGCAACATTCAAACTTAGAGTTAAGTATTTTTAATGAAAAGGTTAAATCGTTTATTTTATGCCTGTCTTCTAATAAACGAATTTTTAGAATATTAATAAGAAATTATATTGTAAGTCTTTAATATTTCATATACGTGTTGGATACTAATTAAGTTTCAACTTTTAATTAACCCATACATTAATCAGTTTAAACATTAACAATTTTCTACCCTTTCTCCCCTTTAGGAAGCCATTGAATCATTAACACTGTATTGTAAATTTGGCAAAGTCCGGATTTATTTGTTTCGAGCAATTATTGTCCAAGCGCGAGGGCATGTCAACTTCCGACAGGGTCGTTTATCAGCTGTCTAATCGAAAGGAAGTGGGGGTGGGATCGGCACGGGATGGGGGGAAATCCGTTAAAACTTACCCGGAATGTCACCACTTCCTTTCTTTAATACTTTAAACATAATCTCCTCCTATTCCTTTATACTATAAGCAGAAATTGTCAATTTGTGGTCCGCTAAAGTTAATATTTTTTTTAATTTTTCATTAAATTATTGAAATACAATTAACCCTAAATCATGTAAATGATAGATGGGATCCTTCAGTTGAAATCAAATTCCGCATTGAGCAAGCTCATGCAACCTTTATATACATGAAAAAAATGTTCTGCAGTCATGATTTCAACCTTGGATTACGAATGCGAATGGTTTGATGCTACGTTTTTTCGATATTATTTTACGGAATGAAAGCATGGACGCTTACTGAAGAACTAATTAGGCTACTTGAGGCCTTCCAGATGTGGATCTACAGAAGAATACTTAAAATAAGCTGGATGGACAGGGTTACAAATGAAGATGTTATGGTTCGGATGAATAAAGTAAAAAGGAAGTAATTAAAACTATAAAAATCCGAAAACTTCAATATCTTGGACATGTGATGACACATCCAGAGAAGTATGAGATCCTGTATCTCATAATGCAGGGAAAGATTGCCGGAAGACGGGGCCCCCTTTTTTTTAACATGAGGAAAATAATTTCCCTCAGGGCCTATGTCATCTTTGGGGATGCTGTGTGGAGAGTTTTTTAAGGAAAGGAAGGAGAGGAGAGTTCTGGGAAGGAAAAGGGTTTAAGGGGGTGGGTAGGAATCTGGGGTTCAGTATGTCCTGGTCATCTGCCTCCAAGACCTAGACAAACCTCACCCCATGAACCCGGGCACCCCTGCTAAGTCACCAACCGTAGCGAACCACTTGGGGTGACCTATGGCAGAGGTGTTGGTTATCCAATAAAGGTTCCCGGGGCGGCGGTACCCATTCCCGCCTCCCAAATTGAAAATGGCCCAAATCGGCCCTGGAAGAAGGAGAACCTCATGGCTGAAAAACCTGAGACAGTGGTTTGGCCAGTCTACCGTGGAGCTGTTCCGGGCCGCAGTAAACAAAGTCCGCATAGCCAACATATGTAGTAGCCAACTTCCGTTGAACGTACAGGGCACAAGAAGAAAAGAATTAACCCTAGAAGGGTACTAGTGAGTAAAATTGACTCAGTTCATTAAATAAGAAGTTTTCATTATTTTTTTTTTATGTGAATACTTCACAAGAGTTTCAACTGCTCCAATCTAGAACCGGTGAGATAAGGGCATCCCCAATCCGGGTATGTTGTGAAGCTGAAGATAAGTGCAGAGGGAAATGAGATGGGGTAAAGGAAGGTGGGGATGTACATGGATATTCAGATCTAGTCACCAAATACGACTAAAGCCATTTAAATCACAGTTTCAATTTTGAATGGTGGTCTTACAACAGGGCGATACTAAGAGTATCTTCCACTCTTGAACGTGCCGCAAAGATGCCTTAAATTATTTAGTTGTGAAAACACGGATCAATCAAATAAAATTTATCTGCGCACGCCGGGATTTGAACGCGTGACCCCCGGATCGCTAGTCAAGGGCCTTGCTCTTGACCACGGAGGGCCGTGTAAGCGCCCTCCTGCTATGATTCCTTCACTCGGTTGTTCCCCAATGTGTGGCGGATTAAAATCTTAAAACGCTTTTAGTATTTCTTACTCACTAAAACCCATGAAATTATACGAATATTAACACCAAAAAAATACACCACAAAAATTACATGTCAATCTATTTGTGGGGAGCATAATAATTGTTCTTGTAATGGCTGCTGAATTCTTAGCACCTTATTATGTAAGTAATATAATTATTTTCGTTATTTATTTAACAATAAACGATTTTTTAATTTGTTTAACAAAATTGCCAAGAATAATATTTTTTGTCTTATTCGGTCCCAACCAATAAATACTAATCAATAAAGACGTAGGTAAAGACGTAATAAAGATATATGTTCGTCCGTTAGTAAAATAATGTCTTTCAAAAAAACTGCTATGTGAGTCAAATTTACTCATAACACCCTTCACGTATCTAAGAGGGGATAATATCCATCTAGGGTTAATATTCATACAAGTACAATATGAATAAAAAAACATGAATAAATATACAATTAATGTATGTCTATCACCCGCTGTGCGATTTTTATTACCATAGTGTGCGTTTAATTAAATATAGCTTTTTTTGTTTGTTTTTAACTGGTTAATATAATAGTTATATAATGCGAAAGAAAAGTAAATTTGTATGTCTTTTTTCGACAAAAATATACATTCTCGAAATGTCCATAGAAATACGATTAACGTTATTCGACATTCTAGTATCTTCTGTCTTTTTCGTTTTCATACAGGACGTGTAAGAAGGAAGATTTTAATGAACGGCTTTTAGGACGATCATCTATGATCTATGACGTACACACGATCTCTCCCCGGGACTGGTAAATATTATAAAATGATATATATTTCTTTCTTTTAAAGTCCCATCAATTGCAATAGTGAAGGACAAATGATGTTTTCAATGGGAATTCCTAAGCTTTAAATATTTTTACTTAAATATTTTTGTTGGATTCGTTCGGTTGATTTTTCATGAATGTTTTAAAATGGATTCCAAATTGTTGAGTTAAATTCTAACAATGCAGCTTCTTACAAGGGTTGTATATTATAATGTGTTTATTTTGTTAATTATTTATAGATAAGCACTTTAGGTCTAGCATATAATTGAATTTCAATTATGAAAGTACCCACACATTAAAAAAAAAAAATTATTCTTGTTAGCGCAATCCTGATGTGTTACAAAATTCATTTTAGGATTAGAGAAACTTGTAGTACATAAGTTGTAGGTAATAGCTACAATTTTACATGGGTATTTTGATATAAAAAATATTATTTTCACATAAAATATTGTACAATAAGTAGAACAAAAAAATAAGGAAAAACATATAAAGAAACAAACAAGGACACAAACGGATGATTACAAATACCGGGAAAAGAAAATCGGAGAGAAAAAAAGAGACAAAATATCTATTAAAACATGACCCAAAAAAGAATGGGACAAAAATAATACAGGCATCCTGTAAAGACATTAAATGATTGTTATCTGTATTATTTTTGTCCCATTTTTCTATTTTTGAACAATAATGTATTGTCCTTATAGGATGTCTATATTGTTTTGCTCCCATTTCTTTTGATAGGTTAGGTTAGGTTAGGTAAGATTAAGTTGGTTTAGGTTAGGTTAGGTTAGGTTAAGTTTCAGTAGATATTTTGTTGGGGGATATTTTGTCTGCAGGATATTTGGATGTCAGTATTATTTTGTTCCCATTTCTTTTGATAGGTGAGATTAGATAACGTTAAATTTGGTTAGGTGAGGTTAGGTAAGGTTAGGTTGGGTTAGGTTAGGTTAGGTTGGGTTAGGTTAGGTTAAGTTTTAGTAGATATTTTGTTGGGGGATGTTTTGTCCGTAGGATATTTGGATGTCTGTATTATTTTGGTCCCATTTTTTTGATAGGTTAGGTTAGGTTAGGTAAGGTTAAATTTGGTTAGGTGAGGTTACGTAAGGTTAGGTTGGGTTAGGGTAGGTTAGGTTAAGTTTTAGTAGATATTTTGTTGGGGATATTTTGTCCGTAGCATATTTGGATGTCTGTATTATTTTGGTCCCATTTCTTTTGATATGTTAGGTTAGGTTAGGTAAGGTTAGGTTAGGTTAAGTTAGGTTAGGTTAGGTTAGGTTAGGTTAGGTTAGGTTAGGTTAGGTTTTACTAGATATTTTGTTGGGGGAGTTTTGTCCGTAGGACATTTTGTCGGGGATATTTTTTCGCGGGGTGAAAACGCACATTATCACTGAATAGATCTTCCTGACATGAGAATCCAATTTACATTTCTATGATACAAAAATAGGTTAGATATACCGGGAAGGTACAGAGTATGGTTAGGCTAGATCGTGGAGTTTCAAAGTTTGGGAAGTTGTGGGCTTCTTACCGAAATTCAAAATTAATCTTTGTTTACCCCTTTGCCAGCTGTTGTGAACTTAATTCTTGCTTTGTTCTAAATTTTCACTTTGCTAGTTCACTAATCAATCAAATTAAAAGTTCCGGATTAACTGAAAGCTGGCGTCAAAGTGTGGCAAGGGAAATAGAATTATACATGCTAATTATTGAAGCCTTCAAACTTAAACTTCACAGGGCAATTTTATTTTAAAAAATCTATTAAACTTTGCTAGTGGAGGTTACAACAAAAATAAATGTATTTTTTTAAATAAAACAAATACCTGGTTTTGAACACAAACATTTATTATTTTGTTTATCGACCGGTTTCGCTTTAACCAAGCTTCGACAGTACCTATATAGATAACTAGCAGACCCGGCCACACGTTGCTGTGGCTAACGAAACACAACGCTGTTACCCAACCTTTATAAAATCCATACCACCCGCTTTCCTGCTGCCCGCTGCCCGCTGCCTGAATTGAATATTTGAATTTCTCGGCTTTTCTCTACTATAATAAGCATGTTTTATACATATAAACCTTCCTCTTGAATCACTCTATCTATTTTTGCGCTACCTCTTCCTTTAGCCAACGTTTCGGACAGCGTTACAGTGTCCATCATCAGGCGAAAAAATAAAGATATTGTTTAGGATTTAGGGTTCAAATAGAGCGCATTTATATAAAGAAACTATGTGCTGAGTTTGATAAAGATTGATAAAAAACTGTACACAAATTATATTCAAAAAAAGAAGTTTCGAAAAAAAATGCGTTCGAAAATAAGAGTGGCAGTTAAATAGTGATAGTTCGACCGAGGGACACTAACTCGAACGCATATAACTTTAAATGGCTTGGAATTTTGGTTTGAAATTTTCAGAAAATATTTTTGAATGGTTCTACCATCGATTTATGAAAAAAAAAATTTTTTTTTGAAGCCACTACGCTTATTTCCCCCTTACAGGAACCTTTAGACGCCCAGTGATCCCATACGCCACCGCGGATTGCGTCGTGCGATTATGGTGCGAATATTTCACAAAAAATGCTCGGGCAGTGGGCTACTATTTGGTTACTAATCGTATTTTGGAATGCTTTTTGGAAAGACTAAATAAAGTGAGTGATCAGTTTCAGAGCTCATCCGTTGATTTACTGACGGTATTTGATTTTTGTGGATCTCTACTCGAGTTTATTACACCAGAGCAACAAAACTTTGATTATTTCGAAGAAGATGCAATTGAAATTAGCGCACTTTGGCAATGCGAAAGTGACATTCAGAGTAAGATGATCCCAAAAGAAAAAACTTTACAGACGAGACATCAAACGAGGGTATTGAAACAACTACCGAACTGAGTTCTAAATTAGAGAGAAGGCATATGCGAAGGCATAAGGCTTAAATATGAAAGCATAATACTTCAAAGAAAAAAAACATTTTTTTTAAATGGGTGAACTTTCAGCACAGAGAGTCTCAGATAAAGTCAGCCTCTTGTGCAATGATTTAGAAGACGATTTAGTTCAGGAATGGGTACACTTTCAAGGTCACGTTTCCTCTAATAAGACGGCAAAGAAACCTGACACTACATCATTACTGAATCTTTTTAAGGAAACTTTTTGAGGAAACCATCTCTGTGCAACGTTTTCCCAAACTTGGATATAGCTCTCCGCGTCGCACTTTGCACTCCGGCCAGAAATTGTTCTGGAGAAAGGAGTTTTTCCTGTTAAAAGCGAGTGAAGAAATACCAAAGGACTTCATTATTACAAGAAGAACTTTACTTTTCGGATCTTCTATGCATAGAAGCAACTACGAAGCTATTATAAATGATTTTGTCAAATAAAAAATCCCGTAAAAATTTTAATGCTTATTTCATGTTACGCTTTTATTTTAAGAATAAATCATTCTTTATTTCATATTTGAATACCTACGTAACGTATATTTGAATATTTATTTTTAAAATTGTGCGTAACCGAATAAAAGCCTACATGTGACGATGTGACTGATCATGGTAGGTGGCAACTTCTAAGAAGGTGGAAGGGGCGGCGCAAATGAAGTGGCCTATACTGATGAAAAGCGTAAATACGGCCCTGACTAGTGTATTTAATATCGACTAAAATAAGAAACCGGTAGAGTGAACATTACGTTGATGTCTTGGTGCGCTTTATTCGTTAGAAAGAGAAAACACCAAGCTTTATATTTAAATCTAGACGTTAACCGCAAAATAATTAATACGTATACGTTTATGAAAACAAAGTTCTCGATCGCAATTTGAAAAAAAAATGATGAAACTTTGGGAATTTTTAATTAATTATTTTTACATGAAATGACAAAAACTGAGTTGGCGATAATGTTAATAATAAATACATTTGTCTAATAAAATTTGTGAAAAGATTTTATATTTCAAAAATTGTGTCTATTGATAGAAGAATAAGTGCGGCAAGCAGTGTATTGCGTCCTCTCTACAGCTCAGTGATAAGAAAAGCCGAGCTCAGCATCATGACAAAGATGGCATTGGAGGACCCACCACTTACCCGCCCTGGTATAGGTAACAGATGGTTACCCCTTCAAGGCTCTTGCAAGGACTCTAATTTTTTTGGTAAAAACGACTCTACATTTGATAACGAAACTAGACCTCCAATGTCCCTGCAGTTAGTAAGCAGTATGCAAGTGCTTATCGGGAAATACAGATACAATATGTGTTAGTATGACAAAATATAGACAAGACAATGGGACAGGTTGGTGAAAGTCCACGAGGTGGCAAGCGCTGGGTGATTGTATCCAGGGTATCCTACAAGCACCTGTTTGGAAGGAAGACACAGTAGATAAGTAATAAGGGCATGGCAAACGGTTGGGTGTCCTTTACAATCGATTGGCAGTCCCAGCAAGAATGCGCATGACGTTCGGTCTAGTCGTGAACCACACTCAGCTTCCGCACCCCTTAGCCGGTTCCTTGGTGATTGATGCCTCAAAGAAAAGTAAATGGGAGATTGGGGGCAAATACCCGACGACCCTAAGGAAGAAACAAGGCAAAGGAGAAGATGGCAGTGTTTAAAACGGTATACCGCTCGACGCTCACTTACGGCCACCAGACATGGATGCTAAATGAACGAACACACTATAGAGTCCAAGCTGCCGAAATGAGGTACTTGAGAGGAGTGGCGGGGGTTACGAAATGGGATCATATAAGAAGATGATCTAAACATTGAACCACTGCTACACTTCATAGAAAAATCGCAACTGAGGTGGCTTGGGTATGTACTAAGAATGTCTGATGACCGAATTCCGAGGAAGATACTGAGTGCGATTCCAGAGGGTAGACGTCCAGTGGGCCGCCCCAGACACAGTTGAGCGAGGCAACTCCAGAAACTGTGTGAGGAGAGGATGGATCTACCATGGACAGAGGTCGAACAATCAGCACAAGACAGGGACGTATGGAGGCGCCTTGTCGATGCAATGGGTCCCCGACCCGAATAGAACAAGGGGAAGAAGATGATAATGATGAAGAAAAATTGTGTTACATCGAATTACAATATTTGAAAGCGTATACATATTTACTTACTTATTTCATTTCTTCCGACAAAATAGATCAGTGGCCTCAGGGGTTTATCGTTTGTTGTAGAACTAATATTTAAAACTAATGAACTAGGCAAAAGGCAATATTGCATATATGTTTTATTCCGAAACTCCGGAGAAACAGCTTAGTACAATATTAATTATTTTTTTATTAAATCCTTCATTTTAGAAATGACTATGTTTTTAAAAGCGCCCTTTGAGTACGTTCTTTGAAATTCAATTTTGCAAAATATCATTTATAATAATATCTATTCACATTCCTCGAAGTTAATTTTAAATAACACAGTGAAGGGAGTATTAGACTTGAGTTGTTTATGTGTTCGAAGAGCAAAGCCAATTCTCATCAGGGAATATAAACCAGAGGCTCTATTCTCCAATTGAGGATGCTCGCAATCGCCGTCGAAAGTACATACATTGGTCGACTTTTTGTTCTTGAGTCTCGTCGAAGGTAGGTACGAATACATACTTAGACGCCAAACGTCAAGTCATTTCAATCAAACAGCGAGTGGGTCGAACTTGTCGCCACCGACAAAACTGTCAGAGTCTAGTACATTCTAACCTAAGATCAATCGAAGGACATGAAGTTTTTTTAAGGTTCCATGTTGTGGGGTAAGTACTGCAACTAGGTAACTTCGAAATCAAAGTTTTTGAGTTACACATTAAAAGCATAACTCTATTTCCTCCTATATGAACGCTACACATAGAAAAGTCGTAATCCATTGGAACCGTTGAGTTATTTGAGTTTTTTTTTGGGTATCACAAATTATATAATTAGGTGATTCTAGTTATCATAAGTGTTCCTCCATGTTTCAATTAGGCAAATAGACTTTTTTTAAAGTAAAAGTATTACAGTTTCTAACACACAAATCTACGATTTAACCATACTTATCAGTACAAATATGTAACAACAGATTTATCATACGACTTTTCAGACCAATTTCTTTCTTATAATTCAATTTCCCAACAAGGCCGATTTCAGAGTTGCAGTAATAACTCTACGATATAACGGCTGATTCTCCAGCAATGTTGGCTGCAACACATAATATAGAGCAGGTGAAATAGATCACTATGATAAGAACCAGTCCGTTTTGCCGGCTAGGGTTTTCACATGAAAACTTCCTAAATAATCTGTTGCAATGTTGTTTACTAGGTTAAGTATTAAAGGAAAAGTGTTAGAAGCATTAGATTTCTTTTCCATAGGTGTTTACCAGCTGTTTTTTAGTTTACCCGCCAGCCATTTAAAAAAAAAGTGCGTTCGTAATTTCAAATTCACACCATGGAAACGCCTAAAATAGAGACAATATTCAAAGGGTTGCCAATGTAATCATATCTTCAAACCTTCGTCTTTCAAGAATTGTTCGTCCAGTTAATTAATCAGAAATTTGAGTTAAATATGTGGTTATAATGTCAAAGTTAGTAACCGATTCAATACTGTTGATGTTTTCTGGTCACTAGCAGGATATTTCAAAATTTCGTTCTAGCGTAATATACCGTTTTGCCTCACGATGTTATTTTATAGCATATTCAATATATGTATAAAACATAGACACGTGTAAAAAAATACAGAGTGTGCAATTCACACGCGGTAGAAGTGAAACCTTCAGAAAACCAAGGTAGACAAGAGTGGGGAGACTACGAAGAACCGCATAAAGAGAAGACCGATTATACTATTTCATCCTTTCGCAGGCTAAATTCTATAGATGTATGTGTTTGTTTCTTTTTAGTGTCCCTATTTTTAATTTTATCGAGTTTTAAATCATAACGGTGCCAAATCAGTTTTCTCTTCAATAATGTTTGGTTTTGGTGAGCATTTGAATATTGCTTTGCTCAAAACTAAGTATTTGGAGAGGTCTGACTAATCATTGAACGATCGACATATAAATGAAACATTCGTCAAAGTCCGTCAAAACGACGCCGACGGGTAATTTTTCGTTCGCAGATGACGCATAACGTATAACTAACTCTTCATCGAAGTTGGAGAATAGATCACCAGCACTATTTATAAATAAACACTAGAAAACCACATCATAAAATATTTCCCAGGAAGGCTTGTAGGGAAAGCATAAATCCTAGTTCTCTGGGATATTTAAGTGTCTCTGTCTGCCCGTACATCACCGCCAAGAGATCTGATTCAGAACAATCCATTATTATTTGCCGTCTTGAATTAATGGTTTGATGTTGACAAGAAGTGGACTAGTGGTGGTTATTGATGGTGGTGAACGCTTTACTTGTTGTATTTATAGTGAAATGATCCGTCGTGATCTCCGAGATTTGTGGACAGATAAACAATAGCTTTGAAAAGATCAGTCTCGTAAATGAATTAAAGATTGATTGTTGATATAAAACTAACACAAACAAATTGGCTTTCGTTTTTTGAGTGAATACTTCTTTAGCACTATTGTAATTTGCTGTAGATGTGCGTGTTTCTCTATTTTTAGTGTCACTATTGTGACTATTGTGACACTAAAAATAGAGAAACACGTACATCTACAGCAGGACTTCCCAACCATGGGGGCGTGGAGAAATATCAGGGGGGCGTAATAGGTACGTTTGCATTTCCGAAAAAAAATCTTAAATCGTGTAGATAAATTAAGTGTTCCGAATTGCCATTCAATCGCTGCTCTACAAGTTTCGACAAGCCATAACACGACGTGTGATGCGCCCTGAATCAGCTAAACTTGAAACTTCTGGGCACTTTGATTAGTAACTATGATCATATTCAAGATTTCATTTCAAAGCTTCAACCTTGAAAAAATAAGGTATCTGCTGAAAATGTATTTCTTTTTTCACGGCTATCCGAAGCAATTAATTTTGAAAAACTGGATAAAGATTTAAAATATGAAATAGAAACTCGTTTACCAGCGTTGGAAAAGGAATTTCACCGATACTATCGAGATGTTAATTCCGAGTTACCAATATGGCACATGACCAGAAACCCATTTGTTGTCGATGTGTTACAATTACCTGAAGAAGTTCAGGAAGAATTTCTAGAAATGAAGGCTGACTCGACCATGAAAGACGACCTTCATCTCTTGATATTAGAGAAATTTTGAATCAAACGTTTCCTTGATCCGAAAGTTGCTTCTCTTGCTTTGAAAATACTTATTCCATTTTTGTCCACTTATGTATGCGAGACAGGTGTTTCAGCTCTAGTTTTAATAAAAACTAAACAGCGAAATCGCCTTGCCGTCCATAGCTATTTAACCATAACTCTAGGCAAAAACTGAACCCAGAATCGACCAACTGGTACAGAACAGAGCATGCAAGCTCAAGTATCTCATTAGTACTTTAAAAGTTTTTATTTATTTTTCTAAAGTTTCTTTTAAAGTTGTTAGACATTGTTTCATAACGCCGGTGGATTTCTTTCGTTTTGTGCTCCGATTGTCATACGAGATCGGCAGGAACCCAGACTTGGGAATTCCGCACAATAAGGGTGCCTGACTACACGGTCAACAAGTGACAAGCGCTTTATCGTCAACAAGTCAGTCCGTTGCTAACCCCCGACCGTATCGTAACATTTTTGCACCACGCCGAAGTGTTATCCATCATATCGTTGCATAAAGTGTAAACCTTATCGTTTTCATCGTATACTTTGTGTGAACTTGACGTGACTCAGATTTCTATCGTTTATTTATCAAATAGAACAATATCGAGCGCTCATGGACATCTATGACTGTCACCAAGCTAGAAGAACAATCGTGAGTACCACTTAATTGTGATATACCTTTCTTGTTTGGTGGTTGGGCATAACTCAGCGAAATCCTTAAGCGTCTTAGCAAGAGTAGCCGCAAGGTTACTCTCATCCCCATGCCCCGTGCATGATCAGACATTATCTAATTATAAAAAATTATAATTATAATTATCAATTTAAATAAACAAAAAAAAATAATAGAATAATATGCATAATTAAAAGAAAACTTAGAAATGTAACTGAAAAAGTAATTTACAATAAAAAAACACATAAATTTGTCTAAGACCACTTTTATAAAAAAAGTAATTATAATTAATGATTAAAAGTGTACCTACTCTTCTATTAAAGATCCATAATAAATAAATGTATTGTACCTGCATTGAACCTATTTGAAAATTAAATAAATAATTTAGTTAACATAAAAAAAATGTGTTTCTTATTTTTGTTGAAACTTAGATAATTAAGGGGGGCGTGAAAATATTTTTTTTTGTTTCGGGGAGGCTCGGCGAAATAAAGGTTGGGAAACCCTGATCTACAAGATGAGATACATCTATAAGATGGATACATCTATAGGCCTGCGAGAGAATGAGATAGCAATAACATAACATTTAATTCACGGGTACTCGGTTCCAATATAATACTATAAATAAATCCACAGTCCCACGAAAGTCTCCTTTGGTCTACTGATATAAAGCACCTGAAGAACTTTAGCGGCCTGACATTAAACGGACCAAGGATCGAACCCTAAGAAATAAATAAATAAAAAAATATATATATATATATTTTAGTAAAATCAATATCCAATCTTCAAACCACTCCAAAATGAACGGGCAAAAGTAAACACTAGAGAAAGCGACATCTAGCGAATCCAAGAAGAAAACAAAAATACTAATAAGATGACTAAATGTATAGGAAAAGGTGCACTGGAATTCGACGACAAAAATATGAAAAAAAATCATCTTTCAAATTGATAAAAAAAGTGCTTCGTAGTCTCCCCACTCTTGTCTACTTTAGTTTTCTGAAAGTTTCACTTCTGTCGCGTGTAAATTGCCCACTCTTATTTTTATACGTACTGTACAGGGCCCGCAGATACTCACGTTGAATTTGGCAGCCACCTCTGGTCTGGAGCTCCAAAATACCTGAAAAATACCCTCGACTCTGTGCAGAAACGGGTGGTCCGTTTGATAGATTCTCCCATCTTAACAGACGGATTGCAATCTTTAGAGCACAGGCGTCGGGTGGGAATGCTATCCTTGTTCTACCGGTATTACAATGGAAGATGCTCCGAGGAACTAGCATCATTGATCCCTTCGGCACCGGTACATAGTCGGGAAACACGTCAAACGCGTGCCGAAAATTGGTACACAGTTGACATTTGTCACATGAGAACAGGTCGTTTCTTCGACTCGTTCTTGTGTTCAATAGCTCGGCTGTGGAATGATTTGCCGGCCTCTGTATTTCCTCCTTCCTACAACATGGGTCTCTTCAAGACCAATGTTCATTCCTTCCTCTCTCAAAAAGACCCTCCACACAGCATCCCAGATGACATAGGCCCTGAGGAAAATAATTTCCCTCAGAGCCTCCTGTGTGGAGTTAATGTGAAAAAAAAAAATTAACTCCACAAAGAAAGCCCCGAGGAAAATAACTTCAATTAAGGCCATTGTCATCTTTGGGGATGCCGTGCGGAAAGATCTTTTTAAGGGGAGGAAGAAGAGGAAATTCTGGGAAGCGGAAGGAATTAGGAGTGGGTAGCAATGTAGGGGAGTGACGGACGTATGAATACATCCTTCCCGCTGCGGTGCAAGATGATGTTTGTGTTGGGTCGAGAGAGATAGCTGGAGAAGTCTAAGGCCTCCATAAACTAGCCTCTTTTGATCTGGCCCACAACGAAGCTGGTGGGTAGGCGTATTCGCCGCCAATATCTGAACACAACTCACATGATGAATCCGGGCACCCCTGCTAAGTCACCAAATGTAGCGAACCACTTGGGGTGACTTATAGCAGAGGTATTGATTATTCAATAAATGGTTCCCGTGGCGGCGGTACCCTTAACCTCCTCCCAAATTTTATTTTAATTAAGAGAAAACACAGACATCGATCTTCCAATAGACATTGAGATATTGAGGAGCTATATTCGAATGCTCACCATACATAAAATATTATTTACACGTGTCTGTGTTTTACATATTATATATACTATAAAATAATACTGGGTGGCCTAACGGTCCGGTACATTAGTATGACATTTCGAAATATCCTACTAGTGACCCAGAAATCTTCAACATTTTGTTTAATTCAGTTTTTTCTACATTATAATTGACTAGCTGGCACCCGGCATGCGTTGCTAAGCCATTTAATAAAGAAATTGTTTCTCAAAAATTTTCCTGCGTGTCTTTCCCATTCGTCCCGTTTCCCTTCCCCTCTCGCGTTCCCACTCCGCTCCACCACCTTTCCTCTCCCCATACCCCTCTCCCCCTTCCCCGTACCGCGAACCCCCTTCCCGAGTTCCCCTCCCCCCTCCTTGTTTCCTCTCCCCGAACTCCCTACCCGAGTTCCCCTCCCCCCTCCCACATTCCACACATTCGTTCCCGGCACATTCAGTTTTCAAACAGCTCGCGTGCAACCTATTGCACTTTTTAATACAAATTTCATAATGCCAGAACTTACCAGCAGTTTTATACAAACCTTGTCCTGACAATAAGGAACACAACAAAAAAATAATTATCTAATTTGGTGCAGTCGTTCGGAAGTTATGCGCTTACATACATTTTGGCGATTCATTTTTATTTATATAGAAGATAGAAGATAGAAGATAGAAGATAGAAGATAGAAGATAGAAGATAGAAGATAGAAGATAGAAGATAGAAGACAGAAGATAGAAGATAGAAGATAGAAGATAGAAGATAGAAGATAGAAGATAGAAGATAGAAGATAGAAGATAGAAGATAGAAGATAGATAGATAGATAGATAGATAGATTTGGTGGTGTTCATGAGTAATCTGAGTATTGTACCAGATACAGATTTTACATATATTTGCATACACAACTCAAATTTAGATTTTTCGGAGATGTCTGACTAATCAACTGGACGATCGATGTGTACGGACAAGCCAATATAAAAGATTAACCGGAGACTTCGCCTGGATACCAACTATTTCTCCCGGATTAGCTCGAACAGCAGATAAATACAAATTTGCAAATGTTTTTTACATGTAAATAAATTTAAAGGGAAAAAAATATAAGAAATTTTTTTTCACTCTATCTACAAATAAAACTTTATCAACAATTTTTAGAAATGTTTAGACGGCAAAAAAATCAAAAATAAAGTTGTACAGAATTTTTTTTAAAAGTACATTAAAAGTATAAATGAAATACGTCTAAGTTGTTGTTAATTTTTTTATCGGAAAAAGTACTCCATGTATCAAAAAATAGTTTTGATTTTGATTTCCGACACTACAAATTGCAGACTAGGAATTAATATATGTTTATGGTCGACATTTGTCACGTGAGGTCGTTTCTACTACCGTTCAGTTTAAAAAAAAAATTGAGTTCAACCGTTCGGCTGTGGGATGATTTGCCTTCCTCTGTGTTTCCGCCCTCCAACAAAATGGGTCTCTTCAAGACGTAGGATAAGTCCATTATTTTCACGAAGATCCTCCACGCATTATCCCCAAAGATGACAAACGCCCTGAGGGAAGTTACTTTCCTCAGGGCCTCCTTTGGGGAGTTATTGTAAAAAAATAAGATAACTATACAGCACATACCCGTAGGATTTTCCAGCGATTATTTGGAGTAAAAAATGTAAATGGCATTTGCTGTTCAATGATATTTTTTCTATTAAAACAATAAAGTCAGGTATAAAATATATAATTATATCAGGTATATAATTTTACTACAGTAATAATCAAGCATTAATTGTTTATTTTTATTTTACTTTATTGTTTCTGGTTTCTTTCTAGTTCTCACTATGCAAAATGTGTACGTAGGACTATAATATGAAATGCAAACACCAATTACCACCTTATATTTTAATCGTTTGCTTGTAAATACATTTTTATTTATTACTATCATTTCAACAACAACTATGCTAAACAATCCACGGCTATTTTATGTTTTAATTGGTTATTTCATTTTTATTTTATTCTTTCTCTTCTCATTTTTTTTCTTTTGCTATGCTAAACAAATAACAGTTAGCTACTATATTTTCAACTTTTTCATTATTTTATTTTATATTCTTACTGTTCTTTTATTTCCTTATTTTATTTCATCAATTTTCTTTCTTTTTTGTACAAAGCATTCTCCACATGTTCATACCCATAATTATTTGACTGTCCTAAAACGGGAAAATACTCCTAGTTGGGCAGTCAAAATTTAATAAATAATGTATTTAAATGTATAATATTGTGCTAAATAAACAAATAAAAAAAATAAAAAAATATCCAAGAGGGTCACGCGATAAGCACTCCGTCTCGTTTCAGCAGCACGGTGACACTCGAAACAACGCGCATATCCCATGATCCCGCCCCAACGTGTAGGAGTGTGATCAATGGAGTCGTGCGATTTATAAATAATTTATTGTTTTTGTTTTATTATTGAAAATTAAAAATTGAAATAATATACCTATCATGTACTATTATATTATATACATTAAAGTACGTAACAGCACGTACCCGAAGGATTTTACAACTATTTCGCTTATCACTGTCCACATTCTTTTTGCATACAATCGAAAAGTTGTAAAAGACAATTTGTACTTTTATTGCTTTTATTATTTTTTATTTATTTATTTGTATGTATTACAGTATTTACCTGTTAATTAACATTTTTACATAATATATTTTGCAATTTTATTATGTTGGGTGTAATGTAGGTTTGCGAAGGTGAAACTGTGGATAGGTATTGTTGTATGTTTCGTGAACACCTCACTAGGAGAACCTGTGCTGAGGTGTTTACGTGTTTATTTATGATTATGTGTGACAAGTATTAACGTTTTGTAGTAGAAAGTTTTATATTTATTTTATTTTAATGGTTATTGTACATTGGTTATTTAGAAGTTAATTTTTATGTTTGGTTTGGAGTAAATAGGTTTTGGAAAAATAGTGTTCCTTTAGTTTTTATCCAGACTTTGATTTGTTTTTTAGTTTATTTGTTGGTGAATAATCAGCAGATTGTTTCAAAGAAGGTGGCATGGTGTTATATAGTTTGATAGAATAGTAGTTAAAGGAGCTTTGTCCGTGGGTCGTGTGCTTTAGCGGGAGTTGCTTTGTTGAGTGTTAGGTTTGTTGAAGACCGGCTTGTTATTGAGGACTGAGAAAGTAAAGGGATATAAAATACAAAAGAGATTCATGCGTTACCTATATATGAGGGAATATATGTACTACCCTTTCCTGTATCCATCCTTATTCTTAGCAGGAATGCTCGATCTTAATACATTAGAAGCCCGCCGAAAAATAATTTTAGGAAAACATTTTTTTAAGAATATCTCTGGAACTATACATAATCCACCTATTTTGAAAGAAATTAACTTATATGTCCCAGACAAGTATACTCGTGGAAGGTCCCATACCCTTTTTTATGCTCCAAAAGCGAGGACTTCTGCCTATCAGAACGCGCCAGTCAACAGAGCGACTGAACTACTCAACGAGTCTGCATTGACCATTGACATTTTTAACGTAACCTACAGGCAGTTTAACAATTATCTTTTGACGTATGTCACAAAGTAGTGAAACTGACCTTTTTATGTGTTTTGCTATACTTTTTGTCTAATTTGTAATCTTCTCAATAATGTATTGGTGAATAACCGTTTTACGGAGAACATGAAAAAATAAATAAATAAATAAATATGAAGTTTGAATTTGAAGAGGTGAAGAATTGACGATTTAGCGTAGAGTTGTCTGATTGACAAAACGTCGAGCATCTTGTAATTTTTTTCAGAGTCTGTATCATATGCTACTTGAAGTATTAGTTTGATTGTTGCCTTTTGTGCCTTTCTAGTGGATCTAGAGAAATATTACTTGCACTTACCGAAGACAGAAGACCATACATGATTAAAGATTGAGAAAGAGCAAAGTAGATAGATCTTAGTATTGTGCGTGGGAATATGTTTTTTATATTATTTAAGAAATACATGATTTTTTAAAGTTTGGATGTAATTCAGTTGATGTGGTCATTCCAGCGTAGGTTTTCGTCAATTATGACGCCTAGATATTTTATTTGTTTGACATTTTGTATGATTTCGCAATTACATGATGAGAAGGGTTGGGAACAGTCGTGTATTTTCAGAGCGAATGTTGGAGGAGGTTGACCTCTTTGAGTTATACTATGTGTTATGAATTTAGTTTTTTTTTGTATTTAGAGTAAGTTTGTTTTCATTGAGCCATTGTTTGATGACAGCAAGACTTTTCTCAGCTTTAAGGAATGCCTTGATCCATGAGTCAGCTAGACAAACTATTACGGTGTCATCAGCGAATGTCACAATGTTTCCTTCTGTAATTAGTTCACAGATATCATTGATGTAGATAAAAAACATTATGGGACCTAGAACACTACCCTGGGGCACTCCGTAACTGATCGGAAGGGGTTCACTTTTCACTTTATTGACAACGACTTGTTAAGTTCTCTCTGACATAAAACTTTTCAGTAAGTTAAGTTCATTTCCAGTTATGGCGAGTTTAATAAGTTTCTTAAAAAGTATATTGTGAGATATTGTATCGAAGGCTTTACATAAGTCTAGGTATATTGAAATTACTTTTTTCATTGAGTCAAGGTTAGAGTTAATAAAGTCTGTTACTGAGGTTAAAGCGTGTTGTGTACTTCTGTTCTTTCTAAAGCCATGCTGGTTCTTCGAGAGTAGATGGTTTGTTTCTAGGTAGTGGAAGAGCTGGTTTTTGATGGCTTTTTCCAGAATTTTGGACATAGTATTTAGAAGAGTGATAGGTCTGTCGTTGTTGATGACATTTTTAGGTCCTGACTTATAGATAGGAATTACTAGTCTATTTTTTAAGCAGCTAGGAAAAATACCTTCTTTTAGGCTACGATTTATCAGGTATGTAAGTGGATTGAGGAGTTGGTCACTTAGAGTTTTAATGGTTTTAGCATCTATGTTGTCAGTACCTAATTATGTTTTAACTGTTTATCTCTACATTGCAAATAATAAATAGTAAAATAATTCTTAAGTTTTAACTCGTATTATTCTATTGCAGGGCTCGCACGAGCTAGAGGAAATTTCTGTCGTAAGTGGAGCGGTGAGCGGCACTACCAACGGTCCCGGATTCGTATCTGGTGAGTACCTACAATTTCCATAATAATTATTAACTCAACCTCTACAATTGCGTACCATTTTTCACACACTGCCTATCAATAATAATGATAATAATAATCATTAATAATTATTTATATTGTAAACTCTTCAAACATCAGCGTGTTACAGTACCTACCTACCCCTGCAGCGCACTATCCGGATCTAAGAAAGAATGACATATATTTTACCTACTGATAAAAATAATTTTAGATCTAGTAGTTCTTGTTGGTATACTGTCCATAATTCTCCAGCGTAACTTGACTCGCCTGAGTGCTTTTAGTTTTACATCTATTACTTTTTTTTCTCATTTATCTATGTATTCTTACTTCATGTTTGTATTAGTTTAAGTTTGTATATCTGCAGCGTGGATAATTCTCCAGCGTAACTTGACGCGCCTGTGTGCTTTTAGTTTCACATCAATTACTTTTTTTTCTCTTTTATCTATGTATTCTTACTTCATGTTTGTATTTTTGGGTTTTTTTTTTCTTTCTCCTCCTGATTTTGTGCGATATTGATTCTAGAACAGAACTCCGTTGCCTGTTTTGTTTTGTCCTTTTCCCCAATTAAGGGGTTGGACTTTGGGCCTTGTCCCTATGTATCTATGTATTCTTACTTTTAGGTTTACTTTCATTTGCACAGATCCTCTACGCTCACCATCCAGCGCCCGCGCCACCCCCCGGGACATAATTAGGTTGAAGGAAAGACTGAGCGGCTTCCCATGGCTGTCCGCCCCTCCTCCGGCTGCCCGACGCTTTTCTCCCTAGGGTCTTCGTTAAGTCGTCCATTTACTTCTTCTAGGCACCACCGGCTAGCTGGCTAAAGGGCGACTCCATGGGATGCCGTAACGTTGGACTAACGACCTTTTTATTCTCTCGGGGACCGCCGGATGCTTTTTGGTTATGTCAATCACTCTTGATTGTTCCTTTATTAATATTTTTGGTATTGATTTTTTGTACATATTACTTTATTTTCTGTCATAGTTGCCTGCAGCCTTGAGTGTGTGGTCTCCCTCTGGCTAATAATCAACAAATTTTGTTTTTCTTTCTTCCTTTTCCTTTGCTTACTAACACCAGTAGATTAGTTTCTTTCATGACCATTGCAGTTCAGTCTGCAGGCGATCCTACATTTCCGCCACCTAACAAAGTATGTAGGGACATTGAAGGTCTAGATTCGTTCTGTTAATTGTAGAGTCACTTATATAAAAAAAAATTAGATTCTTGCGAGAGCTCCGAAGGGGCGACCATAAGTCGCCTATACCGGGGCGGGAAAGGGTGGGTACTTCAATGTCCATAATATCATTAACAACTGTAAAAATAAAAGTCAAGTCGAAAATAAACCTATCTTAGAGTTCATTATTATACTTTACTATTAGATAATGAATGAAAGAGCATTTTCGCTTTTCGAGGTATTTTACTTCCACAGAAAGCTGGAGACATTGAGCTACAAAAGAAAGACGCGAAACGACGAAACTCCATCATATTTGTACTCTGTAGGTTTACTTGTGCTGTTACTATCGGAAGCAGCTGGACTTGTATCATATTTACAGTTTTTCAATACTGTAACTACGAGCTATCTGCGGTCTAAGAAATGTACAGGATGTTCAGGGCATCGCATCGTATAATTTATATTTTATTTAAGAATCAACCGGTCAGTGGCTGAGTGGGCATCGCGTTTGATTCTTCGGCGGGCTAAATCTTCCTTCACAACAAACACAAGCAATATTTTTCGCTTAGTGTGGTGGTAGTAGTATATTTCCAAACATTTTTTTTATTTTATTTTTATTTCTTTTTATTGAGGAAACAAACAGTCATGCAGTAAAATAATTTTATAACAATAAAATTTCATATGTTGTAGACCAATTAAGTTCCATTATGTCAAATATTGGTTTAGTATTTTTACCTACTCAACTGATTATGACAAAAAGAAAAATAAATAAACATAATAAAGAAAAACATAAAAAAGAAGAACATAAAACATAATAAAGAAAAACGTAAAATTATTAACAAACATGGTTATACTATTTATTATGGTTGATAATAATAATATAATTTTCACAAAACAGAGAAAAAAAAAGTATTATAAGTTATTAATTTAAAAGCTGCATTTTATATGATTTCAAGTCATGGTTGAAAATGTCCACATCTCGTAAGGGGTCGTCCATTAATCACGTGATGTTTTTTTAGCAACTTTTTAACCCCCCGACCTGATACGTGGTGAGGTTTTAGACTAACCCCCCCTCCCCCCGAAATCACGTGTTTTTTTTTTAGTGCAAAGAATTTTGAAATGTTCAGAATATTATCACGAAAAATAAATACACGTGATATCTCATTATCCCCCCCCCCCCCGGCGTGATATTTTGTGATTTTTTTCCGAACCCCCCCCCCCCCTTTCGAGCATCACGTGATTAATGGATGACCCCTAAGGCATTGTAAGTTTCACAGATACGTACTATTACAGAGTTTTGCGCGTATTTAGATTTACTGTGTGGTATTCTAAATAAGTCGTTCGATCTGGTGTTTTGTTTGGGGCAACGAAATGCAATATTTTCTAACAGATATAATGAATCAACAAGACAGTTCACGATTTTGTGTAAGAATAATGCATCAGAGATTTTTCTGCGTTTATATAAAGCGATAGGGTCAAATCGATGATGTTTTATAAATTTGTCCTGGATATTGGGTTATTCGTAACCCGGAAATTTTTCTCTATCTTTTTAAAAAGTAAATATACTAGTAATTGCCCTTAAAATATTAAAATCGTATCATCTCTTGACGGCCTCCGTGGATGAGGGGTTCCGAATTTTATATATTTTTATTACGTAGGTATCACATTCCAGTAAGACGAGAGATCCTTGGTTCGAGACTCAGTTGCGAACATTAGCTTTTTATTTTTTCTGTATCTTGTTCTGTTTCATATTTTCGTTTATGTTTTTCTGTTTCATATTTTTGTTTAAATTTATATGTAAGTTCTAATCTACCGGATCTGCAGGATCTGCCTTGATCTGGAGGTAGCGCAACACGGCATAACACCCCAAAAACAAATAACGAAAATTTATAAGTTATTCAAATTAATTATCGAAATTTATTTTTGAGGTGTTTGGCCTTGTTGCGATACCTCCTTCTTAAACCAACGTTTCGGTTTCTTATTTAAATTAGATTAAATTTTTGCCACCTCAGAACGGGCTCATTCTAGTAAGGTGGTTAATAAAAAAAATTATTCATATTGATTAATAAATAATAAAATTAAACTACATAGTAGTCAACACATCAGAAGATAAAAATATTAAAAAGTTTAATAGCAATATTCTTGAGGACGAATAAAAGTTCCTCCTATAACTAGGCTGTTATCCGGTTGGGTGGCGTTCTCTTCGGTTTTAAGTACCCCCAGGAAATACGGTCCGAAATGGTCTACGGATGTAGCCAACGACAAGAAATGTAAACGAACATCGCGCTGCAGGCGAATCAACTCAATGTACTCAGTACAAATACACGTGATATACGTCATAATATATTGTATAAGAACATCCTAGCTACATTATTAAGAGCGTTTAACCAGCCAGCGGACGAAAATCCACATTTCGTCAAAAGTTGTTCTTACGATCGTGCAGGGCGGTTACAATGAGAAAGATTAATTAATCTCCGTACCAGCTTTTTTAAATTATAACTCAATATCGAATTTATTTCAATTCAAATTTGCTTTAATTTATACCTTCATCCAAAAATGCTGAAAGGCGTGATGATAAAACTTTTAAAATAATGAACTTTTTGTAGTTATTTTATGATTAAAAGTATTTATCATTTTTCAATAATGTCTAAATTTAATAAGAATGTTAAAAAAATCTGAAATATATTAGTTTGTAAGTGCGCAAATAAATACACAAACGGACCAATTTTCGCCAAGAAACACATGTAAGTACATATTTTTTAATGATTTTATTGAAACTAAAATTAAAATTCTAAAACATACGTTTGATAGATAATGTATTGATTTATTTTACTGCATGATTTTATTATTTGAAATGGGTGTGGTATAATACAAAAACTTTTTTGAAAATTTAACAAATCTGCCAACGACCTATGGAATAACCTTATTATACTAAAAATTAAAAAAATTCTCAAAATTTATTACATACGAATGCTAGATAAAATAACAATCTTTCGAAATCCATTTATAATTTTTTGTGGAAAAGAGTCAATATGTCTAAAACTTTTTTGAAAATGACGTATTTCCGGTTTTCTCTGGTAATGCCCTCTTAAGCACGTGTGTTTTTTTAAAGTAGGTATAGACATTGAAAGGAATTGCCATTTTTCTAAAAAGAAGAAAAAAATCTCAATAAATACGATGAAGATTTCGTTTTTGGTCAATTTTTCAACGCGCAGAATTACTATTTTCGAAAAAAATATCAGTGCAAGGGGGCTGTTATATATTTAATTTATTTTTGAAGTAACTTAGTAACTTCTTTACGCACGCTTGACTTGGAGAGTAAGCTGGTGAATGCGTGACGAGAACGTTACGAAAAGCGAGGCGAACTAATTGAGAGGGATATATAAGTTAGTGAAGATAGAAAGTTACGTTTCATGTATTACTATAGGGGCAAAGGAGAGAGGTGCGAGCACACATTTTTTTTCTCTCTTTCTCTCGTAGCCAGTCATGCTTCGTATATCTAAGAAACAGTGCAGGCCTATTGTCTGTATCACACCGCGGGAGCAAGAGAGCACTGCGCGCGCACATTTTCTTTCTCTCTTCCTCTAGGAGCTAAAAAAGTTTTACTTCAGTCGTGTGGTCTAAAGCACTATCGTTTTTTTGTACCGCGGACCTGAAATATAGAGGATATTATGTTGGGGACTCTAGTTATATATAGTAAACTAGCAGACCCGACCACACGTTGCTGTGGCTTTCGAAACACAACGCCATTACCCAACCTTTATAAAATCCACACCACCCGCTTGCCAGCTGCCCGCTGCCCGCTGCCTGAATTGAATATTTGAATTTCTCGACTTTTCTCTGCCATAATAAGCATGTTTTTATACATATAAACCTTCCTCTTGAATCACTCTATCTATTAGTGAAGACCGCATGAATATCTGTTGCGTAGTAAAGATCTATGCGCACATACATTTTGAGCGACTTCAAATCAAATACCTACTTTCTCTAGGACATCTATTTTCCAATTTCTTCCGTAGAACGAATTTCAAAAGTGACTATAGTACGGTCCGCCAGCCGTTTTAAATCGCACAAAAATATGTTTTCTTTGAATTTCTCGGCTTTTCTCTAATACAATTTACATGTATTATACGTATAAACATTCCTCTTCAATCACTTTATCTATTGGTGAAAACCGTATGAAAATCCGTTGCGTAGTTTAAAAGATTAATTAATAAGGCATTCTTGAAAATGAGAACCCGAAGAACTTTAAACAAAAGAAAAATAGATTCAGGTATAGAATTTATGTATGAAAACATTTTTCTGGTAAATTTAAAAAATAAAATTGATGTGCACAATTGCAATTGCTTCCGTTTGGATTCTGTGAGACTGTGGCATCCCCAATTGGTATATATTGTGGGGCTGTAGGTAGTGGAGAGGAGAAGGAGATCGGAAAAATGCAGGTTGTAAAGTGCAGATCTGGCACGGCTAAAGCCATTTTTAAGCATGGTTTGAAAACACTATTTTAGATTAATTGTGATGAATTGTCAAAAAATATGCGTTGTACAAAATGAAGCTTTTCCTATCGTTTCGCTTGAGTAGAATTGAAATAAATTATTTAATTACATTTTCATAAATATAAGCGTAAACTAGTGGAAAATCTGTTTTTTCATTACGAACGCATATAAAATACAAGTTAAAAAAAATACAGAATAATGACTAAGATTATTTGTAACAGTTTCCTTTTATTAACTTTTTTTTCTTTCTCATAAAATTATTACTAAAAACCACTGGAACGATTATGGTCGAAAATTGGACCACTTTTATTTTCTGCGATTAATAGCGGTCCAAAATTGGACTACCTGGCATTCGTAAAACATTTATTGTAATTATTTTAAAAATTTCCCTGGCCTGCCATTTATTTTAAAACGAAGCTATTGAAATGCTTTATCGATAATGATCATAGATGTCGAAAATCCGAACTTCGACTATTTTAGAACGACGTTAAAAATAAAAAAAATTATATTTTTCACGTCGAATTTTTGATCAGCTGTTTACGGTTAAAATTAAGTCCTTTTTCCAAAGATAAGCACATTTCATTATTAAGTATACCACAGACGACATACAGAAATCGAAAATATTTTATGTTGACTCGACTAAATACTCATCACGGCAGTTTCAAAGTAACAACACGCAGGATTCGCGCGGTTGAAAAGTTTACGATTTTTTTAAATATTTTTTCTATAAATCCTACAAATATGAGATAAACGGTAAAATACAGGTTAATTCATTGGCTATATAGCACTTTACTAAGTTTTTATCTTTCCATGGTAAAATTAGAAGGTATGATTTTTTTAATGTTAAAATTTAAAAAAATATCTTCTGGGATATCGCGAGCAATCGAGGCAAATTTATTTATTACGCCTGATTGCTCCGTTAAATAAATACCGCTTTTGCTCTTGGAATCTATGGTTTTTAGACTCCATTGGCCAACCGATTTTTATGCATATTACCTACATTCATGACGATATAAGGCACCCTAAGAATATACAAAATCTTGGCTTCCTCAACGTAGAAATTTTCTTATTTATAACTGTACTTAAAATAATATACTCTTTCATTGCTGGTCATTAAAAATGCATCCCTTGAAATGAAAACACGAAGAAATACGAGAGAAAATTCAATTTGTATTTGAATATTAATTTGGTGCATTAGTTCAGCAAACGTGACTCAGTAAATAATAATTTTATACGCTGTAAGTGAAGGATGAATATAATCGTGCGCTTAAGTTAATTAATCCTATATGATGGCTTATTTCCTTGCAATATATAATTTTCCATGAAAATTATTTTAAGCAGATGAAGGTACATTATTAATTTCATAATGTTGTTTATTTCCAGACCTTTATCAGATATAACTTGAATATCAAATTATTAATATTGCTCCACAAATAATAATCGTTTAACTTAATTTGTATACATATTTTAGCTTTAGTCTTATACAGGACTTACACGAAGGATTTTAACGAGCTATTTCTGGGATATTTGAAGCAAACAACTTTGGGACTATTCTCTATTGTCAAATCACTTCAATTTCATTTGGGATGGTGGACTTTTTTTATTGTAAAACACTTTTTTAATGAAGAGTCGTTTTATTTACAAACACTTTTGAGTAACAATGAAATCAACACTTTTTGTAACTAATTTTGGCCCGGACCTTGCCTGGGCAGTACAGGGTCTGTACTCTAAGTATCGGTTAATGCGAGAGAGGGAAATATTTTAAATAGCACCCCTTTTATACTGCTAAAAACTGTAAAAATACCGTCCTTCAGACTATTAAAAAGACGATAATAACAATAACACCGGTATTAGATACCTACTGGGGTCACGTGGTCCATTCTAATTAGTCGGTAACAATAGCTTCTATAAAATTTATCCAGAGGTCTCTAACATTGATACTCTCTTAAAAAGCTAAGAAAAATTAAATCAATGTGATTAACTATAGTATTTATCTCATAGATGTCACTATTCTTAACATCCATGTTGGAGAGAGTTCAACATAATTTTTTGAAATTTATTTACATGAGGAAGTATGGTTAATACCCTTGGCTCTATCCTGCCGACTTTCTTTTGGGTATGCTCGGAACGAACCATCTAAAGGTCTAACTCAGGGTTTCCCAAACTTTTTCTGCAATGGAACACTTTGCAAACCCATAAATTTTAATGGAACACCTGGCTCTTTTTTTGGATTGGTTAATTCCTAATAATATGTTTTTTTAAAGTTATTACACAATATTTATTAAGTATATCAACAATATATGTATAAAAAATGGAATGTAAACAACAACAAAAAATGGAAATAAACAACAAAAAATGGAATATATACAATAAAAAAATGGAAAATAAACAACAAAAAATGGAATATGAAACACAAAAAATGGAATATAAACAACAAAAAATGGAATATAAACAATAAAAAATTTAAAATAAACAACAAAAAAATGGATTATAAAAAAAATTTAATATAAACAACAGCAAAAAATGGAATAAATAAAACAATTAATGACATTGATGATTTTGAGTCCTTGAATTGCTTATCTTCTTGATATCAGGCATAATGTTGGGAAGTTGAATTCTAATATCTGGTGTGGCGTCGAGCCTGTTCCTGCACTAGTACACATCGTATACAGCGCAGTAATAAATTTCGGAGATTTTAATTAGTAGGTATGTAAAATAAAGGTTTACTGCGATTACACCATAACCACCTTTTTCCACTTATGTAAAGCTTAGTCTCTCTATCTGGAAGGGTCTAGTACCTACCTACTTAAGAACTATTGTGAAATATATATACAAATAATGAGAATAATATCAGTAGTGTTGAAATGTGAATATGTGTATGTTTTATTAAATTAAATTCTTCCGACAAATTGTCGCGGAACCCCTGTACAGGTTTGGCGGAACCGTAGGGTTCCGCGGAACACAGTTTGGGAAACCCTGGTCTAACTAAAGGAATGTACAATTTCTTCAGACTGATTCGTGAATAGTTTGAAAACTTGGCTGTCATGGAGAGCATTCATTTCTATGTTCACGATGTTATCTCCATCACCAAGGGCATAGACTGTTCTATCTCCCAGCCTGTAGGACTAACTTGCCACTGGCATTGAAGTGTGCATTGCTGTTAAACAGAATCAATTTGGATATGGACATATTTAGCATCAATGAAGCTGCCCTTGAAAAGAAAGCTCTATACATATATATGCACGTGGATATATAATACTTACGTACTCGCGGTGCATTTTCGAGTAAAATCTGCTCACAGAAACGCGTTGCCAAAGTCTCCAGTCAAGGAGTGGGGCCCTTGCAGTAACGGCGTACAAAATCATGTATAATTTAACTAGCAGACCCGGCCACACGTTGCTGTGGCTAACGAAACACAACGCCATTACCCAACCTTTATAAAATCCACACCACCAACTGCCCGCTGCCCGCTGCCTGAATTGAATATTTGAATTTCTCGGCTTTTCTCTACTATAATAAGCATGTATTAAACATATAAACCTTCCCCTTGAATCACTCTATCTATTGGTGAAAACCGCATGAATATCTGTTTCGTAGTTTAAAAGATCTATGCGCACATACATTTTGAGCGACTTCATTTTATACTATGTAATGCAATTCGAGCGATCGCCATTAATTATACAATGCTTGCAATACAACACTGGATATTTGAAAAGGGAAAATCAAATACCTACCTACTTACTCTAGGACATCTATTTTCCAATTTCTTCCGTAGAACGAATTTCAAAAGTGCCGCCAGCCGTTTTAAATCACACAAAAATATGTTTTCTTTAAATTTCTCGGCGTTACTCTAATATAATTTACATGTATTATACATATAAACATTCCTCTTCCATCACTCTATCTATTGGTGAAAACCGTATGAAAATCCGTTGCGTAGTTTAAAAGATTAACGCGCACATACATTTTGAGCGACTTCATTTTATACTATGTAATAATAATAATAATAATAAATTTGGACAACTTATATAGCGCTGTTTTTGCGAAAAATCGCCTCAAGAGCGCTGTACAAATTAACAAGGATTTTACATTAGAATTTACTTAACTTAGGAGGCTAGATAACAACTCGTCTTGCAGCTATCAAGCGCATGGATTATTGAAATTCTAGCCCCCCGATAAATTAAATAAAATATCTTTTAATACGTACGTATTTCAATTTACTTAACTATGTAGGGGGCTAGATAACCACTCGTCTTGCAGCTATCAAGCGCATGGACTGTTGGAATGCCAGCCCCCCAATAAATTAAATAAAATATCTTTTTATACGTACGTATTCTAATTTACTTAACTATGTAGGAGGCTAGGTATCAACTCGTCTTGCAGCTATCAAGCGCATGGATTATTGGAATTCTTGCCCCCCAATAATACATTTACCTTCTGTATTTAATAATCTACTTAACATCCTTAGTCTAACTTAATCTAACTTAATCTACTTAATCTAACTTAACCTAACTTAATCTTACTCACACATACTCAAAACATATATGTATTTAATAAATCTGCAGTTCATAAAAACAATTGCAAAGAAACCATAAAAATAACACGTAATCAACGCTAACGAAAATGTATATATACTCGTAATACACTGTGATAATAAATTGTCACTGTGAACTGTTAATTAATAAAGTTTTTTAATTTTTCATTTATCACTCCATACGTACGGCACAGGTAGAAACCGAAGGGCGCGGGCTCAGTCCCATGACTTCCTAGTCCATGTGCTTAGGGGCGGGGGGCAGGCGCGGGCGGTTGGCAGCGGGGGCAGCTAGGGATGCAGAGATTGCAGAGGTCATCAGTTGGTTTTCTTCTCTGGTGCGTTTCTTAGAAGGCCGCTTCGGTGGCCCACACACCGAACGGGCCATATGGTCCACAGTCGTAAATACAGCGACTGCGGGCGTAACAGCGAGCAGCGGGGTTGCAGTAAAGGTGCGGGGGGTGCGCAGGGGTACGGCTATGACACCCAACAACCGAACAAATGACCACATCTGGTAAATGTTCGCTACCGATCCTGGGTTTTAAACACTTCGCATCTAATGAATCACGATAATATCTGCACATATTCTTAAAACTCGTTATACGTCCACACTGCTTACGATAAAATTATTTTGAGTTCACATATGTAATGTTCACAGAGTAATAAACATTATTTGACACTTTTAAGGTCTCAAAATGTTAATTATCCCTCTTATTTAATAAGGGTTAACAAGACCGGCCAGAATGCGTCAGGCTGCTCCGAGCGCCTGACGCCTGATGTAATGATGATGATGATGATAATGATACATAGATAGCCCATACCTCCTGGAATGTTATAAGTTGTATGTGCCGAACAACTACAGCCAGGGACGGTACAACGATCTTGTATGTATCCCAGAATGTATATCAGAACGGACGTAATACCTCGGCATAACATGACACGAGGTATGGTGTTGTTAAATAACGCTTCCAAAACTATTGACATCTTTAACAGTAGCCTTGAAGAATTCAAGAGGCTTTTAAGTGCTACTCATTACCCGCTATAATATTATGTACTATTTAAAGTTTATTTTATTTACCCATAAATGGACACACCGTTTGTAATACACCATCATTACATAGTATAAAATGAAGTCGCTTAAAATGTATGTGCGCATAGATCTTTTAAACTACGCTACGAATTTTCATGCCGTTTTCACCAACATATAGAGTGATTAAAGAGAAAGGTTTATATGTATAAAACATGCTTATTATAGTAGAGAAAAGCCGAGAAATTCAAATATTCAATTCAGGCAGCGGGCAGCGGGCAGTTGGTGGTGTGGATTTTATAAAGGTTGGGTAATGGCGTTGTGTTTCGTTAGCCACAACAACGTGTGGTCGGGTCTGCTAGTTACTAATAAAAAAATGTTATTAAACGTTAAAAATTTAAAAAACTAGTTTTATTGGATTTATTTATGTCTTTCATTAATTTTAAATAAATAAAAGTGCTTATATCTATTTCTATGAAGCATAAATTCATGGGGGGGCCTATGCCCCCCACAAGTGAATTCGTGTAGGCTGAAAATAGCGAATGTTGCTAAGGGTTAATATAACAAAATACAAACATGAAATTCTAGCAAAGTTTTTTTACTTCACTGGTGGTAAGTGCTGACCCACTCATATCCTTCCACGTTAACATTTTTCAACGACCAGAATAATATCGGAGGAGGACCTTAAATAACGAAGCTATTTTACCCACAAGTATTTTACATAAAGCGATTGGATGAAAATCCACTCCAGTAAAAAGAGATGACGAATATATTTGTCTACAAAATGTATTCAGTTTGATTGTGTACCCTCACTGCCTTACAGGTTGTATGGAAAAGGATAAAATACTTTGTATCTTGTTTTAACTGGAACTTTTTGTGTCATGGATTTAAAACTTGATTTTTCTGTAGCGGTACAATACTTTATCTTGCTATCAATTTAACATCACGCCTCTGCTTGAAAATGTTACGTGGGCTTTTTGTGATTCTTGCGTCTATTTGGAGAATAACATATAAAAGTCATTTTGCTGTCCGATGATATTTTTTCAATTAAAAATAATACAAAAAATCCTTCGCATGTAGTCTAGCCTAGTGTAAACTAGCTTATAAAAGCCCGTTCTGCTGGTTTTTACCGCTAGGCCCTGCGGGCGGCTTTTGGTTCGGCTTCGCCCAGTTAGTGTTGGTGACCCTTTTATAGATCCAATACGAACTGATTCCAAAAATAGCCCGTTCCTCGGATCCACTCTAGCTAGCCACCGAGACAAAGTAACCGAGACATAGCAATGACGTCATATGTAATATATTATGTTTAGCCACTTAATACAACATGTATTACCGTCAATATTTTGATATCCGGAGAGATACCACATATTCACAAATTCGTAGCAGTTATACCTAGGGAGAGACATCCCCGTCCGACAAGTAGCGACATTTTGTGTCGAATTCTTTAATTCGAAACCGAATTATAACAGTAGCTTTGTGTGAAATTCCACGAACACAGATGTTATTTGTGGCGCGGCGCGTATGGCGTGGCGTCCAATACGCACTCGTAGCTGGGTTAACCACGCAGACGCTACGCTATTAATAACGTTCGATTCCCTCGATAGAAAACAATCGTTAAGTAAGCTTCGAAAATTATTACAATTACGTTTTTTTCTGTCATTTTACAAGTTATATGCATGAACAAATGCACATTATTTTTTGAAATGCTACTTAAGACATTTCCCACGAGATTTTTGCTCTATTTTGCAATGGGAAGCGTGGGGAAACGGTAGAAAAAGCTTGTTTTTTCGTATCTTTAATGTAAACTGGTTCATAGTATAGCAATCGATTTAACATTAATCTTTGCCTTAAACCGTAACTCTCTTTAGCTAAACGTTTTAATTAACAATGACTCCAGACCACCGCCAAATCCAATTACCATATTGACGTTTACATAAATAAAGGTGGAACCTGAATAAGTAATCAGATGAGGGTGTTCCTTGCTTCTTCGGGGGCTGTTAAGGGATGAACTAAGATACTCCGAGGGTGGTTATTCAATTGGATTCCTCCTGGAGGGGTTGGTCTCTCCAGTCTTTAGTAGGAGAGACTCTAACAAAGCAGGTGAAGCGAGTAAATGAAGGAATTATTCCGAATTATCATAAAATTCGAGAGAAGTTCATCGAAAGGACATAAAGAGACATGCTTGTGGCCTCAATTGCTTATATAATTATTTACGACTTTTGGAACGGAGGTCGGAGAATCTATTTCAAGCGAAGATTTTTAAGAATTTCTAATCAACTACTTCGAAGTAAATCAAATTAGATATTTAAAGAACCCCGATCAAATTCGTTCGCCTCGCCCGATCACACTTTTCGTAACGCTCTCATCACGCATTCACTAGCTTATTCCCCGAGTCAAGTGTGCGTAAAGAGGTTTTACTTCAAAAACGAGTGTGTTTTAGACCATACGACTGAAGTAAAACTTCACTAACTTATATCTCCCTCTCAACTTCCGTTCGCCTCGCCCAATCACACTTTTCCCAACGCTCTCGTCACGCATTCACCAGCTTACTCCTCAAGATAAGCATTCGTAAAGAACTTTTACATTTAAAAACGAAAGGTGAGCCATTTTTTAACTTTTTTATGTTTGCATGTAAAATTTTTATATTTCAAAAATCATACGTTTATTTTGATTTATAAAATTTGGAAGTGTATTTTAATGTCTGAGGATTAAAATTACATTTAATTATCCTTTTCACCCAGCCTGTAAATGCACAGTGAAACTATTTAACTATGACTAATGGATCAAATATGAAAAAAGTGTTTTTTCCATAGACATATGAATATATATAGACCTGCCCTAATTCGCGCTCCCACGTAAAAAGGTCTATTCATTCAAAAGCAGATTTTACTTTTAAGAACTAAATGGTTATATTATAATGCGAGATGCCTATATAATATACTATCAGATTGATTTTTTAACGAATCACAGTCATCTTCCCCCTCTTCGTACCGCCATAGTTGATTTTTCCCCTCATCTGTATGTTGTCTATTAAATTTGGATGTCTATGGTTTTTTCCTTATTTTCTTTTCATTGTTTTCTCCCGATAGTCTTAAATCGTTCTTGTGAATAACGATATTAAAATTTCAAAGCACTCCCACTCTTATCTCCTCCCTTATCTTTACCGGAGTTGCCAGTCACGTCGTATCGCAGGAATTAAGACTCCCTGGGGTAAATTACCACCACAGGTTAAATCGCTCACTGCCGATTCCCCTGGCAACACTAGGAAAAGGCTCAATTTGCAATAAGCTATATTCACGATTGTTACTTGTTTGTTTAAAAATAAATACCTTATGGATTCGGATACAGATGCATTTTGGGATACGGGCATGGGTACCGCCGCTCCAGGAACCATTTATTGGATAACCGACACTCCTGCCATATTTTAGGTAACCCCGAGTGGTTTGCTATGTTTGGTTGCTTAACAGGGGTGGCAGGGTTCATGGCGTGAGGGTGATCTAGATTTTGGTGACGAATGCGTTTGCTCACCTACTGTGTGGCAGGCCAGATCGGAAGAGACTGGTTGACTCTTTCGACCTATCGCCGTGATCCGCAGTGGGAGGGCTGGATTCATACGTCCGTCACTCCTGGACACACTTGCAGATTTCTACTTTCTCATACCTTTTTCCTTTCCCTGAAAAGACTGTCCACACAGTATCGCAAAGATAACACAGGCCCCGAGAGAAATTGTTTTCCTCAGAATCTGCTGTGGGGAGCTAATATAAAAATAATTGAAAAATTAGCTTCCTGATAAATATTTTAATACCCATTGATTTATTTTGTTTTGCATTAACATAGCGTTGGGCGACCTTATTTCTTATTATCGAAGACAGTAATATCTTCGTTTGATACTTCAAGTTCATTAGTTCTTGACTAGCTCTTTTATCGATGGACTGAAAATCAAGTGGAAGAAATAATTGTGAAAAAATGTTATTTATAAGAGGAATAGACAAGACAAATGTGCCTAATCTTGGTGTCTTGTATAACCACGAATGTAGGCAATAGGCATATGGATTGGCAAACGGAATCCAGAAACGGTCGATTTAATCTCACAAGTGATTTTTATTCATTTTATTTTAATTTTCAATATGCAAATAGTCCAGTAAACGAATGGTCCAAAAGGAGGTGTAGAGTGCGTGAGCAGGAACCTAAGCGATTCTTTCAAGACTTGTTTAGGGTGCTTAGGGTGTGAACATACTAAAAGTCCTGACGTCTAGGTGGTGAGCTAGGGGGGGAGGGGGGGGGGGGAAGGTCCCGATTTTCGGGTTTCCGTTTGTATCTCAAAAACGGTGCGTCGCAGAGGAAAACTTTTTTAGAATAAGTAAAAGCTCATAAGATTATCTACAACTTTTATTCTATACGTAATTTTGGAAATCCCAACCGTTTTTGAGTTATACGCTCCACAAATGTCAATATTTTCGAAAAAAATCATTTTACCTCACATTTTTCATCAAACATTCCTTCATATCGTCTAAAATATTCATCCAAAAAAGAAATTCATTTGAAAAAAGTTGTAAATAATTTAATTACCTTTTAGAATATGTATACATATGTAAATAAACCTCCAACCAGTAAATATTTACAGCAATTTTAAGTTTTTTCGTAAAATGTCATTTTCAGAACTATATTACTGGAATTCATTTTATAATCATTATTATTGTGATGGGTGATTAGGTTAGTCGTCGGAGATGCTACAATAACGTGCTACGCTACGATGCTGTTCGAGTTAGTGAAAAGGCAATGAATGCGATAGTGGGCTTGACATTCTTAGACATCAAGTTGTCCCGCAAAGTTCGGGCATTCCCAATGTCTTCTGTCAGCTCGTCGATAAAAATTCACGATGAAAAGGTTGCAGTTGACCCAACATTGCTGTTTCAGCGTGTATAAGCAAACGATCAGATGAGGATTTGATGAAAATCTTTAAGTATGAGTTGGCCCCATTTCCCTTGACACTGTTTAATGAAAGTGGGATGCGAAAGACAACTAAATTAGTTCTGTATAGCTTATTCGAGCCTACCAAAAAAACTGTTCTACTGTCTAAGATGAACATAGTTGTGGACGGAGGATTTCTACTACACAGAGTAATTTGACAAAAAGATGCCTCCGTTGCCGCAATTTGTGATCGTTATATCACCTATGTCTATCACCACTATCCTGGAATGACTCGCACTGTGGTATTTGATGGGTAACCAAACCCATCCAATAGTACGAAATCATAAGAACAGATGCGACGATACAGACTGAGAAGGTCAGCCGACATCAATTTGACATGGAACAAATCAATACCCGTTAAACAGGAAGATTTTTTATCCAATCCTACCAACAAAAGTAACTTCATCTCCTTACTACATACAAAGTTTCGGGAGAATGGGATACAGACTCTTCAGGCCACCGATGATGCTGACGTCCTTATCGTGAAGATTGCTGTGGAATTATCCTTTCACAACTCTGTGACTGTCTTTGGTAAGAATGTGGACCTCACTGTCCTTTTGATTGCTTCCACTCCTCCCACCTAAGATATTCTGCTGCTGAAACCCGGACGAGGGAAAACCAAAACAATGGCACTGTCCACCCAAGAGATGCAGCATCGTGGATTTGAACACATCATATTTTTACATTCATTTACCGGATGCGATACAACGTCTGCAACTCTCAGGAGAAGCAAGGTGGGCTTTTCAAAATTGTATTTGGAGTAAAAAATGTCAAAAATTTTACAACCCCTCCTCCACTCACGACGAGGTTGAAGAGGCTGGAAATAAATGCTTCCTGAAATGGTATGCGGCGCCAAAAAGACAGACCTCCCTTAACCAGTACCGCTTCCAGTCGTTCACAAGGTCCGTGGCAAATATGAAGCCTGACATCAGCTCCCTCCCTCCAACAGAGAGTGCAGCTAAACAGCATTCCCGGCGGACATACCACCAAGTTTAGCAGTGGCTCGGAATTGAGCTGCCCCCTGAAGAATGGGGGTGGTAACACGAAGGAGACACCCTGGTGCCAATTACAACATAAGATCCTCCAGCACCGGAGGTCCTTCTGAAAATGATATTTTGCCGCTGCACCAAGGATTGTGCAATTGGCAAATGTGGATGCCGAAAAGCAATGCTGACCTGTTCTGCAGCGTGCCTTCACTGCCAAGGGAGATGCTTCAATAGCGTGCCTGTTGCCGAGGACGACGATGAAAACGACATAGAGCCCTTTCAGCAAGAACCATCCACCACTGAGAATGACGATGCCATGGATGAACAACGCTTGCCAGGACCCTCACGTCCAAAGAGGATATGATAACGTGAATCCATATAATGTTGAGAGTGTAACATGATGTTATTGAGAACAGTGCCAAGGGAAATGGGGCCAACTCATACTCAAAGAATTTCATCAAATCCTCATCTGATCGTTTGCTTATACACATCCGCTGAAACAGCAATGTTGGGTCAACCGCAACCTTTTCATCGTGAATTTTTATCGACGAGCTGACAGAAGACATTGGGAATGCCCGAACTTTGCGGGACAACTTGATGTCTGAGAATGTCAAGCCCACTATCGCATTCATTGCCTTTTCACTAACTCGAACAGCATCGTAGCACGTTATTGTAGCATCTCCGACGACTAACCTAATCACCCATCACAATAATAATGATTATAAAATGAATTCCACTAATCATCTGTTCGAGAACAACTTACCTGCTTGCTTGCGTGCAAAAATTAATAAGGAATTTCCCATGAACAAAAAACCCGTCTTAATAATTTGGTAAGAAAAAACAGCTCTTTCTGAAAATGACATTTTACGAAAAAACTTAAAATTGCTGTAAATATTTACTGGTTGGAGGTTTATTTACATATGTATATATATTCTAAAAGGTAATTAAATTATTTACAACTTTTTTTAAATGAATTTCTTTTTTGGATGAATATTTTAGACGATATGAAGGAATGTTTGATGAAAAATGTGAGGTAAAATGATTTTTTTCGAAAATATTGACATTTGTGGAGCGTATAACTCAAAAACGGTTGGGATTTCCAAAATTACGTATAGAATAAAAGTTGTAGACAATTTTATGAGCTTTAACTTATTTTAAAAAAGTTTTCCTCTGCGACGCACCGTTTTTGAGATATAAACGGAAACCCGAAAATCGGGACCTCCCCCCCCCCCCTCCTCCCCCTAGCTCACCACCTAGACGTCAGGACTTTTAGTATGTTCACACCCTAAGCACCCTAAACAAGTCCTGAAAAAATCGCTTAGGTTCCTGCTCACGCACTCTACAACTCCTTCCTTTACTGGACTAAAACTATTTCAGCCTACACGAATTCACTTGTGGTGGACATAGGTCCCTCATGAATTTATGCTTCATAAAAATAGAAATAAGCACTCTTTTGGGATTAATTTATTTTAAATTAATGAAAGACGTAAATAAATTCAATGAAACTAGTTTATTACATTTTTTAAACAAATATTTATAGGAATTTCAAGCCGAGTCATCTCTTTTTCGATCGAGCAGGACCTTTTAGGCCAGGAAAATGCACAATAATGTTATTGTCCATTTTCCAGCGGTAAGGCTCTTGACTCGAATACCGAAGGATCGAATCCCGGCGCGGCAAATTAATTTTATTTGATTAATTTGTGTTATTTCACAATTTATTCATTTAAAATAATATGTAGTATATTTGCGGCACATTCCAGAGTGGAAGATACTCTCAGTATCGCCCTGGTGTAAGACCACCATTCAGAATTGAAACGTTGCTTGAAATGGCTTTAGCCGTATTTGGTGACCAGATCTGAATAGCCAGGTACTTCCCCACCTTCTTCTTCCCTATCTCCTGCCCCTCCCCACTATCCTCAGCCTCACAACATACCCCAATTGGGGATGCCATAGTCCCACTGGCTCCATATGGGACTCTTGTGCGGTATTAACGTAAAAAAAATGCGACGAACTTGTGACCGCGTTGGTGGTTTTTTTCCCTGTTTGTACCTGTTTTTGCAATAAAATGCATTAGAGCTAATGTCACTCAGATTTGCACTATCCAGACTATCATTTTCCGAGTCAACAATGCATAAAAATGTTATCAAAAACATTTAATTAAGTAACTACACTAATGGGGGACCTAGGTCCCAGGTCAGCCCAAGCGATATTCTTAGTATCGGCCTCTCAGGCTATACTAAGAATACACGGAGCCTCAAGCGCGTAAGGCTTAAAATAAAATAAATATTTGCGATAACCTAATTAGTGGGGGACTCTACTCCCCCGCGAGTGGTGGTAAGGGTTAAAATCTGATGAAATAAGCATAGCTTATATCAGTTGGTTTTCAAAACAATAAAAGTGTTTTAATCTAAGCGTTGATTAAATTTGAAATAAAATGGTGCCATAAAATAAGTTTGCTGTGTTTGATGAAAAGATTAGCTTTGTAATGATTGCACTTCTCGTTTAAAGGGCTTTCTACTCCCCGTGGCTTCCGTTATCATACTTATCATCTCTAATGACACTTAATATAACATCAGTTAATTAAGAGAAATGGCGCCATCGAAGAGTTACGGTTATGGCCGCTTTTATTCCCCTGTAGAATAAGACCAATTGAAATCAACTATATCGAGCAGCAATAATTGCTTTAATTGCCAATAAGCATTGATATAAAACACATTAGAAGAGTCCTCCTTTTGTAAGTACTTCATTTAAACGGGGATTGGGCTCAATGATCTCTTTTTATAGCGCTTCTTCTTGATTTCATACTATAAAGATGATTTTCATTTCTTACTGAAGTTTCGCGGGAGTCGCACAGATGAGAGTACATCTCTTCGTTCGGTTGTTTTCAAAAAAATTTCTCTCATGAAAAAGTCAGTTGAGATAATGCTTTAAAGAGAGATTTTATATCTTTTGTGGATAAGGAATCCATTCCATACGTAATCGCCTGTGTGATTGTCTACGGCTTGCAATTGCTTGTTCAACCAGTTTAACACACGAAATTTTGTAAGTACACATGATTATTTACCTATTTAACGTACGTTTAAAGTTCTACAGCAAGGATTTGACATTTGAGAAATTTTGTTTCAATCTAACTACGCATGAATTACTTAGTTTTCCCAAATTAAGAACCTATTTAAGGCAAAGCTATCGAGGCAGTGTGCATGTACAGAATAATTGAATGTTTGGGGATGAAATATATTAATTATTCCACTAACCGCCGCACTTTTAGGCAATGAATATAGGAATTACACTTCATTTCAACAATTACTACAAGAAACAACTGTTTACATACACAAAATAAGTAATTCTTGCGTATTTAAATTGAAACGAAACTTCGCAAATGACAAATCCATGCTATGCAACTTTAAACGTACATTAAATGAATAAAAAACAAATATATACTTACAGAATTTCGTGTTTTAAACTAAGTAGTTAAAAAAGCAATTGCAAGCCACAGACAATCACACAAATTTGACAAGCGATTGCGTATGGACTCGATTCCGTATCCACAAAAGATACAGAATCGCATGGCTGATGTTAGCCAACCTCCGACATGATATGAATTCCAAAACAAGAATACAAGAAAGAGCAAAGTTATGGCGACAATTCCAGTGACTTCAAAACTTTGTTTAGATTGCATTGAATGCGCTGGGGTATTTAGGGTTTAGACAATTCAGTTTTCATATGTCATCACGTGTGCGGCCGAAGATTGATAGATTTCCCGGCCACGGAAAGGCAAATTTGGTGGCACTACAGTTTTGGAATCCAGTTCCCATACGATAGAAGAAGAAGATGCAGAAAAAGAATTGGTGCCTGTTGTGATTGCACATTGCGTCGGTAGGTACCCAAAGCACTAATCTTAATAATATGTAAAAATGAATATTTCTTTTTTTTTCCCCCATGCATTCCTAAACCATTCACCCGATTGCGATGAAACTTTGGGGATTTGATGTGCGCAAGCCCGCGATATTTATATATAATAGTGAGCTCTGGCGTTATGAAACTATTTCCTGTACTAATCTCACGTTTGCAATGAAACTTTGGGGATTTGATGTGCGCCAACCCGCGATGTTTGTATATAATAGTAAGCTCTGGCATTATGAAACTATTTCCTGTACTAATCTCACATTTGCGATGAAACTTTGGGGATTTGATGTGCGCAAGCCCGCGATGTTTATATATAATAGTGAGCTCTGTCGTTATGAAACTATTTCCTGTACTAATCTCACGTTTGCGATGAAACTTTGGGGATTTGATGTGCGCAAGCCGGCAATGTTTACATATAATAGTGAGCTCTGGCGTTATGAAACTATTTCCTGTACTAATCTCACGTTTGCGATGAAACTTTGGGGATTTGATGTGCGCAAGCCCACGATGTTTGTATATAATAGTGAGCTCTCGCATTATGAAACTATTTCCTGTACTAATCTCACGTTTGCGATGAAACTTTGGGGATTTGATGTGCGCAAGCCCACGATGTTTGTATATAATAGTGAGCTCTGGCATTATGAAACTATTTCCTGTACTAATCTCACGTTTGCGATGAAACTTTGGGGATTTGATTTGCGCAAGCCGGCAATGTTTACATATAATAGCGAGCTCTGGCGTTATGAAACTATTTCCTGTACTAATCTCACGTTTGCGATGAAACTTTTTGGATTTGATGTGCGCAAGCCCGCGATGTTTATATATAATAGTGAGCTTTGGCGTTATGAAACTATTTCCTCTACTAATCTCACGTTTGCGATGAAATTTTGGTGAGTTGTTGTGCGCACGTCCGCAAAGGTTTCTATATATACGGTGAGCTCGGGCGTTATAAAATTTATGTAAATTTTTGCAATGGGTGGTGGACAAATGGTTTGAAAAAGAGTGTGCTTGGGGATTTGATGTGCGCAAGTCCGCGATGTTTATATATAATAGTGAGCTCTGGCGTTATCAAACTATTTCCTGTACTAATCTCACGTTTGCGATGAAACTTTGGTGAGTTGTTGTGCGCACGTCCGCGAAGGTTTCTATATATACGGTGAGCTCGGGCGTTATGAAATTTATGTAAATTTTTAAATGGAAGGTGGACAAATGCTTTGAAAAAGAGTGTATTTCATATTGATTAGCGACAGGGAAGGAAGGAGGGGGGGGGGTGGTTACGGGATAGGGAAAGCCGGAGGGGGGAAGATGAGAAAGGTGGAGGGGAACGCGGGAGGGGAAGGGGATGTGGAAGGGGAACGGGGATGAATGGGAAAGGACACGCAAGGAGAAACAATTTCTTTACTTAAGTAGTATTGCAACGCATACCGGGAACTCACTAGTACTTATGATATGTTATGATCAGCAGATTTTTATTTCTAATAACAGCATTTAAAAGCATATTTCATCAACTTTCAATAACAGTTGTTAGTTTTCGGTTATGTTTCATTTATTTAGATTTTATTAGCAAAGCGGAAATTCTTTGACCGCCTATCAGAATATGCCAGAGGCCCGCGATAGATTTTAAAAAAAATTATCTTTATTTTTAATTTCACGAATAAAATCTAAAATTGTAATATTTAATTAAATGAAGACAATATTAGCTCAATCGAAAATCTGATTACAGAAAAATCAGAAAAAGATGTGGGCATATCTGGAACTCGAACCCAGGACCTTCGGCTTTTTGGGCCGTGATGGCCAGATTTTTAATTGAGTTACGCTAATATTTTCTTCAATTAATTAAAGTTTTTTTTTGCATCTGCACACTCGTGGAAAAGCGTTTTTGGTTTATTAGAAACTAGACTAACATGGTTTGGGACAATTTCTGTGGTACACAAGCCAATCTTTACAGGACTATGTCGATGCTATAATTATCTTGTGCAGAGTTTCGCGTTTATAGTCTTCTTTACAATTATGATTACATTCCCTCTTCCGTTCAGAACAAAGCCTTCATGTCCTGAATGGGTGATGATATTATCTCTCGCTAGATTAAATGAAATTTCAGCTTTTGTTCTGTTCTGTGGCTAGATCGTAATGGCAGGGTTTGTCTTATGTCTCCTTTTGTCTTTCTCCACGACACTAAAAACTTTTAAACCTTTGTTAATTTAAGTAATTTTAAAATATTTTGGTTTTGACACGACTTTACGTGCACCAACTGCCCGTTGCCAGAGATACTGACATATTTTAATGTGAATACTGTACATGAGTTTCAACTCTCAACTACTACCGTTTGGAGCCAGTGAGACGATGGCATTCCGATTCGGGTATGTTGTGAGGCTGAAGGTACCTGGCTACCTAATACAAGAGTCACAAGATTCCCAGCTGCTCCCGTCTGGAGCCAGCGAGACTATATGGCGTCCCCAATTGGAGTATGTTGTGAGGCTGAAGGTAAAGGGGAGGGGATTGATATGGGTAAGAGTAAGGTGGAGAAGTGCCTGGTCATTCAGATCTGGTCACCAAACACGGCTAAAGCCGGGCAATACTGTGAGAATCTTCCACTCTGGAACGTGCTGCAAATACGCTGTATATTATTTTAAATGATTAAATTGTGAAATAACACAAACTTATCATATCATCATTTGAGCACGCCGGGTTTTTAACCCGCGACCTTCGGATTTCTAGTTGAGAGCCTTACACCTCGACTGCGGAGACTGTCTAAAAATTAATTGGTTTACAGTTTGGGAACTATTTATTGGATGACCAACACCCCAGCCATATGTCATATAGCAGGAGTCCCTGGGATCATGATGTAAGGTTTGCCTGGGTCTTGGCGGCGGATGTGTTAATCCACCTACTATGTGAGAGACTGGTTGAGGGAAACCTTTTAACTTATCCAGACAGATTATCTCGAACCATCGCCTTGCATCGCAGTAGTAAGGATGAATTCGTACATCCATCACTCCTGGACACATTGATCTCCAGATTTCTTCCCACTCATAAGTTTTTAATACACAGAACTTACTCTTCTTCCTCTACCTACATAAACCTTCCACACAGCATCCCTAAAGATGCCAGATGATATTTTTTTCTAAGAGCTTTCTTTGTACAGCTTCTGTAAAAAAATAAAAGGTTTTGGCAAAGGGTAGCCCTTTAGAGAAAACTTCTTTATTTTGATATATTTTATTAGTTTATTTTTCCTATTTATTTCCGCTATCAAATTTCGTACAAGATCATTTTTTGGGGAGTAATATATTCTACAATACGAAAGTTGATATTATGGGATCGCAATAAATACATTTCGTTTAAATATATTTAACCTACGTCAGAATTATAATGCTGGAAATAGGTTTTCTACCCTGGGAGCCACGGCAAATCGAGAATTATACTGCCTTTGGCCAAACATATACTTTTGCATGTGTTGTGTAATATGGCACTTAAAGTTTGTGTATTTTTTAACATTACGTCGCTTTAGTTCTTAATTGTCCAAGCGACCATAAGTAAAATTTTACATGAGGAGTTTTCTTTCCTTATTTCAATGAAATATTATGATGTTATAGATAAAGCTATTTCTTCCGCAAAGGTAAATTTTTTAAACTAAACATTTATTTTTATTACATTTTTATATCAAACATGTTAGGTATATACATATATAAAATAGAAAATATATTCGTAGTCCTCTTCACTAGGAAATCCTGTGCTGAGGGGGACTATGCTTTGGATAAGTTTTCAGCGACCTCTCTGGTTTAACTTCATTGTTCGGATAAGGTTTTTCAGAAACTTCTATGACGATGTTTTAAGTATACTAGTAAGTTCATTTTCCGATAGTTCCTTCAGCCAACATTTAATGACCTTAATGTAGCTATTTTTGTTTTAGTTAGTTTGATACTAAGTGGGAGTTTATTACGTAACTTTACTGCTAAAAATTCAGAACTCTTTTGTCCAAATGAAGAGTTACACTTTGATATATTAAGCATGTCTGTTTGTTTGGCTCTGGTTTTATGAGCATGTGTCATTAGTTTAAATTATTCTTAGTTAAGTGATCATAATTTTTTATATTTTATTTTTAATTTTAACTCTTCAATTCCCATGTCAAAGTTATTAAAGATTTTTCTTTTCTCTATAAATAAAATAGCTAACATATATATAGTTAAGACAAAAAAATATTAAAAATAAAAATAAATTACCCCCACCCTTATTTATCGGTGTGTCACCTACAGGTGACACTGGGCATTGTGCTTGAAGGCTCTGAAGATGAAACAGTATTTTACTTATTCTTGCGGTAGGAATAAAATAACAGTTTTATAATAATATTTGTTTATATAAAGTTTTATAATAATATTTTTTTATATAAAGTTTTATAATAATATTTTTTTATATAAAAAACAGAGCACTTATTTATTGTGAAAGCTGTACCAACACTTTAGATGCAAACCGATATTGCACTTTGCACACATTTTTCTGGTGCGTTGGTAACAATACCCACATATTCGTTGAGAGCAGTCGATTTGCGAGTGATCGTCAACACTTCCTGCACTCCCACCTCGGTAGGCACTCTTATCTGCAGAAGTATGCCACAATCGGATTTGAGGATCGGAGGCTTTCCACATTTTTGCAAGTATTTGTTTGTGACATTTCGCCGGAAATCGCAGTAATTTCAGTTGTTTTCGGACTGTCTTTTGAGCAGCCATGCATTTTGGCAAGCTGCTCTAAACAAAAAGCAAACATAGGAAACCACCACTATTTGCCGCGAAGAGCTACCTCACGGAGTGAACACTTTCATCAAAACGGTCTACCCCGCCCGTGTAGGTACTTATTGTACGTCTTGATAATTGCTGGGCAATCTACTTGAATTTTTGCCCGTTTTTTATCCACAAATCTAATTCGTTCCACTTTCGAGATAGGATTCAATCCATGGCAGTTAGATGCAATGGTGATAATACTATTTTCATGCCATTTAGCTACAATGATTTTCTTAGAAACTTTATGACACGACACTTTCTTACCTCTTGGCTCTTTTTTCATGTCATGTGAGCGTGGCAAATTGAAGTTCTCCAGACGGTTTTCCCGAATAGTACCTGTACCCCCAGCATTCAGCTCTCGCAATTATTTAGAGTTAGAAAATACTTCTTCATCACAGTCTCCCTTACCACCAAAAATAAAAGTATTGCTGAGACCGTTGTACCATTTTTTTATAGTACTGTCTTTTCTTTTTTTTTTTCTTTGATTTCATCCCCTCTTCCAAGTCATGTACACTATTTTCTCTAGAGATGGAAGGTCTATTTTGGAGTTCTACTAGAGATTGAAACATGCGACTGGGAAGATGAAAAACAATTAGTCCCTTTTTCATCTCCACTATCTTCGTCCATCACCACACCATCAGGAGGAAATAAAATAATATCGCCTGGGTCCACCCCGGCCTGCAATTCCTCCACAATCTCATCTAACGTCAACCTGTAATACGTAAACAAATTCTAAAACACCATCACAATGTAGCGATGAGGCCAAAATGTAAACGACGGTCTAGTTATTTATTACTTAGAATGAATTTCGAACAATAGAGTCATTATACCAATTCAATAGTTACAATGCCCAGTGGCACCCACAGGTGACACGGCATATTTCCAACGTTGTATCAAACATTCTATAAATTATTTTTGCCATAAAATACATTTGTACTATAGCTTATTTATTCATTTATTGTATACAATAAGAAAAAAAATAATACTTGCGGCTTAGGCATTTTTATTTCACTTTATGTCGCAAGAGATCACACAAACTTAGACTGCTCCAATTCCGCGAGAAACACGAGAATGAATTTGATAAATGGCATGTGGCTAGTGTTGCCAGAAAAAAAATTACGAATAGAGTAACTATTTGCCTTTACTATGGCAGTAATAGAATTTAAAAATAAAATTTCCATGTGGTAGAAAAAAAATACTAAACTTCTGTCACCTACAGGTGACACTGGGAATTGAAGAGTTAAAGTGGAGATAAACAAAAACTAAAATGGTGGTTTGGACAATTAAGAACTAAGACGACATTTAGCCCCACACAGATCATCTTTGGGGATGCTGTGTGGAGTATGTTTTTAGAAAAGGAAGGAGAGGAAGTTCTGGAAAGGTAAAGAATATGAGGGTCCGTGTATCCAGGAGTGACGGACAAGGCAATATTCCGAGATAGTCCTGCTGGTGAAGTCAAAAGATCTCCCTCAACCAGTCTCTCTCGATCTGGCCTACCACGCTGTTGGTGGGCAGACACATCTGCCGCCAAGATCCGGAAAAACCTGACCCCATGAATCCGGGCGCGTATTTACAAAACCTATACCGATTCAGTCGCGGTAACGACAATTTACATTTTAAATATACCTCTATATTGGTTATTTTTTATCACATGGCAAAAACAAAAATTGTTCTAAAATCTAGATAAAATAATCTTTCTGATGTGTATATTAGAAATTAATAATTTTATTTTTAAATATTTAAATTTTAATATTATTCCCATATATTGTAAATACATCTATTTTTTGATAATTTTTTATCACTTTACAAAACCAAAAATTGTTCTAAAATCTAGATAAAATACTCTTTCCAATGTGTATATTAGAAATTAATAATTTTATTTCTAAATATTTAAATTTTGATATTGAAAATTTAAAGCGACTGAAACGCGGTAGGGATTGTAAATACGCAATCCGGGCACCCCTGCTAAGTCAATAAACGTAGCGTACCACTTGGGGTCACCTACGTCAGAGGTGTTGATTATCCAATAGATGGTTCCCGGGGCGGAAGTACCCATACCCGCCTCCCAAATAGAAACATTTATTTTCTCGGTTTCAAGCAATTGGCAAATAGACCATTGGTGTTCAAAACGAATGAGGTCGAAGTACAACGCATTGTAACGACGTTGTTCTAGAATCTAGAAGAAGCAGCCCGTAAAATATGCAAATGAAACATTGTTGTTCTCAAAATTAATTTGATGATTTTAAAATTACCTTTGTTGCATATTTACCTGCGAACCCACAAAAAAGTCGGACATTTTAGGTACGGTCTTAAGCGAAAAAATCTAAGAACCTCTGCGCAAAATTTTTGAAAAACATCGAAAGATAAAACATGAAATAGCTACGTCTGCATTTGAAGTCTGAACCATTTATTGATATTTTTTTTTTGTGACCAAATTTATGGCTTATTAATGAACTGAGTTCAACTAACGAAACTCTTAGAAATGATAGAAGTAGTATGCGCGATCCACAGACTTAAAATTTTAACTAAGATTCGACCAATTTCTTCCTAACACTCTGACCTCTTACATTCTTTATTTGCAATGAGTGCTTTTAAAATTACCGTGTTTATTCACGGTCACGGTGCCGTAACGACATACAAAAGGCAATAAACATACGTTACTTATCACAACAGCTGCAGCTCTTTCAAAAGATGGGATACGCAATGTACATATTATAAGCCTGTTTTCTCCAAAGGAAAAAGTCATCATCTACATCTCTCTCATACATGACACCGAGAGGTCTTGGTAAATCCCTACAATGCTACTAGACTTGACGATAATATTGAAAGTATGTAATATAGTTACACGGGTAACATAGAAGTGTGAGTGAATTTGGAAAATTCAAATACAACAAATGATAATGGGCTGATGTCTTTTGTTTTTAATCGTATAATGCTGAAGCTAAACTACTCTAAATAACAACAGTCGAAAATGAGACAAGCGGTGAACGTATGTCTGCACTCCCTCAAAGGCAACATACAATCCTTATCATACGTCTCCCTCAAACGTATAAAGATAATAAAACGAAAAAAAAACGTGTGTGCTTTAGACCACACGACTGAAGTAAAACTTCTTTAGCTCCATCTATAAGGAAGAGAGAAAGAAAACGTGCGCGCCACTGCTCTTTCTTCCTCCTACAGTGTGATGCAGACAATATGCCTGCACTGTGTCTTAGATATACGAAACGTAACTGGCTATGAGAGAAAGAGAGAAAGAAAATGTGTGCTCGCACCTCTCTCTCTTGTCCCTAAAGTAATATACGAAATGTAACTCTCTCTCTTTCTATCTTCACTAAATTATATCTCCCTCTCAACTGCCGTTCGCCTCGCTTTTCGTAACGCTCTCGTCACGCATTCACCAGCTTACTCCTCAAGTAAAGCGTGCGTAAAGAAGTTTTACTTCAAAAAATTCCCATCGAGATATATCTGTTTCCCCAATAGGAAATTTTACTTTTGAGGAAACAGTCACACGTATTTTGTGTGTCATCTTTCTTAATGTGTAAGAAAAAGCTGCAGCGTTATAACGATAAGGAATGTATGTTTATTGCATTTTTTACCGTCACGGTACCGTAAACGTGAATAGAGAACTCCAGTCCAATTTTTTTAATGAATAATGACCGTCTAACTTAAATAACCGCATTTTTATTTTTATTTTTAGAGTTAGTTTTAATAGTTAAAATATTTGTCAAAGTTTTAATTTTTCAAGACCCCCCGAAAACCACCGTATAGACTATAGAATCGGGCAATCAGCTGATCTACTGCCGCCATTTTGAATTCCGTTGTTCGAAGTATTTATTTTTTACTATTTTTTTTGTGCAGTAGTTTTTGAATGTTTTCAATTATAGAGATAAACTAATAAGAGATACCTATATTTTTGTAAGTTATTTAGGCCTAAATAATGTTTCAATAAACACAACAACTAAATCTCCATAAACAGTACGTAAATAAACGAATAAATTAATACGATGGCTTTTTTCATATCATACATTCCCATACATGACTTTACGGTGAAGTCTCGACACGTCCAACGGTGACGTCACCTAGACGGCGTGTTTTTACGACCTGATTAAAAATGGACTTTTTAATATATTTTTTTAAAACTCTGCGTTTAATATTATTAAATAAAACTTATATATTCAGAATCAACGTTTATTGGTCTATATGAACATATTACATATTTTCACTGGAGTTCCTTATTATAAAAGCGTCTAATGTTTTAGGACTTAAAATTGTTTAAGTACTTATATTTGGTCTTTATTTCGACACCCATGTATCTTTACAATATATCCACAATAATTTTATTTTAAAAAACCTTCGGAGCACATTTTCTCCTCGGCGGAGAAGATGTTCCATCTTATTGAATCAATGAAAACTCGATATTATCGGGAAAATACGGGCGCCCTTTTCCGGACGGGAAATTAACTAACAAAATTGTATGAAAAATGGTTGATAAGTGAATTCTGAGGCTACCGCTTGTACCTATACTTACCGACGGTGATGTCCTGTGCGAAAAATTCAATTACATCTGGAAAAATATATTTATTTGCGGTAAAACTGTGTAGCTATGACAGAGTTACAATCGAATGAACTGAAACGAATGAAAGGCCAGTGTACCTGTGAAATTTTGATGTAGATAGGTACTATTTGCTAGATCTGTTAAATACCTGGACCTGGAGCACGATGAAATCGATTATAAATATCGTAAATACGACAAGCGTTAACTCCCGATGATTGTATGTCGATGCCGAACCGATAGTGAGAGGGATTTTTTTTTACATGAACTGTCAATATACGCATTTATTTGGATAATGTCGTTCTTTATGCGAAATTACTGGCTTATTAATGAACGATGTTGAACGGTATCTAATCATTTGTACTTGTATACTGTTAAGTGAGTTTTAAGTTTGCTAGTGTATAACACAGGTGTGTTTTTCCTTTCAAAACAAAATGTCTAGAAATTGTTACATACTTAATGCCCAAGAAATACAAACAATTGTGAACGGAGTTCAATTAACGAAGTTTTTAGAAATGAAAGAAGACGTACCTATACGCAATCCATAAACTTAAATAATTCAACCAAGACGCCACCAATTTATTCCTTTCTATCTTTGAGAAACTAAAGTGATTGAAATATGACTAAAGACCTGATTAACTAATTAAATCCCGTATAGTGTCTAAAAGTAAATGCGGACTGCCAATGCACATTTGGGTTAGCAAATCAATTCAAAATTGCCGATTAATTAATATTTTTACGTTTAGTGTTTGACATTTGAAACATTATTTAATTAAAGCTGTTTGTCAGCGCTTCTCAGTTGGATTATAATCGATATGATGAAATATAAATTATATCCTGAGGAAAATAATTTCCCTCAGGGCCTATGTCATCTTTGGGGATGCTGTGTGGAGGGTTTATAAGGATAAATAAGAAATCGATATACGCTGGCAACTCTAAAGGTAGTTTCTATGTATTGACACTACCAAATTTATTTATTTATTTATTATGAATCAACGCCGATTAATGGCTTTTACATAGGAATTCAACAATTTGAAATGGATACAGAATATACACGTTAAGAAAAAAAAACTTTCATATGACAAAAAAAAATAAAAAGTCCACTTTGAAGTGGCAGCATAAACAAATAGTAAGCTATTATAAATACAAATATAAGAAAAAGAAAAATTCATATACATGTATACAAGGTGTTTCGGATTAAAGAAATTACCAGGTAATGTACGTAATAAAATAAATTTAAAAATTCCATAAGAAAACATTGATGAATAATATAAATATTCAAAGCATATTGATTATAATGGGGATTTGCCTCAAAGAAATTGATAGCTGATCTGCAGGTGGTTCAAAACCGAGCTCTCAGAAATGTTTTTGGACTTCCATGGGACACCGGGACACCCATTCAGACATTCCAAAGAGACATCTATTCAGTTTCCGGTATTCTTCCAATCGCAGTCCTTCCTAAACATGAAATCACAAGCACCATCCTACAAATTACCCAACAATCAACTCACACTAACATCAAGCCACTGTAGTGGAAGGCAGCGTACAAATTCAATAGCCACATAAATGTCTTTTTACACGGGCAACATTAGAAACCCGCACTAGAATCACGGCGACTTGGCCTGTCATTCTGATTTCACGCCCCGGTTGTCGAGTTGCTTTTGTACGCCACCTTTCTAAATCTCAAATCCTTCTGATAAATGTAATAATAAACCCTGTCGGTTTTGTGTGAATAAATGCAAGTCAAACTTCATCACACTATTTATTTAAACCCGCTGACCATCCTTTGGCAACGTGTTGGAGTCCACGTAAGTATCTCGCCAAACCACTTTACAATCAAGACATCCACACTCACAATACTCGAAATAGCAATAAAATCCGCATACCTCAAACACACACTACAAAATATGGGATAAAATCTCTGAACTATGTTGCCTATACACTTTATAATTCGCTACCAGATATGTACAAGGGAATCCAGCAAAATAAAAAAAATCAGAGTAATGCTTTAAAAGAATATTTTTTAAGTATGTATAAGGATGAAACTTTGTAATTTTCTTGTCATGTTCAATTGTCTTGTTTCTTTTCTCTTCTTTTCTTTTCCATTAAGCTGTAATCATCCATATCTGTATAACCTTGTTCCCTTTTTCTTTAATTGTTTTCCATTGCTGTTTATTCTACTCAACCTGTCTTTTATTTTTCTTCTATATTGTCTGGGAATCTATTATTTTAATATCCAAATTCCCATGTAAAATTTTAACTATTTCCTCCCACCCATGATTTGTATGTTCCTCCTGTCCTAAAATGAGTTCTGTAACTCATCGGGATTGCTCTAGCAAGAAATAAAAACAATAAAAAAATAAAAATAATCCAACTGAGAAGCGCTGACAAACAGCTTTAATTAAATGTTTGAAATGTCAAACACTAAACGTAAAAATATTAATAAACCGGCAATTTTGAATTGATATGCTAACCTAAATGTGCATTGGCAGTCTGCATTTACTTTTAGACACTATACGGGATTTAATTAGTTAATCAGGTCTTTAGTCATATTTCAACCACTTTAGTTTCTCAAAGGTCGAACGGAATAAATTGGTCGCTTTTGGTTGAACTAATTGAGAGGAATATAAACGCTAGAAATATTTCGAATCTCATGCCTGCAAAATTTTAAAATCGAGCGTCTTATTTGCACGAGGCAAGTAAAAGCGAAAAAGTAGTTTTTATTTATTTTGTGCATAATTTTATAAGAACGAAAAAAAGTTAGAACATGAAAAACCTCAAAAATAGTCTTAGTCATAAAGGGATATTTTTTTAAAAATTGTTTCTTTTATTACTTCATAGTTAAGTCATGAAAAAAATTTTTTTTGGTGGTTTACGCTTATATTTTTTGTAACGTAAATAATAATTTTATTATAATTCCAATACATATAAAAGCTAGTAAAAGCTTCGATTTATCCGGAGCATATTTTTTGATGTTCATACTGTAAGCCGATTCGTCGTAAAGATTAATCAAAATAGTATCTAAATAGGATTTCACGTATATATTCATCTTAAGCCTATGGATCGCGTATACGACTTCTTTCAATTCTAAAAGCTTCGTTAGTTGAACTCCATTCACAAATATTATTTGTGTTTTTGAGCATTAACTATGTAACAATTTCAAGATATTCTGTTTTGTTACTTAAAACTTACCTAAAATTTATACAAGTACAGAAATGATACGTTTTTTTAGATTTTCACGGCCAAAAGTATTTTCGTTATTTGTTTTTGGAGTGTTTTGCCTTGTTGCGCTACCTCCTTCTTTAGCCAACTACCAGTTGTTGCCAGTAATTTTGCGTAAAGTTATATTTCGTATTTTTTGTGGGATCGTTATTACATAACGGACGTGATTTTTATGGCTGTAATTTGCCCTTTTTAAGTACAACGTACATTTAATGAATAAAAATTTATGCATACTTGCAGGAATTCGTATTTAAATCGAACTAAACCAAAATATGTGACAGATAATATGTAAAAACGTCCGTTATCCAATAACGATCCCACAAAAAACACGGAATTGCTCGGCTGATACTATGTAGTCCGGACTAAAATTTATCAATGGTCGGTCGGAAAATCTCTTACCAATTGTTGACCGTGATCGCAAATATTAATAACTGACCATAGATGACGCATTTGGTTAATATCGTATTGACATTAGGTTTTATCGATCGACCATGCTAGACCTCCTGGACAGTTCTCTCAATCCTTCACAACTTTACATAATAATTTTTTTCCATCGAAATCCACACAACTCTCAAAATGTCAATTGTGGACTAGATATAATAATAATAATAATAATGTTTATTCCAGGATGTGGGGAGGATAGTGCAATCCCACACGTCCCATAAAGTTGTACATATTTACACAACAGATAAAGTTAAAAAAATAAATAGAATAAACAAATATAAAAGACATAAGCGATAATAGAAATAAAATAAATACTCAATTATAATGTAGGACGTGGTCTGGAGTGAGCTCGGGCCCAGCGCTCGCTCAGGAGTGGCGCTTGGTGCTCGAAGGCTGCGATCACCACTGTGTTATCGGAAGCCATTAGCCGCATCCTGGCTCCAGTGACCCGGTGTCTCATCAGACCGGCGAATCCGTGTAGTCCTAGCTCCGTAAACATTGAAGATGCGCTGCTGAATCTTCTGTATCCAAATATAATTTTGCAAGCATCATTATATTGGATCCGGAGTCGTTCTATTGAGTTGGTACGGTAGTGACACCATGTTTCACATGTATATAGGTTAGTGCAAAATGCATTGAACAATGTTTTTTTTACATTGTTACAGCATTTGAAGAATCTTCGGGCAATCATATTAGACAGTATACTGATACTTCTCCGCTGTCGTTCAATATCACCGTCATCCGAGAGGTCTTCAGTAATAATGTGTCCGAAGTATTTTACATTCTTAGATGCGTTTATGTTTTCCTCATTAATTATATAATTACGACCTTTTTACAAATTACTTAGAGATATGTATTTATTTATTAACGCCCTTTTTAAGGGCTTTTACAAATGAGTAGAAAAACTTATACTTATACAGCTATTTATTAAATATAACTGAACTGCCTCAGTGACGCTATTTTGAATTTAGTGATAAATTGAAGAAGTCCACTAACTTGGTATAATTATTTCCCTCCATTAGTATTCTGGGCAAAGAGGAAGAAATTCTGGAACTACCACTATATTTATTCCATAATGTACTTATTAATAAATATAGTGGTTAGTCCCAGAATTTTTTCACTGAAATAAATCCCGACTTCTAGTATTATGTAGTGGAATCCGAAAGCTTACCAACTCAAGCCATCCTGGATTATCAACTAGGTATATCATTTAAAATTTATACGGAAAAACCAAGTCAGCGAAATTCCTTCTGTCTGACAATTTAAACATATTCATATCATTTAAAAGAGTGCTTTAGTTCAACATAATTGCCGGAATACCCATTTTAAAACTTAAGAAAACGTAAAAATTTATTTCGTATTCTCTTAAGCTTGAACATGAATATTAAAACGCGGGTTCCAGACGGGAGAAATGTACTTTAGTTGACTTCTAACAAAGGCAAAATATAACAGTTTAATACACTTCTTTCTTAACTTTTTAAGGTTTATACACGGCGTCCAGAAACTCGTAGTACACATTAGAAACTGGTCAATCTATTGATAGAGAACCCAAAAAACTTACAAACGTTCGTAAATTTTATGTCATATATTTAGTTTTAAATTATTTTTCTTTTTGCAAGAATGTTTTTTTTTTTGCATTAATTCCACACTTCAGGCTCTGAGGAAAACAATTTTGCTCAATGCCTGTGTCATATTCAGGGATGCTGTGAGGGGAAACCATTTCCTCCCCGGGAACCATTTATAGGATAACCAACACCTTTGCCATAGGTCAACCCAAGTGGATCGCCACGTTTAGTGACTTAGCAGGGATGGCAGGGTTCATGGAGTGAGGTCTGTCTGGATCTGGGCGGCAGATGCGTCTGCCCACTTGCTTCATGGTAGGCCGGATCGGAAGAAAATAGTTGAGGGAGTCAATTTGACTTCTCTAGCCGTACTCTCTCGGAACATCGCCTTGGACTACAGTGGGAGGGATGGATTCATACATCCGTCACTCTTGGAAAGGAAGTTCATGAAAGGAAAAGGGTATGAGGGGTGGGTAGGAAACTGGAGGTCAGTGTGATCAGGGGTCCTAGCATGGGCGATCGATTAGGCTGAAGTCATACGGTTCACTCGGATGAAGGTTTACTCGATGAAATGTTCCATTCACGTTTCATCGCGTGTTCAGACGGTTCCTTCGAAAGAAGAGTTCACTCGACATTCTCGCTACGAAGTCGTCGAGCGTAGTCGCGGAGCGCATTGGAATTCGTTTGGAAGTCGTCGAAATAAATGGAACGTATCCAAAAACTAAAAACTGTTTTGGAAAGGTGATGAAATATGCTTCCAAAATTTATTATTAGAAATAACCATTTAATTTTTTAAATAGAATAATTTTTAATGTAAACTTTTAAAAGTTTAAAAAATGGCTCTCCTTGCGTTTATTCTAACTAAAATTACTGGTAACAAAAAATAAATAAAAACACACACTTATTTTGTTAGACAAATAAATTATAAACGTTTTTTTCACCTCACTATTTTGTCGTTTCATATAAAAATAATTCATAAAAATATTCACAATGTTTCATAATTTTTTTTTCAAATTCGATCAGAAACTTTGGTTCCGTAAATTCGTATTATTTTGTGGTTAATTGTTATATTAAATATATAGAGCATTATTTTTTCTTTCCAATACCGTTTAGATCACATTTTTCACTATGATAGTAAGGGAGAAACAACGATTTCTATGAGACGTGTAAGAGTTATTTCGAAAAGCGAACTAAACGCAGCATTTTGACGTTAAGCCGCTCCGGCTACTCGTCCTCACGTCAGAACATTCTCGGCCGACTAATTCGTGAGTGAAAGACTGTTCACTGAGTGTTCACACAAATCATTCGCGTCATGTTATGTTAAATTCCGGTTGTGAGTGAACATTGCCGAAGGAAGCATTCCAACATTGTTGGATTCGGCACTGTCTCTCTTCACTTTCGTGTTCACACGGTTCACGTAATGAAATCACGAAATGAAAGATAAATGAACCATGTGACTTAGCTTTAAGGATTGATAGGATAACTTTTGGTAACTCCTCATCGTTCCCTAGGACAGCTGCAGAATGCTAACGAATAAGTAACAGTACTAACAGTTCATAATGACTGAGTGTTCTTAATAAAATCGATGTCAACTGTCGTTGATACGTTAGCGACCTGCACTGTGGAACGAGGTGAAGTTACCGAAAGTTATCCTGTCCATAATAATAATAACGTTATATTTATATAGCGCAGTTTTGTGTCATGTCACTTCAATTGCGCTTAACTATAATAAATTTAAAAATAATCCTACAGTGCTCCTTATAATATTGATAAAATAATAAAAGAATATACGTACAGTATTTACAAAACAATGACAAGAGAACAAAATTAACAAAGACAGTGCTCTTATACCACACACAGGACAATAATAATAATAGGCAATAACGGTGCTACACAGGACAAAACAAGAACTTTAAAACTAAAATATAATACACTAACAGAAGGCATTTTGCGTTCAGAAATAAGAAATATTCTGACAAATTCGGATATTAAACATAAAAATACAATTACCAGGAAACCGATACTAAACAATTACGGGAAATTTGAGAATATGGCTTACTATTATTACGTATACTGAAAAGATGTTAGGATTCACGAATGGTATGATTTTTTAAATAATTTTGTTTTTAAAGCCCGTTTAAATTCAGCCAACTTCTAGATATTAGTATGAGCTGTTCGCTGGTTCGCCCTCACCTTGAATATGCTAGTGTCATTTGGTCTCTTTTCTATGCTGTCCACATTTATCACAACGAATCCGTACAACATCGTTTCCTAAGAGGAATTGCTTGGAGGTTGGGTCTTGAAAGAGGCATGTACTCATATGATGAAATTGAACACATTTTAAACATCTCTTCTTTAGAAAAACGTAAAAAGGACTCTGATCTAATTTGCATATGTAAAATTATCAACAGTATTACTGATACACCTGCTTTGTTACAACTCATCCAGTTTAAAATCCCTTCCAGTAGACTTCGAAATAATTAATTGCTGTTCCTCAATTAACATTCTACTAATTATGGATACCATTCTCCCTTATCCAGAATGTCGAGACTTGTCAACGCAAGTCAAAGTATTGATTTTTTTGGTATAAAACTAAATGACTTTCGGCAGTCGATACGCAATATTTAAATGCTTCTTCATGCTTTGACTTGTAGTGTCTTCCATATGTACTTTTTACATTTTATATTGTCATTGCTATTAATTTATATGTGCTCTCCCTTCACTGTCATCTCTGTTTTTTTTTATTCGTGTTATTATTATGTTTTTAATGGACTGTTGTCCGTAAATTAATCAATAAATAAGAGCTAAGGGAAGTCTATTCCAAATCCATCCTTATTGATCGCCCATGCTAGGACTTAGGAATGACAGACCTATGAATCCATCGCTTCTTCTGCGGTGCAAGGCCGAGAGTCCAACTGGATAGGTCAGAGAATCTTCCTCAACCAGCCTCTTAGCGATCTTAAATATTATTTATTATTATTACATTATCCAATACTTCATTATTCCCGAGGCGGCGGTACTCACTCGGTACCCGCCTCCCAAACTGAATCTAATCACCTTATACTCAACACAATACAGACTAATGCAGAACAGTCAGCCTGTTATAGAAAGGAACTAGCACCAAATGAACAAAGCTCAAAGTCAAATTAAAGAGGCTTTTAAAAAGGCATCGCCGAACCAAAATAGCTCGTTTAGTATTTAACTTTTTCCCGCAGTGCCAAATGAGGTTTTAATTTCGTAATGCGCACTAGATGGCCTTTTAATTGGTCGCTTTTTTCTCTCCGTGATGATGCTTTATTAATGACAGGACTCAGATTTATGTTTGCGCAACGATTTAATTAACGAGTACCTTCAATAGCTTTTTACTAAAGAAATAAAATTTTAATAATTTCAGAGAAAAAACAGAAAGTGGTATACATAATACATGCTTTTTGCAGATCTCCGTGTAAAAGCCAAATAAAAACCAACGTTAGTATATTTGATAATGTTTTAATCTTTCTCTTTTGACTAAAGTACAGTGTTTCCATGTAGATAACATAATGTCGTAAAATATTTTTTCTAATCGAATGCCTTCATTTAGGTAATTTCATTGTATTGTGTATGTTTGAACAAAACGCAGATATTGTTAAAACAGATTTATAGACATACGTACTTACAAACCTGTATTAAACTGATATATTTTGCATATATTAGAAGTCAACTTGAGTACAATTCTCCCGTCTGGAACCCATATTATAATGTACATGTACAAGCTGTTGCAAGAATACAAAACAAATTCTTACGTTTTCTAAATTTTAAAATGAGTATTCCAGCAATTATGTTAAACTACAACACTATTTTAAATTATATGAATATTGTCAAATTGTCAGACAGAAGAATTTTCACTGATTTGGTATTTTTGTATAAAATTCTAAATAATTTAGTTGATAGTCCGGTATTGCTTGAATTGATAAGCTTCCGGATTTCACTACGTAATACCAGAAGACAGGATTTATTTCAGTGCAGAAATTCTGGAAATAACTACCATATGTTTTCCTCTTTGCCCAGAATAATAATGGAGGGAAATAATTATACCAAGTCAGTGGACATCAATTTATCTTTAGACAAATACAAAATACTGTTAATGAGGCAGTTCAGTTATGTACAATAAATACTATATATGTCGTTGCAAAATACCGTTGTAAATTTCATACTTATGTAAAAGCCCTGTAAAAGGGCGTAAATAAATAAATAAATAAACAAAAATGAAATAATTTAACTTTGTATAAACCACTTATTTGATGCGCAAATCCGACCTGTTTCGGAACAAACGTTCCTTCGTCAGGGAAAGCTTATACTAATTTGACAGTTTCGAACAATGTTTTATTATGGTAGGGGTGGAGCTGTTGCTAGATAATAATGTAGATTGGGTAGGTAGGTATTAGTGTAGAGTGGGTGGGTAGGGGAACAAATCCATGATTGGGCTATATGACAATATTTTTTGTTTGTTAATAATAGATTCATTATTTTTAAGGGATTTTTTAATTTCCAAGGCTTCTAAGTTATCTAAACGTTTTAACTATAATTAATTTTAACTATAATTTTTTGAGAAATACTAAAGATAAAGACCATAAATTGACTAATTCCGGAATATATAAACTCAAATGCAATGATTGTCCCTCATTTTATATTGGAAAAACCACTCGTAATTTTGAAATCAGAATCAAAGAACATTTAAGATGTCTTAATAATAATAATTTTTCTGAGTTTGCTAACCATATCATTGAAAATAACCATAGTTTTGAAAAAAATACAGGGATAAATATTCTTCATATTAATAATAAAGGAAAACGTTTAGATAACTTAGAAGCCTTGGAAATTAAAAAATCCCTTAAAAATAATGAATCTATTATTAACAAACAAAAAATATTGTCATATAGCCCAATCATGGATTTGTTCCCCTACCCACCCACTCTACACTAATACCTACCTACCCAATCTACATTATTATCTAGCAACAGCTCCACCCCTACCATAATAAAACATTGTTCGAAACTGTCAAATTAGTATAAGCTTTCCCTGACGAAGGAACGTTTGTTCCGAAACCGGTCGGATTTGCGCATCAAATAAGTGGTTTATACAAAGTTAAATTATTTCATTTTTCTATAATGGATAACCACAAAGTAATAGCTACATTCAAAAAAAAAAAAAAATAAATAAATAAATAAATAAATAAAAAAAATAAAAAAAATAAACCCCCATAAGCTAGCTCATCCGGGAGATCGTGTTTGCAGTTTGCCGACAGTCTTAATTTGAGAAGATTACCACTTAGTTATTGAAAGAATAAATCGTGGGAGGGTTTTTAAACGAAAATATCTTTTTTTTGCTACTTAGTTAGCTTGTGAATGTATTTAGATGGCGTCGACGCTTCTAGGATAAGCCTTAATTCCCATGTGAACTCTGTAAGTTACTGATTTAAAAAAAGGAAGGGCTGATTGGATAATACATCATTAAATGAGATTTACCTACGTTACCCCGGCATGATGGACATCATCAAATAAATCACTGAGTTGTTTTCTAATCAATTTGCTTTGATTTTAATTTTTAAACACCAGTTGCGGATAACGGCTTGAATGTAAAAGGTCTAGGAGAAAGAATCATGACCGACCCGTTGATAAGTTAAAATCAGAAGAGGCCGGGCAGGCTGTGTGTAGCTAATGTAAAAAAATGTCGAATCCTACGATTTTTTATAATACTTTTCATTTAAAATATAAATGATTAGCCTTGTATAGAGATTTTGATGAAATGCTCTAAAATATTTTCTGCCGGAAAATATTTATACGGCCACTTCTTGTCAGCAAGTAGAACAAGATTGATAGTGAAATTCAACCACTAACCCAACCTAACCTAATCACATCGAGTGATATGTTTTCACTGTCGACAAAAATACAATTAAATGATTCAATACTATAATTTTAAGAGCACAATCAGAAAAACACTCCGGTTAAAATAAGTCTCACACATCATTAAATAAGTCTCACATCCCTTTTACATGACCTTGCACTTTTTTAAATTCTACCTAGCTGGAGACCGGCCGCTTCGGGGTCCCAGTTCTTAGTTTGTGAAGGAACTGTTTGCTGATTACTCACTTGCTGATTAGAAAAATAGAAAAGAATTATCGAATCCTATTGTATTTATAAATATAAGTAGTAAAAACTAACACCAACGAAAACAAAACATATAGGTATCAAATCAAATGTCATTCCTGGCTCGACAAGGGAAAAATCTGCATGACAAATGGAGTGCTGGTAGCTATCCTTATGTATTGCAGTGAGGCATGGAACTGGCAGAGGAAGAATGAAAGTAGACTGAATGCTGTTGAAATGAGATCTCTGATGCGTATGTGTGGTAAAACCATGTAAGATCGCGTGAGAAATGTGGAGATCCGCAAATAATGCAAGGCTGATATAAGCGTAATGAGTAAGATTATGAAAGAGATTCTCAGATGGTTTGGGCATGTAAAGCGAATGAACGAAAGTAGTGTTAGAAGAATATACGATGCAAATGTTAATGGTAGATAGAGTAGAGATAAAAGAGCATGTATGAGACGATGTATGAATGTGAACGAGGCAAGGAGCGTGCGCCAAGATCGAGTTGTTTGGCGGTTCGTTCTCTCTGCCTACCCGGAGAAATGGCGCGATGGTTAGTTGGGCGTTTAACCCACCAGCGGCCGAAAATCGACAATTCGTCGAAAGATGTTCTTACGATCGTACAGGGCGGTTTCAATGAGAAAGATTAATTTTTCTCCGTACCAGCTTTTTAAAAATATAACTCAATATCGATTTTATTTCATTCCAAATTTGCTTTAATGAATATCTACATCCAAAAATGCTGAAAGGCGTGACGATAAAACTATTAAAATTATGTACTTTTTGCAATTATTTTTTGATCATTGGTATTTATCATTTTTCAATAATGTCCAAGCAAAATAAGAATGTAAAAAAATTGATATACATCAGTTTGTAAGTGCGTAAATAAATACACAAACGGACCAAGTTTCGTCAAGAAACACATATACGTATATTTTTTAAAGATTTTATTTAAACTAAAACTAAAATTCTGATACATGCATTTACCAGATAATGTATTGATTTATTTTACTGCAAGATTATATGATTTGAAATGGTTGTTGTATAATTTCCCCTTCCTCTCTTCCTCACCTCAAATTAATTTTAATATGTAATAAAACTCTATCTCCAATTAATTAACTTTAACATAGGAGACTATTTTGGCTTGACTCGATTAACAATGTATAAATTTATCTTTATGTTTTATGTATAAGCTTACTAATAAATAAATAAATATATAAATAATACAAAATCTTTTTGAAAATTTAACAAATCTGCCAACCACCTATGGTATAACCTTATTATACTAAAAATAAACATTTTTTCTCAAAATTTAAAACATGCGTTTACTAGATAAAAGAACAATCTTTCGAAATCAATTTATAATTTTTTGTGGAAAAGGGTCAATACGTCTAAAATCTGATTTAAAAATGACGTATTTAATCTTAGTTAGTTAGTTAGGGAAAAAATACAAACAAAAAAAAAATACGATACTTTTTTCTAGCTAACCCTATATTTATGACGAACCTTTTAATTAGTTCTCTTTACATACTGATTCAGCTGCATTTTAATTTAAATACACTAATTAAAACCAGAAACGTAAGCTCTCTTATTATGTGGATTAATTAAATAAAATAAAAAAAAGCTCTCAGCTTACTCCGCGGTCTAACGATCGCCACAACTTGCAACTGTGCGATGCTCGCCACCCCCGTTCCCGGTGCCCACCCATCCACCGCTCTCCAATGTCCCACTCGCCCAGCAAGTTTAATTACGAGAGAATCTCATCCGTAAAATGACTATCTAAGCTCTAAGCAAGCGTTCAAGTCGTTGAAGATTTAATTATTGCCTTACAATTCTAATTTTGCTGTTGCGACTTGCTTTGCGGAATATTTTACGGAATTTGACATTGTTGTCTAGCTTTGGGTTTTAGATTTTCGTTAATGCTACGTATTTTAAATCCTAACATTCATCACAAAATTCAAAATATTTTGAAAGGCAAAATAGCTATCGATGGTTTTTTTATTACATAATTTTTTTTTGAAGTAAACTTCTTTACGCACGCTCGACTTGGGGGGTAAGCTGGTGGTGATGTGTTATAAAAAATGGTGAATTGTTACGATAAGTGTGATGTTACGAAAAGTGTGATGCGAACGGTAATCGATGCGAACAGTGATCGATGGCGAGGCGAACGGTCGAGCCTTTACGCACGCATGACTTGGGGAGTGATAAGGATGATGATAAGGATGGCATGGTCGTAGGTCATCCCAAGGTCGTAGGTCACCCCAAGGTCGTAGGTCAACCCAGGGTGTAGGTCACCCCAAGGTTGTAGGTCACCCCAGGGTGTAGGTCACTCCAAGGTTGGAGATCACCCCAAGGTCGTAGGTCACCCCAAAGTCATAGGTCACTCCAATGTCATGTGTCACCCCAATGTCAATGTCAATTTCAATTTCAATGTCAATGTCAATGTCAATGTCAATGTCAATGTCAATGTCAATGTCAATGTCAATGTAAATGTAAATGTCAATGTAAATGTCAAAGTCAAAGTCAATGTTAATGTCATATGTTCTTTATAAGTTTGTGAAGTTTTACTTCAGTCGTGTGATCTAAAGAACACTCGTTTTTTTTTACTAAATTCGCTTCATGTATAGTACACACCATACTTTAAGTGCGCGGGAGGCATGCTACTTTTTTGTCCATAAACTCGCCTATTGCGACGATTTCTATATCTGTGATGGTCAGTATTAAAGTTTGGCGTGTACTATAGATACTATTCCTTTCATTTCATTTCACCACATTGTTACTTTCTGGGTTTGTGTCATCGCTGGGGACGTTGTGTGGAGGGTTTTTTAGGGAAAAGAAGTAGAATAAATTTTGGGAAGGAAAAAGATTTGAGGGGTGGTTAGAATGTGTCCAGAAATAACGAACTCATAAATGTATCTTTCCACTGCGGTACAAGGCGATGGGTCGAAAAAGTCTTGCTGTAGAGGTCAAAAAGGCTCCCTCAACCAGTTGCTCTAGATCCGGGCCCCCACGAAGTTGGTAGGCAGACGCATCCGCTGCAAGATCCAGACAAAACTCACCCCATGAACCCATGAACCCGGACACCCTGTGGCAGGGAAGGTTTTCCAGTTGAGTTCCTGGGGCGGCGGCACTCATACCCGCATCCCAAATTCTGTCTTTGAGTTCTTACAATATTCAATTTCACGTCAAATATTCTCATTCTACCCTTTCTTCGTTAATCCACTCTATATATGTCCTAACTATCTATAATATATTAAAGCTTCTAAGTGCTGTCGTCAGATGTCAGGGATGACATGTAGACGAGTGCCGGCGCGGGCGAGACGAGTTCTGGCGAGCGAGTCCGCCAGATTCAATTTCCGCAAACATTATTATTGTATATTTTTTAATGTAGCTATTACTTTGTGGTTATCCATTATAGAAAAATGAAATAATTTAACTTTGTATAAACCACTTAATTGATGCGCAAATCCGACCGGTTTTGGAACAAACGTTCCTTCGTCAGGGAAAGCTTATACTAATTTGACAGTTTCGAACAATGTTTTATTATGGTAGGGGTGGAGCTGTTGCTAGATAATAATGTAGATTGGGTAGGTAGGTATTAGTGTAGAGTGGGTGGGTAGGGGAACAAATCCATGATTGGGCTATATGACAATATTTTTTGTTTGTTGATAATAGAAATTTTATTATTATTTTATTTTTTGAAAAAAAATACAGGGATAAATATTCTTCATATTAATCATAAAGGAAAACGTTTAGATAACTGAGAAGCCTTGGAAATTAAAAAAATCCCTTAAAAATAATGAATCTATTATCAACAAACAAAAAATATTGTCATATAGCCCAATCATGGATTTGTTCCCCTACCCACCCACTCTACACTAATACCTACCCACCCAATCTACATTATTATCTAGCAACAGCTCCACCCCTACCATAATAAAACATTGTTCGAAACTGTCAAATTAGTATAAGCTTTCCCTGACGAAGGAACGTTTGTTCCGAAACCGGTCGGATTTGCGCATCAAATAAGTGGTTTATACAAAGTTAAATTATTTAATTTTTCTATTATTATTGTAAATACGTAAACCAGTTTGTTATTCAGAACCTGAAATTATTGAGAAGTCCTACCCAGTACCTTAATCAAAGCATCATTTTTTAACTTGACTATTTGCATGTATCAATCAGTCTTGCATTATTTCTAGATATCCGCATTAAATTTGTAATAGATCAAAATTAAAATTGAAGTAAACTAAGTATATATGTATTTTTAATTCGGAATCACGCTAGCAAAGTTTGAATACTGCGATATTGATAAATAACCAACATTTTCCCGATTAAATTCATTTTGAACGTCCGTTAGCTCACATGGCGTCCGTAACGGCGCACGGCTGCGGGTGTTGTTCATCGTTAAGCGCGCCGTGAAGCCTTTTAACGACTGGCGTGGAAAAAATTACGTGTCGTACGGCCGCCATAATTGGAAAAGAATTCGTCGCCGGCCGCGGCAATCCTAAAGGAAAATTGAAAAATAGCAAAGGCTTTTGAAGCTTACGGTCTGGCGCCGACCGTCGATGTGAGCGGAGCTCTTTAATGGTTGCATCAGCGCTTCGAATTAAAGCATTTTGTTACGACAGCTTTCGTGATTAAAGATGAAGGTTTTCGTGATAATGTTCTTAATACTTTGCTTAATTCTTAAGACTTCGTTTTATTCTTAAAACTTCGCTTAATTCTTAAGACTTCGCCAGAAATTGCTTTCCTTTACAATTTCATTGTAAGGTGCGCTTTTGGTATGTGTTTTTTGTTTGAAACAAATTTACATTTGCGTAAGTGTAGCTCTGTTTTAACGCAACTGTTTTGCATTTCGTCCAGAAAAACCAATTTCCCTCAGGGCCTATGTCATCTTTGGAGATGCTGTGTGGAGGGTATTTTTAGGTAAAGGAAGGGGAGGAAGTTCCAAGTTACGTTTTCCGTTCATCTCATTTTTTTGTTATTTAGTGTGTAAGAAGGAGCTGCAGCGTTATATTTTTAAGAACAAAAGAAAAACCATAGGCGCATTGAAATTTGATGTTTTTTTGGAATTCACTCACAATTCAATATTATCCTTGTAACTGTATTCCATACTGTCAAAATTATTGTCACGGCTACTAGTAATGTAGAAGTTTACGAAGACGTCACGGTGCGGTGTGTTAGAGAGAGAGATGCAAAAAAATGAAGACTTTTTCCTTTGGAGGAAACAGATCTACGTACAGTGTATATCTCATCTTTCGAAAGAGCCGTAACATTATTGCGTTTAGGAACAAAAACCGTTTAATACCATTTTTATGCCGTCATGGTACCGTAACCGTAAATAGTCACGGTAATAATAAAAGGGCTCAAGTGTACATTTTTTACTTTTTAACTTTTACGTAGATGTTTCCAGCGTGTTAACATTACAAATCACCTGCAATTCAAAATGTATCTCTGTATATGTATACATTTACAGAACTTCTGCTGTGAAGTGAGGCAACATGTAGAAACATTGTCCCGCGCTGTAACTTTGACACTGTTTAGAATTTAAACTAAAATTATTGTGCCCAACGTGGTTTACGGCCACTCCTGCAGTTGTCACACAATGTTGACACGAAGTGTTGTTTGCAGTTGGGTTAGAGTAGAAGTTGCCTCATGCAGTTTTGTTGTAAAGTTTAATTCTGCGAACTTGTAATAATTACTATTATGTATTTTTTAAGGCTATGGAAAAATGTATGCGTAGTTAAAATTTTGTAACTACGACATTTTGATTTAAATGCAATTTTTTTATGAAGGTTTATTTAGACGTGTGACAATTTCTTCCACGCAACTTAGTTAATGATTACAATGCTACAAGCTTTTCAAAATGTCCCTGAAGTCTGGCTCTGTGCCCTCTGGTTGGAAAAAATCCCTCGACACGGAGGCCGTCAATTTAAACAAAAATCAATTTAATGAAATAAATTTTAAAGAACTTGACATTTATTTTAAGAATATTATCCACTGAATATGCCCGCAGCGGAATGAAACCAGTCCGCTTTAAAAACAATTCGGGTTTTAAATTAAAACCACTAAATTATTCACCCCAAATGCGCAACGACATCAAATTTAAAGTTATCAAAATTGGTCAAAAATATATACTCGTGTATACAAAACTGGGCATTTATTTGTTAAATTAATCCTTATTACTGCTATTAAGCATTGTTCAATGGTTTAAACGTCTATTGAGCTATTAAGTTGACAGTGTCGTTTGCCCAATCTAATCCAACAATGTCTTTAACTGTCGTGGTTCAAAGTTGGATAGGGACTGTAATTATCTGACCCACCTTGGGGCGCAATAATACAAAGTCTCAATGGAGAACGTTTTCCATGGTAAGCAGAGTAATTAAAATTCCAAATTATTGAATGGTGATTTAAATGCCAATTTTATCTATAATCTTTTTCTTTGAAAAGAAACAACATGAAATGTTTTTTTTTCTCGAATTTTCATTTAAATCTTTCTGTTTTCATACAGTCCCTCATTCTTGGAATGAAATTCAGGAATTTGAATAAAGTTAACTGAATTTTTTCTGGTTTAATTCAGTCCTTCATATTTGGAATGAACATACTTGGAATGGAATTCAGGAATTTGGATGGAATTAACTAAAACTTTTCTGGTTTAATTCAGTCCCTCATATATTATTTGGAATGGAATTCGAGAATTTAATAGAATTCACGTAATTATTTCTGTTTTAACACAGTCCCTCATAATTCCAATGAAAATCGCGAATTATAATTAAATTCATTTCAGTCTTAGCCTCCTGGCTTCCAGCTCAGACTCGAATAGGGTGAGGATATCTCCCGGTTTCAGTTTTTTATAGTCCGTCATACTTGGAAACAGATTCAGAAATTTGAATAGAATGCACTAAAATATTTCTGTCTTTATATAGTCCCACATACTTGGAATGAAAATCAGGAATTCGAATGGAATTAGAATGGAATTCACGTATTTTTTTTATTTTTAGTACAGTCCCTTATATATGGAATTAAATTCAGGAATTTGAATGGAATTCACGAAAATATTTCTTTTTTAATACAAAATGGTATGGAAATGAAATTCAGGAATTTGTATGAAATTTTTTTATTTTAATACAGTCCCTCATACTTCTAACGAAATTAAGGAATTTGATTGAAATTCACGAAAATCATTGTGACCACAACCTAAGTTTTAGGAATTGATAAATTCGAATTAAATTCAGGGTTTTTTTGAAAACTTTTTGTTTTAATACAGTCACTTATCCTTCGAATGAAATTCTAGAAATTTAATGTCCCTCATACTTACCACCTTCAGGGTTTTATTATTGTGGCATTTTTACAACAATATTTAAAAATTTACAGGAAATATTTCGATTTAATGTATTTAATTAGTACCATATAAACTTCCTCGCATAATATAGACTACAAAATAATGTTTAGCTGAAAATCCACAGTACTAAAGTGCTGCTCATCAAATTTACCCCACGGGCCAAACTAGCCCCGGGCATTAAGCTTTAATGGGCGTTCTGATCAGCTTTTACCGCCCGATGTAACCCCGTCCGCCCAACTGCGCACATTTTACATAACTCAGGCATAGCACGTAGCTGTAAATATGACATATCGCGGATTTTTATCGCAGTTTTATTACAAACGGAGGCATTTGGTATTTAGCGGGTGGCCGTTGACAGGTCGTAACGCGCACTGTGCGATCGGATATTGCATAAAGGGAATACGTTATCAACGTTTTAACGGAGCGGGGAATTTGGTAACAGAGCTTTTAAACTATGTGTTATATCTTTTTCATGTTGTACAATATACGCTATGTTTCACGTTCATCCTACGAAACTTGTTTTTTTTTTACATGAGCTCCACACAGGAGGCCCTGAGGAAAATAATTTCCCTCAGGGCCTATGTCATCTTTGGGGATGCTGTGTGGAGGGTTTTTTTAAGGAAGGGAAGGAGAGGAGAGTTCTGGGAAGGAAAAGGCTTTAAGGGGTGGGTAGGAATCTAGGGTTCAGTATGTCCTGGTCATCCGCCTCCAAGACCTAAATAAACCTCACCCCATGAACCCGGGCACCCCTGCTAAATCACCAAATGTAGCGAACCACTTGGGGTGACCTATGGCAGAGGTGTTGGTTATCCAATAAAGGTGGCGGGGGGCGGTACCCATTCCCGCCTCCCAAATTGTAAACAAAAAAGATTTTTAATAGTCGTGAGAATTTTGTTATTTGTTTTTGGGGTGTTATGCCGTGTTGCGCTACCTCCCTCTTTAGCCAACGTTTCGGACAGCATTGCAGTGTCCATCATCAAGGCAGATCCGGCAGATGTGGCAGACAAACTGCCGGATCTGCCCTACGAAAATACTTTTGGCCGTGAAAATCTAAAAACGTATCCTTCTTTAGCACCGTTTTTATTTTAAATTCGATGAAACGATAAATAGCGACACAAAATGAGACAAATTAATACATCGATATGACTTAGCCTGCGAGAGAATGAGATAGCAATAAAATATTTATTTAATTCACGGGTACTCAGTTCCAATATATCACAATAAATTCACGGTCCCACGTAAATCTCCTTTCGTTTAGGGATATTAAAGCGCCTGACGAACTCATCGGCCAGACATTCAGCGGACCATGGATCGAATCCCACGAAATAAAAAAATATATTTTTGTACAATCAATATTTAATCTTCAGACCACTCCAAAATGAACAGGCAAAGAAAAAAAACACACAAAAGAAAGTGACATCGGAAAAGGTGTTCCGAAATTTGACGGAAAAAATACGGAGAAAATCATCATTGGTGAGAGAGAACGGACCGCCAAACAACTCGGTCTTCGCACACACTCTTTGCCTCATTCACATTCGCACATCGTGTCATACATGTTCTTCTATTGTTCTGTCTTTTGACATGGCCTGACTGAAATATCTGACTCGCTTGATCGTTCTATGTCTTCCTCGGACGTCCCCAACTTCGTCTACCATTCACATTTGCGTCAAATATTCTCCTTACACTTCCTTCTTCGTTCGTTCGATCTACATGCCAAAACACTCTGAAGGCCCCTTTTTTAATATTACTCATTACACTTACATCAGCCTAGCATTTTTTGCGGATCTCCATATTTCTCACACATATTATACATGATTTTATCATGCATACGCCTGAGGGATCTCATTTCTATAGCATTCAGTTTACGTTCATCCTTCCTCCGCCAGTTCCGTGCTTCATTGCCTTGGACTGCTAGTTTCGCATCTTTTGACAGTTTTTTTAAAGCGCCAACGGCGTTCAGTTCTCCTTTAATGGGATTACCTCGTTACCTGCCCTTACCCTTCTTTCAATATCTCTATAAGCCTTCCCATTTCTCGTAAACATACTTCCCAGATACACAAACTCATCCACCTACTCCAAGTATTATCATTCACAACTATATTGCACACTGTTATTTTATTCAAACACCGTGACTTTAGCTAACTTACACTGGTCATTAACTCATTCTTCATACATACTTCGTTCATCACAAGAGACTGTAGGTCTTCCATACTGTTAGAAATCAGCACCGCATCATCAACATATAACAGGCAACACACTTTCAAATTACTTAATTGCGCGCCCTATCCCACTTCGTTCAATTACGCTTGCATAAAATTATCCATGTATGGATTGAATAACCACGGTGTCATTACGCACCTTTTGTGTTGTGAAACCAGCCAGTCAAACCACCGTTCACCCTAATACATGCAACGCTTGCTTCACTCACAACAGAGACTTAATTGCCTGTATGAGATTTGTATTCACTCCGTACCTGGACAATACCTTTCATACAGGAGATAAAATATGGTTAAACAATAATACACTAACAATGAATGTGACAAAAACAATTTTTTTTTTTTAGTATTAATCCATCTTAAGTCTTCTTCCTTTGCGCTGTCCCAACTCATTGCCTAGGTAGGCTGTTAGGGTCGGCTTTTCTCGTTCTCAGGTTGTAATTTCTTCGATTCTGAGTATCGCCTTCATCCAGGCCGTTTCTCTGAAGAATTTTGGAGCATTGAGTCATCCAGGAGTTCTTCGGTCTTCCTCTGGATGACTGTCGATGAAGCTCCATAGACATTGCCTGCCTGACTGTGTGGTCTGATGGTCTCCGTCTTACGTGCCCATACCATCTCAACTGTCGTTTCTCCAGCTTACTATTTATGTCTGTGACCCCAGGCTACCACGAATGCGTGAAATTTTAATGCGAGAATTTTTTTTGTGATAGGTACTCCTAATTAATCCATCTTAAGTATCCCAGAAAAATCTAATTAAGCTGTGTGCTTGACCCCCAAATATAATATGTAATTTTCTTATTTAGAATGGAAACAAAGAGTAAATTCCAAAGATAATCAAATACAAGAGATATGCTATGGTGTCCGCCCGACTGTCGGCGGGATTACTTCCGAATGGGAATAGGGTTCCCAGATCAAAAAATCAAAATCCCTGAGAAAATTCCTGACATTTGATAAAAATTTCGGACTTTCTTGTAAATATAATATGAATGTCGTTATGCAGCGTGGTCGGGGGGGACTTTGAAATAAAGATTTGGAAAGTGGTATGTATTCCTTTTATATATAATAATTTTTATTTTTTGGGCATTAAGTGTAAAAATTTCTAAACATTTTGATTAAAATTAATTCAATATCAGAAGCGATGTTTTTACTTTGATTTGTAATCAAAATAATTTGGTTTCTTTAGTTTTTTATATCAATCTCCACTTAATTGTAGAAATTCCGGACTGTTAAGAATTCCCCCCGTATTCCGGACAAAGACCTATATTTCCGAACTTGTCCAGAAAATTCCGGACGTATGGCAACCCTAAATGGGAATAGTTTGAATACGGAAGGCAGTTGATTTTTTTAAGGTGTGCAGTAGTATTGGTTAACAATATAGTTTGAATACGGAAAGAATTCGTTCCTTTAAGAGCGAGTTTACAAGCTGCTAGTGGGCGATTTTGCAAGTAAACTCGCACAGTGTAATCATATTTACTAGAGATTTTACACTGAACAAGTTTACCAGCAGATACTGAATTCGCCGGCTAGTAGCTTGTAAACTCGCTCAATATAATCGAGGCTTTAGTGTATTTTTTGAAGGTGTACAGTAATATTGGTTGACAACATCAGCGACACCAGGACACACAGTCCCACCCGGTAAAAACTGCGTACACTACATCTCTTGTATTTCAATATCTTTGCTAAAATCAAATACTTGGGTATTATTTTTGACAATAATTTAAATTGGAAAGAACGTAATATTATCACTACAACATATATGCTTAGAAAATTCATGTACTTCACAAGACATACTCGCAACTTTCTTAATTCGAAATAACAATCTCAAAACAATTTACTACGGATTATATCAATCTTTAATCGAGTACGGTATTATAGCCTGGGGAAGAGTAAGCGCCGCCGCCGTTGAGCCGATCTTTAAAACTCAGAAACTAATTATAAATATTATTCTAAAACTACCAATCACAAGAAGTTTGGAAGAAATATTTAGAGGATCTGTGTTTTTGAAATTATACAACATTATGCCAAAAACAAACTAGCATATCTACCTCTTAAAAAAACCTGTATTTGACTATATTCAAACTGCTTGTGATTCTGGAACCAAATGGAACTAAAACAACTTTGGCCAAAGAAATTTTAGATGGTTACTTTGCAACAAATCAATACTGTGCACTTCCACTGGCCCAGAAAACAAATTATTTTAAATATAAATCAGACACCAGGTCTTGGACCAAATCCAAAACCAACGATTTTATTAAAACCAATTGACTGGTCAGTGGTTGAGTGGGCATAGCGCTTGGATCCCATCCGGGCGTCGCGTGTTCGATTCCTCGGCTGGCTAAGTCCTCCATCACAACACAAGCAACATTTTCGGCTTTCTGTGGTGGTAGTAGGAGATTTTCAAACATTGTTGGGTTATTCGTAACCCGGGAATGTTTGTCTTTCTTTTAAAGAAAAAAAAAAAAAATATGTATGTATTTCCAATGATACGATGCTGATTGTATTTTATTTTAAATGTAATTTTGTGATGTTATTTTTATTTTTTGTTGTGAACAGCCCACTGGAGCGATTTTTGCCACAATATGGCACTATTTAAAATACTTCGAACTGCTTTGCTGCCAATTTTAGGCAATTTTTTCCTTGATGCATTTGTGTTTAATTTGAATTATTAAGATATGGAATGATATTTTAATGTGGGCGGAAAATATTCAAAATGATCACCAAAAAATCACGAGCAATCCGAGGAAAAAGTTTTAAATTTGTCTGTCGCTCGAGTGGATGTTATAAACTGCGTCTGTTTTTAAGAAATGAATCTGAAAAAACATGTAATAAAAACTGTCCTTAATTGTTTTTATGTTTAAAAAGTTTTGTGTTTTGCGTATTTAGAATAAATACTATTTAATTTTTAAAAAATGTAATAAAAAATAAATATAATAATGTTATAAGGTTTCACAGTATTTTAATTTTTTTCTTTTGTGACAGCTGTTTCATAAAAATAAAAACTAAAATAAAATAATAAAAATTTAAGTACATAGAACCCATACAGAAGAATAATGCAAACATTTATTTCTTAAGGTTTGTCACAACATTCCGTTCAGTACGTTTATTCCGTTGACGACCTCCATAGTCCAGTGGCTAAGACTCTTGACTCACATTCCGGAGGTCGCGGGTTCGAACCCGGCATGCGCAAATAAATTTTATTTGATTAATTTGTGTTATTTCACAATTAATTCATTTAAAATAATATATAGTATATTTGCGGCATGTTCCAGAGTGGAAGATACTATTAGTATCGCCCTGGTGTAAGACCACCATTCAGAATTGAAACGTTGCTTGAAAATGGCTTTAGCCGTGTTTAGTGACCAGATCTGAATAGCCAGGTACTTCCCAACCTTCCTCTTCCCACCTCCTTCCCCTCCCCACTACCTTCAGCCTCACAACATACCCCAATTGGGGATGCCATAGTCTCACTGGCTCCAGACGGGAGCAGTTGAGATTCTTGTGTGGTAATCACTGTAAAAAAAAAAAAAAAAAAAAGTACAACACATCTCTATTTGTGAGAAAGCCTTGCCAACACTGCTTGCAATGTAGGGAGTACCTAAATGCAGTCCTGGATTTGTCAATAGGCCTTATAGGCCGCGGCCTAGGGGCGGCAGAGTTCAGGGGGCGGCGCTCGCTCGTTTTGATAAGTCGTTAATTTTGGTTACGATTATAAACAACAACATAAAAGTCACTGTGGATAGATAGAGTTTTCTATCTATTAACCTTTAGACGCCCAGTGGTCCTGTACGGGACCGCGGATTTGTGTCGTTCAACGCCCAACGGTCCAATACGGGACCGGTGATTGTGGCGCGAATATATAAAAAAAGGGCTTTGGCAGTGGGCTACCTTTATTGCATGAGCGTTTAAAAGGGGAGAAATAGGTGTAGGACCTCGTATTTTTAGTGATTTTCATGATTTTTTTAAATACATAAGGAATACATATTTTTTATTTATACCTTGCGGTCGTTTTACATATATACAGGGTGTCTCAAAAGAAAGTATATATTTAGTGGATCGATTTAAAAAAAATTAAGGGCTCTATCGAAAAAATGTTAGTTAAATACTAAAATACACAATTTGGGAATTTATTTCTTAAAAGTAATATTGTCCAAATGTAAACCCTCGCGTTCGCTGCATCAATTTTATAGAAGAGTAAAATTTATCTTGACGGCTCGGCAGCTAGGCTTCGTGATGGCTGCCATTTCGTGACGGATATTTTCTTCTAATTGCATCAGGGAAGTCGGATTTTTGGCGTACACTTTAGATTTAAGATAACCCCACAGGAAAAAGTCCATAGGGGTTAAGTCAGGACAACGAGGAGGCCAATTTATGTCATCTCTCCTGGAGATCAATTTGCCAGGGAAAATTTCACGAACTTGTGGCAGAGACGTGTTGGACGTACGTAATGTTGCTCCGTCTTGCTGGAACCATATTCTTTGGTTATAGCCAGTAAGTTTGTAGGGGTGCAGCATTAGGTATTTGTGCAAAATGCTGTGTAACGATGATCTATGCACATCTAAAGCACTTGCGCGCTTCCGAATCGAAAGTTTGAGTTGTCACGAAAAAACGTACACACTCTCTACATTTTCTACCGTTCTCGATGACCTTGGTCGCCCGGATTTTGGTTTTGCCAGCGTTGTACCGATCTCTTCAAACTTTTTGACCCATTTTCGAATGTGAGGAATGCTTGACGCATCATTGAATAGACGAAAACCTCAAATTTGCAGAATCTTCTACGCGCTACAGTCGCCGAATCACCATTTTTGTAAAACTCACACACGCACAACGCGCGGTCGCTCCCGAGAAATGCTTCATAGCGACAAAATTCCCAAGAGCCAGAATACTGATTTATATACCCCCCGCGCCCCTCGGAAAAGTTGCGTTTACACAGAAAGCAAAACAAGTATATACTTTTTTGGGACACCCTGTATATTCAAGAGTATATTCTAAAATTTTCAAATATTTTCCCCAAAAAATAACGCAGATATCAACTGCCGCGCATTGTAAGTCGCCATCCGGCAGGACAATTTGTGTAACTCCTGGAGGTCACAATTTTCACCCGAAATCAACTTTTCAAAAAAAAAAGTTTTTTATAAGTTCCTTCCTAAACCTCACTTCTTACAAAAAATCGAAAATTATTATTTCTAATATATTTAAATGAGAAAATTTACGATTTTTTAACATTCTTTTGACCGTTTTCTGCCATAATTTTTTTTGTTAAAATAAGGATATTGTTTAGGATTGGGGTTCAAATAGAGCGCATTTATATAAATAAAGTATGTGCTGAGTTTGATAAAGAATGATTAAAAAACTGTAGGAGCTAGAGGCTACACAAATTCTAAAAAAGTAGTATCAAGAAAAATGCGTTTGAAAATAAGAGTGGCAGTAAAATAGTGCTAGTTCGACCGAGGGAAACTCACTCAAACGCACGTAACTTCTAAATGGCGTGGAATTTTGGTTTGAAATTTTCAGAAAATATTTTTTCGATGTTCTACCATCGATTTATGAAAAAAAAATTTGAAGCCTCTACGCCTATTTCCCCTTAAAGAACCTATAGACGCCCAGTGATCCCGTACGGCACCGCGGATTGCGTCGTGCGATTATGGTGCGAATATTTCACAAAAAATGCTTGGGCAGTTTGCTACCTTTATTTGGTTACTAATCGTATTTCGGAATGCTATTTTGGAAAGACTGAATAAATTGAGTGCTCAGATTCAGAGCTCATAATATGTTGATGTACTGACGGTATCTGATTTTTATGGATCTCTTCTCGAGTTTATTATACCAGAGCAAGAAAAGTTTGATTATTTCGAAGAAAGTGCAATTGAAATGAACGCACTTTAGCAATATCAGAGGGTATTGAAAAGACTTCAAGACTGACATATTTCTAAGGAAAGTTTTTGAGAAAACCATCTCTGTGCAACGTTGACCCAAACTTGGATATAGCTCTCCGCGTCGCACTTTGCACTCTGGCCACAAATTGTTTTGGAGAAAGGAGTTTTTCCTGTATAAAGCGAGTAAAAAAATACCAAAGGTCTTCATTATCGCAAGAAAAACTTTACTCCTCGGATCTTCTACGCATAGAAGCAACCGTGAAGCTATTATAAATGATTTTGTCAAATAAAAAATCCCGTAAAAATTGTAATTCTTGTTTCATTTGACACTTTATTTTACGAATAATTCATTCTTTCTTTCATTTTTGAATACCTACTTAACGTATATTTGAATAATTATTTTTAAAATTGTAAATTAATAAGAACCTACAAGTGAGTGGTTATGGTGAGTGGCAACTTCTAAGAAGGAGGAAGGGGCGGCGCAAATGAAGTGGCCTACACGGATGAAAAGTGTAAATACGGCCCTGCCTAAATGACTCTGTCCTTATGCTATTGATCGAGTATATGTGTAGTCATATAATTGGCATATCATTATCATCATCATCACTCTTGGCTCTACAGCCCCTGGTGTGTCTTGGCCTCCTCAAGAGTCTTCCCCCACTCATCTCGATTTTGTGCAGCTCTCTCCAGTTTAGAAGCTGCAAGTTAGATATATCTTTGAGAACGTTGTCGCTCCATCTCTTAACCTTGGTCTTCCCAGGCTCCTTCACCCTATCGGTCTTGAGTTCAGTAGGGTCTTTGGTGCTTGATGCTCGGTTATTTTCTCCGCATGACCCAGCCACCGAAGTCTTCGCAGTTTTATAAATTTTGTGACGTTTAGCTCCGTATACAGAGTATGGGTGTCCCAAAAGAAAGTTGATATTTGTTTTGCTTTCTGTGTGAACGCAACTTTTCCGAGGGGTGCGGGGGGTATGTCAATCAGTAATCTGGCTCTTGACAATTTAGTCGCTATGAAGCATTTGTCGGGAGCGACCGCGCGTTGTGCATGCGTGAGTTTTACAAAAGTGGTGATTCGGCGACTGTAGCGCATAGAAGATTCTGCAATATTTGAGGTTTTCATCAATTCAATGATGCGCCAAGCATTCCTCTCATTCGAAAATGGGTCAAAAAGTTTGAAGAGATTGGTACAACGCTGGCAAAACCAAAATCCGGGCGACCAAGGTCATCGAGAACGGTAGAAAACGTAGAGAGTGTTTATCAGTCTTTTCGTGACGACTCAAACTTTTCGATTCGGAAGCGCTTTAAATGTGCATAGATCATCGTTACACAGCATTTTGCACAAAGACCTAATGCTGCACCCCTTCAAACTTACTGGCTATAACCAAAGAACACGGTTCCAGCAAGACGGAGCATCATTACGTACGTCCAATACGTCTCTGCCATGAGTACATGTAATTTTCCCTGGCAAATTGATCTCCAGAAGAGATGACATAAATTGGCCTCCTCGTGGTCCTGACCTAACCTCTAAGGACTTTTTCCTGTGGGGTTATCTCAAATCTAAAGTGTACGCCAAAAATCCGACTTACCTTATGCAATTAAAAGAAAATATCCATCACGAAATGGCAGCCATCACGAAGCCTACCTGGCGAGCCGTCATAAGAAATTTTGCTCTTCGATTAAATGAATGCCGCGAACGTGAGGGTTTACATTTGGATGATATTATTTTTCAGAAATAAATTCCCAAATTGTGTATTTTAGTATCAATTGAAAGAGTACAACATAAATTTTTAAGGCATATAAATTACAAATTAAAAATTCCAATAGAAAATTTAAATTGTAATTATTTAATGCAATTGCTTAAATTACCCGAATTGTCACAGCAAAGAAAAATCTGTGATGTTTTATTATTATTTAAAATTATCAACGGATATTTGGATAGCCCTGAACTTGTGAACATGATAAATTATCAAGTACCTAACAATTACAACACCAGACTCCATGCTACATTTAACGTAGTTGCTTCTCGCACTAATTTTATGTTTAACTCTTGTCTTCAGAGATTGCATCGTGTGGGGAATGAAACTTGCTCTGTCGATATATTTTTTTATAAAAACATCGCTTCCTTCAAAAAGCGTATATGTATGCAGATGCAAAAATCCTTAAATGTACCAGATTGTTAAAAGTAACAAATTTAATACCCATTGCTCTGTAACTACTTTCATAGTATCTACTTACTTCTTTATACATATATGTAATTGCTGTGTACCTTTTATTTTATTTTTTTCCTGATAATAACAAACTAATGTAAAAATCCTTAAATGTTTCACATTGTTAACAGTAACAAACTTAATACCCACTGCTCTGTAACTACATTCATGATAACTACATTCATAGTACCTACTTACTTATTTACATATGTAATTACTGTGTAACCTTTCTTTTTTTTTCTTTTTCATAATAATAACAAACATACGTACATTTATGATAACAAAAAAAAATTATAATTAAAAAAAAAAAAAAATAAAAATAATTAATAACAAGAAAATTACCTACTTTTATATTAATCGTTAAAAATGTTTTACACCACTGCAATACCGGTATGCTTCAAGTATATTTGGAATCACAATTTGTGTGATATTGTGACAATAATTATTGAATATAATGTAGCGTGAGCCCAAATACGAATCCGCTTGTTGAACTCCTTTGTAAACAATTACTCGAATATTAATACCTACTTATGTTAAGCCTACTTATATCTTTCTAGCTCTGTTTATCATTTTATGTACCATATACTTATGATACTGCATACTTGTTGTAATGCTCCTGTACAATTTATTTTATATGTAAAAGCCATCAAGGCGTAAACAAACAAATAAATAAATAAATAAATAAATAAGTATTTTAGTATTTAATAAACATTGTTTCGAAAGAACCCTTACTTTTTTTTAAATTAACTAACTAACTAACTAACCATCACGCCGTTTCCCCGCAGGGGTAGGCAGAGAGGACGGACCGCCAAACAACTCGGTCTTGGCACACACTCTTTGCCTCACTCACATTCATACATCGTCTCATACATACTCTTCTATTATTCTGACTTTTGACATGGCCCGTCTCAAGTATCTGATTCACTTGATCGTGCCATGTCTTCCTCGGGCGTCCCCGACTTCTTCTACCATTCACATTTGCATCATATATTCTTTTTACACTACTTTCTTCGCTCATTCGCTCTACGTGCCCAAACCATCTGAGGGTCCCTTTCTTAATTTTGCTCATTATACTTACATCAGCCTTACATTCTTTGCGGATATCCACATTTCTAACACGATCATACATGGTTTTACCACACAAACGTCTCAGGGATCTCATTTCAACAGCATTCAGTTTACTTTCATCCTTCCTCTGCCAGTTCCATGCCTCACTGCCATACATCAGGGTAGGTACCAGGACTCCATTGTGGATTTTTTAAATTGATCCACTAAATACCAACTTTCTTTTGGGACACCCTGTACAGCTCATTGTTGTAACGTCTGCGCCAAAATCCATTTTCTGGCTCGCTCTTTCCTTTTAATTATTACCCACGTCTCAGCTGCGTACGTGAGTACTGGTCGTATAGAAGAAGTATAGTTGGCATATAGAAGGTAATTTTTAATAAAAAAGAGGGCTGTCCATAACACAAGTAACAATTTTCAAAATTAAAATATTATGTGCTTAAAGGAGTAGAAAAATCGTATTAAGTACTCAATACAAGTCTTTTAAGCTCTACGCTTTGAAAACTCCGATAAATAAATCAATTATTATTCTCCATCTCTTACCAACACTTAGAATCCCCTAAACACTGTGCGAAAGAGACAGTGTGCCCTAAATTAATACCAAGATGTCACATCTTTCATATTCAATAGCCCTCGAGTGACTCAACCCTTAAAGTTCCGGAGGTTTCTTTTGATAAGATCGTTTTTGCTTGAGAGTTTGGTTAGGGAAGACCACTGAAGGAGTAAACTGATAGGAGTGACGTGTTGTGGGCGCGCTTGGTGTGCCCTAAGTAAGGTCAGTTGCCTTTACTTGGCAGTCAAAAAGTATTGTCGCTTTTCCAGAAGAAAAACACTGCAAACCAAAAATTCACATTTTTCAGGAGATACGATGGACGGTAAAGAAAATTGTGTTAATTAGAAATATTCATAAACTTATTTGCAAAACTTTCCTTTAGAATTTGACTGCTGGGGTTTTAAAGATTGGTTTTATTTTTGAAGTAAAACTGCTTTACCCACGCTTGACTTGGGGAGTAAGCTGGTGAATGCGTGATGAGAGAATTACTAAAAGCAAGGCGAACGGTAGTTGAGAGGGAGATATAAGTTAGTGAAGCTAAAAAGAGAGAGAGTTACGTTTCGTATATTACTGTAGGGGCAAGAGAGAGAGATGCGCGAGCACACATTTTATTTCTTTCTTTTTTTTTCTCATAGCCAGTAACGTTTCGTATATCTAAGACACAGTGCAGGCCTATTGTCTGTATCACACTGTATGAGCAAGAGAGAGCTGTGCGCGCGTACATTTTTTCTCTCTTCCTATCATATAGATGGAGCTAAAGAAGTTTTCCTTCAGTTGTGTGGTTCAACGCAAACTTGTTTTTTTTAACAATATTTTTTTTATTGTGAATACCGCACAAGAGTCCCAGTTGCTCCAAACCATCTGAACCAGTGAGACTATGGCATCGTCAATTGGGGTATGATGTGAGGCTGAAGGTAGTGGGATGGGGAAAGATACGTGGAAGAGCAAGGTAAGGAAGTACACGACTATTCAGATCTGGTCACCAAATATGACCAAAGCCATTTCAAGACACATTTCAATTCTCAATATACCAGTGCTTTACCAAAAGTTTCTTCCACTCTTGAATACTATAAAGACGGTATCTCTATCTCTACATATTATAAATTAAAATCCTCCGTCGCGTCTGTCCGTCTCTCTGTTCGCGATAAACTCAAAAACGACCAAACGGATTTTCATGCGGTTTTCACCAACAGATTTAAGTATATATTTTGTCAAGGTTTTGTGTAAATTATTTGTTGATATTTTTTAATTCATGAAACATTGACTAAGTACTATTCTGGAGAAGTAAAAAAATACACGGGTGTTGTTCACGTACGGTAGAAGTGAAACCTTCAGAAAACTAGACAAGAGTGGGGAGAGTACGAAGCACCGCACAAAGAGGAAACCGATTATACTATCTCATTCTCTCGCAATCTAAATCCTATAGATGTAAGTGTTTATCTCTTTTTAGTGTCGCTTTTTCGTTTCATTGAGTTACAAATCACAATGGTGCTAAAGAAGTTTTCAATTTAATAACGACACAACTGCTCTCTGCTGACAGCAACTTGAAGTAGCACATTTTTCTCTAATATAAAATACTTTCTTTATAAAGTTTTTAAGGCGCCGCGCCGCTATGCGAATTTCTACCGATTTCTTACATAATATCTCCGTTAAACATTTGAAGTTTTTAAGCCTTTAAAAAAATAAATGTTATATTTTAAGATAATAATACCACGCCGAAACGCAAATTATATGAAATTTCTTCCATAGAAAAAAATCGCAAAGTAAGCTCCGAAAATTATTATAAACACGTTTGTTTCAGTGATTTTACAAGTTATAGTTGTGAAAAACATCACAATGTTTCTTTAAATGATTCTTAAGAAGCCTTTCACGAGATTTTTGCTCTATTTTAAACGAGTCGTGTCTTAATAAACATTTTCACAATTTTCGCATCGATTTTATCGCTTTAAATATTAGCGCGCTCCTCTAACATTCGTCATTACATATCTCTCCATCTTCCTCTTTTTGAGCGCGGATGCGGCGCCTCAATGACTCAAAAGTTGTATTTTTTTTTACCTATGTTCCGAAACAGCGGTGTAAATTGACATCAAAGCTTTTTTTTTCACATCAGCATAGATGACATTTCTAGGTATTTTCTGGTCAGTGCGGAGAGCCTTGTAACTTGTAACTTGTAAGGGGGTAACGTGTTGTAATGGGGTGCTTCATTATGTCGGCTTGTCCGGTCTCCCGAATATCAAGGAAATTGATATTGATGACCTTTTTAGGTTTGGTAAAAGGCTTTTGACTCCTGTGATTAAAAAGGGAGAGAAGGTCAACTCATTTATTAATTTATTAAATATTTTTTAGCACGGCTATAGATATCCGCTTGTAGCTCAAGATGACTTGTAACTTATAATATACTAGCAGACCCGGTCACACGTTGCTGTGGCTAACGAAACCTTTATAACCAACGCTATCTGTTAAATCAAATCCACAATCCACTTCCGCTTGGCCAGATATATTATGTATTTCAACCAATTTACACAAAAACTTGACAAATTGTATACCTAAAAACCTTCCTCGTGAATCACTCTATCTATTGGTGAAAACCGCATGAAAATTCGTTGCTTCGTTTAAAAGATCTAAGCGCGCATACAGCGTAAACGACTTCATTTATCTATCTATCTATCTTCTATCTATCTATCTATCTATATAAATAAAAATGAATCGCCGAAATGTATGTACGCGCATAACTTCCGAACGACTGCACCAAATTGGATATATTTATTTTTTTCTGTGTTCGTTATTGCCACGACAAGGTTGGTATAAAACTACTGGTGAGCTCTGGCATTATGAAATTTGTTTAAAAAATGCAATAGGTGGCACTCGAGCTATTTAAAAACTGAATGTACCGGGACTGAATGTATGGAACGTAGAAGGGGGGAGGGGGAAGGGGGAGGGGAACTCGGGAGGGGTATTTGCGAGACGGGGAAGGGGAGGAGTGGAGTGGGGAGAGGGAAGATGAAGGAGGCGGAGTGAAACGCGAGAGGGGAAGGGGACGCGGGAGAGGAAGGGGAGGCGGAAAGGGGGCGGGAAGAATGGGAAAGGACACGCAGGGAAAAATAATTTCTTTATTAAATGGCGTAGCAACGCATGCCGGGAACCAGCTAGTACTTAGTAAAGATAAAGATAAAGATTCCTCTTCAAAATATTACTTTGTTTATTCGTATCGTATAATTAGTCGCTAGAGCTTGATCGTGTGACCTTGATTGGATACGTGTCGAATCCGGAAATTCAAAAATCGTAGATTAAAATTTTTTTGAATTCTAGTTTTGACGTTTAAAGAATTCAAAAACGATTGGTGACAAAGTAGTCTCGTGATAGCCTTATAATGCTGCCACTCTTTCTTACACACTAAATGACAACAGTCGAAAATGAGGTGCACGTATGTCTGCACCCCAAAGGAAACATACACTTATCTATTGCGATTATCTAATCTATTAAACTTGAGTGATAGAAGAAATATTTTCGACATAGTTTTTTTATATAAAATCTTACGTAATACAATTGACAGCCCAAGGTCAGTACTACCATTTTACTGTGGTAATACTACGACCAGGGCACAATTCAATATACCACTACACAGAACCCAACACTTGGGCAATATGTATTCGCACATAGATGTATGGAATATGTCACTGACACAATTTAAAAATGAAATAATGAAATCATTTTCCGTGATACAAGTACTCACTAAGGAATTCTTTGGTAAATTTAATAAACTACTCGTTCATCGACAAATTTGCTAAACTATCTCTACCTATCCTATTAATGTAATTAAATGTAATGTCTAAGTAAAATCATTGTAATATGTATTATAAACCATCATAACCTGTAGTATTATTTAGTTATATTTAAAAAAAAATATATTTAACTTTCACTATAATATTAAAATCCAAATTGGAGTTCTGAACCCCTGCAACTTGCAGAGGTACTGGAGGTACCATCGATGTAGCGGTTTGCCACTTTGAGAAACTAATACTTACGTTTTATTAGACATGGTTAATGTTGCAATTTTGTAAACCTCTGATCACCTTACTTTAAAATTTTTGTTATTTGTATTTTTATATCATGTATGTATTTTTTTATCGTAACTTATCGTTATTATATCTTACTGTAATTTAAGTTTTTGTTGCTTATATTTCTATTTAACTAATGTACTTATTTATTTCTGTTGTAATTTTATTTAAATTATTTCCTTCTAATGTTAAAGATGTACTGCCTTTATTTATTTATGTAAAAGCCCTCTGGGCGTATAATAAAACAAATAAATAAATAAATAAATACACGCCGGCGGCTCTTGACTCGCACACCGAAGGTCGCGGGATCGAATCCCGGCGTGGCAAAAAAATTTTAATTGATTAATTTTTGTTATTTCACAACTTATTCATTTAAAATAATATATAGTATATTTGCGGAACGTTCCAGAGTGGAAGATACTTTCAGTATCGCCCTAGTGTAAGACCACTATTCAGAATTGAAGCGTTGCTTGAAATAGCAATAGCCGTGTTTGGTGACCAGATCTGAATAGCCAGGTACTTCCCCACCTTCCTCTTCCCTATCTCCTTCCCCTTTCAGCCTCACAACATACCCCAATTGGGGATGCCATAGTGTCACTGGCTTCCGACGGTAGCAGTTGGGACTCTTGAGCGGTATTCATATAAAAAAAAATTCATACATCTCCCCCACACGCATAAAGAAAATGAAACGCCATTCCCGTTGCAAAAAAGTAGCACTTTGGTGTAGTAGCGTATGTTTTGTGTGGTGACCCGACAATTCGTCCTGCGACAATTCATCCGGCGACAGTTCATCCTGCGACAGTTCATCCTGCCGACAGTTCATCCTGCCGACAGTTCATCCTGCCGACAGTTCATCCCGCCGACAATTCATCCGGCGACAATTCATCCTGCCTGATCATTTAGAAGATTTTTTATTAAGTAAGTATGCAAAGAGGATATACGGCCGTACAACCAAAATCGATATACTTATATCTGAAGTAAGGTGGTCCAGGCCTATATAGTAAATTTTATTTTTTCAAATATAGATGTAGTCACCCATTTTATTTGTTACACCTATCATTCCTATTACGGGTAAAAAATTTCAGCCCCCTATCTTATGTACAAGTGGGTGCTCATCGAGTTAGAAGTTTCTGACAAAAATTATGGATTTTAAGTAAAACACGTAATTTATGGTTTATTAATATTACAAGTAATTTAGTCAAATAAGGATAAAACTATTTAAATTTGAACAAAATTTGGTAACAAAGCAATAATTAACATAATATTAGTCGTAATCTTTCAAAACCATGTTTGTTAACTCCTTTTTGAATGTTTCAGTAGAAACGATTTTTCTGTTTTGTTTAACGATGTGAAGTAAAAATTGCTTTTGTTCCTCATTCTTAGTGAGTATCGTGTTGTAATCTTCAAATAGTTTAACACCTCTCTCCGCTGAATCATTAACAACATGCACATTTTTGACTCAGCTTTTGCCTTGAAGGTAATCAACATTGTTAATCCAAGTCTCAGGAGGTAATTACAAGAAAGAGTCCTTGACATCAAGAACTAAGAGCGTTTCAACGTTGTTTGTGTTGCAAAAGCTTCTAATGTAACCTCTGAGGCAAGCTTAGCAGAATCACCTCGTACTGAACGATTTCTGCCATCAGAATTTATTTTTTGAACAATGGCCTGTTTCTCAGCGTCAGACAGCTTCTCAGTAAACAAGGTAAATGCGACTAGTTCATCTGACAAATACCATTAGTGACGCTCTAAGACACCCCTAGCTGCTACACTGATTTCGGAATCAATGACTTCGCACAATTTTAAGCTATTCCAAAGTATTAAGTCATTTACAGGTGCATCTGCTGCCAAAGACGCTTCGATTCAAACTTTGGTGTAGATGATAACTTACAAATCGAACAATTTGTTTTTCTTCTCTCTTGATTAGTTTAAATCTTGTTACGATCAAGCGCACTGGTAACGTATTGTGTAAATATGTCTACTAATGGAGCCAATTTACATATCTGCGTAAATTGGCTCCGGCTTAAATGTTTTGTTTTTTAGTAAAATTTCAAATTCTTCCACTGGAGCGTCGTCGACCATGGAATATTGTACGAAAATTTTGTTTACATTCTTTTTAAATGTGGCAATTCTTATTTTGTTAATTTTTCCAGCAATACTTTTGAAATACCTATCACTTATCTTGTCCCAGCCAATAAAATCTGAGTAGGATACCGCTTCCACCGAATAGGGCTTCGGGTTTTTTCGTGCGAGTTCAAAAACTGTCACCCATTGGGACGTTGCCCAAATTTTGTTGTTTTTAACGCTATTTTCTATAACTGCGTGCATGCTATCCACGGGCTTGTAACTGTGTCCAGTAAGTAGATAGTTCATTTGAATGGTATTCAAATTATTACAGTTTGGTAATTTGGAATGTAATGTTCTTTGACCTTTTCTAGTTTTTTGTCAATTGAGATCATAATCATCTAACGTTCTCATCTTTGATCGATGAGAAACACTCTGTCTTCCGTAATTTTGTATCAAATTCAAAGCGCTTGCATGGGCAATATCAAAAAGTTTGTCTAGTTCCTTTTTAAACAAATACTCTCCTTTTCTTTGTGCTTCAGAATTTCTTCCTCTATTTTTATTCAATAGCAGCCAGTTCATAAAAAACTTAATCAGTTTTTCAATGCAGTGATTTTGTTGTCTGGTCGGAGTACTAGATTTACTCCATACTTTTATAAGTTCTTGAATAAGTACATGCGCGGAATCTTTCACATTTTTGGAATCATTTAATATGTAGTGATAACGGAGTAAAACTTCCGAAGAGTAGGATGTTGGTTAAGCCTTATCAATGGCTCAATATCTCGAACCCCAAGTAGAAAAATTTCGTATTTTTTTCGAGTAGATGAACACATTTTACTACACTGATTCACTTCACAGTCTACTAAATAAGTATCAAATACTGTTAAAATTTGTCAATAAAACTCTTTAGTAGTTTATTTTAATATTTATTTAATAGTTTAACACACGAAACTGGCCTGTAGCAAAAAGTAAAAATTAAGCATTTTACACAAAAAATTCAAAAACAACAATCGATTGAGCACCCCTTTCTACATGAGCTATCTTGCTGAAATTTTACTATGTTATTTCTATGAATACGTGTAACAAATTCACGTGGTGGCCAAATGAAAAATAATGAAAAAAAAATTTTGGACCACCTTTATCTGAAGGCATCTTGAGTGGAAATCCGCTGTAAAAATATTTTTACTAACAATAATTTCGACTCTCCGAAGAAGCATGCGTGGTTAGGTTAGGTTAGGTTAGGTTAGGTTAGGTTAGGTTATAAAAATAATAGTATATTAAAATTCATATCATATGATTTGTTTAAATTTTTTCGCTGTTGTACAGTGTATATTGGTTTAGTCTAATTACTTGAAATGGCTTAAGCCGTGTTTGGTGACTAGATCTGAATAGCCAGGAAGATTCGTTTTCCACATCTCCTTCCCCTCCCCACTGCCTTCAGCATCACACCATACCAAAATTGGGGATGCCATTGGTACTCACTGGCTCGAGACGGTTGGGACTCTTGTGTTTTTTTTTTTAAATCAATCAATTCACCCTAAAAAGATGGTGTTAATTTCAGATAAAAAAGTTATATTAGATGCAAGTAGGAATCTTTACCGTTCTTTGTTAAGCCGACTGCACGTATAAGTATGTCGTATTTTGTTATTCACGCATGCTTCTTCGGAGAGTCGAAATTATTGTTAGTAAAAATATTTTTACAGCGGATTTCCACTCTAGATGCCTTCAGATATAAGTATATCGATTTTGGTTGCACGGCGGTTTATCCTCTTTGCATACTTACTTGAAGAAAAAAATTTCTAAATGATCAGGCAAGATGAATTGTCGCCGGATGAATTGTCGGCGGGATGAACTGTCGGCAGGATGAACTGTCGGCAGGATGAACTGTCGGCCGGATGAACTGTCGCAGGATGAACTGTCGCCGGATGAATTGTCGCAGGATGAACTGTCGTGGAACCGTTTTGTGTATCTCACAGTTATTTAATGTGAAAGAAAGAACTCAGCATTATAAGCAATAAGGAATGTATGTTTATTGCTTTATTTTGCCGTCACGGTACCGTTACCGTGAATTGTCACGGTAAAAATAAAAGCGTTCATTGCCTGGTCGTGTTTCCAAAGCAATTTTATAGGAATTCAAAGAAGTGGTAGATGCGATGAATGTATAACACTACTAAGAGCAAAACCATTCGCTGTTCTTTTTGCTGAACTTTCTTTGCCCCGTCTAGACTGCTCAGTTCTCAGTGTCCCCGGAACGTTAAGGTCATTACCGGTCATGTTGGAAAACTGATTTAGAAATTTCAAGGGCAAAGACCAGAGCAAGAACGTGTTCACTTATTTACCGCCTTTAATATCTTTAGGATACCTGCGATTTTTACTGAAAGTAACAACCACTCTGGAACGTGCCGCCAATATATACATATCTTATAAATAAAAATCTCGTGTCACGGTGTTTGTGGTCGCACTCCTCCAAAACGGCTTGACCGATTTTTATGAAATTTTTTATGCCTTTTTGGTAGGTATGAGAATAGGTTTTAAAGTTTATTTCATACCGCTGGGTGATTAGGGTGTCCCTACCCAGAAAAAAAATTCTATTTTTTGACAATTTTTTTTTGTATTTTTTTTTATTTGGCATTAAAAAAATCCTATAACCCCAAATTATAAGCCTAATACCCCCACCGCCCATTTTATAATCGCGATTTTAGTATTTTTGTAAGAACAAACTTAACCGTCTTTCGTATTTCAAACAGAACGAATTTTTTTATGTTGTTGAATGAAAGATGGCGCTACGTCTGCCTCATCAAACTTTCATCCACACATGCGCAAGACATTCACGAAAAGCGTCGCGTCATTTTTATATTTCTTTCGGCATCATGTTCTCGCGTGGGCAAACCATCGAGCTTATTTGTGTTGGCTAAAGACAGACAGACAAAAAATATCGTACACTCAATTGCTCTTCGAAATTCATGTTGATTTTCTTTATTTCATTTTCCTTGGTGTTTTTTTTACAGCCCGCCATTCCTCTTTCTGCCATAGATCCCATCCCCACACACTTACACTACATTCGTTTTTATTTTTATTTAACAACCAAAATATTCACTACAAATAATGTATATAGCAGAACAACGTTTGTCGGGTCAGCTAGTATAAATATTATAAATGAATACATTATATTTTTTTATAATAGCTCCACACTCCATCTGCACACTTCGAATAATTTATTTATCTCTAGCTGAATCTGTTATAAGGTATGGAATAACAGCTTGGGGATTTTCTTGTAAAACAAATATAGACCATGTTCAATCAGTGCAAAATTCATTGGTTAAATTATTAGCTGAAAAAAATTTATACTAAGAAAGGCATAATATTCCATACTTTTATCAAAGTCTCAAAATTCTTTCAGTGAGAGCAATTATGTGGTACAAAATTATATTTCAGCACATAAATAATGCTTTATATATAAACAGACTGGAACACAACCATAATACTCGTTTTAACTTTAATGAAGGACTAATTGTACCTAAACATACAAATAAATATGGACAAAGAACGTTAAATTACATGATTCCCAGTTGTTTAAATATGCTTCCAGCTGAAATTAAAAACTGTGCCCAAAACAAACAATTGGTGAACTTACTGAAGACTTGGCTTACGGAAAGAATTAATTTGTATTAGCTTACAATAACATATTACTTATTCTAAAGACTTTAAAATAGAAAAATCATGTTTTCATAATTTTTCTTTTATCTAAGTATATTTCTGTAAAAAATTTAATTTTATTTTATATCTATAATTTTAAAAATGTATCTAAGTATATTTCTGTAAAAAATATAATTTAATTTTATATCTTTAACTGTAAAATTATATATCTTTAACTATTAAATCTCTATAATAAGATCTTTAATGTAAAGAACCCGTTAGACAAACTACTAAAAAGTAGTTTATCGGGACTTTTAGTCTTATATTTGAAAAATGTATAAAAAAAAATAAAAAAAAAATAAAAAAACACAGGAGGACCTGAGGAAAATAACTCCCCTCGGGGCCTATGTCAACTTTGGAGATACTGTGTGGAGGGTCTTTTAGGGAAAGGAAGGAGAGTTTTGGGAATGAAAAAGGAATGAAGGGTGGGTATGAATCTGGGGGTCAGTGTATCCAGAAGTGAGGGACGAATAAATTCATCCCTTCCACTGCGGTTCAAATCCTACTGAGAGTCCTGCTGAAGAGGCCAAAATATCTTCCTCAACCAGTCCCTCCCGATCCGGCCTGTCACGCAGTTTGTGGGCAGATGCATCCCCCGCAAAAAATTGGACAAACCTAACCCCATGAAGCGGACACCCCTGCTAAGTCACCAAACGTAGCGAACCACTTGGGGTAACTAATGGCAGAGGTAGTGTTTTTGCAATAAATGGTTCCCGAGGCGGCGGTACCCATTCCCGCATTAATAACACAAATTAATCAAAAGCCACGCCGGCATTTGAACCCGAAACCTCCGAATTCGTAGCCATGAATATTCTCAATATTAAATCCAGTCAATAACTCCATGCACGCACATTTTATAAAATTTCTCACAGGTTCTATCACACACTTTAATTAATAAATACGTCGACATTTATTAATTAAATTTTTGAGGTGTGTCATATTTTTCATTTCGCCAATACGTCATACGTGGATAAATGTATGAATTGGTCACGTCAAGCGTCGGAAAAAGAGTATTTATGAATGTAAATGAAGCCAAAAGTGGATGCTATGTGTACTTAATGGAGTTCACGTTGTGTGTGTAAGATTTACTTATTTTTTAGCGAGTTCCCTGCAAGCGTTGCAACGCCACTTTAATAAAGATATTCTTTCTCCCTGCGAATCCTTTCCCAATCTTCCTCTTTCCCCTTCCGCATCCCCTTCCCCTCCCGCGTTCCCCCTCAACTTTCCCCGCCTTTCCCCTTCCGGATTCCCGTCCCCCTCCCTTCTTCCCCCTGCCGCTTAACTAAATGAAAAACACTAGTTTATCAAGCAATTCATGCGTCTTTTATTGCATTTTTTAGTACTAATTTCACAGCGCCAGAGCTTACAAGTATACATGCGGGAGTGCGTAGAACAACTCACCAAAGTTTCATCGCAATCTGATGAAGAGTACAGGAAATAATATCATAGGGGTCGTCCATTAATTACGTGATATTTTTTTAGCAACTTTTGAACCCCCCCCCCCCCCCTTGGTGATATGTGATAAGGTTTTAGACTAACCCCCCCCCCAAATCACGTGTATTTTTTTTAGTACAAAGTATTTTGAAATTTTCAGAATATTATCACGAAAAATAAATACACGTGATATCTCAGTATACCCCCCCCCCCCCCCCCGTCGTGATATTTCGTGATTTTTTCCGAACCCCCCCTCCCCTTTCGAGCCTCACGTGATTAATGGACGACCCCATAACGCCAGACCACACTTTTATGTTATAGAGACCATCGCGGTTTATTTTCCTGAATTATTGTAAACTTTTACTCGGTTATTGTGTGATTTTGAGATTTTGTCGCCAAGTCATTTTAACCACTCTCTTCCGATCCGGCCTGCCACGCAGCAGGTGGACAGATGTATCCGCCGCAAGGAACTGGACAAACCATAACTCACCCCATAACCCCGGGTACCCCTGCTAAGTCACCAAACGTAGCGAACCACTTGGGGTGATCTATGGCAAAGATGTTGGTTATCCATTTTATGGTTCCCGGGGCGGCGGTACCCATACCCGCCTCTCGAATTGTTTGCTGCGCAATACACTGTGGGACTTTTCAGCGCAGAATCTTAGTTTTTATACAAGCGCCTGGTGTGGCGATGCTAAAATTGAGTGAGGTGGTTAAATTGTATCACGTTTGTAAAAGTGTCTTAACTAAATAGCACTAAGTATTACAGTTTGGTGTTTTCAAGAAAATAATATAATAATATATGATTTTCAAGAAAATAATATAATAATATATGGTTTTCAAGAAAATAATGTATTGTTCCATCCATATAGGTCCATTACGTGAAATTATGCGCTCACCAAATGTTTCCCGCAATAAACTAAATAAACCCAAAAACAAATATTTGCACAATTTGCAAACGCTGTTCTGACGTCAGTCTATTCATGGTGAAATGGCAAAACGTACTGACTACAAATCAACTGTCAACTGTCAAATTGACAGTCTGTAGAAATAATGTTGCCAGTTTAAAAACCAAACCTCTAAAAAAACACCATATATTTAGTTATATTAATAAAATGGTTTTCAAAGTTTTAATTTTCCGGATTTCCAAATATCGCACCAAATCTGTGGTTTTCTGTGTGACGTCACGAGTCACAAAAAGCCCGCATTTTATTATTTCAATAGGCCCTGTATTTTGTATGACGGCAGCTGGACGTTTTTATTCTAAGTTTGATATCGAAGTAAAATATCAGCATCACATCAATGCTGTTGTTGTTTCTACAATAATGATAAAAAAAATTGTTACAGCATCAGCAACAATTTTCCGTTGTTTTAAAACCTACATTTCTACGAATGTCTGCATCGTATTACGGCTAAACAACGTATTGGTATTTATAATAGATACACTGATCATAATGACTGTAATAAAACATATGTTGCAATCTCTCGATGCTGAAATCATTTAGAAAATACAATGAATATTATTGAAAAGAATAATGTCAAAATAGCCATAACCTCAAATTGTCTGAAATTTGCCGAACGTAATTAAAAATGTTTTTTTAGTAGCAAACGGGTCGTTTCTTCGACTCGTTCTTGTGTTCAACAGCTCGGCTGTGGAATGATTTGCCGGCCTCTGTGTTTCCTCCTTCCTACAACATGGGTCTCTTCAAGACCAATGTTCATTCCTTCCTCTCCTCAAAAAGACCCTCCACACAGCATCCCAGATGACATAGGCCCTGAGGGAAATTATTTTCCTCAGGGCCTCCTGTGTGGAGTTAATGTAAAAAAAAAAAAAAAAAACCATCACTCTACACAAGTAATAAAGACAATGATCTTATTCGAAGCTTTTATTCTACAAAATTCTGCATTTACATACTAAGTATCATATTTCAAAAATAAAATAATCAATTATGGGGAGATTTTCCGAAAGTCCTTGAATGTAATCGATTTCTCTCATTTTCTGAGGGAGTTTTAATTATTGAGGGCCTAATTAATGTTTCAATTCCATCAAAAATGTGAAACAACAGCAACGATATCTTTAAATACAAAAAATACAAGTGTGCAGTTGACAAGAATGGGGAGGCTACGAAGCACCGCACAAAGAGGTGACCGATTATTCTATCTCACTAAGGCTCTGCAACCGGGCCCGAAAATAAGAAGATGGAGAGATACAAAATTACGAATATTAGAGGAGAGCGCTAACATTTGCAGCGACAAAATCGTTAATCGAAAATGTTTAATAAAACACGACTCGTTTAAAATAGAGCAAAAATCTCGCGGCATTATCTTAAACAGCATTTAAAGAAACAATGTGAATTTTTTCATACATATAACTTGTAAAATAACTGAAACAAACGTGTTAATAATAATTTTTGGAGCATACTTTGCGATTTTTTTCTGTCGAGGGAATTTAATATAATTTGCGTTTCGGCGCGGGCAAAGTCTAGATGTTATCTTCAAGAATAACATATATTTTTTTAAGAGCTTTAAAACTTACCGCGTTTAAGGGAAATATGTAATAAATCGGTACTAATCCGGGTTGCGAGCCCTTAAGAAGTGATGTGTTTGTCGCTTTTTCGTTTCATCGAGTTTCAAATCACAACGGTGCAAAAGAAGTTTTCACTTCAACAAAATCTGAGTTTCATCACTCTCCCGACTCATCGCCTTCCACCGCCATGGGTGGGATAGATTTATACTTTTGTCACTCCTAGGCGCATCGACTTCCAGATTCCTACCCACATCACAAACCTTTTTTAACTTAATTTAATTTCTTTCCTTGAAACCACTACACAGTAGTGTGGATCGATTTTTTTTTTGTATTTCTTAGCAGCGGGGTGTGGAATGGATGCTCCATGGAGATACTTTTAAAAGTTACTATGACAACATTAAGATATTTCGAGTGCAAGTACTGCCCCAAGTCAATTCAAATTTTACAAAAACAGCGAGAAACTAGAAAAAGAAGGGTTTAATCTTTGCTCAATAAAAGTAGTTAAAATATAAAAAAATTTAACTTTTCATTTACTTGTAATATTATCTACTAATCAAGAAACAATAAAAGTACCATTGCTACACAAAAAAATCACAAACAATGTTAAAAAATAAAGTCAAAAATCACGAAAGTTATTGTGTTTTATAGTCCTTCTTCGAATTGAATACTGGCGTTATACGAAAAGATTCTAGCTTGTTTTGTATCCACCCTTAACGTCTTTCAGGGTCGCAAACAGCAGAGCGTGATGCTGTTACCACTTTGATACATCTTTCCGTGGCTTGCGTGTGACAGAGCATCATTCGGAACTTGCACAAAATGTTGAATTCGATAATTTCGTGGTCTGCAATGGCATCAATTATTGTCTCGCTAGATATCAGTTTTGTAAGAGGTGATTCTGATGGTTTTTCCCAGTAGATCAAGTCAATATAGTCTGCTGCGTTAAATTAAAAGTAGGTAGCTTAAATACTCTTATTGGAGAGAACCCTGACGTACGATCTCGGATACTTAGAATCCGTCTCAGAACCAACTACTCTCTAATTTGTCTTCGTTCATCGTTTAGCGTACTAATAAGTATGTTTTCGCTGTTGCCAAAATACCCGTTGCGTTGAATTACGGGATCTACCACCTTTTTCAAATGCTCTGGAAGGTAACGAGACAATTTTATGGTTTCGTGAAGGTGTCTCGCCCCGTAAACACACGAAGGTTGTGTTTTTTTATTTTAAACCATGTCAGAGCATACACTCTTAGCATAAATTCAGTCAATATCACCTGATTTTCTGTCGGATTATTGGTTGAAATGTAAAGTAGGAGAATAGTATTGGCTGTTGTTAACAAACGCAAATGACAGATTTTACCAGGGTTTCTTTTGGCTAAGTTTTCGTTACATTGTCCTTCGACGATTGCTCGGCACATTTCCAATAAATAAAGCTGGTCTGTGCTAAGGTCGTCACGGGATTTTGTAATGTCCGGTAAATTGCTTTCTATTGCTTGAAATTCTATCACAGGAAGATGTTCACAGTTCTTGAGTAACTTTCTTAGTTGGCCGCTAAAGCTTCTAGGACCTGTTGTCGTTCCATCAAGGTGTTCGAAAAGGTGTCTCAAACTTAACTCGTTGGCATGTATTTGACAGACCAACCACTGAAGTGGACGATGGAGCTTTCCTTCAAGAAGTCGAATAATGCCAGACTTAGTTCCAGTATTAACTGCTGTTCCCTCACATCCGATAGCCACGATGCACGCTAAATCAATGGATTTCGCCACAAAACATACAAACAATTTGTGAGCTATTGTTTTAGCATCACCGAACTTAACGCCTATGTGGCCAATGTATTGTGAGCCAGGTCTTTTAAAAGACTGATATGTTCTTCTATCACAACTTTTCTACGTCCACCATACATGATTAATGTTTTATCCTTTCAACCTTCAAATGATAGGCAAATGCACAAATCAAAATGGGCTGATTGATGGCAGTCAGGCAGTGTGGTCCTAGTTTTGGCACGAGCACGTCGAATCTTATTACGATCGATCACGTTTGTTAGATTATCTGTTGTCACTAATCCAATATCTTGCATTGTAGCGCAGACGATGGCAGCACCCGCCCGATCAGAAATACTGTATCGATCCAATGTTCTGGATACAACAGATAGTCTACTTGTCTGTTGGATTTATTACATAAGAAGAAGAAGTTGATGAAGAAAAGTATTGTTGGTCATTTGGAAGATCAACGTTAGTAAAACTTGCTTACTGCGAGATGTGGACGGTTGATCTAAAGATGTTTGTTGCGTTTCTTGGTATAGTGCGCGAAATTAGACTCAGCAATTTGTCAAATTTTCGCGGGATTAATAAAAAATATAAATTTTTTTAAATGCTATTATTTAAGTCGCGGCAATTTTTATTCATTATGAAATGTAAAAGTAAAAATCAAAGTATTCATATTGACACAAAACTGTTTTAAAAAGGGACATTTTTTAACCAGATTGTAAATAATTCAACTGCTTTGTGGCAGTACTTGCTATCAAAATTTTAAATTGATATTTTGTATGCTTAATTGTATGTACCTAGAGCATCTATTCCGCACCCCGCGAAAACTGAATTATAAAAATAAAAAATTTCCATACAATGGCGATCCACCCTACTACACAGCATCCAGGGAATTTTTTTCTCGAGGCCTTCAGGGCCAAAAAACAAACAAAAAATTTGGTTTGAAAAAAAAAATTACTTCAAAGACAGTATTAGCGATAAGTACATTTTAACAACATTTTGTAATGCGTGCTACTCACTAATGCGAATTAAAATACAATTGAATTAAATTCGGTGATCGCACAAGAGTAATTCTTTTGACAATGGGCTACGAACTGTGATTCTGAAAGGGGTCAGGAATGAGATGAATTCAGTGAAATGCGAATATAACACGATATAATTGTATTAGGTCTTCAAACCAGTTTCCAAAACGGTCCAACAATGAAATTATTACAAAATCCAGCATTACAATACAATGGAGCACCATTAGGGCGAGTTCAAAGCCCATTAACAGCGGCCGAGAATTCAAATTTCGTCGAAAGATGGTCTTGCCATTGTACCCTTGCAACTGTACAGGGCGGTTCCGATAAGAAAGTTTATTTGTTCTCCAAACCAGCATTTTTAACTAATATCTCAATATTGATTTTATTTAACAGCCGGCGTGGTCTAGCGGTAAGGCTTTTGAATTGCAATCGGATCCCGGCACAGGCAAATAAATTTTATTTCATTAATTTGTGTAATATTATTAATGAATCAAATAGTATATTTACGGTACATATAGTATGTTTACGGTACGTTCCAGAGAGGAAGATACTCTCAGTATCGCCCTGGTGTAAGACCACCATTCATAGTTGAAACGTTGCTTGAAATGGCTTTAGCCGTGTTTGTTGGTGACCAGATCTGAGTAGCCAGGTACTTCCCCGCCTCCTTCCCCTCCCCACTACCTTCAGCCTCACAACATACCCCAATTGGAGATGCCATAGTCTCTCTGGCTCCAGACGGGAGCAGCTGAGACTCATGTGAGTTATTTATATATAAAAAATAAAAATAAATCATTCAAAATTTGCCTTTTTTTACGTTAACTACACACAGGAGGCCCTGAGGAAAATAATTTCCGTCAGGGCCTATGTCATATTTGTCTATGTCATCTTTGAGGATGATGTATGGAGGAGAAGACGAAGGACAGGAAGTTTTGAGAAGGAAAAAGGTGTGAGGGGTGGGTAGGAAGGCAGGTCATTCACCGCCAAGACCTAGACTTGGGGTGACCTATGGCAGAAGTATTGGTTATCCAATAAATGGATCCCGGGCGGGGGTACCAATTCCCGTCTCCCAAATATATTTACCTACAATTATATTTACCTTCATTCAAGTTATATAATTTTCAAGCAACGTTTCAATTCGGATTGGTGGTCATAATCCAGGGCGGTACTGGGAATATTTTCCACTCGCGGAAATACTGTTTTATTTTAAACTAGCTGGTCCCGGCATGCGTTGCTTTGCCATTTAATAAAGAAATTGTTTCTCCATGATTGTCCTTTCCCATTCGTCCCGTTCCCCTTCCGCCTCCCCTTCTTCTCCTGCGCCCTCTTCCCCTCTCACGTTCCCACTCCATCACCTCCACCTTCCCTCTCCCCACTCCTCTCCCCCCCTTCCCCCGTCCCACGAACCACCCTCCCGAGTTCCCCTCCCCCCTCACACGTCCCCTTCCCCTTCCCCTCCCACCTTCCCTCTTCCCTTTCCCGCTCCCTCGTCCCGCCAACCCGCCTCCCGCGTTCCATATATTCAATCCCAGTACATTCAGTTTTTCAACAGCCCGCGTGCCACCTTTTACAATTTTTCTTCAAATTTCTATTTGTAATGTATATTAAATTTAGTACCTAACATAGGTACTTTTTTAAAATATCTAAAATTCTTGATTCGATTAAAACTATTAGGGGAGTACCTACTCTAAATAAATTTATCAACTTAGATTTTCAAAAATAGAATCCTGATTGAACAATCATTGTTTTGCAAAATGTCATTCTCAAACACGCGATCCGTCAGACTTGCGATGTTTTCTTAAATTATCCAATTTTCTGCGCAATTTTCTTAATTTTTCTCTCCGTAAGAACCATCCTCGTACTTCAAGGAATATTCTAAAAAAAGAATTAGCGAAATCGGTCAGGCTGCTCTCGAGATTTGCGCTTACCAACAAATTTAGCGATTCATTTTTATATTATAGATAAGATGATCGTATTGTGAAAACATAAATCAATCAAATAATATTTGATCCTCCAGACAACTAGTCAAGAGCCTTGCCCCTCGACCACGGAGGCCGTCATGAAATCATCCATTTCCCATTTGTTATTGTAGTGATCTGGATGCCCCAAATGTGGTGTTGTTACTTAGAAAAGAGTGTGTCAAATGTTAAGTGTAATTGTGGGAATAGTTTCGGGTTAAATTTGAGATTGAAAGGTATGTGAGTAATGTATGATTGTATCTGCTAGCTTTATTTAAGGGCGCCACTGGTTGATAAACCAGGCTAACAGACGGTAAAGCATAATTCTTTGTCAGGGCCTTGGGGATTAAATACTTTATGATCAATTAAGACTTTTAATAATGAAAAGAAAGACAGTTTTCATATAACAGAGTTGATTTTATATTTCAAATATAACAAATAAAATCCAGTTAATCAAGAACAATTAAAAATTATAAATATGTACACTCACCCAAGGATCAACCAAAAATCTATTCTAGCTAAATTTATACTTAAGTCCGATAGCAACCAGGAATGTTGAATGATGCTCTCTGCTTTGCTGCTGTACTTCATTCGTCTTTAAAGATTGAGCCAGTACCAGATCAAGACCAATGCCATGGTCAAATTAGCTGCTTTCCATGCATATAATTGATGGATCTTCAAGTTTATTTTAATCTTTCTCCAAATATGTTCGATAGACGGATACAACGAAGAGCTTTCCGAGTTTGTAAAATAATATTTTTATTTAAATTCCTTCCACTGCAGGAATATACTGTTGAATCCCGGTCAGTTAAATGCTTTATAGAATGTTTCAGTTTCACGCCATTTAAACTTGTATGTATCGGAACACACGGGATATAATTTTACATTCCGTAAGTTTTCAACAATTATCAATATGTTTTAATGAAACTGCATTATAAATAAACTCGGAAAATATACAGTGACCCTTTCAAAAAGGAGTCCACCTCTCTAGACTGCTTCCCAAATAAAGTGCCCAGCTCTAAGGAAAAGATGACTTTTTATAACCTCTGATTTCAAAAATAATTGAATGGCCCAAAGTTCTATATTTAAAGAAAAATCAACTGGCGTTTTAAACCAAACAAATATTGAAAAAATAAGAGGTACGTGACTAGACTTAATTGTGATGAAATGTAATTAAATATTTCATAACATTGTACCGGATGCACCCAATGTATGTAGATCCATCATTTATAGATACCCAAAATTACTTGGATGACAATAAGAAGACGTGGATAGTCTTATTTACGTTTATTACAAGAGCTTTTATCAACAACATACAACATACCCTTTTATGCATTACACATGTATCTCTTTAATTTATCATACTTTAAGACACATCAACAGTATTTGTTAAAAATCACAGGACGACGAAGCCATTTATATTTTTAATACTTGTTTTTTAATTGTATGGTGACATTTTTCTCGGGTCTCTGCACGAGTATTGCAATAAAGTGTATACAAACACCTCCCCAAGTTAACGAACTCCGCCCCGGGAAGCCTTTATCATAAAGCATTTGTACCACGTAAATATTGTATCAAATTGAGTAGCTGGAATGATTGAACCATTTTCTTGTCAGATCAATATCCAATATAAACTGACAGTAATCTCCCGTGATCTGACAGTTGGTGGTCGGCCCACTAATATTATTTTTCCTGACATTATTAGTCAATGAGGTCACTGTCTCTCTGTGGAATTATTATATGCCTTATTATTATTAAACAATCTTGAATTCTTCTGTCATTTGATGGCCTTCGTGGTCGACGGGTAAGGCTCTCGACTAGTGATCCGAAGGTCGCGTGTTGAAATTGATTAATATAAAATGATATATTATGTGGTATGTTTGCAGTACTCTCCAGAGTGGAAGATTCTCTCAGTGTCGCTCTGATGTAAGATCACCAAATTTGTTGTTTTAAATTACTTTAGCCGTGTTTGGTGACTGGATCTAGATAGCCAGATATTGCCCACCTTCACTGTTCCCCATTTTCCCTTCCCTCCCCTCACCAATACCTACAGCTTCAAAACATACGCCTATTGGGCATGCCAGAATCTCATTGTAACGGCGAAAGAAAACGGACTCCTTTAGACGAGAGCTCAAGAGCCTCTGAACATACTGACCCCCAAATTGCTCTTATCTTTTTCCTTAACAGAATTTCCTCTCATTCCTTTCCTTAAAAAGGCATACAAGTCACTCCCAAAGATGACGTGATACACTGGGAGAAATGATTTCCCCTATGACCTCCCGTATGGATTCAAAATAAAAAAATAACAAAAATGTTCGTTAAAATTTTGCCCCTTTTTGTTAAGATTATAATTTTTCCTTTTGCCATTTCACAGTCAATAAGCAATTAGTCCACGTGTTTTGATCATCATGAACATCATATCATACAAAGTGGGAGGCTTAGGGGTTGGAGCTTAAGTGGGAGGATGTTGGGGGTGGGGAGGGGAAGGCTTGAGTGTTGGCAGAAAGCCGCTTGTGAAATATACGCATGGGAAATTTAAAAGCTGCCAACTGCGGGAAACGAGCCACCCCCCGCGAAAGCCACCCCTTGGCAAAGCCTCCATTGGCGCTACGGGCGATGGGTGATAAGCATACCACGTTATGTAGATGCACCTTTATCTTAAAGTTTGCTTTTTTTAATACGTTGTGAATTGGCTACGTTTGCTTTAACTTCAAACAACAAGGAACCATCAAAATTCTAACTATTTTTTTCTCTGGAAAGCCCTGAGTTTTAATTGTAAAGTGGCTTGATGTTAGTGTGAGTTAATTGTTGGGTAATTTGTAGGATGGTGCTTGCGATTTCATGTTTACGAAGGACTGTGATTGGAAGAATACCGGAAACTGAATAGATGTCTCTGACATGGGTGGCCCATGGAAGTGCAAAAACATTTCTGAGAGCTCGGTTTTGAACCACCTGCAGATCAGCTATCAATTTCTTTAAGGCAAATCCCCAGATACAGCAGAGATAAGAAAGGTGTTAATGTACCATGGCGTAGTACACTGATGTTAGTAAAGGAACGGGTAGTAATCCTTGGAGTCTATAAAGCACACCAGTTATGGGTGTAATTTTCTAAAACAGTAGGTCCTTTCATATTTTCGGCGTTTTAATCGTTCAAATGTAATTATGCAACAAAGTTCTATTTTAAACGTTTTTTAGAAAAACGGGGTTTCGATTGCAATTTTTTTTTATTTAGGGCTCTTATATAAAACAAGTCTTAATATACCTAGGTTGTTTTAAAAAATTTGAACAATTCATCTAATACTTGAAGTTATTTTTCATGTTCTGCGTAAGTTCTTTTTTAACAGTTCTGTGAAAGTTATATTCTAATATTTAATGAATCGTTAAATTTTTTTGAAACAACCACGTCCTTAGTAGATTAGTGCTTTAAAATTAACTTACGTTTTTTTTATAACATTAGCTCCATATAAGAGGCCCTGAGGATAATCATTTCCCTCAGGGTGTATGTCATCTTTGGGGATGCTGTGTGGAGGGCTTTTTTAAGGATATGAAGGAGAGGAGAGTTCTGGGAAGGAAAAAGGTTTAAGAGGTGGGTGAAAATATGTGGTTCAGTTTGTTCTAGTCATCCACTTCCAAGAACTAGATAAACCTCACCCCATGAGCCCGGGCACCCCTGCTAAATCACCAAATGCGAACCACTTGGGGTGACCTATGGCAGAGGTGTTGGTTAGGTAAGGTCGGGTGGGTCTTGGTGGATCTTGGTGGGTCGTGGTGGGTGAATGATGATGATTTTGATGAAAAGAAAAGTTCCGGGAAGGAAAAAGATATAAAGGGTGGGTAGGAATCTAGGGGTGGTGGAAGTATGAACCTACCCCTCCCACTGCGGTGCAAGACGATGTTCCGAGAGTATCTCACTGGAGGGGTCAAAAAGTTTCCCTCAACCAGTCCAAACCTCATCCCGTGAACCCGGGCAACCCTGCTAATTTACCAAACGTAGTTAACTGCTTGGGATGACGAATGGCTGAAGTGTTGGTTATCCAATAAATCCAGGGGCGGCAGTGCCCAAAATTGCTTCTAAAATGATAATTTTTTCCACCTACGTACGTGAATGAAAAATGCAAGTCAATTTAATGATTTATTTTCTGTGGTGCAATCTTCACTCATGTACGGAATAATAGGATGGGGTGGTGCGCTTGATGCTTTTTTATATCCTTTACAAATAACTCAAAATTATCGTTATTTGTTTTTGGGGTGTTATGCCGTGTTGCGCTACCTCCTTCTTTAGCCAACGTTTCGGACATCGTTGCAGTGTCCATCATCAGGGCAGATCCGGCAGATCCGGTAGATGTGTAATTTTTAGTCGTGAAGTGAACTCAAAATTATATTATCAAAGCTATGTATAATAGAAGTAAAACTTTTTTGACAGATGCAGTATACAAGGAATCTAAACTATTCAGTCTTCGTAAACTATTTATATTGCGAATTATGAAATATATCTTTAAAAACAAAAATAAATTCGAATAAAATGAAAACAGAATCAACATTAGAAATAATAATGTATTTTATACCCCCCAAACTAATACCAAAACAATGCAAACACACAGCAACTTCATTGGACCTCGTACTTTCAATCTTTTACTGAAAATTGTTCAGGTAAACTTACTAAACTTCCCCAATACCTAAAAGAGTTAAAAATATGGCTTTGCAATACAGATGTTGTAATTTTATTTTTATAATTTATGTCACTTTTAATTTTCACACAAACTTTACACTTCTTATTACACTATACGCTATACACTATTGTGTACACTTTTTACACAAACTATTTAAACAAATTTGAATCATGTTTTTGCTTAATACACCCACTGTTTTGATACGATTTTAGATTTTCACGGCCAAAAGTATTTTTGTTATTAGTTTTTGGGATATTATGCTGTGTTACGCTACCTCCTTTTTTAGCCAACGTTTCGGACAGCGTTACAGTGTCCATCATCAGGCCACATCTGCCCTGATGATGGACACTGTAACGCTGTCCGAAATGTTGGCTAAAGAAGGAGGTAGCGCAACACGGCATAATATCCCAAAAACTAATAGCAAAAAAAGCCCACTGTTTTGTTTTTCCTAGGTACAAGAAAATATATTTATCTATATTACCTACGCCCAGGCTGCGCCTTAAAGGGTCCCATTACTCTTATGATTTTCATAATCATCATCATTACATAGTATAAAATGAAGTCGCTCTAAATGTATGTGCGCATAGATCTTTTAAACTACGCAACGGATTTTCATGCGGTTTTCACCAATGGATAGAGTGATTCAAGAGAATGGTTAATATATATAATACATGCTTTTTATAGTAGAGAAAAGCCGAGAAATTTAAATATTCACTTCAGGCAGCGGGCAGCGGGCAGCGGGCAGCTGGCAAGCGAGTGGTGTGGATTTTATAAAGGTTGGGTAATTGCGTTGTGTCTTATATATAAAAATCTCGTGTCACGGTGTTTGCGGTCGCACTCCTCCGAAACGGCTTGACCGATTTTTATGATTTTTTTATGTATATTTGGTAGGTATGAGAATAGGTTTTAAAGTATATTTCATACCGCTAGGTAATTAGGGTGTCCCGATCCAGAAAAAAAATGTTTTTTTGACAATTTTTTTTAAAGTATTTTTTATTTTACTTATTTGGCATTAAAAATACCTATAACCTTAAATTTTAACCCTCCTATCCCCACCTTCCCATTTTTTGATGGCGATTTTAGAATTTTTGTATGAACAAATTTAGTCGTCTTTCGTATTTCGAACAGAACGAAATTATTTATGTTGTTGAATGACAGATAGCGCTACTTCTGCCTCATCGAACTTTCATCCACACATGCGCGTAGTAGCGTCAAGTAGCGTCGCATCATTTTGATATTTCTTTCGGCATCATGTTTTCGCGTGGGCAAACCATCGAGCCTATTTGTGTTGGCTAAAAACAGACTGGCAAAAAATATTGTACACTCTATTGCTCTTCGAAATTAATATTGATTTTCTTTATTTCATTTTCCTACTTTAGTTGGTGTTTTTTTTGTTTTTATCGGCGGTCATCGTCTACAGCGCTCCGTTCCTCTTTCCGTCATAGATCCCATCCCCACACACTTACAATACATTCGTTATTTTTTATTTAACAACCAAAATATTCACTAGAAATAATTTATTTGGCAGAACAACGTTTGTCGGGTCAGCTAGTAGAGTATAAAAAATAAAATAAGAACGAAATAATCAACGTATTACCTACTCTCAAGTACAACAAATATCAAGAAGAGAGTAGAGAGAGAGAGTTAATAGGCTAAAGTAAACCAGCCAGAGTAAATAGCAAAAGTCAACATTAAAAGAAAAAATGAGGTGGGTAAGGTAAAAATCAACATAAAAAGTTACATAATATAACAATGTCTACCAATTTACGAGCAAATTAGTTGTATTTGTCAAAGATAAAACATTTTTGCAGCAAAATTGTTTTATTTTCGTTGTACAAATTTCGAACCCCTTCCATTGGGACAACATGGTTCCATCTGCCAATTGCGTGAAACTGACAAAATAAATTAAAAATTACTTCTTCAATCTTTTCAAATTCACTTAGTGGCATCATTTTTAATTGAGTGAAAACAAATCACTTTACAAAACACGAGAGCAGACACATTTTTCGAAATCAATTGTTCGAAATCAATTATTCGAATTTCAGTTTTTCGAAAGACTAATTTGGCCGAATGACATATTTTTCGCATTTCTTAATCAACTTTTAAAATATATATTTCTTACGACTAATGAGATACTTTAGGTTAGGTTAGGTTAGGTTAGTTGATATTGTCCATCCTACTTAATTATTGAACTTTCATTAAAATGATCCCCACTACAAAATCAGATGATCCAAGTGGAAAAAGAGCATTTTTCCAATGGTTAGTTTGATGTCGTAAGTAATGCAGGTTTTTGAATACTAAAAAATTGTCCATCAGGTACAATCACGGATGTAATTTTGCACTTCGGTAAAATACAATAACACAAGTGACGAGACGCTAACATCGACTCCCATACAAAATACTGCGCCTTTTGAAAAGATGTACGATTTTTGATACTTTTTGATTTGGTGCAATTCTGTGTGACGTGAAAAATTAAAATTCAAACGGCGCAACTTTTATTATGTTTCTAGGTGTTGGATTCTACTCATGCAGCAGTAGTTTGAATCGTGTGAAACGTACTTAGATCGAGTCGCACGAAGTTGTTTTCCATCGCAGGTGCGGCAACTTTGCGCGGGAAATGTTGATTGAAAAAAGAACGAAACAAAATAAAGGCAGTCTGTGTTGCAAGCTAAAGGAAAATGGCTGGGCATACAAACAAATTGCAAATATGAATTTTAGATTGTCGTGAAAATATGGCGGTAAAATAATTCTTGAAGTTATTAGCAGGGAGGTGATGTGAATTTGAAAGTGAACAAAGTGATGTTTTATCTTTATGGTGCATTTTAGAATTTTAGTGAGTGACCTACCTAGTTGATTACCAGTTGAAAAAACATCTACATCAATTAGTACATAACAATAATTATTTAAGTAATTATGAGTAAATGTGTTAAAATTTCACTAAAGTGCAAAACTTAATTTTGATTTTGGGTAAAATACAATGTTGTAGAACCTAACCTAAGCTAACCTAACATAACATAACCAAACCTAACCTAACCTAACATAACCTAACCTAACCATCGATAAAATATTTGACAGCAATAATTTTTTTTTAATAAAAATGTGAAGTTCCCATACCTGCATCAAAATTATCGGTTTGTATGATTGTATGATCGACTGCCAACTGGTTTCGCAAAATGATAATTTAATATCGGAAGAAATTTAATCAGTTATAGCACTAAACAAGTTACCCTCTCTGCGAAAGTGGTCGAAAAAATGTAACTGGGAATTGGAGAAGATAAAGAAAAACGTAAGAAAAAAAAACAACTTTTAACGAGAGAACGTTTAGACAAAAGATAAACTTGTTGAAAAGTACTTTTTAAAATGTTATGGGATAAGAGAATGAGTTTTATTTCGTGTAATTTTAATTTCAAACCCAAAAGTGATAATTGTTTTCTTCGAAAATGTTGATGAAATAAAAACACAAGTTGATTAAATTGTTGAAGAGTGCAATATAATTAAATACCGAAGCTTTCCAGGAAGGACTCTCATCGAAGTACAAAGGGGGAATGTGGAAAAGGATAAAAGGTATTTTTAATAATTTTTTGTATAATCGAACCGTTATTTTAAAATGAAAATGTTAACTATATTATATGTTTTTTTAAAACGATTTTTAAATCATTGGTAAACTTTCGATATCACTGGACACGCTTAATACGAATATTTTTTAGAAAAAATCTTTGGATCGCGGCCGCGATTTTACACGACGAAAGCAAATTTTGGAACAGTATTTTTAATCGCCAAAAGTTGTCTTTTACAATAATTTGGTGAATCGAGAGGTTTTTTCTATAAAATATTCCTATTACGTGTTCAGCGATTTCGAAAGTTTACTAAATCATCTTAACCAACATATTAGAAAGTTTTGCATTTAAAAAGTACTGAAATTGAAATTGATTTTGATACTGACTTTCAAACTGAAATTGAAACTGAAGTTGAAGCTGAAGTTGAAACGAAAGTTGAAACTGAAGTTGAAACTGATCTGGAAACTGAAGCTGAAAATGAAGTTGATATGAAGATGAAACCGATGTTAAAGCAGAAGTTAAATCCGAAGCTAAAACTGAAGTTGCAACTAAAGTTGAAACTGAAGTTGAAACTGAAGTTGAAACTGAAGTTGAAACTGAAGTTGAAACTGAAGTTGAAACTGAAGTTGAAACTGAAGTTGAAACTGAAGTTGAAACTGAAGTTGAAACTGAAATTGAAACTGAAGTTGAAACTTAAGTTGAAACTGAAGTTGAAACTGATCTGGAAACTGAAGCTGAAAATGAAGTTGATATGAAGATGAAACCGATGTTAAAGCAGAAGTTAAATCCGAAGCTAAAACTGAAGTTGCAACTAAAGTTGAAACTGAAGTTGAAACTGAAGTTGAAACTGAAGTTGAAACTGAAGTTGAAACTGAAGTTGAAACTGAAGTTGGAACTGAAGTTGAAACTGAAGTTGAAACTGAAGTTGAAACTGAAATTGAAACTGAAGTTGAAACTTAAGTTGAAACTGAAGTTGAAACTGAAGTTGAAACTGAAGTTGAAACTGAAGTTGAAACTGAAATTGAAACTGAAGTTGAAACTGAAGTTGAAACTGAAGTTGAAACTGAAGTTGAAACTGAAGTTGAAACTGAAGTTGAAACTGAAGTTGAAACTGAAATTGAAACTGAAGTTGAAACTTAAGTTGAAACTTAAGTTGAAACTGAAGTTGAAAATTGAAATTGAAGATGAAACTGGAGTTGAAACTCTGATTTTGAAACTGAAGTTAAAACTAAATTAGAAACCACTGAAGTAAAACTAAAACCGTTAAGAAACTGAAGTCAAAACAGAAGTTGAAACTGAAGTGGAAACTGAAGTTGTTGCTGAAGTTGAAATTACTGAAGTTAAAACAGAAACTGAACGGACATACGCATTTATCTGCCTTTGTACGCCTAACCTCACCTTTAAACCGACCAGGAGCCTCTCTGGGTCAAAGTTTTCGTTTCGCTGAACGTTATTGTGTTATTCAAAATGTTTTAAGGTAATTGTAAAATTATAAACAATATGCAAATACTTAAGCGGGAAATAATAAAACCGTAAAGAGCGTTTTCCACCGCGAATGATAATATTTATTTGTGAATTCACATAATTTGTTTTAAGCGTTTAAATACACGTATGAAACGTATGCTTCTGTTTATGCCCCAAAACAAATATTATTACTTACAGTTCGTTAAATTTAATAACAAGCTGAGTTGAAAATGAATTTTGAAATATTATCGTATACAAACAATGGCTGTACAAATATTCATGGAGCTACGAACAGCACGAAGGTCGCTTTTATTACTAACTACCATTGGAATACCCGTGGTAATAACACAAGCATTAATCTAATACGTTTTTTGCGGTTAAAGGTGTAATAAAAACATTTATAGTAAACTAGCTGGCTCCCGGCATGCATTGCTATGCCATTTTTAATAAAGAAATTGTTTCTCCCTAGGTGTCCTCTCCCGTTCGTCCCGTTCCCCTTCCGCCTCCCCTTCCTCTCCCGCGTCCCTTTCCCCTCTCGCGTTCCCACTTCACCTCCTCCACCTTCCCTCTCCCAACTCCACTCCCCCCCTTCCCCCTTCCCGCAAACCCCCCTCCCGAGTTCCCCTCCCAGATTCCCCTCGCCCTACCGCGAACCCCCTACCCGAGTTCCCCCCTCCCCCCTCTCGCATCCATACATTCAGTTTTTAAATAGCTCGAGTGCCACCTATTGCATTTTTTATACAAATTTCATAATGCCAGAGCTCACCAGTAATCTTATACAAACCTTCTCCTGACAATAACGAACTCACAAAAAAAAGAATTATCAATTTTGGTGCAGTCGTTCGGAAGTTATGCGCGTACATACATTTCGCCGATTCATTTTTATTTATATATATAGAAGATAGAAGATAGAAGAAAGAAGATAGAAGATAGAAGATAGAAGATAGAAGATAGAAGATAGAAGATAGAAGATAGAAGATAGAAGATAGAAGATAGAAGATAGAAGATAGAAGATAGAAGATAGAAGATAGAAGATAGAAGATAGAAGATAGAAGATAGAAGATAGAAGATAGAAGATAGAAGATAGAAGATAGAAGATAGAAGATAGAAGATAGAAGATAGAAGATAGAAGATAGAAGATAGAAGATAGAAGATAGAAGATAGAAGATAGAAGATAGAAGATAGAAGATAGAAGATAGAAGATAGAAGATAGAAGATAGAAGATAGAAGATAGAAGATAGAAGATAGAAGATAGAAGATAGAAGATAGAAGATAGAAGATAGAAGATAGAAGATAGAAGATAGAAGATAGAAGATAGAAGATAGAAGATAGAAGATAGAAGATAGAAGATAGAAGATAGAAGATAGAAGATAGAAGATAGAAGATAGAAGATAGAAGATAGAAGATAGAAGATAGAAGATAGAAGATAGAAGATAGAAGATAGAAGATATTAAGTCGGGATGAGAAAATATTGTTCGAATAAAAATAAATAAATGATTTCATTGATCGAAACAAAATGTTTACCATTCTTAATTAGTCCTTAATCATCCTCCTTCTAACACGTTTTGTATGAAAATAAAAAGAAAAAAAACCATACTGTCAAATACCCTTTGAAATTAAAGAACGAAAAGTTATTTTTGGGTCGTACACTTAAGTCGTAATTTATTGATAATCAAACTTACGATCAGAATTAGGTGAATATCAAGAAGTGCAACGTAAGGCGATAGATGTAAAACAAGTTATGTATATATTTTCGAAGATTTTTCATGATTTTCCTGGAAAATATCATTTGTCCGCAAAGATTCTATTTGGGATAATTGTGCAATTTAGATCATGTTTTTGTTTATTGGTTCTAGTCTAATGACCAATTCACTATTAGATATATTCGTACAACTCAAGATATCGAACAGTATTATTACCGTAGCGTCTGCGTGGTTGAATTTCAGAACCCAGCTACGAGTGCATGTTGGACACCACCCATACGCACCGCGCCACAAATAACATCTGTGTACGTTGAATTTCACACAAAGCTACCGTTATAATTCGGTTTCGAATTCAAGAATTCGACACAAGATGTCGCTTTTCCGTCAGCAGCTCGCATGTGGACGTTTTCGTCACGGTTACGTGATTGGCTATCACTCAGTCACTGGATCACAGTTCACAGTGGATCCGAGGAACTGGCTATTTTTGGAACCAGTTCTTATCGGATTTGTAAAATGGTTACCTACACTCAAACTGGGCGAAGCCGTAGCAAAAGCCGCCCGCAGGGCCTAGCAGCAAAAACCTGCGGAGCGGGTTATTAAATGCTAGTTTACTATTATTTGTGTTATTTTTCAGTGTTATGTGAGTTTTAATCCATTAATAATGTCATGTTGTGAATTTAATTTTGCTATCGGAAAAACCTTGAGTATTTCTAACACTATTTTTTTAATTAACTTTTGTCGCGTGAATTTAATAGCACTTCCATGAAAGTGATGTTTTTAACAACAAAATTGCAATATACAAATACAAATTCGAGAATCAACGTTCAAATTGAATTTTTTTTCATTATACTAGGGAAATTAATATTATAATTTTATCAACAAGATAAAAAATGAAGTGAAAGTTTTATTGCAAATTCTTTAAACAAAACTACTGTGTTTTTTAATTTTGAATTTTCTGAAATTTTTTATTCGTAAATTAAAAGTGTTTTTACCAACCATTTTTTTATAATTTTTTCGAAATTGAAGCTATATTGCCATTTTTAAATTCTAAAGTACGAGTATTTTTTTTTTTTTACAGTGAATACCGCACAAGAATCTCAACTGCTCCCGTCTGGAGCCAGTGAGACTATGGCATCCCCAATTGGGGTATGTTGTGAGGCTGAAGGTAGTGGGGAGGGGAAGGAGGTGGGAAAGAGGAAGGTTGGGAAGTACCTAGCTATTCAGATCTGGTCACCAAACACGGCTAAAGCCATTTTCAAGCAACGTTTCAATTCTGAATGGTGGTCTTACACCAGGGCGATACTGATAGTATCTTCCACTCTGGAACATGCCGCAAATATACTTTATATTATTTTAAATGAATTAATTGTGAAATAACACAAATTAATCAAATAAAATTTATTTGCGCATGCCGGGTTCGAACCCGTGACCTCCGGATTGTGAGTCAAGAGTCTTACCCACTGGACTACGGAGGAGTATATTTCAAATACAAAAATCTAAAAGGTAATTTTATTTGGTTTGTAAAATGTATTAGTTTTTACGACATCTTCAAAAATAAGAAATATATAGGACATGTAAAATACCTCACAAATAAACAACCGTCTTTCGTTGGATAAGCAATATCTTTCCATGAACTATTTTTTTATGAAATAAAACATTTTCTTTGTTTGTAACCACGATTAATTAAATTAAAACAAAACTATTTTTGTCGGTTTTTATTTAGTAAGATTTTTACATACACCGTTTGACAATAAGTTGTGTAAAATATTCACGACGTTTTTTATGTGAAAAATCGGACCATCAACTTAATAATAATTACATAATATAAAATGAAGTCGCTCAAAATGTATGTGCGCGTTAATCTTTTAAACTACGCAACGGATTTTCATACGGTTTTCACCAATAGATAGAGTGATTGAAGAGGAATATTTATATGTATAATACATGCAAAATATATTAGAGAAAAGCCGAGAAATTAAAAGAAAACATATTTTTGTGCGATTTAAAATGGCTGGCGGGCCACACTTATAGTCACTTTTGAAATTCGTTCTACGGAAGAAATTGGAAAATAGATGTCCTAGAGTAAGTAGGTATTTATTTATTTATATATACCTATATATTTATTTATTTACATAATACATGAATTATCGAAAGTACATATAGTTTTTTTGTTATATTTCACCCTCCATGCTAGGGATGACCCTGTGTTATGGCGGGTGAAGTTTACAGTTTGCGGATATACATTCATTAGTATCTATAGGTTGAAATTTTTCACTAATTGATAGTAAGCACATAATTCTCATACAATAAGAAAGTATATGTAGTTATATTGGATTACAAGAAGTTAAAGAATTAGTCGAAAAGATAAGTTATTATTAGTATATTAAGGAATTATTGATATATAGTTCACAGAATCAGTCTTATACATATGTATAATGCTGCTTAGATAGTAAATAAAGATATATTACGTTTTGCCTGCTCTTAATACTATGCATAATAAATTTTATTTGAATTATTTTATTTGATGAAGTCGCTCAAAATCTATGTGCGCATAGATCTTTTAAACTACGCAGCGGATATTCATGCGGTTTTCACCAATAGATAGAGTGATTCAAGAGGAAGGTTTATAGTAGAGAAAAGTCGAGAAATTCAAATATTCAATTCAGGCAGCGGGCAGGTGGTGTAGATTTTATAAAGGTTGGGTAATGGCGTTGTGTTTCGTTAGCCACAGCAACGTGTGGCCGCGTCTGCTAGTTTTTTATAAACCGGAAAATGGGACATAATTTACTGGGACCGAAAAAACAAAATTTACATACCCGGAAATCATTTAAAAAAAACGACGTATTCCCTCGAATGGCACAAGAGAATAACGAGGCATAACAAAAATATTATATCTCATAAAAAAAAATTTCCTTGATCCATTTTAATGTTCAATGTCTAAACACGACTAAATTCAATGTAATAAACTTGTACTTGTAAATTACAATTATAATTAAATATATTATAAAATTTGATTTTGTTAAAATCAGCTCCATTTACCATTACGCACCTAAGAGAGCCGCTGCGGAAAGCATCTGTATGATGTTCACTTTATAACGTAATGTCAAAACGTCAAACCAAACATAAGGTCGCAGGTAACAAACAATAAAGCTCGTGAATTTTAATTGTCAAATTCAAAAATTCGCCGAGTATCATTTAAAGAAACATTGTGAATTTTTTCACAAATATGACTTGTAAAATACGGGAAATTAACGTGTTTATAATAATTTTCGGAGCATACTTTTGTTTATGCTTTTTCGGACGGAATTTCATATTATGATTTGCGACGCGTCTATATATTATTTTCAAAAATAACTTTTTTTTAAGAGCAAAAAAACTTCAAATGTTTAAGGGAGATATGTAAGAAATCGGTGGAAATTCGGGTGGCGGCGGCTTAACAATTATGCGAATATAAAAAAAATTATATAGTTAATTATTGTAAAATATGATATAGATAGTTTTAAAATTTATTACTATTAATTTTTAGGGGTCCATTTATTTTAATTTTAGTAATCCGTTTTAAATAATAAATTGTAAACAGGCCAACAACATCCCGCCGGGACCATTAATATGTTTACGTATTAATATTTTCATTTGAACGCGCGTTACAATTTCACGCGAACTCGATTTAATCAAAATAATGGAATAAAATAATTATTGTCGCGTATGAGTAATTAATTTGATGACTAGACTAATTAGCGAATGTGTCTGGAAAACAATGTAATAGCTAATGCAATTTTTTTTGCCCATTACACTAAAAAAACTCGCAAATGGAACACTTCCATTTTGCCCACTTACGTTTTAATTGTACGTATAGTCTGTCAAAATATAAAAACTGGAACTACTAAATTTGTAGACTGGCAACACCAATTTAACTGTCAAATATTTCTTTGAAGTGCAATGACACTGAATGTGTAGAACACAGTAACCACATTTTAAAAAACATTTTTTCATCATGACATAAATTTTATTAAAAGGTGATTAATAAAGCGATTTGCTTTAATTTAATTTAACATAAATTTGAATTTAACAATAGATAGAAAGGAAGAATCACTAATGGTGAGTTTAGTTAGACTACTTTTAGATCTGAATGAGTTAAATATATTCAGATCTAAAATTAGAGACATGATCTAAAGCCCAGGCAACGCTAGGTACTTTATCTAGTATTAAATAAATGTGAGCAATTTCTAACCTGTGCTTTATATTTTATTACATTATAGTTATTCTTCATTATGTTAACACAAAATAATAATATACCTATATTCAATTCTAATTTTGAGATCGGCGGGTATCTATACTGCAATGAAAAAATATTTTTTCCACTATTATGCCTTTTTAATTTTTTATGAAAATGTAGGTTACACAGCTTTACTTTAACACCATGAGTTATGTGTTTAGTATTGCCATTTGATCAACAGTGGCGCCCTCATATATTTTCTACTCTTTTTTGACAGACTATATTCTACTCTGTAATTCTACTAATATATATAAATTTATTTATTTATTTAAGGCTCTGCAACCGGGCCCGAAAAGAAGAAGCTGGAGGTTAGAGGAGAGCGCTAACATTTACAGCGACAAAATCGATGCGAAAATTGCTAAAATATTTAATAAAACACGACTCGTTTAAAATAGAGCAAAAATCTCGCGGGCGTTATCTTAAACAGCATTTAAAGAAACACTGTGAATTTTTTCATACATATAACTTGTAAAATAACTGAAACAAACTTGTTAATAATAATTTTTGGAGCATACTTTGTGATTTTTTTCTATCAAGGGAATTTTATATAATTTGCGTTTCGGCGCGGGCAAAGTCTAGATATTATCTTCAAGAATAACATATATTTTTTAAGAGCTTTAAAACTTACCGTGTTTAAGGGAAATATGTAATAAATCGGTACAAATCCGGGTTGCGGGCCCTTAACGCCCAGAGGGCTTTTACATGTTTGGTAGTACAGTAATTAATTCATGACAGATGATTTTTCAACAGATAAAGAAATAATAAAAATAAAATTAGATAAAAAATGCACACAAGTCACAAAAATACAAAAAAAAATACAGCGATTTGATAAGTTGACAAAAATACAGATATGTTTAGGAATAGTTTTGGAATAAGTTTTTTATAAGATCCACAAAATTCGCCAAGTTGATGTTAAATATGTCGACATCACCTAAGTACTGATTGCCCATAGTGTGAAATCGTTGTATAGGAGAGTGGGCAATATAGTTCCGCTTGTGAATGCTGCAGTAGAATGGTGTATTTTGTCGCATGGTTACTGTCGGTATTCGTAAGTTTATGATTTGTACGAGTTCGCAACAGTTCGCAACAAATATATCCTATACAGGGTGTAAAGAGAGAATAACCGCTTAAAACCGGAAATATGTAATTTTTAAATCAAATTTTAGATATATTGTATTGTATTATACTTTTCCACAAAAAATGTCAATTGATTTCGAAAGATTGTTCTTTTGTCTTGTAAAACTGTGTTTTAATTTTTGAGAAAATATGTTTATTTTTCGTACGATAAGGTTTTACCGCACGACGTTGGCAGATTTGTTAAATTTTCAAACAAAATTTTGTATTATACAACATACATTTCAAATCGTATAATCATGCAGTAAAATACATCAATAAATTATTTGGGAAAGCTTCTTTTCAGAATTTTAATTTTAGTTCAAAAAAAAACATAAAAAAAGATCCACACCCTTGTTTTGTGACGAAAGTACTTCAGTTTGTCTATTAATACAACAAATAAAAATGCATTCTTATTTTGCGAAAAATTATAAATACTTATTATAAAAAAAAAAAAATCATATTACGAGATGCTGTGTGGATGGTTTTTTAGGGAAAGGAAGAAGAGGAAGTACTGGGAAGGACATAGGTATGAGGGTTGGGTAGTAATCTGGGGATCAGTGGCACCAGTAGTGACGGAAGTATAAATCCACCCGTCAACTGCGGTGCAAGGCGATGGTTCAGTGGATTCTGGCTGGAGAGGTCAAAAGACCCCATCAACCAGTCTCTAGATCTGGCCTGCCACGCAGCAGGTGGACAGACACTGAGTCAGCTTGGGAGATGCTGTGTAGAGGGTCTTTTTTTGAAAGGCGGGAGAGAGTTGTATGAAGCTTGGGTAGAAATCTGGGGGTCAAAGACGTCATACAGGTCGTCATTTAGGCCTGTGACGGACGTAGGAATCCATCCCTCCCACTGCGGTGAAAGGGAATGTTTCGAGAGAGTCCAGCTGGAGAGGTCAAAAGGTCGTCTCTCATACCTTTTATTCACACCAGAACTTACTCTCCTTCCTTTCATTAAAAAAACCTTTCACACACCATCCCCTAAGATGCCATTTGCCTCGAGGGAAATCAATTCCTCAGAGCCCCCTAACATAAAAAAACTTTGTTTTCAAATCGAAATATTTTATCTCTGTTTTTTTTTTTTTTTTAACTGAGCTCCACACAGGAGGCCCTGGGGAAAATAATTTCCGTCAGGGCCTATGTCATCTTCGGGGATGCTGAGTTGGTTTTTTTTTTAGGAAAGGAAGGAGAGGAAAGTTCTGGGAAGGAAAAGGGTTTAAGGGGTGGGTAGATCTAGGGTTCAGTGTGTCCTGGTTATCCGCCTCCAAGACCTAGACAAACCTCACCCCATGAACCCGGGCACCCCTGCTAAATCACCAAACGTAGCGAACCCATTTGGGGTGACCTATGGCAGAGGTGTTGGTTATCCAATAAAGGTTCCCGGGGCGGCGGTACCCATTCCCGCATCCCAAATGTGAAGCATTGTTTAAAAACATACCAGATTGACCCTTCATTATTATTATGTGACGCCGTGTATTGTTTGAAAACCATAATTCTTTTTTCTTAAAACTTTACAAAAATACAATTAATTAACAATTTGTCCTTCTGAAGATAACATTGTTATTTAAATACGTCGATATTTTTAATTATATAGTGGTGTAAACGTTATTTGTAATTCTTTCATTCAAACAAAGTTTCATTTCTGTAAGTCCATAATTTTCCCAAAAAAAACGCTAAACCTTAATTTGTTTTTGGGGTATTATACCGTATTGCGCTACCTCCTTCTTTTGCCAATAGAAGACAGCGCACAGCGTTGCAGTGACCATCATCAGGGCAGATCCGGCAGATCACACATCTGCCGGATCTGCCCTGATGAATGACACTGCAACGCTGTCCGAAACGTTGGCCAAAGAAGGAGGTAGCGCAACACGGCATAACACCTCAAAAACAAATAACGGAAATATAAAAATATTTTTTATACTTTATTTTGTAACTACGTATAAGCTCAGATATATATAAGTATTTTTGTTTTTACTATAATATTTTCTAATGTATAATAATATTTTGAGTGTGCTTTGCAAGCAGTATTTGCACCCAATTTACTACCCCCCCCCTAGTTGAAGGTGCAATTCTTTACTTTGTGCATACGAGTAAAAGGCAAATATAGTAAACTCCAAGCTTTAAGACCGATCTGGCGTTTGTCAGAAATCGTTGCAATCTTTTTTTTACATTAGCTCCATACAAGAGGCCCTGAGGAACATAATTTCCCGCAGGGCCTACGTCATCTTAGGGGATGCTGTGGGTAGGAATCTGGGGATTAGTGTGTAAAGGAGTGAAGGACGTATGAATCAATCCCTCCAACTGCGGATGATGACGATGAGTCGAGAGAGTCCGGCTGGAAAGGTCAAAATGCCTCATACACACAGTATCTCTAGATACGGCCCGCCACGCAGCAGGTGGGCAGACACGCCGCCAAGATTTGGACCAACCTAACCCCATGGACCCGGGCACCCCTTCTAAGTCACCAAACATAGCGTAATTCTTGGGGAGACCCTTACCCTTACCCGCCTCCCAAAAGACGAGTTACACAACAAATGCTATGTTGGTGTGTTTCGTGGTCCAAAAATCTGACCAAAAGATGTTGTCAGTGTCAACACTTGTTTTCATTCAAATTTTTATGGAAGGCTTTATTCGTACGTTAGATTCGATTATTATTATCGGTAGAGTTCGTCTTAGTTCCATGCCTACTACCTTTATAGTAAAAATACCATCTTGTCAATAATGTATCAATGGCAGCATTGTCTGTGACGGGTGTGGCCACACCACATATATAGTGCCCCATGGAGACGGCAATATCGATTACTAAAAATATACACATTTGTTTTTATGGCAACACATGTCAAGTTTGAGGCGGGAACAATTACCGGCCTCTGGGGCTGCGGGTCGTGACACGCACAGTGAGCAACTATACTCATCGAGGTTGATTGACTATCCTACTATCCTACTAATATTATAAAGGCGAAAGTTTGTATGGATGTATGTTTGTTACTCTTTCACGCGAAAACTACTGAATGGATTTTAATGAAACTTCACAATAATATAGCTCATAAATCAGAATAAGCCCATAGCTTAGTGCTCTGGCATTATGAAATTTATATACAAAAACATACAAATTAGGTGCCACGCGAGCTGTTTGAAAAATGAATGTAACGGGTATGGAGGGGGGGGGGGTGAGAGGGGATAGGATGTGGGGGACGGGCGGTGGGGGGGTGAGGCGAGGGGGGTTTGTTGATGGCGGAGGGAGGGTGGGGAGAGGGGGGATTGAGGAGGGTGGAGGGTGGTGGGGGAGGGTGATTGTGAATTTGGGGTGAAGAGAGGGGTGAGAGAGGGCGGGGAAGAGGAGGAAGGGGGGGATTGTAGTGGGGATAGGGAAGGTGGAGGAGGCGCTTTGGATACCCCCTAATACTATGCGAGCGAAGCCGGGGGCAAAAGCTGGTATTCTATATAGCGTCCATGATTTGATATTATACTGGCAACATTTTTACTATATTTTGGGTTTATTGCTCACTATTATTGTATTATACGAGTTAAGCTGCAGATACGCATGCTAGTAATTTGCTCAAAAGCATACCAGTAGACTTCCAGTATTTCCACTTTACGGAACGGCGACGGTACAAACAGGCGATAAATAATGGTGAGACAGAACATGAAACACACAATGCACGCATGTCTGTTTCCTCCAAATGAAAAAAAGTAGTTATTTTGGAGGAAACAGACGTACGTACATTATGTGCCTCATATTTTGTCTCTCCATTATGTAATTTGTAAGAAAGGTCTGCTGCGTTATCGTGATAAGGAACGTAAGTGTATTGCCTTTTTGTGTTTCGTCGCCGTTCCGGAAACGTCAGAATACTAAAAGCGCATAGTGGCATGTTTATCTTTTCGCTGCTCTAACTCACATGCAATATATGCATATTTGATCGCATGACGTTTGATTTTTGAGGATAGGAAGTTCTGGGAAGGAAAAAGGTATGGGATGGGTAGGAATCTGGGGATTAGTGTGTATAGGAGTGACGGACGAATGAATCCATCCCTCCAACTGCAGTGTAAGGCGATGGGTCGAAAAGAGTCCGGCTGAAAAGGTCAAAAGGCCGCCCTCACCCAGTCTCCCTTGATCCGGCTCGCCACGCAGAAGACACCCCTGCTCAAACCTCACCCCATAAACCCGGGCACGCCTGCTAAATCACCAAACGTAGCGAACCACTAGGGGTGACCTATGGCAGAAGTGTTGGTTATCCATTAAATGGTTCCCGGGGCGGCGGTACCCATACCTGCCTTCCAAATTGAAATTATGCATATCACAGCTAGCAGTGCTCGTGGAATACAGTTGGCCGCTCTTCAAAAATAAAATTGCAAATCGTTTCTTCTTATTTCTTTCGGAACCTTCATCCCAGCCAGCTACGCGCATGAAACTAGACATGTGAGTAGCCGGCATGCCTGTAGTGTGACTGACCGACAAGCATGCTAGTAGTTAGCATGCCAGCCAAAAATGTGTATATTCTTAGTGTGCCTTAAATTACAATGGATAAAGATAAAAGGCAAAAACTGCTTGGTGGGTGGCGTCTAGAAATGGTGGATTTTAGCGCAAATTTGTGAATAATTTTATAAGAAAAAATAAAATTTAATCAGGGGAAATTGTCACAGATAATCTTAGCAATTTTTTTTTAAACTACTTTAGCCCCGTTGTGATTTGGAATTCGGATGAAACGGAAATGACGCATTACAACACCTGCGAAGCATCAAACTGCGCTCATTGGCCGTTTTGTTTATGATGTCACTTTTCCAGGCTTCTATTGGTTGAAACGGAAATGATGCTAGGCCTGCGCTCATTGGCCGCTTTGATTATGACCTCACTTTTCCTATTGGTTGAGATTGTTGTGGTAAAGTTTCACTCGATTTTTTAGTGGTTTAGGCTTATATTTTTAAAAAGTCATTAACAATTTTATTTAAATTCTACTCAGGCAAAACGATACGAAATCTTAAATTTATTAAAAATAATTGTAATTATGTTGTTTAAACGTATTCGTAGTAAAGAGTAATCGAAACTAGTGATTTCACATTAAGGCGCCGTATTCCGGCTCAAAAAGAAGTAAATGGAGAGATATGTATTAGATCCTTACATATGAAATTGGCGTTTTGCCGTACTGGCAACTTTGATCTCAAATATCTTCTCTTTGGTTAGGAATTCCAAATTCAAATTTATATAGCTATTTACTTATTTATTTGTGTTTCGAAAATTATAATTCATTTGTTTTTTCCTTAATTGTTTTTTTTTCTTTGCGTCACTTAATTTACAAAATGGAAAACTTGAAATATCGCGTTATTTACGAGTACGAGTTCCACCGTGGCACCAGTGCTGCAGAAATGGCTTGAAGGATTAATGATGTGTATGGCGACGGTGCCGCAAAAGAAAACACAGTGCGTTTTTGGTTCCAACGTTTTCGTTCTGGAAATTTCGACCTGCAGAACAAGCCCCGTGGCCGGCCGGAGACCAAAGTTAATAATGAAGAATTGAAGGCTATTGTGGAAGCGGATCCATCGCAAACCAAGTCCGAGTTAGCTGCAGGCTGCGGTGCTAGTGATAAAACCGTTTTAATCCACTTGAAGCAAATTGGGAAGGTGAAAAAGCTTGAAAGGTGGGTACCTCACGAATAGCAATTCAACAAACGCGCGTTAGAACGCTAGACCACACACTGCACAACAGACGGCTACCAAATTAGAGGAGCTTCAATTGGAATGTCTAAGACATCCACCGTACTCTCCGGACCTTGCCCCAATAGATTACCATTCTTTTCGAAATTTGGATAACTTCTTGCAAGGGAAAAAATTCAACTCCGATGGGACAGCCCAAACCGCCTTCAAAGATTTTATTGATTCCCGTCCGAATGGTTTTTTTAGTAAAGGGATCGATGAACTACCTATGAGAGGGCAAAATTGCATAGATAACAATGGTACATACTTTGATTAAATAAATATATTATAGTTTAAAAAATCACCTTTATGTTCCTCCCATACAAAACGCCAATTTCATATGTAAGGACCATAGACATCCAAATGGATAGACAAGCAGTTACAGATGAGGGGTAAAACCAAACTATGGAGAGCAAAGGGGGGAAAGATGACTGTCATTCGTTGAACAATCAATCTGACAGTATATAGGCATCTCGCATTACAATATCACCATTTAGTTCTTAAAAGCAAAATCTGCTTTGAATGAATAGACCTTTTTACATGGGAGCGCGAATTGCTTGCCACGTTCAAAACTTATTTGCTAAGGCCAAATGCTCGCCCCAAAAAGACTCGCGCCAATACACATATCAATATTTTCTTGCCGTGTTTAGTTAAAACACTTTTACAAATGTTTCATAATTTACTTACCCCTGTAACCAGCGACGAGCACATTGGAGTACCGCCCACATTCGCTATGTGCATATTGATACGAAGATATATTGTATAGCACAAGCTGCCGTTATTTCGTTAAATGTATGGATGTCAGCTTCTCGCTGTTCACGGCAAGAATGATGACGTCACACATTTTAGATTCAAGCGAGGCTATATCCCCTCCCCATGGAGCGAGCTGGTTCCAAGGAGGAGCTACAGCTGGCGCCATGTGGAGGGGGAAATAATACGTTTTTATCACTTAGGGCAGGTCCAGATATATTCATATGTCCGTGGTAAGGACCTAATAATTACGAATATTGGAGAGAGTGCGCTAATGTTTAAAACGGTAAAAGTGAAACGAAAATTGTAAAAATGTTTAATAAAACATGACTCCTTACAAATAGAGCAAAAATCTCTTGGGGGCTGTCTAAAACAGCATTTAACGAAACACTTTGAATTTTTTCATAAATATAACTCGTAAAATAACTGAAACAGACGTGAAAATAATAATTTTCGGAGTGTATTTTTTTAATGAATAATGACCTTCTAACTTAAATAACTGCATTTTTATTTTTAATTTTGGAGTTAGTTTTAACAGTTAAAATAATTGTCAAAGTTTTAATTTTTTAAGATCCCCCGAAAACTAACGTATGCATGGTGAATCGTGTACCGTCATCAATCCTGAAAAGTTACTATAGGATCAGGCAATCAGCTGATCAACTGCCGCCATTTTGAATTCCGTTGTTAGAAGTATTTGAATATTAGTGTTCAGATTATTTGATTATTAATATGAAGAAGTATTTGATTATTAATATTAAATATTCAAAAACTACCGTGGTGCTGTAGTTTTTGAATATTTTCAATAATAGAGATAAACTAACAAGAGATACCTTTATTTTTTAAACATTATTTAGGTCTAAATTATGTTTCAATAAACACAAAAACTAAATCTCTATAAATAGTATGTAAATAAATGAATAAATTAATACGATGGTTTGTGTCATATCATACATTCCCATACAATGACTTTACGGTGACGTCACGACACGTCGAACAGTGACGTCACCTTGACGGCGTGTTTTTACGACCCGATTAAAAATGGACTTTTTAATATTTTTTTAAAAACTCTGCGTTTAATATTATTAAATAAAACTTTCATATTCAGAATCAGCGTCTATTGGTCCACATGAACACATTTTTTAAAAGCCATAATATTTTTCACTGGAGTTCCTTATTGTGTTTCGGTATGGGGAATGTATAGATATTATCTTCAAAAATAACATATATTGTTTTAAGAGCTTAAAAACTTCAACAGCCTTACTAAAAAACCCAGTGAAAATTTTATTCAATTGACAAACGGCCGCGGATGTGAAAACATTACTAATTAAAAGTTTGTTCATTAAAAGAAATACACATGGTTTACACGGCCTGAGAGGGTAGTTTATCTCTGTTTTAACGATTGATGTTCGAACGAAATTTGGAATTTTTCCAAAGTATTTTGAATGTTCTATATATTTCTTATTTTTGAAGGTGTCGTAAAAACAAATACCATTTATGAAAACTAGATAAAATTACCTTTTAGATTTATGTATTTGAAATACAGTTTAGTTTTCAAAAACTGACATATTTTAAGATTCAAACTCGGAAATAAATGGAAAAAAAATTCTTACCAAAATTTCTTACCAAATTTTTTTTGACTAAAATGTAGAGATATAAAAAAAAATCAAAATTTCAAAAACACTGTCCTTTTATGTAATAAATTTGGAAGGAAACTACCACCTCACTTTTTCCACGTGCATACAAAAATATTATAAAAAATTTAAAAGTTTTTTTATTGCTAAAAAACTAACGTAAAAATTATACCGGCTTTTATAACAGATTTCTTGCATCTCTAAAGACGTTAATTTCTTTGATGCATTTAGGAACATATGTATTAGATATTATTATTTTAAAAAACACCACTTTAATAAAATCCTTCAAATGTAAATTTGAATTTTCATGTATCATATAAAATAGTTTTTGACACTTCAATTTTCAAAGTACGATTATTGTTTTATAACTTGACTAAAACTTATGAAAAACCACAGAAACACGGTAAATATATCAATTATATAAATAAAGGAGTAAATTAGTCATATTTCGAAATTAACCATCACATTTACATAACCCTTCAAAAATTTGCCTTTTTTTTCGGATGGTCAAAATATTTTCGCTTTACGGTAAAATGCAAATATTTGGAATATTTCGGAACATATTCAAAAACCAAAAACTGTTTTAGAAAGGTGATGAAATACGCTTTCAAATTATAGAATTCTTAAAATATATATTTTTTAAAATTATAAAATTTTTGCATACAAACATAAAAAAGTTTTCAAAATGGCTCACCTTATGTTTTTATAGTCTAAGTACGAAATTGTTTGTTTTCAAACAATTTCGTACTTAGACTATAAAAATTACATTGTTGCCAGATTTAAAATACATTTTAAGAACAAACCTTATTAGTAATGTTACCGTGTTTTAGTGTATTTTTGTTTTATTCATGTTGCTGCAGCAACACGGGTTATCGGGCGTGCTGTGGTTTTTTTAGTAAGGCTGCAAATGTTTAAGGGGGATATGTAATAAATCGGTAGAAATTCGGGTAGCGGCGGCTTAAGCTTCACCTTAAAACCATGTACTGAATTAATGTCAAGATTTTACAACTATTTCAATAACGTTTCTTGTAGGACGAGTATGTTTTTAATTACTCGTAATTAAAAATATCTAAAATATTAACTTTTTATCTACGTTTTATAATGAGAAGTCATACGGTTCTCGAAAATATAACCTTTCTATTAAATGAACACGACTTTGCGACATTAAAATGCTTAATAACATTTCATGTGACATGACAAGTTTTAATGGCATGTCATTTGCGAGTAGGGGCGGATAGCCGGGATTCCTGGAATGTTTGTTATAATATGTTATCATTCGTGGAAGAGATCTTTTATGCATAACAGTCCTTATTTGAACGACGCCGACGGTATGGCATTAAGGCGCAGTTAGTTTTAATGACCAAAAATATAAGGTTATTTTAAATTATAATGTCACATCACAAAGTATGTGCGTCATATGAATAAAAAAAGTTATTTATTATGTTTATATAAGTTTGATATAAAGATGGAGCAAGATTTTGTAATATAGTTAAAACAACATTGTAATAATTGTTTTTGTTTTAATTCGTAAGCTCCATTATTTAAAAAAAAATTAATGCAAATCAAATTTAACAATGTTATTGAGTTCTGCTAGAATTTTAATTTTTTAAATATTTTTACAGTTACGAGTATTTCAGCTTTCATTGTCATTTTGAAACTGTTGTGGAACTGAATTGGAATTTTATTTTATTTAAACTAGCGAGTTCCCGGCATGCGTTGCTATGCCACTTAAGAGGAATATAAACGCTAGAAATATTTCGAATCTCATGCCTGCAAAATTTTAAATCCGAGCGTCTTTTTGCACGAGGCTAGTAAGCGAAAAAGTGGTTTTTATTTATTTTGTGCATAATTTTATAAGAACGAAATAAAGTTAGAACATAGATAAAGTCAAAAATAGTCTTAGCCGTAAAGAGGTATTTTTTAAAAATTGTTACTTACATTACTTCATAGTTAAGTCATGAGAAAACATTTTTTTTAGTGGTTTACGCTTATATTTTTTGTTACGTAAATAATAATTTTATTGTAATTCCAATACATAGATAAAGTAGTTAAAGCTTCAATTTATCCGTAGCGTATTTTTTGATGTTCATACTGTAAGCCGATTCGTCGTAAAGATTAATCAAAATAGTATCTAAATAGGATTTCACGTATATATTCATCTTAATAAATAAATTGTTTCTCTCTACGTGTATTTTCCTATTCGTCCCGTTCCCTTTCCGCCTCCCCTTCCTCTCACGCGTCCCCTTCTTCTGCGGCGTCCCTACTCCGCCTTCCCTCTCCCCACTCCCTTCTCCTGTTTCCCCGTCCCGCGAACCCCCCTCCCGAGATCCCCTCCCCCCTCCCGCATTCCATACATTCAGCATTCAAACAGCTCACGTACCACCTATTACAATTTTTTACACGAATTTCATAATGCCAGAGCTCACAATTATATATATATATATTTACCATCACGGGCATGCGCACATTGCACACATCAAATACGTAATTTACACAAAGCAAAGCATAATTTCATGACATCAGAGCTCACCATCGTATATAAAAAAAAAACTATCGCGGGCATGGGCTTATAAAACCCTCAAAGTTTCATCGCAATCGGGGATGAGTGGTTTAGCAACGCATAGACAATTCTTATACTCATATACTCACATACACCCAAAGCAAGCATATTTAGATTTTTTTTATATATATAGATTAGATTTACATTAAATTTAAAAAAGAAACTTCCTTATTTACTGCTTTACCTGCTGCGTTTTAAATAACTTACCGATCGCTGAGGTTTTATTCGTGAAAGCGGCCGTTTGAGGCTAACGACTTTGGCTCCGGATTTTGCATGAAATGAATCCAATCTAAGATGTCAAAGATGTCAAAGATGTCAAAGGAACATATTCTATTTGGGCATAAGTAAAAATATGTCACGACTCGTCAAAAATAATAACATCAAAACTCCGCAATTCGACAATAATCAAGTAAACAATATTCTTAAGAACTGCGATACGAAAATAGAAAAAAATATGAAGAGTTTTGAAACAGAAATACATTATTTCGACATGAGAGGAAATACTAGCGGCGTTTTTCCATACAAACGTATTCCCCGTTTATCTCTCTGGATTTTGACCCTAGAGCAAAATTTTATTTTACATAATATAGATATCGACCACTAGCGTGTCGGTACGTTTTGCTTTTTTTGATAATTTACTTCTTATAGAAGTTAGGACCATCCAAAAATGAATAAAAATGCCTAATTTAAAAGCCGTCAAAAAACGTTCAGTATACAAACTAAACAATGTATTTTGAAAAAAAGCAAAACGTACCGACATAGAATATTTTCTTCTAATACAGTTTGTGAAAAAAAAAATTAAAATCGGTCCAGTTTTGGAGAAAAAAAATGGGGAATACAAAACATCGATTTCGAAGATTTTATTTAGGTATTTTCGGCCCGATGTGCAGGTGTCCCTTTCGCTCAGTTCCCTTGAGGGGGGCGGGGAACGAGGGTTTTGACAAATACATACAAAGCGGAGTAGTGATGTAACGAATTTTATCGGTAGACTAGTGTTGTCCTTCCCCGAGTGATCGATATTTTTTATTCGTTTTTTTCTGTTTAGTGACTTATCGCGGTATACCAATACTGATCGAGCTTTCATACTAAAATTGAGCCAAATTAAAATTATTTATATCAAGTACTATAATAAATTTTCAATTTGGGAGGCGTTATAGGTACCATCGCCCCGGGAACCATATATTGGATAACCATTACCCCCGCCACTTGTTCACCCCAAGTGGTCCGCTATGTTTAGTGACTGAGCCTGGATTCCCGGGTTCACGGGTGAGGTCTGCATGGGTTTTGGTGGCGGATAATTTTGTCCACTTACTGCGTGGCGGGCCGGATTGGGAGAAACTGGAAGAGGGAGATCTTTTGATCTCTACAGCCGGACTCTCCACCATCATTTCATACTTTTACCTACCTTTTCCCTACCCAGAACTTCCTTTCCTTCCTTATCCTAAAAATACCCTCCACACAGCTTCTCCAATGATGTCCAACAACTTCTCCAACAAAGTCCCTGAGCGATTATTTTTCCTCGGTGCCTCCAATGTGGGGTTTATGTTTAAAAAAAAAATCTGTTTCAAATTTTCGGTTGAGAGTCGCTTACATTGCCTTCAGTGATTAATTGAAATTTTTTGTTTGTAAACGCTTTATTGTACAAAATTTTTAATTTTTTACAACTAGACAATGAATTTTAAACAATTTATGATTTATATCTTTCTCTCGCTGGTAAATTTCTTGGTATGCGACCGTCAATTATTTCTGGTAAAAGGCATTGGAGGTAGAAGTTTTCTAACAGTGGTTCAATTTTTTGCCAGATTGAATCGTCCCTTTCAATTTTTTCATACAGCAAACCTTTAGGACTCCACACGACAAAATAACAGTATTTACGACGAGTAACGTGTAACTGGCCTTGGACTTGGTAGAAGTAATTGTGATTCCGTTTTAATGTTAAAGCATTGTCTTCAATTTTACAGTAATCAATTTTTTTTTGTTCAATTCCTTCTTCTGGTGACATATTTGCTATTCTATATGGGCATTTGGGCATTTCACTTCAATTATAGAATCTTTGCCAATAAGGCCATCCGGACTTGCCGCTAAAAAGTTTTTGTTTTCATCGACAAATAGTCCACAGGCGAATACCTCTAATTTTGTTTCTTTTGTAAATTGCTCAATTGCTTGGTTTTCATTTTCTTTCCCATAATTTGTGGCCGTATTTCATTTAAATGGCGAGTACAGTAACGAGTTTAATACTCTCGTAACTGAAGTTTTTCGCCGTAACTTACATATTTGTCCGAAGTTAGAAGCTGTTAGCCTCTTACGCCTTTCAATTGCCCACAAATTATTATTGCTTTGGCCCACCGTATTCCGTTCGAGTTCTTCCTTATTAGATGGAGATAATTCTTTGAGAAATTCTTCTTTTTTCGTTTCAAATAATTCAGGTGGCATATCTGGTTCTAATTCCAATTGACCATAATTTTCATCAGGCCCTGTAACTTTTTTTCTCTTTTCTGTGGTGTTTTCATTATACCTTAGTTTTCTTTTTCGACACCTCTGTGTTGTCTCATTCGAACGTCGTTTTCTTTCGATAAAATGCTTCGTGTAGTTGCCAGGACTGTGGCCTTGGATTTTTTTTTGTATACGGGAATGGGTTGCCATTTCACTATTCCACGAAGTTACTGCTCCAAAACATCTTGCTTGGTATGATCCCCTTTTTGTAAAATTTACTCTTTTTCCGCCTATAAATTTGGCAATAACGTTGTTGAATTGCTCCACAGTGTTATTTGTCACGTTAATAATAAGACTTTCCGCATTTGCTATAAGAGACGACAATAATTGTTGAATATCAGTCCATATTCCACAATCTTGAAGATCGCTTAGTAAATTTGGATCATTAGTGTACTTCTCCGACTTGCAATAGTATGACGAACATTTTGTATGATCACCAAAAACATGGTTTGCGGCATTTTTTATGTCCATTTTCAGATTTTTTACTTTATCACTTTGTGGCGTGTTTTCTTGCTCTTTTCTGTAATTTACTGCTCCAACTATAGCTTTTCTCATTCGTAAAACGTTTGCTTCAACCTTTTTCCTTATTTGAACTGGTACAAAGCCTTTAGCGTTGTTGGTTTTTTTTCCAAGTGCTTTTATTTTGTTGCAAAAATTGCGAAGTAAGTGATTTTTGCACTCTATTTTTTGTACTATGAAGTTCGGCCCATATGGCATTTGCTGCAAAAAATTTTTCATGATGCTGGAGTCGCCATCTCCAATTAGTTTATTGAATTTCAATCCATGCATTTCAATGCTTCTCGAGAACCCTTCTGCTATAATGTGGGCTTCCATGGCATTAGCACTGTCACGCCAGTTTTTGAAGCACCTATGCTCAGATGCTTCTACTTGTAGTTTTGTAGCTCTAGCACATATGCAGCAGTACGAGTTTCGCACTCCCAGAAATAAAATCTTTTTAGTTCGCAGTCCAACTATGCATCCCGCACCAGATGAGGAGCTAAATCCACTTTTATATGATCTCTTTGCCCAAGAACCATCTGCAACTACCGTCACCAAAGGGTACCCTCCCTCGTCTACGTCACCATTTAAAATTGCAAGCCTTTTTTCTTCTTCACCAGCTGCGATCATTTCTTCTAAGGCACATTCTTCAAGTGTTAGCGCTAAACATTGTTCTATGTTCTTGTAAGTTGAAGGATTCATATTTGGCATATTCAATACCCCACAAATTTCGTTCCATTGTGAATATCCATTTCCTGTACATACTACTCCTTCGACGACAGCAGTATTTACGGACACTTTCAGTTTCGGGTCTTCGGAATGTACATATTCTATTTTCTTGCACATTTTGCACTCGAAAACATATTGGCTTAGAAAACCATTTCGTCGTTCCTTCACAAATTTTAAATCGGAAAATGTGCAGTTGGTGTGTTTGTGCTTTATATTTGAAATTTCTGAAAACAAATATTTTATATCAACAATTCTGCGACCTTCGTGATTATGGGTTTCATCAATATGGTCTGGTTTCAACAGAAAATCATCAAGCGTTGTTGGCGATGAAGAACTTGCGTTTTCTTCTATATTTGGAGAAAATGATTCATCCCTCGAAGGTTCACGCATTTGTGAAGATGTATCTAAGTTTCTAGCAGCATCGTTGATGACATCCATATCCCTGTAAATAAAAAGTAATAATAATTAAATTACTTATTTTCGTTGTACTTATAAGACAGAATTTTTTCGAGTTCCATACGCGGAGGAATCAATAGAGCCCATTTGTTCTCATCAAAATGTAATGCTTTATATCTTCTGTTCTTTTCCAAGTCTCGGTTACGCATGCTACATACAGGCTTCTCATAACATAAACCATTAGGAGGGTTCAGTAGTGAGAGGAAAACAGGAAAACTATATTTACTTACCTAGAGATCGAACGCGGTGCAACATGAATCTGTCGTTTGATAATAATAATCGGTTTTTTTCGTCTAGTAGACGAAAATAAACGAGCTTTGTTTCCATTTCTTTTACCCATTATTTATCTGTAAGAAAAAGATATCACATTTTTTTAGTAGAAGTTAGATAATAGTAGCTGATTTTATATCACACACATACGAGAATCTTATGCTGCGTATAAAATTGTGAACCGAGGCGCGAATTGTGTAGTACTTGCACATTACTTAGGCTAATTTGTTTGCTTTTTGAAATAACTCATATAGGTCTCATAGAAATCGTTGTGTCTCCCTTACTACCATGGTTAGAAAAATGATCTGTTAGAAAGAGAAAACAACCAGAACATAATTAAAACTTAAAACAAAATAATTATAACCTTTTATGAAACCAAAGCTTCCGATTAATATTTGAAAAAAAAAATAAGAAACTGGGAATTTTGTGTTAATTTTTTGACATGAAGCGAAAAAAAAGTGAGTTGACGGTAACATTTATTTAATTATGTTTACTTTTTATTACACGCCCGTAGGGTTTTTGCAGACATTTACATACATTTATAATGCATATCGTTTGCTCAGGATTGGTTTGTACTAAGTCCACAAAAACACGTACTGAGAAATAAAAGTTTTGAATTAAATGAAGACTATATTAGCGAAACTCAATTGAAAAGCTGGAGACAATCTATGTCGAGTTTCGCTAATATTGTCTTCGTGTAATTAAATATTACAAATTTATTATAAAGTTTTATTTATAAAGTTGAAAATAAAAATAAAAAGTTTTGAAGTTTAAAAATATTATATATTTGTTTCCTTTATTTCAAACTGACTGTAATAAATATTTAAAAAATGTGTAGGTAAATCTATCTATAGGTAAAAGACCAACATTTTTGGTTGAATTTTGAACGAACTAACACATCCTTTTTTGTATTTACTGCTTAAAAAAACTCAAACATACAGGAGTACAAATCAAACCTCAGCAAGCGATATATCTAACGTTTTAAACATTATTTTTTACAAACATGTCAACTCACACGTATAATACACACAACACAATAAATCCATTTAGATTTAATTATCTAATAAAATATGTACGTGCTTTTATCTTTTTGTTGTCGTAATTTTAATTAGAAAAAACGTAAGGTGGGCTATTTTTAAACATTTTTTATTATTAATAAAAATTAAAAAATTATATGTTTATTTCGAATTATAAAATTTGAAAGCGTATTTCATCATCTTTCAAAAACGGTTTTTAGTTTTCGGATGCGTTCGCAAATATTAAAGTTATTTGGAATTTATTGGAAAGTGGAAATATTTTTACTTTTCGAAAAACAGGCCCGAGGCCTGAGAGGTTAATACTAATTTTCAATAATAACTAATGTATCATAGAGAATAATCATATGTATATAATAATTCGATCTAGTTGGTTTGACTGCATATTTATAAACGCTAATACAGTGAAAACTTTAAAACTACTAACCTACATAGAGTTCTAGTAAAATCATACGTAATATGTCGGTAATCTACATACATTATAAAATATTTTAGTAAGACCCTGTATAGAGGGGTAAGTATACACTTTTCACACTGACATTCATCATTAATTTATGAATAGTTTAGTAGGTACTCACCGATATCCTAACTGTGTAATTCGTGACAAAATATTGGAGTGATGCAGCTAATGGTGAAATCAATCTCTAAACAACCACAAACATTGGGATCAGGACAAAACTTATATTTATCTCTCTGATATTCTCGCAACTTTGTTGTTTCAAATTACTTAACCAATAGGTACAGCATGCGTGATGCTTTACTTGTAGTATAACAATATAAATGAATGATGAGCGCAGAAGACATCTATTATATAGGAATACTTACGTTCAAGTCCCGACTCGACTTGACTTATTTGGTGCAGAAAATAATGAACTCTAGCAGGCAGACACCAGTCTATACACACGCTCAAGTCAAGACGCGATTGAAGATGCGCTAATCAGCAAGAAGCCACCTGTCTGAAGCGCTCATGTTGCAACGCGATTTATTTGGAAGAGTAGATATTATAACAAAACCCTGTAACAATCTGATACTGGACTTCGTCGTAACAAAGGTTGACCACCACAACACGGGCATGTACCTAGCATGGTGGTCGAAAAATCCTCAACTTATGTTAGGGAACGTACCCATACTACGTGACCAATTTTTTGCAATTTTTAACCCCCGCCCCCCCCGGTGACCAAAATCCTTAGCAAACCGCCGCTCATTTGTACCAAGCGTGACATTTTGAAGACCCCCCCCCCCCCCCGAAGAGATCACGTAGTATAGGTACGTTCCCTAATAATTAACGATGCAATGAATAAATAAAAAAAATAAAAATGTATCTTTGAAAAGATGCCATGTGCATGGTTATAACAAAACACTGTAGGAAAAGTTGCAGCATTTACTCATGACATTTTCTATTATTTTCGAGTTTTATTTTATTTCTTGCCACCTACTTGGTCACACCCGGTAAGGCGACAAACACACAAGACTCAGCATTACCGCGCGAAAACGTACACATGAGCTTCACACACTCACATATCTACTACGCGATGCTACTATAGATGTGTGAGTATTTGATCGAAGCGTGAACAGAAGATATTGTTACAATACCTATCGACGATATTTATAAATGACCGGCATAGCAAACCTCGTGCGTTTAAAAATAATGCGCCCTTTTTCTGTCTATGGAGAGCGGTACATCCTAAATAAGTCGAAACATGCCTTGTCCAAACCTGAGGCAAGAGACGCAGAGGGGGCGAGAAGGTGTACAAGCCAAACACTCACGTGCGGTCTCACCCACACATCGAGAGCTAGTTCTTTTTCGAGCGCGGTGCGACAGCGATAATTTTTGAAAATACCTACCGTCGAGATTTCTCACCGGTGGTATTACCTCTTAAGTAGACGAATAACATCAAAGTTTCATCTTCTTTTTCAATTGAATAATAGAAACAATATTCTCTGTGGTAGAATCAAAATGTAGTTGAAGACAAATGTATTTTTAATAATTATTCCCGAATTTATTTACTGCCATGGTAATTGTGTTTTGTTTCTCCAAAAACAATTTTTAAACGACTTCGAAAAGGAGGAGGTTCTCAATTCGACTGTTTTTTTATTTTTTATTTTTATATTTGTTACCTCAGAACTTTCGACTGGGTGAACCGATATTGATGATTCTTTTTTATTATGGCATCCATGAGAAAATCATATAAGTCTTAAATTTGCATCAAGTATGTGCGCGACAAATGGACGAATAACTCAATATCACACCAACCGATTTCGATGATTCTTTTTTTATTGGAAAGGATGTACTTCAAGGATAGTTTGATGAGAGTTTGGTTAGGTTCTGATTATGGGATCCATGACAAAGTAACGGAACTCTCCAATTCTGAAAACAGCTCTACACATTTCATGTCACTGGAGTTCATCGTTGAGATTTTTCTACTGTATACAATAAGGGCTTGTAGTGAAGACGTAGAATTGTTGCCATCAAAATTCGTGAGAGCTCATTAAAAAATTCATCGTTTGTAACAATATCTGCATGTCCAAGGAGAAAACACTTGGCGTTATATAGCAGACAGTTCCCCTGGGTCTTAAATTCAATTCATTAACCAGACAAGGGGTTTAAGTACTGCCTTGCAAAAAGTTATAAAAAAAATAATTAAGACGGAAGGCCAGAGAAGTTGTTATGGATGCTCATTGCGTGTTTGCGGAGGGTATCGTGTTACGAGAGGGTTGTTATCAACACCCAAGATCTAGGGTTGTTTTAAAACAAGGGTTGTTTCTTTTAAGAATTTACTCATCGATAACTGTTTGAAAATGTTTGTCGAGATTTTTTGTGCTTTTTTATGTTGCAGTCTTGTCTTTCTTCATTTTTTTCCACTCTCGGTGAGTGTTCTGCGTTTTCGTTTTTATGATGTTAAGTAACACGCTATGCAGGCTTTTTTTACATGAGCTCCACACAGGAGGCTCTGAGGAAAATAATTTCCCTAAGAGCCTATGTCATCTTTGGGGATGCTATATGGTGGGTTGTTTTAAGGAAAGCAAAGAGAGGAGAGTTCTGGGAAGGAAAATAGTTAAAGGGGTGGGTAGGAATTTGGAGTTCAGTGTGTTCTGGTCATCCGCCTACAAGGCCTAGACAAACAACACCCCATCAACCCGGGCACCCCTGCTAAATCACCAAACGTAGCGAACCACTTGGGGTGACCTATGGCAGAGGTGTTGGTTATCCAATAAAGGTTCCCGGGGCGGCGGTACCCATTCCCGCCTTCCAAATTGAAAGGTTGTCCAATATATAAAATACATAGTGCTGTATGCTGTTTACCAAATGCCAAAATACTTTAAGGATGAAATTGTTTTTAATAGAGACATTCATAATTACGAAACAAGAAATATAAACAGAGTTCGATTGCCACAAATGAAGAAATCAAAATCACAGAACTGCCTAATGTACAGAGGACTAAAGATGTATGATGAAATGCCTGAAAGTATGAAGAATGAAGAAAGAATGAATGTATTTAAAAAGAAATGTTATGCTTACTGTAAAAATATTTAAATTTATCAAATGAAATGTTACATTGTGCTTATTAGTTTATATTCATGTAGTATAAACTAACTCAATAATAAAAATAAAAAAAATATCTATATCCTCTAAATTTTATAGTTTACTAATTGGTAGCCGACATGCGTTGCAATTCCATTCAAAGAAATAAATTGATTCTCCCTGCATGTCCTTTCCCGTGCGTCCCCGTTCAGCTCCCGAGTCCCCTTCCCCTCCTGCGTTCCCCTTCCACCTTTCCCGCCTTCCCCCGCAAACCTTACCTTCCCCCTTCCGCTCCCCCTCCTGCCATTCCTCCCTGCTGAAAAAACAAAATACATTATATATTTTAATACATATGTTCAGTTTACGAGTAAACTGTTCTTTTATATATTATACTCACATTTTTATTTACACTAATTTCATAACACCAGAGCTTACCATTATATATAGCCTACAACCTTGGCGGGCGTACTCGCAATATATCACCAAAGTTTCATAGCAATCGGATGAACGGTATGGCAGCGCATGAAATACGAACAAACAAACAAATATTGATTCTTATATATAAGAAGAAGATTGCTATCGCCGCTACCCGGGAACCATTTACGTTATATTCAACACCCCTGCTTTACGTTAACCCAAGAGGTTCGCTACATTTGGTGATTTAGCAGCGGTGCCCGAGTTCAATTGTTGAGATTTGTCTAGGTCTTGGCGGTGAATCGAATCGAATACCGCGTAGCGGGCGTGGCATAGATCTAAATTAGTTTTTCTTAATAAGTTGATTATTTCTAATATGTCCTTTTCTTATTGTTACAGGTGAGTGTTACCTATCTACTTTCGTCACCAGTGATTTTTATCATAATTACTAAAGATTTTGATATTCGTAATCGGGTCTTACAAAGGGTAAGCAAATCTTCATTTTCGTATTATTAATTTTGCAGTGATAAAATTTCATGCATGGCAAAATAAGACAATTTGGTATAGTCCTGAAAGAAACCAGTTTTAATTTGTAAAATACAATACTTTAATTTTTTTGAAATAATATATATTTTTCTATTTTTTGTACTCATCAATGTATTTTTTTTTTGTTATTGGTTTTTGGGGTATTATGCCGTGTTGCGCTCCTCCTTCTTTAGCCAACGTTTCGGATAGCGTTGCAGTGTCCATTATCAGGGCAGATGTGTAATAGTTAGGGGTGATGTTTTTACTTATCTACTTAGGAGCGATACCGTGTCGCCAGCTCCACTCCTCTACGAGCTGGCGCTACAATATACTTCAACATGTTTTTTTGCGTTTAGCCTTGATGTAACCGTCAATTAACGGATACCAAGAACTATTGAGTTTAGCTCCGCGTCGTCTATATTAATATTTATAGGGTTTTTGTGAATTTCAATTGCCTCCGTAATCAGGCTTGCTCTATGAGTTTTAGGTCTTCCCAGGACTTCTGGAACAAATCCAAAGTAATGGCCGGTTTCAATTAAATGCTCGGCGATTGCCGATTTGTCAGGGTGGCCAAGTTTACACGCTCGAAAGTTTTCCGATATCCTTTTGGAGATCGTCCGCTCTGTCTGGCTCTGTCTAGACCTTATCACATCCGGAACAGCTGAGTTTATATACTCCATCTGTTTCCAGGAGAAACTTGGTCTTTGCAGGCCTCAAAACGTCTCGTATTTTTGTCGTGGTTCCGAAGACAGTCTTGATGCTTTCTTTTTTCAATAGCCTGGCAATTCTGTCTATCACATTGTGAACGTAAGGCAGGAAAGCGCAGCCCTTTGACTCTTGTACAATTCTGTTTTCGTTTGGTGCAGATTTGGCTCTTATGATTTGCCTTGTCTGCCTTACTGGGTACTGCATTGCAACGCTGTCCGAAACGTTGGCTAAAGAAGGAGGTAGCGCAACACGGCATAATACCCCAAAAACCAATACCAAAAATATTTTTGGCCGTGAAAATCTAAAATCGTATCTCATCAATGTAATATTTTCTAATCGAAACAGAAAATGACACAGAAAATAGAGTTATTTAATTTGATGACGAAGTTAGTTAATTCTGAGATTGAAATGGGAGATTGACAAAAACATGTATAAGCAACCCCCGCCACAAAAAACAGCTGACCTTGAAACGCCTGAACAGATTTTCATGAATTGTAGCTAAGAACCATCTCGATCACATCAGCTTTCAAACAAAAAAAACTGCATCATAATCCGTCCATTCATTTAGGAGCTACGATGCCAAAGACAGACATACAGACTCACAGACGGCGGTCAAACTTATAACACCGCTCCTTGGGTCGGGGATTAATAAATAGGTCCCAGTGGCCGAGTGAATATAGATTTTGACCTGATAAGAAATATAGTATCCAGGATACGATTCCCATTTGCGACCGTTAACTTTTTATTTGTGTGCCTTCTTCTGTTTCATGTTATTTCAGATTTATTAGTATTATCTCCTTCTTCGAAGCATATATTAAAAAAGCACTTTGTTTTAAAACATTATGTGATATTTATTTATTTATTAATATTAACGGTATAAATATACTGTAAACACAGATTAAATGTCACAAAGTCATAGTTGTACATAATAAGAAAAAAGAATATAACAGTTAAGAGCGTTTAACCAGCCAGCGGACGAAAATCCACATTTCGTCGAAAGTTGTACTTACGATCGTGCAGGGCGGTTACAACGAGAAATATTAATTATTCTCCGTACCAGCTTTTTAAAATTATAACTCGATATCGAATTTATTTCAATTCAAATTAGCTTTAATTTATACCTTCATCCAAAAATGCTGAAAGGTGTGATGATAAAACTATTAAAATAATGTACTTTTTGTAGTTATTTTTTGATTATATGTATTTATCATTTTTCAATAATGTCTAAATTTAATAAGAATGTTAAAAAAATCTGAAATATATTAGTTTGTAATTGCGCAAATAAATACACAAATGGACCAATTTTCGTCAAGAAACACATGTACGTACATATTTTTTAATGATTTTATTGAAACTAAAATTAAAATTCTAAAACATGCGTTTGCTAGATAATATATTGATTTATTTTACTGCATGATTATATTATTTGAAATGGGTGTGGTATAATACAAAATCTTTTTTGAAAATTTAACAAATCTGCCAACGACCTATGGAATAACCTTATTATACTAAAAATTTTAAAAAAATCTCAAAATTTATTACATACGAATACTAGATAAAAGAACAATCTTTCGAAATCTATTTATAATTTTTTGTGGAAAAGAGTCAATACGTCTAAAATCTGATTTGAAAATGATATATTTCTGGTTTTCTCTGTATAATGTTTGAGGTTTCTTAGTTAAACACAGGAACTGAATCATTTGTAAGACGTTTATTGACACTGTTGACAAGTTCAAGGTTATACATCAAGTGACGCGACAGACCTGCCAACTATCAGCATTTGACAGCTGGTTATTATTATTACCAACATAACATCCTTTCCTCCTTCCATTTTTTTTTTTATTTTTATATCAAACCAAATAACAATGACAAAGAAACTTAAGAGTAATCACTATGACTAAATCGTACAGGGGGTTTCACAACTCTGCCAGACCTAGTTATAATATCATTATTTCCACTAGTGCTGGGTAACGGTTCAATAACAATTTCATTTTCCTGACGTGTAAAGTCTTGCCATTTATCGGGATTCTCATAACTTGATTTTGACTTAAGACAACTTTTTTTTATTTGGTTAACATGAACCTTTTTCACCTCTCCTCCGATTAATTGAATTAGATACACCCATGAACTTAATTTCAACGTAACAGTTCCCTGAAACCATTTCATAGGACCTTTCACATGTCTTAAATAGACCAAAACATTATCATTTTCTTTAAATTCTTTCAATGCATTTTTTGTTGATTGTTTGACATTTTGTGATTGTTTACTTTTATTGACATGTCTTTCTTCTGACAAAATATGTAGTGGTGTACGTGGCTCATATGAAAATATTTTAGCCATTGGAGATACACCCGTAACAGAAGTAGGAGTGGAACGATAACTATACAGACAATCTATTAGACGTTGAGCTGGCGATAAAAATTTAGAATTTTTCGAAAACATAAATTTAATTAATATTTTTTTGAAAGTTTGAACAGACCGTTCCGCTAATCCATTTGACTCGGGATTATACGGCGGACAAAATAATAATTTTATTGACTTTTCTTTACAAAAAATAGAAAATTCTTTGCATGAAAATGGGGGACCATTATCACAAACAATAGTTTTCGGAAAAGCGAATCTGGAAAAAACTTCACTTAATTTAGATAACAAATCCGAATATTTAGTATTTTTCATGTAAAAACATTCTACCCACTTTGAATATGAGTCGCAAACTAATAAGTATTTTGAACCTTTTAAATCAAAAAAATCCAAATGGACTCTTTCCCATGGACTTTCAGCAATAGGCCAACTATGACGTACATTTTTGTTAGCATTTTGTACAGACTGACACATTTCACATCTAGAAATAACATCTTCAATATCTTGATTCATACCTAACCACCATACATATGAACGAGCAAGAATTTTTGATCTGACTATACCAGGATGACCATAATGTATTAAATTTAGGACTTTGGACTTAAGAGATTCTGGTATTACAATTCTGTCACCAAATAAAAGACATTTTCCTTTGACCGACAGTAAATTTTTAAACTTGAAATATTTTTTAATTTCTGGACTTGACAAGTTTTCAATCCAACCGATTGAAACATACTTAATGACTTTACATAATGTTTCATCTTTTTCAGAATGACTTTCAACTTCTGAGAATGGAATTATAGGTGTAGACATGTATATAAAATTACATTCCTCAATATTGAATTGTTGTTTACTTGGCAAACGTGACATTACATCTGCTTGAGGAATTTTCAATCCTTTTTTATATTCCAATTTATAATTGTACGCAGACAATATTATAGACCATCTTTTAAACGGGGACTTTTTTGTTTTCAGCAAATAAAGACAACAATGGAGCATGATCAGTATATATCGTAAAATGACGACCAATTAAATATTTGTGAAATTTCTTAATTCCAAAAATAATAGCAAGGGCTTCCTTGTGCAATTGGCTATAATTTCTTTGAGCTGAATTTAATGTTGCAGACTCAAAAGCTATAGGAAATTCTTGATTCTTTACGACATGACTTAAGACACAACCGACACCGTATGCACTGGAATCGACTGTAAGACACAATGGTTTTGATGGATCAAATAAAACTAACATAGTTTTATCAGACAAAAGAGACTTACTATTTACAAATGCCTTTTCGCATTCATCAGACCAACACCATTTTACATTTTTTCTTAATAAATTATGAAGTGGTTCTAGCACTGTAGGACACATAGGAATAAAATTCCTATAAAAATTCAACATTGACAAATATGACTTTAGTTGAGTAATATTTTCTGGACACCCAGTAGACTTAATTTTCTCAACTTTCGACAAAGACGGACTTTTGCCCTGACCTGACAAAGTAAACCCTAAAAATTCAAAAGAATTCACTAAAAATTCACTTTTTGACACATTAATTTTTATATTAAACTCATTTAATTTTGACAAAACTTTATCCAAAGTATCAGAACACTCCTTCTCGTCTTTACCACCTATACAAATATCATCAATGTATGCAGCACAGTTTTTTATGCCACCCAAAACTGTATCAATTACCATTTGAAAAACGGCAGGAGCCGATGACAATCCATAAGTTAAACGATTATAGACATATAAACCATTACATGTATTAATTGTAAGTAATTCTTTACTAGAATCTGACACAGACAACTGTAAATATGCGTTTGTTAAATCTAATTTACAGAATACTTGACAACCTGAAAATTTATTAAAAATATCCTCTGGACGTGGAATAGGATATTGATCAATTCTCAATTGAGGATTGACTGTAGATTTCAAATCTGCACATAAACGTAATTTTCCATTTTGTTTAGGTACACAAACTATTGGAGAAGACCAACTACTATATTTAACTTTTGAAATAATGCCTTCGCTTTCAAGACGACTTAGCTCTTGACATACTTCAGCACGAAGTGCATAAGGAACTTCATATGCTTTGTGAAAGACAGGAGTAGCATTATTTTTTAAACTTAAATTCACAGAAAATTCTTTAATTGGTAAATCGTTATTAGTAATCGAAAAAGAATTTAAATATTTTTGTGACAATTTTTTAACAATATTTGTTTTATTTTTCTCGCTGACAGACACTGAATTTACAGTATTATTATGCATATTTGACATTAAAGAACTTATGAAAGTATTTTCCCAAGATGGATCAAACACTTTTAACCAATTTCTACCCAAAATAGCATCAGACGACAGATTTTTTATAACCAATACTGGTAAATCCATTACAACATTAGAATCCACAACATTTACTTTTGCCATAAAAAATCCAAAACAAAATAAATTTTGACTATTTGCTGTGAACAAATTACCGTAGAATTGACTTAACTGACAAGTTTTGAAAAATTTTAAATACATTTTGTTACTTATTAATGTCGAAGAACTTCCTGTGTCAATCATAAAAGACATATTGATACCATTTACAATTAAATTAATTTTTGCTGTATCAGACACTGACATATTTAATACATTTACATTATTGACACATTTTACGTGATTGATGATTGATTTTGCGTTTGGACAAAATTTCGACGTATTCCCGTAAATATAACACTTGTAACATTTCCACTTTTTTGAAGGACATAACTCCGGTTGATGAGTTATAAAACACCTCTCGCATCTTCTGGACCCTTGACGTGATGGAGATGACAGTTGACTTGATGACCTTGAACTCCTTTGACCCTTGAATCCAGTCCTTTCACCCTGATGAAATCGCCTACTAGGACTATTCTGACGTGAAGGGCGATCCTTTGAGACATGACATGTTTTTTTATGTGACATTTTTGACTTGACTTCACAGATTTCCGATGTAACATTTTCTTTGTGTAAAATTTGCTCTGAGCTGTGGCTTACTGTCTCAATATTTTTGACAATTAATTTTGCTTTCTCAAAAGATAACGATTCGTCTTCAGATAGTAATCTTCTAGTCATTGTATCGTCTTTTAAACCACACACCAATTTATCTCTCAGAGCTTGGTCCAGAAAAGCACCAAAATTGCATGATATTGACAGACTTTTTATATCCGTAATAAAATCATCGATTCCTTCGTTAGAAAGTTGTTTCCGGTTATAAAATTGGTAAACTTTGGGGATCGTTGGAAACGGTTAATACGCACTTTTTTTTGAAAATATCTTTTGATTCACCTTAATTACATCAAAAGACAACTATTTGCATTGGGGGAAGTGGAAAATATTTCATTCTAAATTTCGATTACGTAAAATTAAAATTAGCTTTCATTCTGTGAAACGAGACCGTCCATTTTCAAACATTATTTTCAAATGTCATTTTTTTGTGATGTTGGTATTCTTGTTACTGTACGAAAAGATGCTAGAGCAAATCGTAGCAGACTTCATGGGAATTCGGCTCGTAAAACCAACGGCTAGAGACAAAATCGCGCGGGAGTTTTTTAATGTTATAAAACTGAAATCCGCCTAATTAGTAGGTACTTACCTAATACACATGTATTGCGTGAGTTGATTAAAATTTAATAGTTAAAATTTTTTTTGACTATAAAATTTTATTTTTATAAGTCAACTATTTCTGCGATGTTGAGCGGCTACGTACGCTAATTTTATGTGATATGGTTTGTGATACAAAAGAAAGTGCCCCTTTATAACGCCCACTCGCGTCACGGCAAAAAAACATCCCAGTTTTCAAGTAGTTTAGCGGCTACGCTAGGTTTGTGTAACATGGTTTGTGATAGAAAAGAAAGTGCCCCCTTCGTAGCGCCTACTCGCGTCACGGCAAAAAAACATCCCAGTTTTCAAGTAGTTTAGCGGCTACGCTAGGTTTGTGCAACATGGTTTGTGATAGAAAAGAAAGTGCCCCCTTCGTAGCGCCTACTCGCGTCACGGCAAAAAAACATCCCAGTTTTCAAGTAGTTTAGCGGCTTCGCTAGGTTTGTGCAACATGGTTTGTGATAGAAAAGAAAGTGCCCCCTTCGTAGCGCCTACTCGCGTCACGGCAAAAAAACATCCCAGTTTTCAAGTAGTTTAGCGGCTACGCTAGGTTTGTGTAACATGGTTTGTGATACAAAAGAAAGTGCCCCTTTATAACGCCTACTCGCGTCAAGGCAAGAAAAACATCCCAGTTTTCAAGTAGTTTAACGGCTACGCTAGGTTTGTGTAACACGGTTTTTGATACAAAAGTGAATGTATTATTTGTAAAAAATAATTAGGTACCGAAATTAAAAACATGTTTTTTTCCGTCATTTTATTCCCAAAACTCCGATAATTTAGTACTTACCTTTCCAGATTTCGTGTTACCTTCAAAATCTTCTAGCCGTTCGTTATACATTCAAGTGTATCGGGAATACCAACATACCAAAGTGATAATAACCATAATGGCGTACAATCTCACAAGACGAAAACTAATTTTAATTTTACGTAATCGAAATTTAAAATGAAATATTTTCCACTTCCCCCAATGCAAAAAGTTGTCTTTTAATGTAATTAAGGTGAATCAAAAGATATTTTAAAAAAAAAGTGCGTATTAACCGTTTCCAACGATCCCCAAAAATTAATATAAAATTTATATCTTTGCGCAATTGTACACCTTTTTTCTTCATATTTACTCCTCAGTGTTGTTACAATATCGTTGAAGGTTAAATCTTCTAGATTTTTCGGATGCACCGTTTCTTTTAAAATTTTAAATTTCTCCGCACCGATCAATATACACAAATATCCAATTTTTTCTTTCTCTGCGATATTAATAATTTTTAGATACATTTGTATGCGTTCCAAAAACATATTGAAACTTTCGCAATCTGGTTCGAAATGAGGCACTGGCAAGGTACCACTCGACATGTTGAAAAAAATGTTTTTTCCACGGCGAAATCACTGTTAATACTATTCACACACGTTTTAACTGATAAACTGATTTTCCTCGTCGCCAATTATAATGTTTGAGGTTTCTTAGTTAAACACAGGAACTGAATCATTTGTAAGACGTTTATTGACACTGTTGACAAGTTCAAGGTTATACATCAAGTGACGCGACAGACCTGCCAACTATCAGCATTTGACAGCTGGTTATTATTATTACCAACATAACACTCTGGTAATGCTCTCTTAATTGTGACATTTGGTTGAGAAATGATACAAAGAGTTACAATTACATACAATATTATAGTATAAATAAAATTGATTGAAAATATTTGATAGAATAGCCTTCTTGTACGTATCTTCCCTGCAGTTATATAGATCCGCCACATCTGCGTATATATTACTAACTTTATGTAACCTAGGTACAAGCGAGTGTTTCATATACTCAGTCCTTTTGTTGTTGCATTAAAACAGGATTTTGGAGCCAGTTTGGCGTAAGTGTGGAGCGTAAACATGGTCAATTGAAATATAATGGCTGATAAAAAATACTGATAAAAGTACGCAAAAAAATATTATTATTAAAAATTCCCCTAAAATTACACGTGAAATCCGAAAATCGGATTAAGAAAATATCTACTTACACCCCTTTTTAAATATCTATTTGAAATTAGATCTTTTCTTGAAAGAATGTAAGAATGAAGTGGAATCTTGGAAGAAAAAATTAACTCACTTCCGGACATCCGATCTAGCTGAAACTGGAGAGATTCGTTGTCGATGTTATTTACTCGTTTTCCCTGAAATTTGCTAATAGCCGGCTCGGGAGATGGCGCAACTAAATCGTGCCGTGCGATGCGTAGGGAATGTCGAAACTGTTGGTGACAATCCCGCGTACAATCGCGGACATATATGCATTTCACTGAAATTGGATGACAATATATTTAAAAATTTACAGCAGGTGTACGAAATAAATCTTGGTCCTATCCAATTGGGATTTGGCGTAGATATTATCGGTTTTCACTTATTTTAGTCAGTTCGTGATGAGGAAGATTTAATACTCAAACAAACTAAATATTTGGAAATTGCCCACTAGCCTAGAAAAGAGATGGCGCACCTAAGTCGAAGATAATAGTGGAAGATACTCTCAGTATCGCCCAGGTGTAAGACCACCATTCAGGATTGAAACGTTGCTTGAAATGGCTTTAGTAGTGTTTGATGACCAGATCTGGTATTTTCCCACCTTCCTCTTCACTTTCTTCTTCCCTTCCCCAATACCTTCAGCGTTACAACATACTCCAATTGGGAATGCCATGATCTCACTTACTCCAGACGGGAGCAGAATTCACATAAAAAGGTCGAAAATTAAAAATAAATGTATTGTAGTAAAAAAACTTTATTTTTAAAGTTTGATTTTTGTACCTACTAATAATTTTGCAAAGTTTTGGTAATATTTATGAGTTGGCTAGATTTGTCTAGGTACGTTATAAAACGGTATAATTTATTTTTTATTTTTTTATTTATTTATTCAAGCCCAATTAGGGCTTTTACATATGATAAAATTAAAAATACATTTGTTATAATCAAAGAATTAAGAGATAACAATTAAATAAGTATCAAGTATAGATTTTTTAACTTAAAACAAAAGTGTAAATTATAGGATACACATTCATATACATTTAAAGAAGTGATTTTCTTGCAGCTTAAAAGCAACAGAATAAAATAAAGGATACATATTCATATACATTCGACACATATTGAAAATTTATAAACATTTCAAATTTATCTAGATAGACATACAGATTTAATGACAATGTTTTTATAGGTTGATAGACTTTCAGTACCGTTGGTATTCATGTAATATTTATTCCCTGTACTGTGCAGTCGGTTCATTACTGAGTTTATTTCTGAATTGGTACCTGAATTGTTACAATGGTAATAATGGAATTGAATGCTTCTCTGAATTCGCTAACTATAATGATATGAAAAAACTTTTATTCGCCGTCAGAAAAATATCCCCAAAAATAAAATAAATCATGATATTGTTTAAGTATCCACTTAAACAATATCAATATTATTGAAAACTCCTTTTATCTGAAACCAATTTATAACGAAAGTATGAAGGGTTGTTTTATCCGGCGCGGCGGTCTCTCCTTAACATTTGATTGGTTTTCTGAAATAATGGGTGTATGAAATCAATGAACCGAACTTCACAGATACGACATCAATTCCTCCTTTGTGGTTTCCTCGGAAGATATTTAGTATTTAATCACCTCAGTTGGTCAGGGTTGTAACTTCACTTTACCTTTTTCAGAGATATGAGGTATCAAAGTTTGCAAAGTCGATTTTGCATCATATGGTCACATTTTAAAATAGAATATTAAAAAAAATTAACCTGCAATGGCATTATAATTCATACCATAAAGCTCTAACTACATTTCTCTAATGCAATTCCAAGCTATCGTCATGGGTTCCGCGACAAAATATCCTAACCTAACCTAACCTAAGCTAACACAACAAAACTTAGCCTAACCTAACCTTACCTAACCTGACCTAACCCAACAAAACCTAACCTAACCTAACCCAACCAAACCATTCGACACCAAATTTAAAATTTAAATCGAAACTGTAAGTTCCTTGCCCTATCTCCTTCCTTCATTGTCGGGAATATTTTGTCCGTAGGATATTTTGTTTTTGGGATATTATGTCGAGGGATATTTCATCGGAGGATATTTTGCCATGGGATGAAAATGAGCGGGACCATCGTCAAATCATCGTCCATCTTGCAAATGTTGAAACCTCAGAACATGATAAGGCCAACTAAACGAACTACAATGCACCTCGCAACAACGATTAACCGTCAGATTCAAACAAAATGGAGTTCGTAAGTGCTGTTAGAACCTTGTAAAAGAAATGACGTTAGAACTTGATTTTAGAACTTCTTCAAACATTTATCTACGTATGCAACACATATGGTACTGAACATTATTTTGGTAATAGAAATGAGCGAAAGAAATGATTTTGCGTAAAAGGGTCATTTTTGAAAAAAAAAAGTCAGTTAGAACCTTGTGCAACCGAGGTAACGCTCTCAAAAGATGTAGCTTAAATAAAATTATTATATTAAAGCCTGTGGCCTGTTACTAATTTATTTGCTCCAATGAGTAGGTAAGTAATAACAAATATGAAAATCATACGAAAAAAATCGAATCAATGAAGACAATAAGCGACTCACAAACTGAAATTTGAAGTTGAAAAATCAGAAAAGGTACTATCGGATCTTAAACCCAGGATTTAAGCCTTGTTGGGACTCCGCTCTAATAACTTTGCCAATTCGAACCTGTCCACTTTGGCCAGACTTAAGGGCCCGCAACCTGGATTTCTACCAATTTATTACACATTTCCCTTAAACACGGTAAATTTTAAAGCTCTTAAAAAAATATATGTTATTCTTGAAGATAATATCTAGACTTTGCCCGCGCCGAAACGCAAATTATATAAAATTACCTCGATAGAAAAAAATCGCAAAGTATGCTGAAAAAATTATTATAAACACGTTTGTTTCAGTTATTTTACAATTTATATGTATGAAAAAATTCACAGTGGTTCTTTAAATGCTGTTTAAGATAATGCCCGCGAGATTTTTGCTCTATTGTCGTGTTTTATTAAACCTTTTCGCAATTTTCGCATCGATTTTGTCGCTGTAAATGTTAGCGCTCTCCTCTAACATTCGTTATTTCGTATCTCTCCATCTTCTTCTTTTCGAACAATAACTTTGTTTTTAACCACGATTTACTTCATTTTTAAAATACCGACCGGGTTCGCTTTAGTCAAGCATCTGAACAAAGTTATTGTTTTATTTCATTCAATATGTCAAACCACAAAGTGACTGCTTTCTATCAAAATATAAAAAAAATTACTTCAATTAAAAAATGAGCAACAAAATAATAATCTTTATCATGTACACGTTTACATATGTATGCCACATACAGTAATAGCATGCTCTGTACATACTAGAACTAAAAAGTTCTGGGATTTAGTGAACCACTCGGGGTCACTACGGCAGAAGTATCTTCCCGCACCCTTGTGTACGTGGATTGCCGACTTTGAGGGAGAGGTCGATTCAGACGGTAGCCGATGGTTTCATCTCTTCCTCACACTCGATAAATGCTAGCGTCCCACAGGGATCGGTTCTGTCTCCGACTCTGTTTTTGTTGCACGTCAACGACCTTTTGTCATGTGCACCAATTCATTGTTAAGCGGATGACAGTACAGTTCATGATAGCTTTTTGTTTGACAAGCCCCCAAAGGGCTCACAAACTCCAACAGCTCGTAGGGCTTTGAAGCAAAGAATGGACCGTTACCTCGAGAGTGTTTTCTCTTGGGGTAAAATTAATGTCGTTGAATTTAATGTTTCAAAGACCCAATCTTGTCTGATTACGTCTAAAAGGGACCGAAATAAAAATCTAATCTCTTTCAACGGAAGCAATCTTGAGAACAGGCCCTCCATTAAAATGCTTGGTATAACCCTAAGTGACCAGCTCAGGTATGGGGGCTCCATCGAAGCCAGAGTAAAGTTAGCCTCCCAAAAACTGTGCGTACTGTACAGGGCCCGCAGATACTTTAATAGTACACAACTGCTCACCCTGTACAAATAACAAGTGCGTCCCACGGTTGAATTTGGCAGCCACCTCTGGTCTGGAGCTCCAAAATACCTGAAAAATACCCTCGACTCTGTGCAGAAACGGGCGGTCCGTTTGATAGATTCTCCCATCCTAACAGACGGATTGCAATCTTTAGAGCACAGGCGTCGTGTGGGAATGCTATCCTTGTTCTACCGGTATTACAATGGAAGATGCTCCGAGGAACTAGCGTCATTGATCCCTTCGGCACCGGTGCATAGTCGGGAACTACGCCAAACGCGTGCCCAACATTTGTACACGGTTGACATTTGTCACATGAGAACGGATCGTTTCTTCGACTCGTTCTTGTGTTGTTCAACAACTCGGCTATGGAATGATTTGCCGGCCTCTGTGTTTCCTCCTTCCTACAACATGGGTCTCTTCAAGACCAATGTTCATTCCTTCCTCTCCTCAAAAAGACCCTCCACACAGCATCCCAGACGACATAGGCCCTGAGGGAAATTATTTTCCTCAGGGCCTCCTGTGTGAAGTTAATGTGAAAAAAAATTGGTTATCTAAAAAATGGTTCCAGGTATAATAATAATAATAATAATAGATAATAATAGCTATTTTCAATTAAAATCCATTTGACACTCGGGCGAAGCTGGATAAACTATTTCTCACAATTGACACAGTAAAATGATACTATAATAGCAAGCCAATATTCATAAGGGTCACTTTCTTTTCGTACAATATGATACTTTCTTCATTTTTCTGGGGTGAATTTCCGAAGAAAGGTTTATTTATGATCTAGGCCCATTTTATTACAATACATCGAGCCTAAGTGTTGTGTGCCTGTATGTCTTAGATTAACCATAATAATGAAGTAAGTATTATGTTACATCCAATGGTCAATCTTCTCTCTTGACTTCTATTTGCCGTATTTCGCACTCTATTCCGTATTACCTTATTTCCCAAATTTTTATATGTTACCAATTCAGTACGTAACAAATAATAACTTTTTGTAGCAGAATAAAAGACAACTGTTAAGAAATAAAACGACTCCAGATACTAATATCTACAGCTCATATGTTGAACTAATATCTACGAACTTCAGAGTGTTGACTAATATCTACAGAGCTAAGGTCGGACGAATATCTATGATGATCCCAGTGTTGACTAATATCTACAGAGCGTAGGTTGAACTAATATCTACAGAGCGTAGGTTAGACTTATCAGCTAAATGTGTCCAATAGTCCGATATTGGGGATTTTTACAAACATACTTACATATATTAAGTTTTTTAAATTGCGTACGCAATATTACGTTATTCAAATATGCTATACGTAATTGCAAATCCAACCTCTGCCAGTGCTGTAGATATTCGTCAACACTTTGATTCTCATAGATATTAGTCAGCAGTTTGAGCTGTAGATATTCGTCAACACTTTGGTTCTCATAGATATTAGTCAACAGTTTGAGCTGTAGATATTCGTCAACACTTTGGTTCTCATCGATATTAGTTCGATTTTTCAGTTTTTGGAATTCCTGTAGATATTAGTAGACGCCTCCAATAAAACTAGTATTTAGTTGGGTAAGGGGTGAAATGTTTCTCCGCTCTCGACAGAGATGTCAGGCATAGTTGTAGTTCGGTGTTTTTCACATAGATGTCGGGAGTGGCTATAGTCTTCCCTCTCCAATGGACCCTGTAGCAACTTAATAAATAGGATGAATTGTTTATTTTCACTCCCTTCTGCATTAGTTTGTTTTAAAAGGAAACGTTATATTACCGGTCCGTTGGGGGAAATATCAGGACATTTATATTGGATTGTTGTATATTCTTTGCCAATAAAATAATCTTTGATCTACCTTGGAATTCTTGTTGGAGTTAAAAGACCTAAAATTTACATTTGATTTTACTCGAAGCAAACTTAAACATTTCGTTTTGTTGGATGTTTTATTATCCAAGCACGTTAATTATAAGTTTTGTAAAAAAAGCCATTAGCCATATTATAGATATACGACTCCTGGACAGGCTGTCCTGAGTCCATGGCTATTTTCAATAATTATCATCCTTTTCACACGTCTTCCAAGAAAAAGAAAAATTCATGTTGCACGCGGTAGAAGCAAAACCTTCATAAAACTGAACTTCAAGGGAACTAGACGAATGCAGAGTATTAGGAGTCTTACTGGAGAGGTCTAGGCTAGGTCTTCCTCAACCAGTCTCTCCCGATCCGGCCCACCACGCAGTTTTTTTTATTTTTTTATTAATAAAATTCCTTTATTATTTATTTACAGTTTTTTTATATTTTTAAATTAAGTCCCGTTAAACTGATTGATATCAGTTTGTCAACGGGTTCTTTTGACATTTCCTTTTTTTTTTAAATTGAGACAGGTACATAAAATATACACATTATTACATTTTATATATATATACAAACATATGTATATTTTGGAAAAAAAATGTTAATTAATATTTTTTATAAGAAATACAGAACAGAGAAAATAAAATAAATAAAAAGAAAAGACAAGAGAAAATAATAATGGAAAAAACATTTAAACGAAAAGCGGAAAACCAGAGATCAGTACAAAAAAGTTCTTTCACTTAACCATTTTTTTAGCGTACATTTCCTTCTGAAACTCAATTCACAGCTTTTTATTGCGTTGGGTAACATGTTGAGAGTGACAAAGTCTATTTGCTGTAAAGTACTTGCAATTAACAAATCCTCATGTGAAATAACTAATGCAGTGTCGTCAGCATAAACAGAATGTTTTACATGAGGGAAAATCAATTTCATTGCAGTAAAATTTTTTTATTTTTTATTAGTAATAGAAGGTACATAAATTACAAATAATTTTTATACAGTAATTAATTACATAGTAGAATATTTGATGTAGCCCCATAATTAAGCAAGGCTTGTGTGTATGGGGGGGTGTTATTGTATTGCTTTTTTATATCATTCAGTTTAAGTTTTCAGTATAATTTTTGAGGTGAGTTTTAAAATTTTTTATATTGGTATTCATGTTTCTAATTTTTTCTGGTAATGAATTAAAAAATTTTGCTCCGAGATATTTATGACTCAATTGTCCAATTTTTTTTTTACATTTTGGAGTGGGAAGTATTGATGTTTGTCTAAGACTTCTGTTATTTTTAAAGGGTGCAACTTGATTTTTAATATTATCTTTATAAATTTGTAATGTTGCATGATAAAAGTATAATGCACTTAATTTTCTGACCTTAAATTGTTTGAATAAAAGTTCTGACGAATATGAGTAGGGTTTTTTTAAAATTGTTTTTATTATTAGTTTTTGTGATATGTAAATTGTTTGTGTTTGATTTTTATATGTACCGCCCCATCCTATAATGCCGTATTGTATAATTGATTGACAGAAAGCGAAGTATGTGGTTCTAAGTAATTTTTCGTTTAAAATATCTTTTAAACATCTAAATATATATGCTAGTTTCCTTATTCTGTTGTTCAGAATATTTATGTGTGGTGTACATATATAATATAATAGTAAGTGGGCAAAAGCATTCGTCGACAAGACCTAGACAAACCTCACCCAATGAACCCGGGCACACCTGCTTAGTCACCAGCAAAGTCATGGCGAACCACTTTAGTTGACCTATGGCAAATGATGAACTTAAATACCATAATTTGTTTGATCTTCGAAAATTAATTTATCTGCCATAAATTTATAAACGGTTAGAGAAATTCAGAAGGAGATTCCGTGAATTGGCCCCTCATCTAACGTTTAATTTCGTGAAGGAGGAACTTGGAATATCGCACACATAGTATGAGCTCACAGTCCAATTTAAATAAATCCCACTGTACAGAACTCAAATAGAAGCACAAAAAAAAAAATAGTGTACTAAAAATATTCCAATAAGTCAGGTAAAAAAGTGATTTAAGTAAGTACTCAAGTTGTGTCACAACAGAGTCTTTCCAGAGGAATTTAACAGCAGTACAATAGCCTTCCAGCTTCGAAAACCATTCAGGAGTGTGCCAAAGAACTTGCAGTTCAACCTTCAGGCCTCAAGCCTATTTCGTCGGAAGGTCAAAATATTTCCGCTGTACAATAAAGTCCAAATAAATGGAACATTTCTGAATGCATCCAAAAACTAAAAATTGTTTTTGAAAGGTGAATTCGAAATAAAAATAACGTTTTTTAAATATATATTTTTTTATTGCAAACGTAAGATTTTTTTTTTTAATGTTTCTTTATTCTTCGAATTGTTTGTTACATGAATTGGGAATTTTTCGACCACCATACTAGGCACATGCCTGTGTTGTGGTAGTCGATTTTCGTATACAGTATATTAACAGAAGCAATATAAAGAAATGTGCGAGAATATAAAAAAAATAAAATAAAAATATATAAATATACATATTATATAAAATAATATTAAAGAAATTTAAAGAATACAAATGAATATAAAAGAATGTAAGTGACTAAAGAGTATGGAAACAATAAATGACTATAGAGCATAAAAGAGTATGGAAGAATATAGTAGAATATAAAAATAATATGAAAAGTATAGAACATAGAAAGCAATACATGAAAGAATATAAAAATGATATAATTATAAAAATTATAAAGTCGAAGTAAGTACTTTATAGAGTAAGTAAATAAGAAAGGATAACGATTATAATGAAGATCTGTGTGTACGTGGTTATATTGGTAGGTACATTATTTCAAACCAATTTTTGTACAAATAAATTTTGGAATAAATTCATGTTTCGAGTCGAGCGAATTACACTGGTCACTAGAGTAAATTATTATTGTTACAGTGGTTTATTGGTGGCACTGGGCTCTGAGTACATAAACGTGTAGATGTGGGCACTAGTACTTAGTGGTGCCAAACAGTTTAAAAGAGTTAGTTTTTAAAAGTATTTAAACTTTTGGCTATTTATATTATAGTGGTTACAACCAAAAAAAATTATTAGGGGTATATAAACCGATATCAATTTTATTTACAAAAAATAAGTAAAAACTTAAAAAAAATGCAATTTCGCTTAACTAAAGCGCTGGTGTAATAAAAACAAAAGAATACTTAGAGTGGAAAGGGTTAAGCAATGTTTTTCTTCTCCCATATTTTATAAAAAAGTTGAAAGTTTTATTATATTTTCTCAATGAAAATAAAATAAAATAATGCTATCCTCCAGATAAATGAAGTAATAATGACATATTATATTTTACAAATATCAATAATTTGCAGATGATGTTTCCACAATGGCAAAACACATTTTCACAAAAAAAAAAAAATAAGTATGTATGCACGAGAAGAGGAGAGCATGTTAAATAAAATTAAAAAATATTTTTCCTTAACAAGTGGAAAAAAATATATTTTAGTGTGCTAGTAGTTAGAAATATTTTTTAAGTCAAATGTGGTTTAGCTGCTAGCGTTATTGCAAAAGCGGTTTAGGCAAAAGTTGACCTTCATAATAGGATTAAATATCTATCCCTGTTCTAGCAGAAAATATCAGAAAACGATAATGTAATGCTAAGGCAAAATTAGATTTGAATTACGGATAAATGACACGTGACCTTTGTTTCCCACCAAGATTGTACTTAAATAAATCAATGATTGGCAATGACATAATTCTCTTCAAATAAATTTTCTAAAGAAATTCTTTAAAAAACTGTCGACCCTTTACGGATATCCATATTTGGACACCAGTTGCAAAGTGAGTAAGTGTACTAGATTTTTTGATGTTGTTATTTAGTTCGTTGTATATTTTAGGTGCGATGTATGAGTATTGCCTTTGTGAAAAAGTTGTTTTTGTTGTGGGGATTGTGCATTTTGCATGAGTTGAGTAACGAGTATGTATATCTTTTTGTGTGGATTTTATCAAACCATTTTTCCAGATATGGATGAGAACTATCTTAATGTACAATTGGCGAATGTCTAAGACAGCTAGTTTTTTGAAAAGTGGCTCTGATGGATGAGAAGGGGAACATTTGAAGATGATCCTTAACAAAAGTTTTTGAATGGTCACTAGAGGGTAGAAAATGGATGCTGCACAACCTCCCCATCCTATAATTCCGTATGTTGCTATAGATTGAAACAGAGCAAAATAAACACTTCTGAGTGTTTTTATGTCTAGGATTGATCGAATAGAATAAAAAATATAGCATAACTTACGGAGTCTCTTTGTTATGGAGTTGATTTGGGCCTCCCAGCGTAAATGGTTATCTATAATGATCCCTAGGTATTTTATTTCATTAGAAGGTTTGAGAATTGGGCATGAACAGCTGTTTATAAGAGATAGTGAGGGATTGTCTAGATTTTGTGGGCAAGTGTGAATGATTAGTTTAGGAAGGTTTTCTGGGAGAGTGAATTTTCGGATTGAGAAATGCATATATTGTGTTTTTTGAATATTTAGGGTGAGGAGGTTAGAGTCTAGCCATTTTTTAATTTTGTTCAATCCAGAATTTGCTTTCTCGATTGTTATTTTCCATATTTTACTTGTAAATATGATAACAGTGTCATCAGCGAAAGATATTATATTACCTTCAATATCCAAATTCAGTAAGGAGTTCATATAAATGAGAAATAAGAGCGGGCCTAGAACACTCCCTTGGGGCACGCCATAGGAGATAGGTAAGCATTTACTCCTATATTCTTGATTAGAGTGGATGACGGTTGTTTGTGATCTCTGTGTGAGGTAGTTTTTAAACCATTTCAGAGCAGTACCTTCTATCCCAATCTGTTGGAGTTTTTTTAAAAGAATGTGGTGGGAAATAGTATCGAAGGCTTTAGACAGATCTAGAAAGACAGCAAGAGGTTTATTGCCTTTATCGAGGTTATCTGATATCAGTTTGGTAAAGGTTGCAATCGCATCAGCAGTACTGCAATCTTTACGAAAACCGTATTGGTTTTTAGAAAGAATTTTATTGTCCTCGAGGAATTTGAGGAGTCTTAGTTTTACTACTTTTTCAAAAATTTTGGATATAGTGCTCAATAACGATATAGGCCTGTAACTATTTAGGGAAGATCTGTCACCTGATTTGAAAATAGGGATGATAGAGGCATGTTTAAGTGATTTTGGGAATATTCCGGATTGGAGGCTTAAGTTTATAATATGTTTGAGAGGGCTGGCAATAAGGATTTTTAAATGCTTAGCGAGTTTAGAAGAGATTTTATCTACTCCTGTTGAATGGCTATTTTTTAATGATGTGATGATTTCTATAATTTCCAGTTCTGTGGTAGGAGTGAAAACAAATGGAGTATAACTCAGATGAGACAGGGATATTTTGTTTGCTAGGTCATGTTCCGAAACATTATTTCTAGTTAAGATATTATTAGAAAGGCTAGACCCGACTGAGGTGAAAAAATTATTGAAATGGTCTGCGATCTTTACGGAGTCATTACGTGTATTTGTTAGTGATCGGCCTTCAATGTTAATCTTATTGATGGGTGTAGTCGTATTTCTAGTATAGGATATGTCCTTAATAATACTCCATATTTTTTTCTTGTCGTTTTCGGCGTTTATGATTTGTTTTTTATAGTAATCTTCTCTGGCCTTCGAAGTAATTTTCTTGCAAACATTTCTATATTTCTTGTAAAATGTGTGGGATTCATGATCGTTGGGATTTTTTTTGCAGAGTGCGTGGAGTTTATCACGCTTACGTATAGAATGAAGAATACCAACAGTTATCCAAGGTTTGAGTTTCGTGTCATAATGTTTTGTTTTGTCTGTTGTGTTGGATGTAGCGTTGGTTAGGTGGTTCTGAAGTGTTTGGACAAAAAATTCAAAGGCTAAATTAGGATCATTTTGTTTGTAAAGATTTGACCAATTTTCTTGCGAGACCAGCTCAAAAAGTGTGGTATATGATATTTTATTTTGTGGAATTTCGTGCGGTTGTGGTATATGTACTTTGTGAGAAAGAGAAGTTATGGTAGCGTAGTGGTCTGTGACGGTACATTGATATACAAGAGATATAGTTTTTAATTTACATTTTGAAAAAACATGATCAATACAACTTACAGACGAGCCAGATACTCTGGTGGGTGCTGTGATGGCTGGGACAAAACCTTGCAAAGTTAGTAGGTTTATGTAATCATTGACTTGTGGATGCATGGAATTAATTATATTTATATTAAGGTCACCAATAATAAGGAGATTATCACAATCAGTTACACAAGATAAAAATTGGTTTAGTGAATTTAGAAAAGGGGTTATGTTAGATGTGGCTGGTGATCGATAAATTGAAAATATGGTTACGTGTTTATCTATAACAATTTTGAGACAGTTTGATTGGTTGATTATGATTTCGTTTACTGTGTGAGGTATGTGATTTTTTATATATATAATAACACCATCATTTTGGGTTTTGTTATTCTGTGTGTTGTAGTGGGTGTAGTTTATTATGTTTTTGGGAAGGTAATTTTCATTGATCCAGCATTCACTCAAAATGATTATGTCAAAGTTGGAGTTCAGGTCTGTGAGAACTATCAATAATTCGTTAAAATTACGGTTTATGCTTCTAATATTCATTGAGAAGATTTTTAGGGCTGATTGGGATAATGTTTGTTGAACTTCTAGAGCACTGTTTGTTTCTTTACATTGAATTGGCGTCAAATTATCCAATTGATCATCTATTTCTTCCATTTATAATGTTTGTAACCTAACAGAATCAGTTGCATTAAATATATAAATGGTTTAGGCATATCGCATAAAAATAATATTTTTGTGCTAGAAACATATAATAATATTTTACTGCTGTTTATAAAAGAAAAATAGGAAAAATATAAAAGTATATGAAGGTAAGTTTTGTAGTTAAAGGAGCTTTGTTTATAAGTTGGTGAGTGAGGGAGACAAAATGTGCTTATTTTTGTCATTAACAATAATGACAGGAGTTCCAATATCCGATCATACAACGATCTTGCTAAAATACACAGTTTCATAGATATTTTTGTAAATAGTATAACATCTTTCAAAAAATATCTCCACAATTTGTGCACTTAAAAAAAAAAAAAAATTGTTGTTTTATTACTTTTCAGTAAATACTTCGTTATAAATATTGTTTAGGTACTTGTTATTATTATGTATTTCAATTTTGTATTCAAGTTATGTATAAATAATACTTGTAATGTTTTTTCATGAGTTTGCTTATGTTAAAATGCATATGTGATTACTGCAGACACATTAGTCTAGGGATATTTATATTTGTATTCTAATGTATTATTATTACCCACAAAAATGCTGTATAAATATCCTGTTTGTGTCTCAAATAAATAAATAAATAAATAAATAAATATCTTTTCGGATATATACTTGACCACCTCTGGTCCAAACAAATTTGAAAAGGTTTTCGCGTTTAGCCTTGCGAGCAAGAAACCATAGGTGCTTCGCCTGAAATGTCAGGTGTTCGGAAATGTATATAGGGGAGCTTGGTCCTGCCATTCCGATGAGGGTGGTGTTTAGTTTGTCTTCTCGATTTTCAGCTTGCTTGTTGAACCTTTTTACTTCTTCCAGGAAATCATCTCGGTAGATAGTGGATTTGAATTTTATTAAGATGGGCCTGCATTTATCTTTGGAGACTTTTAGTGTGGTGCGGTACGCTGAATCAATATTGGTAGCATCGTTTGAGCTAATGGTTTTTTTAATATTGAATAAAATATTATTTAGGTTTTCCCCGCTGGTTTCAGGGATTCCTCTAATCTCCAAATTTCTTGATCTGCTTTGTCTATCAATCTGTTCAATGTGGTTTTCAATAGCTTCAAGTCTCGTTTCACGGTTATTGTTCTTTTTTTCAAGTATTTTGTTTTTATCTTCAAGGTCGTGAACACGAAGTAAAATCTCCTGGTATTGTTTACTCATTGTTTCCAGAGTAGCTAGGATTTGAGTGTTTTGTTCCATTAGTTTAGCGAGTAGTTCACTGTCCGGAGGTGCAGTACCGCTGACTTTAACATTAGGTAGTACCGTTAAACATTCCTTGCATTTGATCTGGGCGCGGCGCTCCTTACTGAGTCGACGGTAAGAGCTCTCTGCGACTCCTCCGCAATGTAAATGAAAGGTCCCTTTGCACTGTACGCACACGAAAACGGACTCGGCTGAGAGAGTAGCCTCTGAACACGTAAGGCAAGTATTATTCATGTTGCTGTATTTGTTTAATTACTACTTGTGAGTTATCAGATTCGGATGTATTGCACTTTGGTAAGAGCGTGTGTGTGTGAGATTATCGCTCGCTGTTGACAGATTGAAATTATTGTGATAATTATTTTTTATTTCGATTTATTTACCAGTTGTTCGTCTTGGCACTAAAACTTTTCACACACTCGAGTACTGCCGTACACCGTAGATACTAGTCTTGTAGACAAAATAACTAAAAACAGTTTTAACTGATGTTTATTGGTATTATACTTGGAACGAAAAAAATACGTGTTTACTGTGGGTGTAATTTGAATTGAAAATTATAGCGAAAATATCGTTTCATAAGACTCGGCTGGACCGATATTACAAACAATGGTATTAATATGACACAAGCGTAGCTGTGCTTATAACAGAATGTTGTCAAAATGACTCACCTTACGTTTTTTTTAACTAAAATAACTGATAACGAAAAAAATTAAAACACTCTCATATTTTATTAGGCAAATGCATTATAAACGTTATCATCAACTCACTTGGCTGTCGTTAACTTTTTTTTTTTAAATCCCAAAGTTCCGATTTTTTTTCGATATCAAAATCTTAAAATGTGTTGTACTTGGTAACCTGATTTAGCACTTAGTTTATTTTAGTTGTAAGCCGACGATATTAGATTAAGCAATTTAGATATTATCATTGCAATCTTAATCAAGATATTCCTGCAATTGCAAGAACTGGAAAAAATACATCTATTGAAAACCAAGGAGTAGCTTTAATCGTTTGTAGTATATCACCGCCTTATCTAAGGGTAGTGAATTGGTTTTTTGGACAAGATTGGAAGGATTGAAAGAGGTATGAGTTTGGTATTACGTCATTTACACCTTAGAATCCACAAAGGGAGCAGTTTCTACGAATTAGAGGATTTATAATATGGATCAGCTGAATTATGTAATATTGGGTCAGTTAAGAATACATAAATGAGGAGTTTTTTTCACAAAGAGTACTATTAAAACGTTAAAATAAAAAATAAACTACTATTTAAACGTTACTTTTCCGTTAGGAAGTTTTAAATGAATAATTTACTCATGGTTAATATTTTATTTTGTTTTGAAGAGTTTTATTTCAAATGTATTTTATGATAATTTTAGAATAACATTTGTTTTTTTACTAGCTGACCCGACGAACTTCGTACCCCCTCAGAATCAATGACTATTGTGTTAATTTATTAACTGAATTAAATTCAGTTTTTTATTAAGTTAAATGAATACTCAAAATGAATTAAGCTCAATAAATGGGCAAAAGTTAAAAAGAAAAGTGTATTAATTACATTGTCACGTAATTTAATTACATTGTTACAATACCCTGACGGCAAAAAAAAGACAACAAACATACGTTCCTTATTTCTATAATGCTGCAGTTCTTTCTTACAAATTAAATAATGGTGAGACAAACAAAATACGTGTGACTGTTACCTCTAAAGTAATACTTTTTTGCGATGGGAATTGCGTTTCATTTTCTTTATAAGCGTGAGGGAGGTTTATGATAATAATAGTATTTTCATTTAGAGGGGTGCGGACAGACATACGTTCACCGTTTGTCTCATTTTCGACTGTTGACATTTAGTGTGTAAGAGAGAGGGGCAGCATTATATGTTTAAGAACAAAAGCAAAACAATCAGCGCATTGACATTTGACGTTTTTGAATTTTTGGATTTCACTCACTACTCAATATTCAATCTGGTCGTTCCAGTGGTTATATGCAATGACGTTATATACTGTAGACGCGTGGTAGAAATCTCAAAGTGGGAAGCCAACAGCAAGACAATTGCACTGTACTCGATTTCTAGTACTTTAGTACTAAACTGCCACGTGTCGAATAAGGTCGGGTCCTACCAGTAAGTAAAATGCATTAAAAAGCGCCAAAATTCCCTCCTGTGTGATGAGAAAATGTTTCCATTACACGGTAAACAGTAGTAAAGGCGAAAGAATAACATTTCATTTGTAAATACATGCAAATTACTTATTATTATCGATTATATAAATAATGCAATTGCTTTCCGCCCAAAGATTTTATGCATCATTAGAGAATCAAGGCCTAATAAAGTTCAGGTCTGGATGCGCAACAGTCAAATTACAAAGTCGATGCCGTCGCTAAGTAAAATTTACTATTTATAATAATAATCTAATGATTCTTTAGTTACTTGCCTGTGGTAAAACAACATACAAATCAGCAGAAACAACAAATACAACAACGATCAACGCCATTTGCAAACTATCGTTGTTCATTATAGCTTGAAAATTTGACAACTCAAAATTCGACTGGTGCCCAAGCCTCCTACTTTAGTCGGCCTTGAGACAGAAAATTTTGAATTTTGAATACGAAAATCCCACCCGCATTCTATCTTTTGTTTCGTCCATTTGCACATATTCTGTATGCGTCTATCTTTATCATACATGAATAACTTTTGAATTAAGAAATTATTGAAAATCGCTGAAAACAAAGAGTGTTGATTAATTGCCACATTATATCTTGAGTTTCTGAGACTATGGCAAGTCTATTTATATAACGTAATTGGATACAACCCCAATTCTTTATATATCTAATTTTTTTTATTCTCGATGACTTTTAAGTCCTTTGCTGGGGTAGAATAAAACTAACTTAACTGGAATCAAATCTGAATCTTTTTAATAATAATAAAAGAAATAATAGCTCTAGATCCAAGTTACTTCAATTGTCATAAAAGCTTTCAAATGTACCTAAAATTGATACAAAACCTAAAAATTCTTAAATCCTAGGCTTTGAATATTTCAGTTGGCTTTTCCGGGAAATTAATATGAAGACAAAGTAGTAATTTGGAGGCATTTAGTCCCCGGGGATCACCAATAAAGTGGTGAAAATAACGTTTTCGCTGTGGGAGTTTTCGCCTTTAGCCCGGGTGCCTTAAATCCGACGCAAATCGGCAATCATGACTAGCAATCTCTTTCACTTAAGGTCAAACCCTCCCAGTGGGCTTCGGTCGGGAAATATAAAGAAAATACCGAATTTATGGTGAAAATAAATTCGAAAAAGATACGGCGGAAAAATGTTTTTTTGGAAATAATGGGACAAATTATGATGGCCTTCGTGACAGAGTTTAAGATTTTTGTCTCGAGGTCTAAAGGTCAGGACTCAAAAACCCTGAAAATGTGTGAATACCTTTAGCACAAGAGTATGAAGTATTCGAAGATAGTGTTTTTTTACAATATCTCCACGCAGGAGGCCCTGAGGAAAATGGTATCCCTGAGGGCATATGTTATCTTTGAAGATAATGTGTGGAGGGCCTTTTTGAGGGGAGGGAGGAGCGAACATGGGTCTTAACAAGCGAAGTTTTAGGAAAGAGGAAACACAGAGGCCGGCAAATCGTTCCACAGCCGAGATGTTGAACACGCGCCTTGAAAGTGATTTCGGTGCGTACCGTTCTCATGTGACAAATTAATGACAACGATGTACATATGTTGGGCGCACGTTTGGCGTGTTTCTCGGCTATGCTCCGTTGCCGGAGGATTAATAACGCTAATTCCTAGGAGATTCTTCCATTGAAATACCGGTAGAACAACGAAGCAGCATTCCCACCCGACTCTTGTGCTCTAAAAGATTGCAAACCGTTTGTTAATATGGGAGAATCAATCAAACGGACCGCCGTTTCTGCACAGAGACGAGGGTATTTTAAAAATAAATCACTTTATTGTGTCTTGTTCTCTAACATATCTTCGTTTAGATTATTAGTTTTATCTGTTTTCACTCTACATACACTCAATTTAGCATGCTTTTTGCGTTCCCTATAAACTATGTACGGATAAAGCCAGCCGTAAAAATTACGTGAGGCCAGAACTCACCGCTTAGAGAAATTGTCTCTAGTTGCATTAGTCAATAATATAGTTTATTAGGAATACAGCGTATTTATTTTTAGTAACAATACCATTCTGATTGTATCTACCTATATAACATGTTTTGAAAATCTGATACAAGACCTATTGGGGTGGTTTACTTACCCTTATTGCTTATCTAACAATACGTGATTTGCCTCCCTCAAACCCCACAATCGGGGTTCATTATCAGCCCTCTCGTCTCACAGAACTTATCGGGTGGTGGTACGATGTTATGGTAGATTAGTCAGGCAATTCTATATCTTCACATTACACTTGATACGAAGTATATTATATACTGAATGTTGTACTAGTCAGATCGACTAGTGAGCGTAAAGTGAAACTAGTATACACAAAAAAAAATTTTATTAAAAAAAATTGCCTTTCCTTACCATAAAGAGACAATGCTCTTGTGTTTGGTGAGGGAATTCTAGCTCAATTAGTAAATTAAAATATCGTGTAAGTTAGTAATAACGACTATTGTAAATAATAAGTAAGGTTAGAAAATCATGTATAAATTTAAAAATAAAAATCATGATAAGTTTAAAAAATCATAATATAAATTTTAAAAAAATCATTATAAATTAATGAATCAGGTAAGTTAGTAAAAAAAATATTGTAATAAGTAAGTAAAGGATATGTAAGAAATAACGCAAGATTTATACAATAGTATACTTAAAGATATAGAAGAAATGAGAGAGAACGAAGGAATGAACGATTTATATAATAGCAGACTTTAAGGTATTAAAAGTAAACATATTTGGGACTTTTATAGCAGTTTAAGGTAATTTTTTAATTTGGTCTTAAATTCCTGCATATTTCGATAATTTTTAAGTTTAATGGGAGGTTGTTATAACAGATTATGCCTAGATAAAGATAGGAATTTTGAATGTGCTTAGTATTATATTTTGGGATTTTAATAGTTTTCTGGTATCTTGCTGATGTATTGAATTGGAAGTTACGAGTATTTAACAGTATTTCTTTGTAAATTTGAAGTATTGAATATTTTTATACATTTTCTATTGTAGGCACATTAAATATTGAAAAAAGAATTTCACTAAAAAAAAATTTGTGTTGTCGTATATCGTTTATTTTATAAAGGAGATAGTTTGTATGGATGTTTGTTACTCTTTCACGCAATAAATACTCAATGGACCTTAAAAATTCTTTCACTAATAGAAAGCTACATTATTTGCGCGTAAGATACGCTGTATATATTGGTAAGCTCTGGCGTTATGAAATTATTTATTATACGTTTATTGTCCAGACAAAAAGCAAAGCGTTGCTAAGTGATTGCTTGACGTGCGCTGTCATTTTGTTATTTGTTTAGGTTACTATGGAGATCCCTTTGATAGCAAAAATTCAAATACGTGTAAAATAGGTACTAATTTACAATTTGACCTTAGCTAACAGCTATACTAACATTATAAATGCGAAACTGCACGTATTTGATTGTCACGTTTTAATAGGTGGCATCGTGAAAAATGAATGTAACAGATGTGGGCGAGTAGGAGGGAGGGGGGGTGTAGGGAGGAGTGGTGAGGGGAGGGCGGTGGGGGATTAAGGGGTGGGGCGGGAGGGAGGGAGGGGTGGGGGGCGAAAATGCGAGCGAAGCCAGGGGCAAAAGCAAGTTTGAAATAAAGTTATTAGAATATGCCTATTACTCCGTTTATATTATTGGTTGTCGTTGTTAAGAGTTAACAATTTAAAAATATATCTAAAGTTCAATTACATATATATTTATTTATTTTGTTTTGTAGAAACAGAGAGTACATTGTTCACAGTGATGAAACAATTTTTTTACAATTGCTCCACACAGGAGGGCATGAGGAAAAAAATCAGAGTGTGCAATTAACACGCGGCAGAAATGAAACCTTCAGAAAACTAAAGTAGACAAGAGTGGGGAGACTACGAAGCACTTTTTTATCAATGTGAAGGAGAAAACCGATTATTCTCATTCTCTCGCAAGCTAAATCCTACTGATATATGATGTGTTTGTCTCTTTTTAACCCTCGACGCGCAAGGAGCGGTGTTATAAGTTGACTTTCAGGGTGTCTGTATGTGTGTGTTGGCTTTCTGTGGCATCGTAGCTCCTAAACGAATGGACCGATTATGATGCGGTTTTTTTTGTTGTTTGAAAGCTGACGTGATCAAGATGATTCTTAGATACAATTTATCAAAATCTGTTTAGGCGTTTCAATGTTATCAGCTTTTTTTTGAGTCGGGGGTTGCTTAAATTTTGAAAATTTTACTCATATTTTATTAGTTTCATCCAATTTCAAATCATATCGGTGCTAAAGAAGTTTGAAGTTTCCACTTCAAAAATACACTGCCCACAATTTACCGCGGAAAATTCAATCAATAGATGAAATGAAATTTCAGATTGATCGTATCTAACCTAACACAATCCATCCTTATTTAACCTAACCTAAAGAAAAACAAGCATTCCTGGGTTACGAATAACCTGACAATATTTGAAAATCTCCTACTAACATCACACTAAGCGGAAGATGTTGCTTGTATCGTGTTGGAGGACTTCGCCATCCGAGAAATTGACCATATGACACCCGGATAAGACCCAAGCTCATACCTACATTACGTCTGTGCATCAGTGTACGAACAAAAGTAAAGCAGGTTTCGGTTTTCTGATTAGTCGGTGCATGGGCGGCCGACTGGCGCAGGTGTGCCGACAAGAATGTTTGTATGTCAACGTATCAGACCGAACACAGTGAAAGCAGGTTCAGATTTGTGTCCGCGCGAGGCGGCGCCGATAAGCTTTACCGGAATGAATTCTTAATTCCTGTTCGCCGGTAACGCCGGTCAGCGAAACTCAATGTTGCATGGCAACAAAAAATACACTGCCCACAATTTACCGCGGAAAATTCAATCAATAGATGAAATGAAATATCAGATTGATCGTATCTAACCTAACACAATCCATCCTTATTTAACCTAACCTAAAGAAAAACAAGCATTCCTGGGTTACGAATAACCTGACAATATTTGAAAATCTCCTACTAACATCACACTAAGCGGAAGATGTTGCTTGTATCGTGTTGGAGGACTTCGCCATCCGAGAAATTGACCATATGACACCCGGATGAGACCCAAGCTCATACCTACATTACGTCTGTGCATCAGTGTACGAACAAAAGTAAAGCAGGTTTCGGTTTTCTGATTAGTCGGTGCATGGGCGGCCGACTGGCGCAGGTGTGCCGACAAGAATGTTTGTATGTCAACGTATCAGACCGAACACAGTGAAAGCAGGTTCAGATTTGTGTCCGCGCGAGGCGGCGCCGATAAGCTTTACCGGAATGAATTCTTAATTCCTGCTCGCCGGTAACGCCGGTCAGCGAAACTCAATGTTGCCATGTGCTTGGTTTTTGCCATGTTTTCATGGATTTTGGATTATATCATGATTTGGTGTCCTCTATGGTTATTTCAAAAAACCATGTCGAATATGTCATTAATTAACAAAATTATGTACTTTTGAGTGGGGCACGATTTTTAGCACGGGTCACACGGGGAAATCCTGAAATCAGTCAAACATAAATTTAGAATTTTTTTATCTTTGAAAAATTTTCATTTTTGGGATATGGCAATACTGGTGAAGCTTGTTTTGGAGGAATCTGATATCAAAATGAGCAATCTATTAATTGCCGCTGTTTTCAGCAAATTGCTAATCTGGGTTAAAAGAAATACATTACATAGCAACAGAAATGTTGTTGACAAGTGCCGGAAAGAAATCAACAGGATAACAAGTTGAAATAACCTCAAATGTCACAAGAGAATTCTTTTCAGGCATGAACATATTATTGTCATGATCTCTTGAGGTTTTTTTTTCATATTTAAAGATACCAATTACGGCAATTACTAAATGCCAATTGTTTTTATTTATTTATTTAAACGTTTTATTCCTTAATTTCACAAAAGGATTCTCCAAGGGTTAAAAATCATCGTCTGATGAACACGACATTTCGTAAAAACTGACAGCTGCTATCAAGCTACCGCGTAGGTATCGCAGGTTTTCATCTCGGCGTTACTACTGGTGGAACCGGGCAATGAGCGCCGTTAATCTGAAAACCGAAACCCGCTTTGTTTTGGTTCGTACCCTTAGGGTACGATCAGGTACAAAGCGGGTTTTGGTTTTCTGATTAGTCGGCGCATGGGCGGCCGACTGGCGCAGGCGTGCTGACAAGAATGTTTGTATGTCAACGTATCAGGCCGAACATAGTGAAGGCAGGTTCAGATTGAGATCAGATGAGCTAATAGCTAATGACGTACAATCTCACAAGACGAAAGCTAATTTTAATTTTACGTAATCGAAATTTAGAATGAAATATTGTCCACTTCCCCCAATGCAAATAGTTGCCTTTTAATGTAATTAAGGTGAATCAAAAGGTTTTTTTAAAAAAAGTGCATATTAATTGTTGCCAGCGATCTCCAAAAATGAATGCGTTTTTTAACCTCAATCACAGGAATTGGCAAATGGAAGGAAAAAGTCCCCACCATTGATGAGTTTATCTGCTATTTCAGGTCGATCTTGATGCTGGATGCACTCCACGATAACAGCACTACTATAGGTCACAATTACTAATACTTTGGGGTTATATTGATGAGTAGGTATTTTATGATTAATTAGCGAGATTTCGAAAGCGAGATGTGAACGATATCACTGCGATTGTTCAACTCATTGATGTAGGTAATCTTAGATTTTGTGCAATATTGTAGTTGTGTTCCACATAGGTAGGAAACACCTTCCTCTTCTTTGTAGTAACTAAGTACGAGCTAGGGAAAGGAGGAATACAAAGGGATAATGAATGAATGAAGGACTTAAAAACATGAGTTTAGTTTTTAAACTGTTCCAGAACTAAACACCAAGGTTATACAAATGATTACACATACCAAAAACCAATGAAAGATCCCTAATGTAATCCTAATAGTAAATTGCTCTTACAGATTATCGATAACAATAACCAATAAAATTTAATCATTGAAGACAATATTAGCAGCTACAAATCCAAAATATGAAACAGAAAAGATACGGTCGCATCTTTGTTCCATCACTGAGTTGATGTTGAGTCGACCCTAACTCCTTCGGTAATATGTAACCTTATCATACTTCGACTAAGAACAAACGAAAGTATCTTCACTTTCTTAACTGACTGCTATATGCTTTAAGAAAATGAAGATAATGTTCGTGGTTCTTAGCCGAAGTAAGAAACGATTAATTAGGCCCTCAGGGGATAGGGGCGAATTAGCTCAGTGGAAGAGTAGAACCCCGGCAAGGCTAAGATCCTGGATTCAATTCCTAGATGCGACCGTATCATAGAGTCGCTAATATTGTCTTTAATCATTAAATCGGCCGGCATAGTCCAGCGATAAGGCTCTTGACTAGCACTCCGAAGGTCGCGGGATCGAATCCCGGCGTGGCAAATAAATCTTATTTGATTAATTTATGCTATTTCACAGTTTATTCATTCAAAATAATATATAGTATATTTGCGGCACGTTCCGGAGTGGAAGATACTCTCAGTATCACCCTGGTGTAAGACCACCATTCAGTATTGAAACGTTGCTTGAAATGCCTTTAGCCGTGTTTGGTGACCAGATCTGAATAGCCAGGTACTTCCCCACCTTCCTCTTCCCTATCTCCCCTCTACCTTCAGCCTCACAACATACCCCAATTGGGGATGCCATAGTCCCACTGACTCCAGACGGGAGCAGTTGGGACTCTTGTGCGGTAACCAACACCTCTGCCGTAGGTCATCCCAAGTGGTTCGCTACGTTTGCCGACTTAGCAGGGGTCCCCGGGTCCATGGGGTGAGGTTTGTCTCGATCTTGGCGGCGGATGCGTCTGCCCACCAACCGTGTGGCAAGCCGAATCGGAAGAGACTGGTAGGGTGGATCTTTTAACCTCTCCAGCAGGACTCGCTCAGCCCATTGCCTTGCACCTCAGTCGTAAGGATAGATTCATACGTCTGTCACTCTTGGATACACCGACCCCAGATTTCTACCTCATATAGTTTTTCCTTCCCAGAACTTCCTCTTCTTCCTTTTCCTAAAAAGACTATCCACACAGCATCCTCAAAGATGACATATAGTCTATATACCATGACATGACTTGTGTAGAGCTAATGTAAAAAAAACGCTAAAATCAAATTTGATTAAAAGAACATCCAACAAAAGTAAAAATCATGATAAAGCATTATCAAATTTATTCAAAAAGCAATTTTTGTTTTCACTTTTCCCGTTCAGGTTTTTTCGGCAGGAAGGGAGCAGCCCCCCCCCCCCCCATCTACATAAATCTGCCCTGGACAAGGGTGATATCGGATGTGTTGGACATATTTAATTCTCTCCCTTAGAATTATCTCAATTGTTATCAACCCGAGAAAGTCCTGAAATCGGGGTCTTTTGTTATATCGTCGCCTATTTTAATTTCGAATTTTCTAAGTAAAATCGTGCGTTGAATGTCAAGCTTAACATTTCCATGGTTTAAGAGATGAAAAAACAAGGCGCCAAGTAGCCTAAATCTTTCAAACGTGTTTCTACATACTTATGAGCATTTTAATAACGTATTGATGGCTAAATCTGCTTTCTAGTACTGATTTGATCAAAAACACGATGTGAAGGTCATAAAAGCATTTTTAAAACGATGGTTAAGTGTTAAATGAAGTGTTTTTCAAAAAAAGCAAATACATTGTGATTTGACATTTTAAATAAATAAAAAGAAAATGCTTTGTTTTAGGTCACTTTATTGTTATTTTTTAGTCTACCGGTTTCGGTACCTCCGTACCATTATCAGGACTGAATATAAAAGTTTAAATTAACGAAGATAATATAAGCGAAACCCAATCTAAAATCTGGAAACAAAAAAATCAGAAAAACATATTGACACCTCTGGGAAAATTTTTGTCCTAGAGGTGTCAATATGTTTTTTCTGATTTTTCTGTTTCCAGATTTTCGATTGAGTTTCGCTTATATTATCTTCAATAATTTAAATATTACAATTTGAGGTTTTACTCATAAAGTTAAAATAAAAAAATAGAATATAAAAGTACTTACTAATACACGATAATACACATATATATTATATACAAATTGTTATGAAAGAAAGTGACAGTAAATTAGAGTGGGACAGTGCGGAAATATTTAAGAAAGAAAGAGACAGTAAATTAGAGTGGGACAGGGCGTCAGTTGTGGGAGGGACGTGGGGGAGGAGAGACTGGGATAACGGGAAACATACTTATATTAGGGCTGAATGTTAGATTTACTTGATTATTAATGATTTCAGCCTTTGTATTAACTGATTTTTTTTATTTCCAATGCCTCTAAATTATTTAATCTTAAGCCTATCCCATTTTTGTGTAGGACTTTAATACACGTATCCCGGTTAAAAGTGTGATCTTTATTAATTAAGTGCTCTGCGAACTCTGAAAACCCTGAACTGGTTAGGCATCTTATGTGTTCTTTTATTCTAGTTTCCACCTTGCGTGACGTTTGCCCAGTGTAGAACGCTGGACAATCTTTACAACTAATTTTATAAACGCCAGAGTGGCTTAGTACGTCCTGTTTGTCCTTGGCATTAATTAATTAATTAATTAATGCCGCACTGTCCCACTCTAATTTACTGTCTCTTTCTTTCATAACTATTTGTATATATATATTTCATAGCAATATGTATATATATGTATTATCCTGTATTTGTTAGTATTTTTATAATCAGTCCTGCTTATGGTACGGAGGTACCGAAACCGGTAGACTAAAAATAACAATAAAGTTACTAAAAACAAAGCATTTTCTTTTTATTTAGTTAAATTAAGTTTACATTAAGATTTACTACGAAATGGTAGTCGAGGGGTAAGATTCTCGATTAGCAGTCGGGGGTTTAAATTCCGACGTGCGCATGTAAATTTTATTTGATTGAATTATGTCTTCACAATTTAATAATAATATAAGGTATATTTGCGATACGTTCCCAAATGGATGATACTCTCAGTATCATCCCGGTGTAAGACCAACATTCAGAATTGAAACGTTGCTTGAAATGGCTTTAGCCGTGTTCTATGATTTGAATAGATTTGAATAGCTATGTACTTCTCTACTTTTATCTTCCCCATCTCCTTCCCCTTCCCGCTTTCCTTCAGCCTCAGAACGTACCACTATTGGGGATGCCACAGAGTCACTGGCTAAAGGCGGTTTGGAAAAGAGTTGAAACTTCTTCTTATTCTTTCGTATGGTGGGGAGTCAGAGAGGTACATCTAGGTCTGCGAGCCAGTCTAGGACCTCAGGCGTTGCCCTGTAGACCTCATGGAATCAATGGACCCCATCTCGAATGAATGGAGCGGGCATTCGTTGACCACATGTTCGATGGTCTGCACCGCACCCCATTCATACATCGCCGACTCTTTAAGGCCCAATCTATGCATCATGTGAGCATAACGGCCATGGGAGCACCTTATCCTATTGATGGCGGTCCAGAGTTAGAGTCCAGAGTTGGAACTCTTGTACGGTATTAACAAAAAAAAATTATTTTTTATTCAGTAGAAGAGTAACGCTGTTTGATGCGAGCGGTGCTTAGAAATATGAAAAGATAACATAGAAAACGAAGTTCAGGAAGTACTCTACTCTACAAACCTAGTAGAAATAACACCTGTTTGACAAGCATTGCTTAAAATCTTAATTATAATGAACATACGTCGTAGTTACTTTGAATATCAAGTGAACGTATGTTTGGAATTAATGTAAGATGCGAACAGATGATATGAAAGGCGAGTTTGCTTGTCCAGAGGTTCTCTTATCCTTTGGACCACAACTGGAGTAGGTAACCTTAAATATAATACTATACATATTACAACAAAGCTACACAATTTTTTTTTAAATTGCCGGCAACCCGGGCGTTTATTGAAATAAAATTAACATATACAAACAAGTAAGTAACCCGCCTCACCAGACAAGGTCTGTTCTGAGACGGTTACATGTAAAAGCAAACATATACACAGATATACACACATACACATATACACATATGTATACGCATGCATGCACATAATCATAAAAACATAAGTTTACAGAATCTAGATAAAACTATTATTTATTATTTTTAATTTATTAATTTTATTTTAGTAATTTGTACATTTAAGTTTACAAATTTCTAATTAATTATAATATTTCATATTGCAAACTAAATTTTATGTCATTTTATGTAGCTCCTACTTTCCAATTGGTGTGGACTTCAAAGTCTCTGGTAGCTTGTTATACAACTTCATCCTCTTGTACAGCAAACTGTTCTGCGTATTCGCCTTATCCTTTTTTTGAAGCCTGATTTCTTTGCATGTTCTTGTGTTATATTTGTGAATGTCCTTGTTGAATACAATTTTATTTGAAAAGTATTTTGGTAAAATGTTGTTCATTATTTTATGTATAAATATCATCGTATTCAAGGTCAGCATCTGTTTCACGGTTAGCCAATTCAGTTCCTTTAACATTTTGTTTACTTTTGAAAATCTATTCCGCCGAAATATTATTCTCATTGCCCTGTTTTGGAGAATTTGAAACTTATTTTGTTCTCGTTCGTTACATAGGAAAAGGATAGTTGAGCAATAGGTAAAATGTGGAGCAATAATCGAATTGTAGATAGTGATTGCAGTTTTACTAAATAGTTTTGGCCGAACTCTTCCCAAAAAAGATATATTTTTCCCAATTTTCTTTTGTGTATATTTAGCATGCTTGTTGAATGTTAGTTTGGAGTCTAATATAACTCCTAAATATTTCATTTCAGTAACATTTTCAATAATTTCACCATCAATTTTAATTTTGCTTTCACTGGATGTCTATAACCAACAACTATTGTAAATTGTTGTTGGTTATAGTGGGTTATATTGGGATGTACACAATGTCGTAAAACCAAAAATATAAAAAGAATTTATTTTTTATTTTAACTTTATGAGTAAAACCTCAAATTGCAATATTTAAATAAATGAAGACAATATAAGCGAAACTCAATCGAAAATCTGGAAACAGAAAAATCAGAAAAACATATTGACACCTCTGGGACTCGAACCCAGGACCTCTTGCTTTCCGGGAAAACGCGCTAACCACTGCGCCACGGTGTCGATAGATGTCGCATATTAAATAAAATGGATAAAGATTTATCCAGACACTATCTAGAGAGCATTTAGTTCGGGTTTGAATCTTGCAATCATACATAAAGATACGTAAAGAAAATGAAGATAATGTAGGTGGTTCTTAGTCGAAGTATGGTACAGTTAAACATGACCGAATTTCATATCGACACCGTGGCGCAGTGGTTAGCGCGTTTGCCCGGAAAGCAAGAGGTCCTGGGTTCGAGTCCCAGAGGTGTCAATATGTTTTTCTGATTTTTCTGTTTCCAGATTTTCGATTGAGTTTCGCTTATATTGTCTTCATTTATTTAAATAAAAAGAATTATTGACAATTGTTGAGGTTATCATGGAAGGTGCATAGTGTCATAAAATCAAAATCTCAACAGAATTATTGAAAATTATTATAGGTTTTTCATGGAATGTATATATAAAGTTTCATAAAATCAAGAATTTCATTAAAACTTTAAAAACACATAGTAATGCCAAGATCTAAATCTAAACATAGTAACAATTCAGCAAAATAATATAATTAAACGTAAGAGGTAATAAAAAACTTAACGTGCGTAAAACATAAGCAGCAAAGGAAAGAATAAATCTCTATAAATGAAATAACACATATCAGTTGGCCATTAGACAGAATTATTTTTAATATAAATCAGCTATCATCTTGCATCATCGCCATCATCGCCAAGATAGATCTTAAATCAAAGATATTATCAAACCGAATTTTGAAGTATGGATTTACAGTGGCGCGATAATATTATTATTTTATTTTAAACGTAACATTGTGTTGTTATTATTTGTACTTTTATTATAAACTTATTTTATTTGTACTTTTATTATATACCGATAATGTTACTTTCCTAGTTACCAAAGGTATTTAATCAGTTTATAACTAAATTTTAACCTGAAATAATAGTAGATTTAATTGTCTCATTGAGTATATATTATGGGATCTGTTTGGTTCTGAAACAGTTTTTTAAAACTAAATCCATATTTTCCAAGTCCTTCATCAGTCATTTATTCCTTTATCTTTCTCCTTTTCTCAAAAAGTCCCTGCAAAGAAAAGAAGAAAATGTTTTCCTACCTACATGGAAAAAATCAACAATATTGCCACCAAAGTTTTTAAATTACCTACTCGGGCAGTTGAAAAATTGAAGTGACATTGGTCACAGCTCGCTATAGATATATCGCAATTAATCGCATAAAAACCTATTTTATGTACCCAAAGTGTCGGTATTTGAAATCTGTTGTTGTGCCGGTATTATTGGAAAGCTGCCAGTTCCAGGATCTATCCTGAAGCAGTGGAGGAAGCCGTCAAAGGTAAAAGACTATTCCTTTCATTGCCCAATTCCTGTGATCGATATTTTAAAACACAGTCAATGGTCTTTTACTTTACGAGACGATGTGAACTGTAAATCCGATTTTTGACAAGGAAAAGACAATTGACTGTGTTTTAAAATATCGATCACAGGAATCGGGCGACGAAAGGAATAGTCCTCTTACCTTTTATGGCTTCCTCCACTGCTTTAGGATCGATCCTGGTACTGGCAGCTTCCAATAATGATAACAAAACACCAGGTATCATACATCGACACTTTGGGTTCATAAAATTAGGAAACTTTGCAAATAATTAATTATTTTCAAATGCGAGCTGTGACCAATGTCACTTCGATTTTTCAACTGTCCATGTAGGTAATTTAAAACTTTGGTGGCACTATTGTTTATTTTTTTCATGTAGGTAGGAAAACATCTTCTTCTTTTCTTTGTAGAGACTTTTGAGGAAAGGAAGGAGACAAAGGAATAAATGACTGATGAAGGACGTGGGAAATATGGATTTAGTTTTAAAAAAGTGTTTCAGAATCAAACAACCTACAAGTATTGGTTATCCAATTAATGAAACCTGGGCGGTACCCATACCCGCCTCCCAAATTAAACTAATCTTTCAAAATTATCTTCATTATTTCAATAAAATCCTAATCTATTGATTCTAAATAAATACCCACTCAAAACTTAATACACCTCAAAAATTTGCTTTGGAATCTTTCAATTATTTTTGTGATATTTGAGGAAATCTATATGTAAATACGCTTACATTAAAAAATAAAGGTAAAATGTCATTTAAGTTAAGTAAAAAAAACTCATTGAAATGACTCGATTAAGAATTCAAATTAAAAAGTTCGACTTAAGCCACAAGCATTGTACCTACAAGACTAATTTACTCTCAAAATCTTGGCAGTTCCTTTCGGAGCCTGCGGCAGACACGACACAAAAAGGCTGAAAATGAGATAATATTATTAACGAGGGTTTTCCGTAGAAAGGGAACATCCGCAGCAGTCGTAGCACAATACGTAGACGGCTCATTAGGTACACCAACCCCTGGTGCTTAGCCCCTAGCCACCAGACCTGGCGTATCAATTTTTGCCTCGAAGCTAAATGATGTTACGGTATTTTGCTTGTGTTGATCTCAATGAAGGTTGTTATTGAATTTATTTAATAATTTCTGCAAAGGGTGCGTTCCAGGAAAGCATCGTTTGTTAAAATACTTAGCTAAGTAAGAAACATTTGATGTTGAAATAACTTCCATCATACAAATGATTTAATTCCGACCACCACAACACGGGCATGTGCCTAGTATGGTGGTCGAAAATCTCCAATTTATGTAACGAACCATTTAAAGAATAAAGAAACTTAAAATAATAAAAAAAAAATTATATAATTCAATGAATTTTTGCACGTGCTCTGTCTTTCCTTGTTATAAACATGCGTTACTCTTCTCCTATCGGGTGTTGTCAAGAAATAAAAACCTTTATTCATTTTTGGTGACGCGGACATTTCTCGTAATATGACAAGACTAGCTTATAACCCAGTCTTTCCCTTAAAAAATGAGCGATTTATCCGGCTTGGTAGCTGCTTCAGTGCGATCTTTGCGTCCGTTTTAGATGACGCTCCGCGTGTCCAAGAAATAAAGGCCTTTATTGATTTTTGGTGACGCGGACTTTATTTCTCAAAATATGGCAAGACCAGCGTATAACTCAGCCTTTACCCTACAAAATGAGTGCTTTTAAAGAAATAAGAGCTGGAATTTATCCCTTTAGAAATTTCTAGAACTGTCCAGAACATTCGAGAGAATTCGAGAGCATTTCGCAACATTCCAGAACATTTCTGAAAATTCTGGAATTTGTGGAATGTTTGAGATAGTCTGAAATGTTCGGGAATATTCCAAACCATCCCAGATCATTGTGGAACATTCCAGAACACTCTTGAATGTTGTGGAATGTTCTGAAACATTGTGGACCATTCGAAGCCCTTTTTGTATGGATCGGGCTACCCATTGGAAGGGGTATATAAAGCAAGATCTGTCGTGGGTTTGAACGACAGTTCAATCCAAAACATTTACAAAAAAAATATATTTAGAAACAAAACTGCTAACATTAAGAAAACTATACGAGTACAATATATGTGTCCTTATATACAAAATAAATAATAAACTCATACATACAAACACAGAATTCATTAAAACGTCCCAAGTACACAAACATTTTACACGACAACACGATGACATACGTTTAAACACCATTCATACTAACTACGGTAAGCAATCAATTAGTTACGAGGGGGGCAATTTATATAATTGCCTTCCATATGATATCAAAAACGAAAAAAGTGGGTGCAAATTCAAAAAAAAATTGTTCATGTTTATTCACAAAAAACAAAGTAGTGATAGTGAATAATATCGTATGGTAAAATAATATCATGTAAATGTTAGTATTGCAATCTAATGTAATCTAAGGTTATGAAATGTAAAAACCATGTAATGTAAAAACTATGTAATACAATGTAAAAAGTACATAATTCAATATTCTAGTTAAGTAAGTGAAAATGTTATTTTCTTTTTTACTGGAATAAAAAACTTATGAAAAAAAAAAAAAAAAATCTCATATCAACTAACTCCCTGAGCCAAACCGGGTACCCCTGCTAGTTCTCTCATAATGGGTTCGGAACCATGGATTTTATAGCTCTGAAATAGTGGATCGCAAAATTGGTGCATTTTTTCTAATATCCTTAAATGTCGGTTGGAAAGCTAGGTGTGATAAAAGAAATATGATCTAAGTCTATCTCACATCGGTCACCAATTTCTTAAATCGCGCACATGTTCCGAGTAATTACTTGGCTATTCAACTTGTGATAAACTTCCCTTAGAATATTCCAATCTGGCAATTAGTGAATTACTTCCCATCGATTTCCTACCCCTTCAAGTTTCTCTCCCACCACCCCAACCCCCCCTGCCCTGCCTCGGCCCAGGGTCAGGTAATTAACACCAACCCTTAATAATTAATAATTATTATTGCAAATGTGGATTATGGGTTGAATTGTAAGTATTTGTTTGGCATTTGAAAACGGAAGAATTAATAAACACTGCGAATTATGATTGTAATTCGGTTACCACAATATATATTTTCAATGTGGTCGATTAGGTCTGAAGGTACTTGTTATATTTGCGGTGGTCGATTAGATTATATTGAAGGTTATATTATGTTCTACTTGCCAAATTTGAGGTGTTCCATTTGGTTATGTATTATTATGTATCTATTTGCTGTATATGCGGTGTTCGATTAGGTTACAAATGATATATTTGAGGTGGTCAATTAGGTTATATTATGTATCTACTGGCTATATTTGAGGTGTTCCATTTGGTTATGTATTATTATCTTTAATTTTTTGTAGAAAACTTCTTCGGAAAGGTTTTCACTTTGAGATGGCATTATTTATTTTAATGAAAAGACAAATAACTTTGTTTACATCACTTTTATTTGTACACAATCTACATGTTTCGTGAACGATGTTCACATCATCAAGATCAAATGTATACTAAACTTAAAAATTAAACATAGATCACATATGGGTGGGAGGGGTAGGAGGAAGGGGAAGGGGTAAGATTGAGGGGACTTTGTTAAAATTGGGGATTTCAAAGTCATTAGCAGGGAAAGGCCGGTTAAGTGGGAAAAGGTTCAAAAGAGGGTTTATAAAAATTTGTTGCTTATTAATTATGTCTGCTTTATTATTTACATTTTTCCTAATTTATAAAATCTCCAAATTATTTATCTGTGATTATGTCTTTTCATTAAAATATTATTATCTATCTATTTGCTGTATTTGCGGTGTTCGATTAGGTTACAAATGATATATTTGAGGTGGTCAATTAGGTTACATTATGTATCTACTAGCTATATTTGAGGTGTTCCATTTGGTTATGTATTATGATCTATCTAATTGCTGTATAATATGCGGTGTTCGATTAGGTTACAAATGATATATTTGAGGTGGTCAATTAGGTTACATTATGTATCTACTTGCTATATTTGAGGTGTTCCATTTGGTTATGTATTATGATCTATCTAATTGCTGTACATGCGGTGTTCGATTAGGTTACAAATGATATATTTGAGGTGGTCAATTAGGTTATATTATGTATCTACTTATTAACTTACTATATTTGAAGTGTTTCATTTGATTATATTATGAATCTATTGTTTGTATTGTTTATCTATCTACCTGCTATACTAATGTGTTCAATTAGGTTATACTTATTATATTTCAGGTGATCGATTAGGTTATATTATGTATCTATATATTATATAGATACATAATATATCAGCGGTTGAGTGGGCATCGCGTTCGGGTCCCACCCGGGCGTTCGTCCCGTGTTGGATTCCTCGGCTTGCTAAGTCCTCCATCACAACACAAGCAACATTTCGGCTTTCTGTGGTGGTAGTAGGAGATTTCCAAACATTGTTGGGTTATTCGTAATCCGGGAATGTTTATCTTTCATAAAAAAAAATAAACGAATTAAAAAAATAATTGTGCTTTGCTATTAGTTATGTTTTTTTTGCATTAGCTCCACACAGGAGGCCCTGAGGAAAATAATTCCCCTTAGGGCCTATGTCGTTTTTGGGGATGCTGTGTGGAGGGTCTTTTTAGAAAAGGAAGGAGAAAAGTTCTGGGAAGGAAAAGGGTACTAGGGGTGGGTAGGAATCTAGGGATCAGTGTGTCCAGGAGTGACGGACGTATGAATCCATCCCTCCCACTGTGGTGCAAGGCGATGTTCCGAGAGAGTACGGCTAGAGAAGTCAAAGGAACTCCCTCAACCACTCTCTCCCGATCCGGCCTGCCATGCAGCTGGTGGGCAGACGAATCTGCCGCCAAGACCCGGACAAACCTCACCCCATGAACCATAACTCAAATTTTGTTATATTTGAGTTATGTTTTTTAATTTTGTTATATTTAAGTTATGTTGCTGTACATTAGCAGCACATTACTCCCATGGCTTGCCCAATTTCAACATACCGTTCGCCCACGCTCACCCTACTACGGCCAAGCCATGAGAGAAATGCTCGCGTGTGACAGCGGCATTAGTTGATATTCAGGTGGAAAGCCGCGCGATTAGCAGTCAGTCGGATTGGCTTCGATTCCCACATCATTCCCACATTGACGACCTCCGTAGTCCAGTGGCTAAGACTCTTGACTCACATTCCGGAGGTCGCGGGTTCGAACCCGGCATGCGCAAATAAATTTTATTTGATTAATTTGTGTTATTTCACAATTAATTCATTTAAAATAATATATAGTATATTTGCGGCATGTTCCAGAGTGGAAGATACTATCAGTATCGCCCTGGTGTAAGACCACCATTCAGAATTGAAACGTTGCTTGAAAATGGCTTTAGCCGTGTTTAGTGACCAGATCTGAATAGCCAGGTACTTCCCAACCTTCCTCTTCCCCACCTCCTTCCCGTCCCCACTACCTTCAGCCTCACAACATACCCCAATTGGGGATGCCATAGTCTCACTGGCTCCAGACGGGAGCAGTTGAGATTCTTGTGCGGTATTCACTGTAAAAAAAAAAAAAAAAAAAAAAAAAAAAAAAGTAACCAATTTTTTTCCCGTATTAAGAAAAAAAGCTGCGCGGCCTTTTTCATGCAAAACATAATTTTGTATGCCAAAATAATTTGGTTTTTCATGGTTTAAGAGGAACTATGGCTAACATTTGTGAATTGATAATGATTAAAGTAAATATTATGTTATTTTTTATTTTATTTATTAGCGATATAAACTAAACAGTCTTTAAAGATTCATATGTGACAGTGATGAGAATGTTTATGCCATTGACCAATAAAATAACGACACATTGAAATTTAGAACCGTAATACAAAAATACACAACAATAAAAACAATTCTGATAAAATGCGTTTTCTTACACCTTTAGTAGGTGTAAGGTATAATGAAATTTTTCGAAGGTTTACTTTTAAATTTTAATGGATATCGACAATATCCTTCAGGAAGTGCTAAGAGTAGAAATGTGATGAACTAAAGAAAAGAGAAATAAAGAAATCAATGAAATATTAAGTTTTTAGTTAAACACGTATTCTATATATACAGGCATTCTATCGAGTGTCTAAAGTTACAAAGTTCGTGTTAAACAAATCCATATTTGGGCATAATCTATTAAATGTGCTAACAGCTTCTTCTTATAAATACATTTTCAAGGTAATTTGTATTGCTCTTAGGGATATAAAATGTGTCCAGAGATCTAGTAACCAATGGACATCTGAAATGAATATTTTGTAGTAAGTATGGGCTATCAATGAAGTTATGAATAATCTTATAGAGCATTAAAAGGTCTTTGATGTTTCGGCGGCGATCAAGAGATTTAAGGTTTACGGGGACATAGTTTTCATCATTTCGCATACGATAAGAGACATAATTCATAAACTTTTTCTGAACTCTTTCTAGATTTCCTTTATATGTAGAACAATGAGGGTTCCACACTGTTAAAGCATACTCCAGGTGGCTTCTGACGTAGAATGTGTAGGGAATCTTAAATATTTATGGATTTTTGTTAACCGAACTTGCTCTAAGCATAAATCCCAACATTTTCAAACCCTTCGACGTGATATGCTCGACGCGAGATTGAAAAGAAGCTAACTATCTAAAAGAACTCCAAGATCACATTTACAAACTATCGTTTCTCTATTACAGCTTCAACACTGTACTACTTTATATGATGTAGTACGCGTCGGAGCTTTTGAATACGAAAAATCCATTTATTTGATTTACATATTCTTTGGATATCTATCTTTGTCATACACGAACAACGTTTAAATTATGAATTAACTGGAAACAAAGGAGTGTTTATTACTTGCCAAATTTTATCTTGAGTTTGTGAGGAATAGCAAGTCTAGACGTTTTGTAACGTCATTGTGCATTTATGACGACATATAACGTTATTATTTAATTTTGTTTAATAATAATAATCAATGTTATATCCAAGCTTGCATAAGGACTAGGCACTCTAATAATAATGTGTCGTTCCTGCCTTATTACAGGCACCTAAAGACTACGACACTCGCTACGAGGAATAACACTACATAATGACATTAGAAGCCTGCTACGAATATTATCGCTATGCCAAGGGAAGGAAGAACACGGGAACCTTATTACAGTAAACATTCGGCCCAAATGCCTCTTACTTAATATGTAGATAATAATTGCTGATAGTCCAAGGACCGTTTTGAAATAATCGGTTGCTAATTAAGATATGGTTTCATCTTTGGTGTAATTATATTTTACAGGTTCATAATAGTAGGTAATAATAATATTAATATCATATTACTACATAATCTTATGTTTAAAATTGATGTTTCTTTGTTTGTCCCTTATGCGTTCCTAAACTATTCATACGATTGGGATGAAACTTTGGGGATTTGATTTGCTCATACCCGCGATGGTCTCTATATATATAACAGTAAGCTCTGGCATAATGAAATTATTTCCTTTACTGTTCATCCAATTGCAATGAAACTTTGGGGATTTGATCTGCTTACACCCGCGATGTATCTATATATAAGAGTGTCCTCTGGCGTTATAAAATTATCTCCTATACCATTCATTCGATTACGATGAAACTTTGGTGATTTTTTGTGCGCACGCCCGTAAAAATCGCGTTTTTCATTTCGAAATCCTGCCAAAAATTTAAAAAAAAAATCGAAAAAAACTCCCTTTTCTAGGCGCCTCCGGAGATTCGCTCTCACTGACATATTTATTGAAAATTTTAATTGAAAAATTTTTCAAAGATATTTCAGATATTATACTATAACGTGTGTATAAAATAAATAAACCGACATTATTCATATCTCCAAAAAAATCATTTTTTAAAACTTACCCCCCCCCCCCTTTTAAGCCAACCAAAATAAATATTTAGATGCTACTGCGTGACAAATAATTGGAAACACCCAAGAGTAAAGATAGTTCCATGAACAAGCAGTTGATTCGGGTAATTGTGGAGAAATCAATATTAAATAGGTTAGCAGTATGTAGAAGATTTCCCATTTGAAAATTAGTAAGTTGTTAGTCCTGCTACATTTAGAAGTAATTTTTGGATGTTAGTCCTCCTATATTTTGATGTAATAACTCAAGACAAAAACAAAAAGTATTTTAAACAGCTGTTAAAACATGATCATTAATTAGGGCTTCAATTTCTGAAAATGTATGAATTATTGTACTCTGAATATGTTGTTCCTTGCTAAACTTTATACAATGTTGAAGCTTTTATGAGATTTTAATCATAAACATGAATAATAAACGGGTATTCATTTTAGTCTGTTTTTGTCAGAAATCATCCCCCGGCTGGAAGGGATGTTCCGCGTTTACTTTGGTAAATTATTTATCAAAATTGAGTAATAGGAAAATTTGTTAATTTGTAACAAATTCCTTCAATGTTCTCCTTCTGCGAGGAAATGAACAAGTTAATAATATATTTTCGAATACATTTGCAAAATATTCCAGAGTGGAAGGTACTTACCGTCAGTATCGTTCTGGTAATAAACCACCAGACATTACATATAAAACTCAATTTTGTGTTTGAAGCTAATTTATTTTTTATTTTTTATAGAAACCAGTCACTTCGTGGTTTGACATGTTAATTGAAATACAACATTAATTTAGTTTGTAATCACGATTAAATTATTAATTTTTTTATATACTGACCGGTTTCGCTTTAAACAAGCATCTTCAGAGTATAAAATTAAACTGATCAAAAGTATATATTGCATGGGCTTTACAGGGTGTTAAGGGACGTACTTGAATTACTTTAACCAGTGATTCCTGACACTATTTGGAGTAAAAAATGTAAATGAAATTTTGGTCTCCGGTGACTTTTTTTTTTTTTTCAATTTTTTTTTCTCCAAATTCAAACAAAAAAAATTCTTCCGCATGTCATCACTGGTCACTCAGCCGAGTAACAAACTAACCCCTCACCCCGCCTCCAACTGTCTAACACCTATCATTTTTTTATGTTTTTGTAGAAAAAATAAATAAAAAAACATCAATTATTTCACCGGAGACCAAAATTTCATTTACATTTTTTACTCCAAATAATGTCAGGAATCACTGGTTAAAGTAAGTCAAGTACGTCCCTTAACACCCTGTATAATAAAGAAAGAGACAAAACATAATACAAAGGAACAGTGAGAGTTTGAAATTAACATCTTACATAGTGATAAAGAGAAAGAGACGGGTGATATTTAATGAATTACCATATTATGTCTTCAGGGACAAACTGTCACTTGGATAAGTGATTAAGGGGTAAAGTGATAAAGGGTTTTTTACTAGTTTATGAAAAAAAAATCCTAATATCAGGCTGTTGGACACATTTAACTGATTATTAAGGATTTGGGTTATTGTTTTAACGGCTTTCTTTATTTCGAGTGATTCTAAATTATTTAGTTTGTTACCATGACCATTTCTGTGTAATATCTTAACACCGGTGCGGTGCTCTGACTGAAGTCAAAAATCGGACTTAATTTTGCAATACTTTGAATGAAGTGAATCGGATGAAAATTCGATGAGCTACGATTCCAGCCAACTTGAAAAATGTGGTTTTGAGAAAAACGCGTCTAAAATTTTCGCTTTTAAATAGCATAAATTTTTGAATTGTTACGACTGTTTACTAATCTGTGATTCCCGAAGCATCATATAGTAAGTAGGTAGTACTTCAGACTCCTCGATGTACTGCTGCTTTTGAAGATTCTGCATTTTTCACGCAGATTGACCGACCGATTCATTGTGCTTGTTAGAACAGGCGCTAGAGGTAGTTGAGTTTGCAAAATGTGAGGACCGGCAACTATGACAGCATTCTTATACCTGAGACCCCAAATAATAACAAAACAATTTAATGTTTCCCCTTGGCCGGGAGACCTTTCGGTCTTCGGCCCCTTACGTGGCGGCATAATTATTCGTAGTCGGAGGCCCTCTTAATATTTGGTTGCCGCCTCACTCACAGCACTCACTACCTTACACGCGCGGTAACAATATTCGTGCCGGTAACATCGCGAATAGCGCGGCGGACACTACCTTTGCGTGCGGCGGTTGGCACACTACCCCACTGAGAGACAGCCTGGGTTCTCATTGCCTCGCAAACTCTGGACTGCCATCAATAGAATAAGGTGCTCCCATAGCCGTTGTGCTCACATGATGCATAGATGGGGCCTTAAAGAGTCGGCGACGTGTGAATGCGGTGCGGTGCAGACCACCGAACATGTGGTCAACGAATGCCCGCTCCATTCATTCCCCGGCGGGATTTATGAGGTCCACAGGGCAACGCCTGAGGCCCTAGACTCGCTCGCAGACCTAGATGTCCCCCTCTGACCCCCCACCATACGAAAGAAGAAGAATAACAAAACACATCTTGCCGCTAGGTTTGATGGTCCCTTCCCGCTCCCTTCACATCCCCTCTTCGCCCATACGGCAAGCATAGCGCGTATGAAAATGAATGAAAAGTAATAGCTACTAAGTAAGAAAACTCCAATTTTAAGAAATTTACTGCCAATCAGAACTTTTTTCTTCTTCTTGAAATCATTTGCGAAATTTTGTGAAAATCGAAAAATTGGTCAGATACAGGTCGGGAATTTTTTTTGAAGACATTTTGATAGATATTTTGTGAAATTTTCTATGTGAGAAATTTTAATTTTTCTTCCTGGAATGGAAATTGGAAAATTTTAATTCAGAAAATTGGTCGGTAATTTTTTATAGAACTTTTATCGGTGATTCTGAAAGATAAAGTTTACGTTTTTTACTCTGGAAATTTTCATAAAAAATCCTACCGGGAAATCGGTTGGGAAATTGTATAAAAATTTTTGAAACTGAGTAGTTCCTATGTTTAACATTATTTTTAACATTTTTCACCAAAACTTTATTAATCCAATTATATTTTTTTATTATCAAGTTCTGTAAGTACCTAAAAAAGATTCGCACATGATTGAATTTTTTTTAAATTAATAAATATGATTTTATAACTTTTATTTTCGTTTTCTTTTTCGTTCAAGAATCCATCCACATTTTTACCATTAGAAAAAAACTATAAATTATAACTGAAATAATCATTAAAATGATTTAATATCATGTACTCAATAAATTCCTTTTAAAAATAAGATTAGAGGGGGTAAAAAATAAATGGACCGAAAATTGACCGGCAAGATCCACATTACTAATCTTCGACATTTTTTTAACTCAAATCCATTGGTGGAATTCGGTCCTCACATTTTGCGTACCCATTTACCTCTAGCGCCCGGTCAATGTCGTGTGGTGAACCTTGCATCAGGTCTCCCTTTGTAGTGTCGAGGATACTTACTGGACTCCGAGGAAGGATCTTGAATTCAGAGACGTAATGAAAGTGTTCGCACACGTTTAATAATTTATTTAGTCTTGACAGACAACATTTACATTTTAGAGATCGCGGTAGGAAAAAAATGGAAATGTGATTTTTAATTTAGGATTTTGTCGCGTGTTCTCGAGCAGAGCGCCGTAACTAGAAGTAAGTTGCTCCTGTCGGAACGGCGTTCGCTGGAACTAAACCGGTCACGTGACCAATGATGCCAGGACAACGGTGTTGTCATAGTAAAAAGAAATAATCAGTAAATTTATAAAAGTATTTAATCGCATTTCCATAGTCGCTTTATGCGAGCACTGGCTCTATTCTTCGTTCTACCTGCTTGGCGCGCACCGCTCCTAATTATATTTTAAGGTCGAATTTGATGTTATAACTTTGGGAATGTATTCTCCACGTGTTAAGGTAGATTTTTAGGCCAAAAACGTTGATTTTTTCAAGAAAAGGTAAAAACTAGCTTTTTGGAGATACAGCATATTGCCATTACATGGACAAAAGGCTACGCAACCGTTCCTCTTTTTGCTTAAAATTACGTGGTAAAAGGTGATGCATAGGGATATAAGGTACTCGAGGATGAGTAATCAAGTCAGAGTAGCCGTGCACCACCTCCCTTACCCCCTCACCGATTTACTTAGACTTAACATAAATAAATTGTTAATACGAGGGTAGGCTAAAAAGTAATGTACACAGGCTAAATGACCTTCGCGAACAAGATGACCTTCAGAAGCGCTCCAGGTGGAATATGGAAGTGACATTCCTCCTCTGTACGTACCACGTACGCGCAATGAGGTCATTGAATTCATCCAATGTATTCTGAGAAGCAGAAATATGGAGACGTGTTTTAGTGTTACGTCAACGCAAGATAAACAGCGTGCTGTTATCGAATTTTTAACTGCTAAAAAAATTGACTCTTACTGAGATTCATCATTCTTTTAAAGGATATTTGTGGTGACGATTCTGTTGATGCGTCTACTGTAAATTGATGGGTAATAAAATGTCATGATTGGTGAGCCTGGAAAAGCCATTATTGCTGATGTTGAAACATGTAGCGGACGTCCGATCATTGATACAGACGATAAACAGTCCAAACTCGTTCATTATTTGATTAAAAATGGCCGGCGAATCACTCAAAAGCGTATAACAAACCATTTCTGAATATCCAAAGAACGAGTCGGCTTCCTTGTTGATCAACTAGGATACCGTAAAATCTGTGGACGATGGGTACCATGCCGTTTCAAGACGAGAACAAACAGCGTCGATTAAAGCCTCTGAAGAATTTTTCGGTTACGTAATGAAAAAACTGGTTAAACCTTGGGAGAAATACGTTAATCTTAACGGTGACTACATTGAAAAACAAATAGATGATTTTGAAGCTTAAGAATCGTATTTTAATGTAACTTTTGCCCGATTTTGTTATATGTTTTTGTTCATGTTTTACAAGCAAATGTGCATTACTTTTCAGCCTACCCTACTACTATAATTTCAATAATTCTGAAAAGTAAGGAAACTTCTGCAACATCATATAAAAAAGTGTTTAAAAATTCAATCATTTATCTTTTTCCCAAACGAGCTTTAGTCAATTTTGGACTTTTAGAACCAACATCAAAGTAGCTTTATGGTCAAAACATATTTTCTCTAAGCTTTCAAGTCAATGATGTGACGGCTTCTTTCATTTTTGGTTTACAGAGTGAAAGCCTCGTAATTAGAGGACAAACTAATGATGTGGACTTTACTAAGAAGTTCTTTATGTTGTGTATACAAAGCTTTCACAGAACTGAATCTGCCACTGAAAGCTGAAATAACGCAACTAAAAGTAATTGATTTTCAATTTCGTCTTAGTCGCTCTCGCTGAAACAGAGATTTATCACTCAAGTAAATATTGGTACTATATATATGTAACTAGTAACTATGCACGGGTGGTTCAATGATCTATATGTATAAAAATCAATATATATATATATATGACAACTCACATACATAGGTTTGTGAGTTGTGCTCACATACCCTTGTATGCTATATTAAGCATAGGAAATGTTTAAAACTTTCAAAATACCCTCTTTAAACCTCCGTGAAGGTTTCTAGATTATTACAGCCACATGACAATACATCAGAAAGTTTTTTTAATCATCACAAAAACTCTTACGAAACTGTCAAAAATGATGGTCACTTAGAGTTGAGAATGATGGTCACCAAACATATCAATTGAGGGCCTGTTGGGAAGTTCGCTTCCGTTGAAGGAGACTAGATTTTCATTTCGATCCCTTTTAGACACAATCAGACCGCTTGGAAAGCAAATAAGCTGACCATTCCACCACCAACTTTTTTGGAAACCTTTTTTTGCACATATTTAAAATTTGCTCTTGGGTATCGACGTTGTTGATGGAAGAAGATACATCGATAAAGTTAAATAAATATTTTCATCATAACTAAAATCGAAAATATCGAAACTAATATCCTACTTACCGAAATGAATTAGTTTGGATATACTCGTAGTTGATGGAATATTACATTATTAATTATGTGGCTATCTGAGAAGTAAATTAACAAGTTTTATTTGCTTTTACTTCTATGAACTATATACTCGTACATCTAGTTATATACTCGTACTAGATGTACGAGTATATAGTTCATAGAAGTAAAAGCAAATAAAACTCAATCTTCACAATACTGTAAGTAGTAACAGTCATGCACCAAATTTTGTCACTGAAAAATTCGTTCTGTTGACAAACTCCACATGATGCTGAGCTGATTGATTCATTTTCGTAATTATTTGTACTTTATTTATCCTACTTTTTTTTTTTTTTTTTTACAGTGAATACCGCACAAGAATCTCAACTGCTCCCGTCTGGAGCCAGTGAGACTATGGCATCCCCAATTGGGATATGTTGTGAGGCTGAAGGTTGCGGGGGGGGGGGGGAGAAGGAGGTGGGGAAGAGGAAGGTTGGGAAGTACCTGGCTATTCAGATCTGGTCACTAAACACGGCTAAAGCCATTTTCAAGCAACGTTTCAATTCTGAATGGTGGTCTTACACCAGGGCGATACTGATAGTATCTTCCACTCTGGAACATGCCGCAAATATACTATATATTATTTTAAATGAATTAATTGTGAAATAACACAAATTAATCAAATAAAATTTATTTGCGCATGCCGGGTTCGAACCCGCGACCTCCGGAATGTGAGTCAAGAGTCTTAGCCACTGGACTACGGAGGTCGTCAACTAATATTATAAACGCGAAAGTTGGATGTATAGATGTATGAATGTATGGATATATGGATGTATGGATGTTAGGATGTATGGATTTATGGATGTGTGGATGTATGGATTTATGGATGTATGGATGAATGGATGTATGGATTTATGGATGTATGGATGTATGGATGTATGTTTGTATGGATGTATGGATGTATGGATGTATGGATGTATGGATGTATGGATGTATGGATGTATGGATGTATATATGTATGGATGTATGGTTGTATGGATGTATGGATGTATGGATGTATGGATGTATGGATGTATGGATGTATGGATGTATGGATGTATGGATGTATGGATGTATGGATGTATGGATGTATGGATGTATGGATGTATGGATGTATGGATGTATGGATGTATGGATGTATGGACGTATGGATGAATGGATTTATGGCTGTATGGATGTAAGGATGTATGGATGTATGGATGTATGGATGTATGGATGTATGGATATATGGATGTATGGATGTATGGATGTATGCATGTTTGTTACTCTTTCACGCAAAAATACTGAATGAATTTTAATGAAACTTTACAATAAAATAGCTCATACATCAGAATAACATATAGGATATAGCTTAGAGCTCTGGGATAATGAAATTTGTATAAAAAAAATGTAATAGGTGGCACGCGTGCTGTTTGAAAAATAAATGTAATGGGTTTGGAGAGTTGGTGAGAGGGGGGATAGGCTGAGGTGTGGAGAGGGGGAGGGGGAGGTGGCGTGGAGGTGGGAGTGGAGGGGGAGAGGAAGAGGGGAGTGGAGTGGGAATATGGAAGGTGGAGGTGGCGCTGTGAGAACCAGTACGGTTCGCAAAATCCATCTTACTTTATTTACATACGCAAAGTATGTAAATAAAGTAAGATGTACGCAAAATCCATCTTACTTTATTTACATAAAAACAACAAAATCCTATACGAACCAACACAAATGATACACAATACCCGAGCCAAAAATAAAGAACTTCTCCAAACTCCCTTTTCTAAAACCACCTTTGGACAAAAACACTTTAAATACATAGCTTGCAAACTACACAATACACTTCCAGCCACGATTAGACATACGGAATCAATGACCAAATACAAACAAGATATAAAGAAATGGATTATAAGTATTGGACGTCACTCTACTGCTAGCATCTGTAAAATAGAGTACAAATAGACAGAATTACCATCTCACGTATGTCCTTACCCTTATTAAAGAACTTAAAATAGTAAAATCCTATATGTATAATATAACTACCTATATAGATTCGAAAGGATTTACTACTTTATTCATCTCTTCCTTCACCTATATAATGCTCTCTTTATGATATTAACCCTCAATCTTAATCATCTTTCTGTTTGAATTGTATAAATCAGTATGTATCTTACCTTAAATGTTCTTATGTTGTAATTAAATATTCTTTTGTATGATACTCATTTATGTACCTTTACGCCTGTCTCAACACAGGTATACCCTAGTGAGACAGGCATCGAATAATGTAATACAAACATTCTTTTTATAGATAAATAAATAAATAAATAAATAAATTACCCCCCTAATACTATGCGAGCGAAGCCGGGGGCAAAAGCTAGTTTCTTCATGTAAAATAAATGGAATAAGTATGTTCAATTTTTATAAGAACAACTCTCTTTTTATAACTTTTGAAAGTTATTCCAATATAATATATGATTGAAAAAGAAGATAACACTTATAATCTAAACCAGCGTTTCCCAAAAGGTGTTCCGCGGAACCCTGGGGTTCCGTAGAAGCATCACAAGGGTTCCGCGTTCCGTCCGGATTGTTGCAAGGATCATTGCAAGGAAGAAACACAAATACTTTTACAGTAAACGACAAAATCTCTTCTCTTAGAAAGAAACTTGTCTTCTGGATAGAATGTGTTGAACAGAAACAGTATCATTTTTTTTCTCTTTTAAACAGACGGATTGCAATCTTTAGAGCACAGGCGTCGGGTGGGAATGCTATCCTTGTTCTACCGGTATTACAATGGAAGATGCTCCGAGGAACTAGCATCATTGATCCCTTCGGCACCGGTGCATAGTCGGGAAACACGCCAAACGCGTGCCCAACATTTGTACACGGTTGACATTTGTCACATGAGAACGGGTCGTTTCTTCGACTCGTTCTTGTGTTCAACAGCTCGGCTGTGGAATGATTTGCCGGCCTCTGTGTTTCCTCCTTCCTACAACATGGGTCTCTTCAAGACCAATGTTCATTCCTTCCTCTCCTCAAAAAGACCCTCCACACAGCATCCCAGATGACATAGGCCCTGAGGGAAATTATTTTCCTCAGGGCCTCTTGTGTGGAGTTAATGTAAAAAAAAAAAAAAAAAACGAGTTTCTGGAAAAAAAAAAGAGTTGCAAGTAATCTCAGATATTGAAAAATGCATTTACTAACATTTGATGGCCCTCAAGAAATCTCTGGAAGAGTATTTACTTGAAAAAAACCTGCAGGACATTGACTGGGTACAGAATCCATTCTTAGTTCACAGGAAACGTACAGCAACAGAGTACGAGACTTTGATAGATATCAAATATTCTTCTTCCTTACAACAAAAGTTTAATTCAGAAGAAACTAATCTGGATGAGTTTTGGAATGGACTTATAAACGAATATCCAGAAATCGTCGAGAAGGCACAGTTTTGTTACCGTTTGTGACCACTTACCGGTGTGAAACTGATTTTTCGGCTAACGCTTACACAAAAAAACATAAACAGAAACAGACTGGATGCAGCTCCAGATCTTCGAATTCAGCTGTTTGACACAAAGCCTGATTTCAATGCTATTTTAACAAAAAAAATTAAAAAGATATCACTCTTCTCATTAGTGTAAGTTTTACACAAAACTTTAGACCTTTCTTTTCAAGGTAAACATGAAAGTATTCAAACTATGAGTTTATCTTTTTCTTATAAAAATAGGGTTCCGCCTAGAAAAGTATGATCGATAAGGGTTCCCGGGCGAAAAAAAATTGGGAAACACTGATCTAAACCATAGGTTCTCAAAGTGGGCGATTACGCCCCCTTGGGGGGTGTTTTAGACCTTCAGAGGGGCGGTAGGAGACCCATAGGAACCCATTCCGCCCCCATCCCATCGATACATGCGACTGCCAAAATAATATTTTCCCTATCCCATTACGCTCCCTCCGTCGTGGTATCCCGTTATGCCCACGACAATTGCTGTTTCGGATTTAATTCACGGGTTAGGCGGTGCTAGAAATAAAAAAAATATTCTCAAAGTGGGCGATGGGCAAAAAAAAGGTTGAGAATCTATGATCTAAAATCTAAACGAACGTATTAAAGAGATCAAGACACAGAAAAATAAAAAAAAGAATTCATTGAAGAGGAAGATAATAATAATAATCTAAACGAAAATATGAAAGAGAACAAGACATAGAAAAACAGAAAAAGATGAGATCATTGGCTATTATGACGGTTTGACAGTAGGGCGCAATGGCGGAATTGGTAAACGCACGTCCCGAAGAGACGAGAGGTTCTGGGTTCTTGTCCCAGTTGCGACCATTATCTCTTTCTTTTTTCTGTATCTCGTTGTCGTTCTCGTTGCGCCTCCCCCAATGACATGTGCAGGATTGAGGCTTGATCAGACTACCTTGACTGTCCTTTGTCCTGCCTCTAACTACCCAACGCTGAATTTTCTTTTAGTCTTCGGGTATTTTACCCCAAATATTCAGTTAACATTCTTTGAGGCTTCGCTGAGTGGTTGGCTAAGGGACACGGAAGCTAAGTGTAGTTTATGGTCAGACCGAAAGCCATTCACATTTTTTGTTGGTACTTGCCAATTGATTTGAGATTTATTGTGTTACTTATGTTCTCTATTTTATGCAGGTGCTTGCAGGTTTTTACAGATGCAATGCCGCCTCGTGGAGCCTGGTGAATGAGTTTTCCTTTTGCCCTGTTTAATTTATCTTTATCTTACTAACCTATTTTTTGCATTTTGTTTTTCCTGTTAAGCACTTGCATACTGCTTACTAACAACGTATGCAAGGACACTGGAGGTCTAGATTCGTTCAAAATAAATAAATGTAGCTTCGTTTAAGAAAAAAAATTAGAATCTTGCGAGAGGAGGAGTAACCATCAGTTACTTATACCAGGGCGGGTAAGAGATGGATAACCTCTACTGTCTCGTTCTCTTTCATATTTTCGTTTAGATTATTATTATTATCTTCCTCTTCAATGATATATATCATTGATGGGAATAACCCTCAAAAGTTATAAAAACAGAGTTTTTCTTATAAAAATTGGAAAAAAAATGCTCAAAATTGGGACTGTTTTTCTCTTTCATAGTTATGTTTGTTTAGATTATTAGTGTTGTGTTCTTCTTAAATGGAATAATATATTCCGTTCATTATATTTTAAAGAAAAATTTTGGGTTAGCGTTTTTTTACACTATCAGAATTAATACTAGCGCAGACCCTTGAAAAACCAAGGAATTTTATAATTGTAGAATTTGTGAAGTTGAAAGCATTTTTAAAGTATTGGCCACAGGATCCGTACCTTTCAAACGCAAATATGTCAATTTTCCTTATAATGTTAATATAATTTTTGTTGACAAATTACAGAGACGATCAAACATTTACCTTTCTACTGATCACTTTTAGTAAATTAGTGTCTGAATAATTTGAGCCTTGGAAAAATATGAAAACTGACGGTATTTCTTCTTCTTCTTCTTCAATGGCGCTACAGCCCACTTCGAGCCTTGGCCTCCTTCAAAAGAAGCCTCCACCGCCCTCCGTCCTCGGCCGTCGTCTTCCAATCTACAACATGGAGTAATCCTCTTGCATCCTTCCTGACATCATCCTCCCATCTCAGTTTAGGTCTGCCCGCCTTTCGTTTACCTCCCGGGTGTCCTGTCAGAACCTTCTTCGGTACTCGTGTGCTTGGCATTCGCTGCACATGTCCGGCCCATCTTAATCTTTGGAGTCTTAAATGGGTGGAGAGTCTGGGAGCTTGGTAAATATTATAGAGCTCATTATTGTGGCGGATTCTCCATGCCTCTCCCTCTCACACCGCTCCTAAGATTCTTCGAAGTACCTTTCTTTCGAAGATGTCCAGCTGTTCCGCTGACTTGTCAGTGTTCCCTCCTCACATCCATAGGCCAAGACCGTTCTGATAATATTTTTATATAAGGTTATTTTGGTTTTCCTATGGACGTTTCGGGGTTTGAACACTGGCAGCAACGCGAAGTAAGTTTTGTTAGCGGCTGTAATGCGCTTTCTTACTTCTACTGGGTCTTCATTGTCCTGCGTTATGATGGAGCCCAGGTAGGTAAACTCTTCGACCACTTCGAAATTATAACTGTCTTTAAATTTCACTTTGTCTTTTATTCTGCGGTGAGGGGTTCTGGTTTGCATCATGATTTTTGTTTTATTTCATTGATTTGCAAACCCACCTCTCTTGCCGCAGTCTCCAAAGGGTCAAACACTTCTCTTACAGCCTGTAGGGATCTTCCGACAATGTTAAGGTCATCTGCGTAGCCGACTATTTGATTGCTTCTGTAGCAGATGTTTGAGTCGGTACTGATCATTGTCTTCCTCACAACGTGCTCCAGAACAATATTGAAAAGGGTGGGTGCTAAGCCATCACCTTGTTTTAGCCCCTGGGAGACGTTAAAATCCTCAGTTGTTTCACCTCCTATCCTTACTCGACACCGTGAGCCGACCATTTTTGCTTTTACAAGCTTGACTATTTTGGGCGGTATTCCAAAATTTAGGAGTAGGTATTCATATATTTTCTCCCTATCTATACTGTCGTACGCCTGTAAAACTTACGGTATTTATTAAGATAAACCCTAAAAATTTAAACAACAGAAATACATTTTGAAATTTAGAATTAAAATAATAATATGTTTAAAAAAATATTATAGGAAGGTACTTTATAATCTTCATTTCCAATATTAAAAAAAAAAACACATTGAAAGCAAATTCGAGATCATTGAATCAAATTTACATAAAAAACAGACAAAACAAGTGGAATAAATATTTTCGATCACAACAGATTAAATTTTATAAGTTTTCATTACATCTACTACAATTTTTCATTTAATTGTTTATTTTAAAATTTAACAGTAATAAAAGAATATATATGTCTGAGAACAGTATGACAAAGAAATAGCAAAATATACTATTTTTAATGTTTGACATAACTTGCGTCACTAGGCCAATCTGCTTTGAGGTAGAACTTTTTATCAAATTGTTTAAAATTTTATCTATGACGTACTTACCAATATGTGAAATGTCACATTGAGGACTCTTGAAGATATATTATGAATAACAATACTATATTATGTATGATTCTTCAAATTTCTTTTCTTTATCCTTCATCTTTCATTGATTTCTGTTATTCTAGCAAAAAAACCCCCCCCAAAGGGGGTAGCAATGTGATTAAATATAGATTTGTTCAGAAGAAAGGGGATGCGAGTATTCCTTAAAGAATATCTCTCATGCATCTTTTATGGATGGAGGCTTTATTGCAAGGAAGGTAGCTCCACACAATCTGTTTGTATAACAGCTGTCTTTGGTTGAATACAATCTTTTTTAAAGGATTAATATTGCAAATAAATCGGTTTTGGAATGACTTTTCTTCTATCATATTTATTTGTATGTTATTTGTAAAAAGGGGACTAAACTGGTGAAAAATTTGTTATCCTAAACTTGACTTCTAATTAATTTTTTTTTTTTTTTTTTTTTATTTCATACAATTTTTGAAAATACACTTTTATGTTTTTTTCTTGATTACCATACTAGGCTAATGCCCGTGTTAAGGTAATCATACATGATATAAATTATACAATGTGTGAACTAGAACAAAATATAGGTTTGAAATAGAAATTATAAGATATTAGAAACAAGAGAAAAAAAAAAAGATAAAAATATTTAAGGTAAAATATAACAAGATATATGTATATGTATGCACATACAAATACATACAAACACACATACATACATATATATACATACATATATATATATATATACACTTACATACACATACACATATATACATATATATATAATTATAAAAAAGAAAATGTTTGAAAGAAGTTAAAAATAAAATACTATATAAAATATACATAAAAAATAAAATACTAAAATATAAACTTATAACTATATAAAATACTAAAATATAACTATATAAAAATATAAAATACTAAGAAGTAAGATTTAAATATGTTAATCTATAATTTTTTTTTTTTTATGAAAGCTAAATTTTTTTTCTGGAGGTTTGTCAAGGTAGGTAATTAATCACCTAGAAGAGTATATATTTAGGTTAGATTAGATTTCAGTGAAGTCAGGTTAGAAAAAGATGTGAAGTATGATATTTTATTTAGTTAATTTAATTATTTTCTTATCCTTTATAATGGTTAGGAAGTCAGATATTCTTTAAAGAAATCTCGTCCCCTTTCGAATATCCAATTTTGAACACGAATAGTAAAAAGAGGTATGGTAATACTTGATTTTATATCGGTGCTCAATGCATTGTATATTTTGGGGGCAATGAACCAAAATTGTCGGTGAGCGAATGTGGTTCTAGTTTTTGGAACCATGCATCCCAGATTTGATGAAAAGCGGGTTTTGGCTTGATGTTGTGGAGCCACCAGTAGGTTATTTTTCCGTACGTAGGATAGGCTTGTCTTAGTGAATAGTTGGCGAATATCTAAGACCTTAAATTTAGTAAATAGCACATTAGAGGGGTGGGTAGGTTGGCATTTAAATATGATTCTCAGTATTAGTTTTTGAACTGTAATTATTGGATTAATGACGGATTATGTGCAACCACCCCATCCCAAAATACCGTAAGTTGCAATGGATTGAAAAAGGGCAAAATATACGCTTCTAAGGGTTTTTAGGTCTAAGATGGATCTAAGAGAGCAGAATATATGGCAGAGCTTACGGAGTCTTTTCACTGTGTCACTTATGTGTGCTTCCCAACGTAGTTGGTCATCTATGATTATGCCCAGATATTTAACTTCCTTAGATGATTTAAGGGTAGGACACGTGCAATTTGTAATAGGTGGGGTTCCGGGTGGGTGTGGGTGCATGTTTAGTGAACACGAGTGAATTATTGGTTTAGGGCAGTTGTTGGGAAAATTATGTTTGCGTATGGAAAACGTCATATATTGTGTTTTGTCAATATTGAGTGTAAGGAGATTTGTGTCAAGCCAATGCCTCACTTTTATTAGACCATTATTAGTTTTATTAATAACTGCTTGCCATGTTTCATCTTCGAATATTAAGACTGTATCGTCGGCAAATGATAAAATCTTACCTCCAATATCCATGGTACATAGTGTGTTGATGTATAAAAGAAATAAGAGTGGTCCTAGTACACTGCCTTGCGGTACACCGTAAGACATGGATAATTTTTTGCTTTTATTTATTTTGTCAGACTGGATAAGAGTTTGTTGAGTTCGGTTTGTTAGGTAGTTTTCGAACCATGTGTAGGGTATCCCAGTTATTCCGATCTGTTGAAGTTTTTTAAGCAGTAAGGGATGGGAGACCGTATCAAATGCTTTTGAGAGATCGAGGAAAACAGCAAGCGGTTTTCGACCAAGGTCAAGATTAAAAGAAACTATTTTTGTGAGGGCGGCTATTGCATCTGAGGTACTCCTACCTTTGCGGAAACCATATTGGTTGTCCGATAATATTTTGTTATCTTCAAGGAACTTGTAGAGTCTATTCTTCACCGCTTTTTCTATGATTTTAGATATTGTGCTAAGTAAAGATATCGGTCGATAGTTATTTACAGATAGTTTGTCTCCTGATTTGAATATTGGGATTATTGTGGCCTGTTTTAAGGAGTTAGGAAATACACCAGTTTTAAAGCTTAGATTGTTTCAGAGGTGAGGCTATATATTTTTGGATATGTTTGATGATTTTTGTTGAAATGTGATCTATACCTACAGAGTTACTGTTTTTAAGGGATGAGATTAGTTCTAAAATTTCTGTGTCAGTAGTGGGAGTGAATTGGAAAGGGTTATAGCTAAGATTAGTGAGGGGTATATTGTTTGCAAGATCTTTGTCCGAGACGTTGTGTCTGTCTAAAATATTTTTTGCTAAGTTAGATCCAATATTGGAGAAAAATTGATTGAAATGGTCGGAAATTTTTTCGGGGTCGGAATTGACATGTAATATTTGATCTTCGATGTTAATCTTAACAATGGGTGTATTGGTTTTATTAATATTGGCTATATCTTTAACGATATTCCAAATTTTTTTATTATCACCGGTAGCTTCACTGATTTGTTTATGGTAGTAATCTCTTTTAACACTGTCAATTATTTTTTTGCAGTTATTTCTGTAACGTTTGTAGAATAAGAGAGATTCATAATCGTGGGGATTTTTTCTACAGAAGTTATGAATCTTATCGCGCTTTCTGATACAGTAGAGAATTCCTGCAGTGATCCATGGTTTGAGTTTTGTGTCAGATCGTTTATTTTTACTTTTTGTGTATGATGTAGCATCGGTTAAGTGGTTACGTAGGGTATTTATAAATAATTCACATGCAGAGGTGACATCGGTACAAGAATAGATAAGTTCCCAGTTTTCTTTAGAGACACTGTTTAGGAGAGTTTCATATGAGATCTTTTCTTGAGGGGAAGTATTTTGTGGTGATTTATGATTTTTATGCGAGAGAGAAGTGATGATTGAATAGTGATCTGTAACAGTTGATTGATAGACAATGGATTTGGTGTCTAATTCACTCTTAACAAATACATGATCTATACAACTGCTAGTGTTTGAGTCTGATTCTCTAGTTGGTGCTGTAACAGCTGGAAAATATCCTAATAAAGTTAGTGCGTTTAGGTATTCATTTGCTTGAGGGTGCATTTTATTAATTATATTTATGTTAAGATCACCTATTATAAAGGTGTTTTGGCGGTGTTCAATGTTTGATAAAATTTCTTGCAGTGAATGTATGAATGGGGCTATGTTATGTGTATTCGGAGATCTGTACATTGTAAGAAGTGTTATATGATTATCAATTTGAATTTGTAGACAGTTTGCATATTTAATTTTGATCTCTTTTACTGAGTGAGAGATATGATTTTTAATGTATACAATGACTCCGTCGTTCTGAGTTTGGTTGTGTAGAGTATTATAGTGATTGTAGTTTCTTATCGTTTTAGGGATGAAATTTCCTTGAATCCAGCATTCACTCAAGACAATTATATCAAAATCTGAGACAAGATTAGTGAGGAGAATAAGAAGTTCATCAAAATTTTTGTTTATACTTCTTATGTTCATAGAGAATATCGTAAGGGTTGAATTAGTTAATAATAATTGACGTACTACTTCGGAATCATTGGTAGATATACATGGGATTTGTGTTGTGTTATCTATTAAATCTGCTATGTCTTCCATTTTCTGGTTTTTTGTTTTGCATAAATTATTAACAACCAAGTTGTAGTGACATTGGTACGTTTATGAGATAGAGATTTAGTTGATATAAATATATAAAATATACATAAATATATAAAGTGTAAATATAGTTGTTGTGAATATATAATATAAGCACATAATGAATATATGACATAAGCATAAGAATATAGTGTAAGCTTTGTGAAATAAGGTTTTTGTTGTTGTGAATTTATAATATAAGCATATATAGTATATATAACACAATAGGTATATAAGGTATACAAATAGTTGTTACGAAAAATATAATATAAGCGTATAGATAATATATGATACGAGCGTATATAGAATATAAAATAAAAGTATGTATGTAAAGTATGTATAGTATGTACAACATAAACATAGGTATATAAGGTACACATATAGTTGTTGCGAAAATATAACATCAGCGTATACAAAATATGTAGCACAAGCATATATAGAACATAAAATATAGGCATATAAAGAATATTAAGTAAATAAAACATAGGCTTATAAATAGTATAAAACATCAGCATAAGCAAAAAAAGTATGTAAGTGATATAAGAATTTAGTTGTTGAGAATGTTTAACATAAGCATATAAAGTATTTATAGTATAAGTATAGGTGTATAAAGTGTACTTATAGTTTCTGCGAATGTATGACATAAACATATAAATAATAAATAACATAAGAATATGAAATATGAGCATACAAAGAAAATAAAACATAAGCTTAAAAAGATTATAAAACGCAAGCATATAAAGAAAATAAAACATAAGCATATAAAGTATACCAGTGATATATGTATTTGGTCGTTGCGGATATTTAACATGTATAACACAAGCATAAGTATACAAAGTATGCATATATTTGTTGCGAGTATATATCACGAGCATATAGAGCATAAGCATATAAGGAGTATAAAACATAAGAATATAAAACATAAGCACAAGCATGTAAAGTACACAAGTGCTATAAGGATTTAGTTGTTGCAAGTATTTTATATAATTATAGCAGGTATATATTGTAACTACGAATTGAAGATACATAGTACAAGATTTATATTTGTTAATGTTAAAACTAAATGGAGTGTTTGTGTAAAGATATAAAAGAAAACTAGAAAAATACAAATTAAATAATTTAAATTCCCCTGTCGCCATATACCTGTGCCCTTCTGGTTCATATAATAGGTTGAGTTTAATAGATAAAATAGTGATGTTAATGATTTTTGGGTAAAATAAAAAATATATAAACATAAGTACAATAGTTACAGTTTTTTTACAAGTTATTGAGTGAGGGAGATAAGAGGTGTTTGTTTTTGTCATTGATAATAATGACTGGTGTCCCAATTTCTTTGCGGACGTACACTTGCCCTCCACGGGTCCAGGCGAATTTAAATAAGTTTTCCCGTGTAGCCTTACGTGCAAGGAACCACAAGTGTTTCGCACGAAACGTAAGGTGTTCCGAGACGTATATGTGGGAGCGAGGTCCTGCAATTCCGACGAGGGTGGTGTTGAGTTTTTCCTCTCTATTGTTTGCTTCTTTGTTGAACTTTTTTATGTCTGTCAGGAAAACATCACGGTCGATACTGGTTTTAAATGATATGATTATGGGCCTGCATTGATCTTTAGGTGTTTTTTGGGAGATGCGGTAAGCTGCGTCAATCTTGTTCATTTCCACGTTTGAATTAGTAGTTTTTTTGATGTTGGATATAAGATTTTTCAAGTTTTCCCCGTTATTTTCTGGGACCCCCCTGATTTCTACGTTTTTAGACCTATTTTGCCTATCGATTTGCTCCATGTGATTTTCTAACACTTCAATTCTTGCTTCGAGGCTGGTGTTTTTTTTCTCCAGTTTGTTATTAGTGTCCTCAAGCTCATGGACGCGAAGGAGAATCTCCTCATATTGCTTGCTCATCCCCGCTAGAGTGGCAAGAATCTGCGTGTTTTGTTCGAGGAGTTTAGAGAGTAGTTCACTATCAATAAGTGAACTGCCGCTGGGTTTGACAGTCGGTGTGACACAAATGCATTGTTTACATTTTATGAGGGCACGCCGCTCCTTAGAGAGGCGACGGTAGGTAGTTTCCGCTACACCTCCACATTGCAGATGAAATGTCTCCTTGCAGGTTATGCACACAAAAATAGACTCTGCAGAAAGTGTAGGTTCGGAACATTCTTGGCATATGTTGTTCATGTTGATGATGTTTCACTGTTATTTGGAATAGGCAGTGAAAGTTTTGTAATAAGCAGTCACAGTTCTTAACACAAATAAACACTGGAGTTCACAGCAACTGTCACTTTATCGAAAAGACACTTGAAATCACTGTAGAATTAATGAATCAAAGCCAAGTTTGCAGTTTGTACACTAAATGTGACCCAAGGAATTACCTCCAATATATTTAATTTTCAATATGATGGTTTTAGATATAGATTTTGTGATTTTATTGGTAGAGCAAAATATCGTGGTACACACTGTTTATTGTTGTATTGTTATATGCATCGTACATTGTTTTTATTTACAAAATACGACGCAATTGTTTCCATTTAATTTTTGTCTTGGTTGCGGATGCGGTTGCCCACTCAGCGTGGCGGGCCGGATCGGGAAGCTGGTTGAAGGAGACCTTTAGACTTTCCCAGCCGGACTCTCATACCTATTGCCTTACACCGCAGTGGGAGGAATAGATTAATACGTCCATCGCTCCCGGGCACACTCACACCCAGGTTCCTTCCCACCCCTCATACCTTTTTCCTTCTTCTACCCCTCATATCTTCCTCTCTTTTCCCTAAAATAACCCTCCACACAACATCCCCAAAGATGACATAGACCCCAAGAGAAATGTTTTCCTCAGGGCCTTCTGTGTGGAGCTAATATAAAAAAGTTTGTTATACGTTGTGTCGTCTTATTTGAAATATTTAACAAATGAAAAAGTTCTTTGTTTCGTTAACGTATTTTATTTATAAATATCGACCGGTTTCGGTTGATCTCAACCTTCATCAGGAAATAGATATAAACTAAATTACGGTACGGAGGAAGATTATAAAGTAAACAAGAGAGAAAGCATATAAGAGAGGGAGAGAACATCGGAGACTGGTTGGTGGTGGGGTAGGAGAAGGATGGGGGTTACATAAGGAGAAAGGGAACAACTTCAAAATCGGATTGTCGGTAAATTCGAACTGTTAGTTTAGAATTTGCAATTCCCTAATTAAACAATTTGGGAGGCGGGTATGAGTACCGCCACCCCGGGAACCATTTATAGGATAATCAACACTTCTGCCATAGGTCACACTAAGTGGTTCGCCACGTTTTGTGTCTTAGGTCCAGGTCTTGGCGGCGGATGTGTCTGCTCACCAGCTGCTTGGTAAGCCGGATCGGGAGAGACTGGTTGAGAGAAACCTTATTACCTCTCAAGCAGAACTCTTTTGGAACATCGCCTTACACCACAGAGGGAGGAATGGATTCATACGTCCGACACTCCTGGACCTACGACCCCCAGATTCCTACCCACCTCTCATACCTTATCCTTCCCAGAACTTCCTCTTCGTTAACAATAATTATTATAAGCAATAATTATCAGCCTGAAACACTCATCTACATTGAAAAAATCTTCCAAGAAAAGGTACTTGCCGCCAACGGGACTTGAAGCCGTGTCCTTCTGATTGCCGGTCAGGTGCTCTACCGCTGAGCTATGTCGGCTTATCTAATACCCGCCAAATAATTCAATATATGCTAGTGTTTCATTCAACAATTACTGCTTAATACATTTTTCCGCCTGAAAACGACCAACTTTATTTTTGCGAGAGAGGCATTGTTAGTGCTAAATCTCTCGCTAGGTGGCGTCGAGACAAATTATGTCTACATTATTTGGTGAATACTTTAAGTTGTCAAATATTTATTATTATTTTTAATTGATAAACTAACGTTTAAGACGAGATTTTTATGCATAGCACAAAGGGTAGCAAATATTATAAGCAATAATATCAGCCTAAAACACTCATCTACATTGAAAAAATCTGCCGAGAAGAGATAATGCCGCCAACCCCTCATGAACCAGTTTCCTTCTGATTGCCGGTCAGGTGCTCTACCACTGAGCTATGCCGTTCCTTTCCATTTTTAAAAGACCCTCCACACAGCATCTCCAAAGATGACATAGGCCTCGATGGAAATTATTTTCCTCAATGCCTCCTGTGTGGAGCTAATGTAAAAAAAACTACTGGAAAACTTTTCTATAAAACAGTCACCAATTTATTTGAGATTCTATAATCCTGTTGCCTACCCCGACTTTCGATAAAAGCCACCGTTTATGAAGTACGTAGTAAGTATTGTGATTCTAAACTGAATATCCCCCGCTTTGTGTGACGGAGTATTCGATCTGGTCCTGAACCTTTAATGCTATCGATGGGATTGATGTAAATTGACAGTATCAATGTGATTGCTATAAAGCTCTATGTACAACAAACGATACGTCCCATCTTTGTGGGGAAAAAACAGGCAATAAATACAATGGCAACGCTGGAGATACTAGAACGAACAGTGAAGGTTATTGACTCTAAATTTACTTGTCGCTTGTTTTAGTTTTACATTCAGGCTTGCATAAGAATTTATTTTATTTATTTATTTATTTATTTTATTTATTTATTGTTTGTTTGTAAATATTACATAATACAATATAATGAACTTAAAATGTCCAACTAGGCATATGCCCGTTTTAGGACATTCCAATATGATAATGTTTTTACATGTAAATTGTAGTAAGTTATAGTGTTGACTATTCTGTTGGTAAAATAATACATATGTATATTCATATTCTAGAATACTTTTACCACGACATTTTTTCTATTGTTTAGCTGACATAATAAACTAAAGAAATATTAATAGATAAAACAAGAAAAATGAATTTGAAAATGAAAATGAATGAAGAAATTCTGTTGGTAAAATAATACAAATATATATTCATAAACTAGTATACTTTCAGTTATACCACGACATTTTTTACTATTGTTTAGTTGACATAATAAACTAAAGAAATGTTAATAGATAAAACAAGAAAATGAAAAATAAAAAACTGAAAGTAAAGAAGGAACTTTTCCTTTAAGGAAAAATATCACGAAGAATTGAGCAATTTTCAAACTTACTTTATGTAAAAATACAGTTACTTTAATGCTAATATAATACCAATATAAATTAAAATGTAAAGAAAAACAAAACTTACAATTCAATTACTGTTGTTTAGCATATTCTCGCATTCAGCTCTCCCCAAGACCAGAAGCCAATTATTTACCTGCATACGCAGAATATTAGTACTCTTTGCCTTCCATGCATCAGGTATGAGATTGAGCAATTTAGGGCCTAAGTATGAGAATTGTCTCTGTGCTAAAGATGAGGAAGTGGTGGGCGGAACTATATTTAGTTTAATTCATGTGAATTATTTCATTTTTAAATAATATAAAATAATGTAGTGTATTTGCGGCACGTCCCTGAGTGGAAGATACTGTAAGAATCACCCTTATGAAAGATAATTTTTTTTTTTACTTTTTGTTTCTTCAATGATTATAACTAACTAATAATCACGCCGTTTCCCCGCAGGGGTAGGCAGAGAGGACGGACCGCCAAACAACTCGGTCTTGGCACACACTCTTTGCCTCACTCACATTCATATATCTTCTCACAGATACTCTTCTATTATTCTGACTTTTGACATGGCCCGACTCAAGTAGGTATCTGATTCACTTGATCGTGACATGTCTTCCTCGGGCATCCCCGACTTCTTCTTCCATTCACATTTGCGTCATATATTCTTCTCACACTATTTTTTCCTTCATTCGCTCTACATACCCAAACCATCTCCCTTACATTCTTTGCGGATATCTACATTTCTCACACGATCATACATGGTTTTACCAAACATCCGCCTCAAGGATCTCATTTCAACAGCATTCAGTTTACTTTCATCCTTTCTCTGCCAGTTCCATGCCTCACTGCCATACATCAGGGTAGGTACCAGGATTCCATTGCGGACTGCTGGCTTCGCTTCTTTTGACAATTTTTTTTTTTATAAGCGCTAACGGCATTCAGTCCTCCATTAATGGAGTTACCTGCGTCTACCCTTCTTTCAATATCTCTTTTAGCCTTCCCATTTCTCGTAAACATACTTCCCAGATACACAAACTCATCCACCTGCTCCAAGTATTCATCATTCACAACTATATTGCACACTGTTTTCGTACTCTCTCTTTAAAACACCATGACTTTAGACTTACTTAACAGTTATATAATTGCAATAGTATTAATATTATTTTAAAATTTATTTAAATGTTATAAATAAATATTAAAATAAATTTAACAAAAACAATTACAAGTGTGCAGTTCACACGCGGTAGAAGTGAATTAGAAAACAAAAGTAGACAAGAGTGGGGAGGCTACGAAGCATCGCACAAGACCGATTATTCTATCTCAGTCTCTTGCAGGGTAAATCCTATAGTTGTATGTGTTTGTCCTTTTTTGTTTCAAATCACAACGTTGCTAAAGATGTTTTCACTTCAAAAAATCTTCTTTTACCTGGCCGTACCATCGTACCTCAGAAAACAGGTCATCCATTCGTATTACACTAACGGTGTTTTTTCGTGGTTTTTTGAGGTGTTTAGTGGTTTTTGGTGGTTTTCTATGACAGCAGATTTGCGGTAAAAATGTGTGCGGTTTAAAGCTGAGCGGTTTCTAATGGAAAACGGCCCCAAAGCTCGTTTAGAATAATGCCTACACCATTTGTTCCAACATTGTCACAACTTTGATGTAGGAACCAAAGCGGATGAGCTTTATCACTTTATTATTTTTTTATGTTAGTAAACAATGTGGGAAAGGGTTACAAAATCTGAAGCAAGTGGGGTTATGACAACTAGAAATAAGACTATAATATTTTTTCGTCCTTCTAGTGTAAAAAGGTCCTAAACGATGTTTGAGTTATTTTTTCATGTTGGATTCAGAAAGTAAAGGTCGAAAGGTCTTCCTCAACCAGTCTTTCCAGATCCGACCCGCCACGCAGTAGGTGGATAGACGTACGCAACTCCATGACATATGCAATCCTCACTCGATGAATCCGGTAACCCACCTACTAAATTACCAAACGCTGCAAAGGTGGTATCAAATAAAAGGTATCCGGGAGGCGTTGCCCATAACCGCCTCCTTTCAATTTTTATATATTTGCTCCCCGGTGAGGAAAGTCATTTCTGTGTCATCTTTGGGGATGCTGTGCAGAGGGTCCATTTAGGAAAGGAAGGAGTGGAAGTTCTGGGAAAGAAACGGGAATGTGGGGTGGGTAGAAATCTGGGGTTCAATGTGTTCAGGAGTGAGTGACGAATCCATTCCTCCCCCTGCGGTGCAAGGGGATGAGTAGAGAGAGTCCGGCTGGTAAGGTATTCACTTAAAAAAACCCTTTTTACATTATCCATCTGGGAGGCCCTGAGGAAAATTATTTCTCTCAGGGTCAACGTCATCAGTGTGAGAAGGGTATTTTTAAGGACAGAATGTCCTGCGAAGAAAAAGACATGAAGGGTGGTTAGGAATCTGCGGGTCAATGTGTCTAAGTTGGATGTATGAATCCATCCCTCCCACTGCCTTGATGGATCGAGCTAGGGAGTTCTAAAGATCTCCCTCAACCAGTCTCTCCAGATCCGGCCCGCCACGCAGTAAGTGGACAGACGTATCCGCCGAAAAAATCTATTCAAACCTCACCCCATGAACCCGGTACCCCACCTGCTAATTCACCAAACGTAGCAAACCACTTGCGGTGACCATATTTATACTACTATACCAGAGATGTTGTTTATCTAATAAATTATACCCGGGAGGCGGTACCCATCACCGCCTCCCTTTTATTTTATATCGAAAAAAAATATCGTCCTCGTCCTGCATCCTCAAGATTATGTAGCTATGATTTTAGGAAATCCCTTTCAGTGCTTTCAGCGCCCAGCACAAGGGTTAAGGTGATGATATGTTGTCACATAAAAAAGCTATTTGGCAAAGAAATTCCCGCTTTAACAGTGAAAGATCAGAGAACTGTAAAGGATTGAATATTGCTATGTAACATAGTAAAAAATATTTTTGAAAGTATGGTACTTGTACAAGTGACTCTTGGTTGTCAGCGCCGATGGTACTATGGCATTGACATACCATAAGGAATTGTTGTTTGATTGAAAATGCAGAGGAAGCTCGAGGAAAATCTTGCTTTTCAGTTCTGAAGGTTAATTATTTATATTATGTGTTATTTTTTTATGTTAAGATAGTGTTACAAGACAATTAAGATAAAAAGTAAAAATCCATCGGATGTCTGAAGGCGTCCGTCGTTCGTTATCGGATGTGAAGTTTTTGTGATTTTCTATGGCTTTCAATGGCTTCTTATGCCTCTAGTGTGTTAATTTTAGTCGGTGTGGATAATTATTTCAAATCAATTTGAACCACAATTTTTCTGAAATACTGGGAAACTATATCTAAACCCATCAAAACCAGGAAGCAATTGAAATCAACAAAAATTCCATTAATGTTAATATGGACGATGGGGCTAAGCTTAATTGTTCTTGATATCCATTTAGCTTATGGACCTCTTGTTGTTTATCAGTTATTTTATTGTGTAAATTGTGTACGTGATTTTGCGAAAACATGACAATGAGCTATATTGCGAGTGTGTCGAAGTTAAAAGGCAGGGAGAATTACGATGACTGGTGTTTTGCAGTAGAAAATTTATGATGCTAAAAGGCATGGGTAAGTACATCAAACCAAAAACACATTTCGAAATAAAACCAATAAATGCCTCAAAAATAAAAGCAAAGTTAATATTAACGATCGACCCAGTTTTGAAAGTGCATATAAAGAACACCAAGAGTTCGGCACAATTATGGAATAAACTAAAGAACATGTTCAACGACTCAAGAAAAATAGCCTTGCTGCGACATTTGATATCTATAAGACTTGAAAAGTATGGTTCTATGGCTACATATGTCACACAAATGATGGAAACGGCTCAATGGTTAAATAGCATAAATAGATTTACAATAACAGATGAGTGGGTGGGATCATTATTATTAGCAGGTTTGTCTGATCAATATTTTCCAATGATAACGTAGGCGAGCGTTCTCGTATTTTGAAAACAGCTGATGTCGTAAAGTCAAAATTACTCGATATGTAGGTAACCAGTGAATTACCGGCCCTAGGAGGAGCGCAACGTGTTAATACTTCTGCAAACATAAACAACTGCTTCACGACAATCCATACATCCGCCCTGATGATGGAAACTGTAACGCATAGAATTAATGTAACACTAGAAGTTCATTCCACACATATTTGAATGGATTTTTTTTTCTTTTAACCCAACTGCCCAGGGTTCCGTCTCACTTACACTCGCCTGAAATCATACATATTATTCAAAATTCAATCCAATTATTAACCCAAATTGGGCCTATCAAAACACGCCAGCAAGGAACTTCTTGTGTTTTTCTTAATTCTATATTTGAACCACTATCGGTTTGCATAAATAACTTCGAAATAGTTTTTCTGTACTTGGTTGATAATGATTCTAATAATTTTTCGTTCTTAAATTCGTATTAATCTGATTTCACCTGTGAGTAACGTCCCAGAACCATCAACCACACCTTCGTTGCTTTTTCGTCACTGATAAAAAATATCGATACAAGAGCAAATATTTCTATCCTCTTTTTCCCTTCCGATTTCAATCCAAGCAACCCTTAAAGGTCTCCCGCCCTTTCTGCGGTGCCCACCCTTTGTACAAAAATGTATTTGATGAAAATTGAAACGATTCCCTTTAGTGTTTGGCCGCTGTTAACTTAAAACCTTTTCCAAATTGAAAAACACGGCTCCTAGCGACAGAGAAGTGTTAAGGAGTACTCCATCTATTGTGGTTTAGGACCTCGATATTGAATTCGCTACAAGAGCCCCTCATAGGTAAGACAGGCATAAAGACAGATAGATAAAAAACTGAACCATGTTCTTCAATTTTTTTTAACTCATTTATTTTGTCCTTTCCTATGCATCCCCGTTCCCTACTCCATTCCCCTACCGCGTTCCACTTATACCTTCCCCGCCTATTTTCCTCACCTTCCCCCTCTCACGTCCTGCGTTCCTCTTCGCCTTCCCCCTCCCTCGTATCCCCCTCCCCCCGTCCCTTTTTTTGAGAGACCCCCTCCTCCCTAGTGTGACGTCACATATTTTTCAAAACAGTAGACATTTTTTTTACATCTGACGTCACAGAGCCGATGACCCTTGTCACACAATGGCACACTTCTCTACTCCCCCCCCCCCCTTAGGGTGTGACGTAATTTATGGATGACCCCTTACGTTTTATTCGAAAATAAATTACGAATGTATTGACCACGTTTTGGTAAAACCCTTCAAGCCACATTTTCGGGAACGTTGCTTTTTAACTAACTTTTTTTTGGTTTTTTCGAAAAAATCAAATAATAATTATTCATTCCCGAAATACGTCAAAATCTATCTATCTATCTATCTATCTTCTATCTATCTATCTATCTATATAAATAAAAATGAATCGCCGAAATGTATGTACGCGCATAACTTCCGAACGACTGCACCAAATTTGATAATTCTTTTTTTGTTGTGTTCGTTTTTGTCAGGGCATGGTTTGTATAAAATTACTGGTGAGCTGTGACATAAAATATAATTTGTATTAAAAATTGCAATAGGTGGCACGCGAGCTGTTTGAAAACTTAATGTACCGGGACTGAATGTATCGAATGAGGGAAGGGGGAGGGGAACTCTGGTAAGGGGTTCACGGGGAGGGGTGGGGACGGGAAGCCGTGAGATAGTAGGGAAACCCGGAGGGGGGAGGGAACTCGGGAGGGGGTGCGAGTAAGAACGCGTGAGGGGAAGGGAACGCGGGAGAGGAAGGGGAGGCGGAAGGGGAGGTGGAAGGGGAATGGAACGAATGGGAAAGAACACGCAGCGAGAAACAATTTCTTTACTAAATGGCATAGCAACGCATGCCGGGAACCAGCTAGTTATTAATATATTTAAAAAATTTTACATCAAAACATTGAATTATCGCTTTCATACAATTTCTCAATTTATAAAATATAAAATCTTCAATTTCGGGGGCGGAATGGGTACTGTCGCCCCGAGAACCATGTATTGTATAATCAACGATCTGCCATAGATCACCTCATGTGGTTCACTGCGTTTGAACTTAGCAGGGGTGCCAGGGTTCATGGGGTGAGATTTGCCTAGATCTTGGTGGCAAACGCGTCCGCCCACTTCTGCGTAACAGGCCGCATCAAGAAAGACTGGTTGAGGGAGGCATTTTGATCTGTCCAGCCGGATTCTCACGACCAATTATTGCGACTAGCTGACCCGTCCAACTTTGTACCACCTCAGAATCAATAACTGTTGAAATAAATTAAGTTTTTATATTAATTTAAAAATTACACAATGAAGCAATTATCTCTGCCCAACTGTCCGTGTTTTGTTTTGTCAGTATCAGAGATGGTGTTGTGTACTGATTTATATTTTTTGTGATTTTCTTACTTTTCCACTTACTTAGGGGAATTTTTGAAAGGAAGCGGGTACAAATGCCGCCGCCCAATTATTGGATAACCAACACCTCTGCCGTAGGTCACCCTAAGTGGTTCGCTACGTTTGGTGATTTAACAGGGTGCCCGGGTTCATGGGGTGACTTTTGTGCGGGTCTTGGCGGCGGATGCATCTGCCCACCTGCTGCGTGGCGGGCCGGTTCGAGAGAGACTGGTTGAAGGAGGCCTTTTAACCTTTCCAGCCGGATTCTCTTGACCAATGGGTCGAAAGAGTCCGGCTGGAAAGGTCAAGGAAAACGGTCAATTCCGGTCAAGGCAATGGCCCTGCACCGCAGTTGGAGGGATGGATTCACTCCCGGATACACTGACCTCCAGATTCCTACCCACCCCTCATACCTTTTTCCTTCCCAGAACTTCCTATCCTACCCTTTCTTAAAAAGACCCTCCACACAGCATCCCCTAAGATGACATACTCTAGGTCTAGGTCCTGAGTGGAGCTTGCGTAAAAAAAATGCGTTTCATTTCAGAGATTTATTATTATTGTATTTTTCCTTTGGAGGGGTGCAGAGACATACGTTCACCGTTTGTCTCATTTTCGACTATTGACATTTAGTGTGTAAGTAAGAGGGGCAGATTTATATAATTAAGAACAAAAGCAAAACAATAAGCGCATTGACATTTGACGTTTTTGAATTTTCGGAATTCACGCACAGTTAAATATTATACCTATCACAATATTGCTGCAGTTCTTTCAAAATATGAGAATTCGTTCCATGTAAAATGTACGAAAAAATTAATTTTCTTCTTAACTTTCTTTTTCGTGAATTTTTGCGATGTTTTAATAGTTATTCTGTTATCCGGGGCGGATACAAATCAAAGAACATCAAAATCGGTCCAGCCGATCTCGAGTTATAAATAGTGTAACTAACCCGACTTTGTTTTATATATTATTTTATTATTATTAATTCATCACGCCCTATGCCGCAATTGAAAGGATAGGTGAAAGTAGATTTCGTAATATTAATAATCGTGTATCAGCCAATTAACTTATTAAGTCAGCTCTCAATGTGAATGTTCCCTAGCTCTGTCCCGATGACCTTGCTGACACTGGATCGCCCAATATTTTTTTTCTGATGAATCTTTTGGAATTTGAATAATTTAATAATTTCATCAAACCTAATTATTCAGTCGACTTGAATACACCAACCTTGGCACTTCTATTTCGGAGGTTTGCGAGTTCTGTTTGAAGAATTGATTATATCTGACACGGTTGGGTTGAGCCCACGTGGAAGAGGACGAGAGATCGTTTTACAACAATAAATTATAAGTGATTGCGCAATAAATCTGAGAGTCTTGCCTAATGATTTAGAAAAACAGACGTAAATAAATTTAATCAATATTTTGCGAAATCATCTTAAACAATCCCTCAAGAAAATTCCTTTCCAAATCGAATTGAGCAATGATTGATTTAAAACCATTTTAGAATAATCTTTACTACGAGACAGTTTAAATGCTAAATACCAAAAAATATGCTTTGAATAAATTGAAGATTTTCCTATCATTTTGCTTGAGTAGAAATAAAATTAAATTGTTAATTTATTCATTAAAAATATTTATTTATTTATTATTTATTACCACAGATGGGCTTTTACATTATAATTTATAAGTTGAGTAACAAAAATGAAGAAAATATAATACAATGAGAAAAGAAAATACACAAAACAGTGTGACAACAAAACAAATAATAAAATAAAAATACATATTATGTAAAAATGATAAGAAGTCTCATATTCAATATAAACAAAAATTGAAGAAATTATGTAAATCTATTTGTGCCTAGAAGAATAAAAGTGATAGAATATACAACGTTTATACTGATTAGTTTTAAGATGAAATATATCACCTAGATTAGAATATTTATTTCCGAGACTGTGAAGTCTCGGAAACGGAGAATTTTGATAAGCTAGTGTCCTGGTGTTATTGAAGTAGAAGGGTAATAAATGTTCACATGATTTTTGGGGAACATGGATATTGTTAAATTGAAGTAATTCAGAACAGTCAATTTTGTAATGCAGTATTTTATGTAATAGCATCAAATCTGTACTTATTCTTCTTTCCGAAAGTTTCAATAGAGACGTTTTATCAAGGAGATAATTGTAATCAATGTTTAGTATAGGAATATGCAATTTATAGTTTATAAACCTTAGAAACTTCCGTTGAATCTTTTCAATGTTGTCTGAATGAATATTGTAAAAGGGAGACCATAACGTAGAGTTATATTCAAGTTGGCATCTGACAAGGGTTTTACATAACATAATAAATGTGTCTAAATCATTGAAATCTTTTGCAGCTCTCAAAACAAAACCTCGAGTCTAAATATATAAGATATTATATAAGTAGTTAAAATATAAGAGTTAACTACTATTTTCTTTAATTTGTTATCAATGCATGAAGGCGAATGAGTAAAAATACAATTTTCTGCTTAATTCTAGCTATGATAGTTTCCGTTGAGTAACTTTTTTCTGTATCATATAGAGTAGGTTCATTTTGGGAGGCGGGAATTGGTACTGCCGCCCCGGGAACCTTTATTGGATAACCAACAACTCTGCCATAGGTCACTCCAAGTGGTTCGCTACGTTTGGTGATTTAGCAGGGGTGACCGGGTTCATGGGGTGAGGTTTGTTTAGGACTAGGAGGTGGATGACCGGGACACACTGAACCCCAGATTCCTACCCACCCCTTAAACCCTTTTCCTTCCCAGAACTCTCCTCTCCTTCCTTTCCTTAAAAAATCCTCCACACAGCATCCCCAAAGATGACATAAGACCTGAGGGAAATGATTTTCCTCAGGGTGTCCTGTGTGGAGCTCATGTAAAAAAAGGTACCCAAAAAAAATCGATTTGAACATTTCAAATTTTCTTACTCTTTTTTTTCAATTTTGGCAACAAAGGGATTAAAAAACTTGTTGAGCCAAACAGGACTTGACACATTTTAAAAGATATTGAAAAGTTGATGTTGACCCCCTAGCCACCGATTTATTTTCAAATATAATAATAATAATACATAATAAAAACGTTTATACAGGGTGTTAAGGGACGTACTTGACTTACTTTAACGGACGTGATTCCTGACATTATTTGGAGTAAAAAATGTAAATTGAATTTTGGTCTCCGCTGACATTTTTTATGTTTATGTTTTTTTTTTTTTTCCTCAAAAACATAAAAAAATGGCAGTTGTTGAACAGTTGGTGGGGGTTAAGGGGTTCGTCGGACACCCGGCTGAGTGACCAGTGACGACATGCGGAAGAATTTTTTTTTTGATTTTGAAGAAAAATTTTTGAAAAAAAAAAGTCGTCAAAAAAAGTCACCGGAGACCAAAATTTCATTTACATTTTTTACTCCAAATAATGTCAGGAATCACTGGTTAAAGTAAATCAAGTACGTCCCTTAACACCCTGTATAACGTTATTAAACGTTCAATAGATTTTTTACAATATACATTTTTTTTTCTTTTATCATTAATTCTATTGATGAAAAGGTCACTGTTCAGGTACAATAATTCAGGATTTCTCCTGGAAAGCAGCTGGTTTTCAGCAGTGCCTCCATTAAGACTTTGCAAACTTTTTTCTGCATAATATATACATATGTCGCATTGTAAGTTAGGTTAATTATTAACAAACACGCGCACTTTACACGTAATAATAATTATAATCTGAAACTTAGTCCCTAAAAGAGCAATCTTGTTTCACTCTGTCACACCCTTTCATAGTGTAGCATTAAAATTTCCTCTGTCGGCTGTCGTAAAAGATGTTGGGCCGGTCCATTGGAGCCCCTTCACACAGTCAGTGGTACTCGGTACAGAGAGTACCTACTCAGCAAACTCAGTTGACAGCAGTGGCGGTTTGCAGGGTTGAAAGGTGGGGAGGCACAGACAGTTTTTAAAGTATTATGCATATCTACACTTACCGGTTATACCTATCCTAGAAAACAAAATCATAGGAACTTTTACTTATTGCATCGTAATATGAGCTTGGGGTGTGTAAATAACCCCAAAACTCTGTGGGCATAATACCATTAAAATCACTTGATTGATGAATCTACTCGTGGAAAAATATTAACAAAATGAAAAAAACAGCACTGATCTAAATGCACAAAAGAGACACTAACCTTGTAGAGTGGTGCCGCTGGACAGGCGATCCTTTAGATATTCTTTTCTAGTACACGCTTGATTCGCCACACACAAATTCAATAATACGTTATGTCAGGGGTTCCCAATCTTTTTCAGCCTGCGGCGCACTTATGAGTTTAGTATTTTGTCACGGCGTCCTACTTTAGTAAGCTATTTGGAATAGATATAGTGACTATACATATATATTATAGTCGAAAGAAATAGGTACCTACAATAATAGTAGTGGAACAGAGAACAAAAAAGACTTCAAAATTAATAAAATGCGATACGAGTAGTTACTCAGTCAAATCTGAGTAACTACTATATCGTATCGATGTGAGGTGAGCTTGATGATTTCCACACAGTTTTTCAAAACAAGGAATAATACTTGAGACAGCTAATCTCATTTATTTGCCCACATTGATCTTTGAGCGATATTTGTTCTTGATTACAGCTACAGCTGAAAGTCCAGTTTCACATAAATATGATGTGGCTAACGGTATGAAAATTTTTAAATCTTTCAAAGTTAAATTTGGATATTCACTTTGAATCGTAACCAAAACTCCACCAAATCGGAACTGGTAAATCTAGTTTTGAAGTGGTTGTCGCAAGAGAGTACAATGAGACTCTTACTCTTTCTTGTGTTGTTAAACCTGGCGGAGCTTGTGCACGGAAAGTATCTTGGATCCACGCAAATTTATCGACATCATCATCTGCAAAGTACCTCGAAAACCATTCGGTTAGAAGGGTCATCAGGTCTTGCGAGACAACCAGTTCATTAGATACCGCATATTTATACAATTGCGGGAAGCACTCTTGACCGCTGCCTTCATTCATTTTTTTTATCCACAATTGCAGTTTCTTTCTAAGCTCCGCAATTCTCTTTGATAGTTTCAGAATGTGCGTGTTGTTGCCTTGCAAAGAAAGATTCAAATTATTTAGTTTCTCAAATATATCGCACAAGTACGCTAGTTTTAGCAAAAAATCTGGTTCAGTAAAATATTAAACGGACATTGCGAACAAGTTGTCGTGGGCGGGTAAAGACGTGGGAGGGGTAGAGTATCAACGGTTTTCAAGCGCGTAGGTACTTTTCGGCGAGTATGTACCTATGTTCTTTAAAGATGCAAGCGCTCAAAATAGGAATTGTGGCTTTTTAGGTACGCGCGAATATTTGTGGTTTCGGATAATGATAGAGGATCGACTCACGGCGCCCCTCTTTACTTTCTATGGCGCACCAGGGCGCCGCGGCGCACACTTTGGGAACCCCTGCGTTATGTTATGACTGACTAAGGTTAAGTTGATACGGAGACAGAATAATTCACAAAGATTAAATCACAATTGTTTGCGTTTTTTGACATGTTGGAAACACATATACAATAAATTAAAGTTTGTTTCCAAAAGTACGATTCAGCGACATACGTGGCCCAGTTGTCGTTATTATGCAGTTCACTAGAACAATACAAATTAGTATCCCTGAAAGCACACGGAGATCGCCATACTACCATTTTGTGACATAAACTAGTTTTTAATTTATATTCGATGTCAAAGAAAAAACGAAAACATATGTTGATGCCTAACCATTTATAATAAAAATGATAACGTGCAAACACAAGACAGACCATCAACTGCAAATTTGTCCTACTAAATTAATTCAAATATCTATCCTCTGTAGGTACCTACCTCCACGTAAAATCACAAAACCAAACATGGTTCTTAGAGCGCTAGAGCTACGCGTGAATGACCGATTGTTCTCCGGAAGTGTTCGTTTTTGGGGCGCGCCTCAAACTGATCAATTCGCGACTATGCAATAGCTACTGTTCATTTCGATTGCATGACTTCCCCCACACTCCTCCGCCTACATGAAATCAGCAGCTTTCGGAGGCGGGTCATAGCGCTGCCTCCCTTGCGAACTAGGCTAGCGGAAATCCGCGAGTACTGGTGTGATGAGTTACATAATATAAAAACAATCAGTCCTAGTGAAATACGAAAATATTTAAACAAAAGCAACTTTAAGACTTCAAAAATATATATATTGCTAACATTTGTGTCAGAGTTTGAAAGAGCTTTCGTTTTTTACGTTACCTTTACGCAGGATGCCCTGAGGAAAATAATTTCCATCAAGGCCTATGACATCTTATCGGATGCTGTGTGAAGGAAAGGGAGTAGAGGAAGTTTTGGGAAGGAAAAGATAAGTGGGGTGGGTAGGAATCTGGGGTTCAGTTTGTTCAGGAGTGACGAATGTATGAATCCATTCCTCCTACTTCGGTGTAAGGCGATGGGTCGAGGTCCGGCTGGAGAAATAAAAAGGCCTCCCTCAATCAGTCTCAAACGTAGCGAAACTGCTAAGTCACCAAACGTAGCGAACCACTTGGGGTGACCTATAGCAGGGATGTTGGTACCCAGGAAATGGTTCAAATTGATATTTTACTATGTTTTAGATGTATGGATATGTGTATCTTGAATCTTTCCGCCTTTTCTTCTCTATTTGTTGGGGAGGCGCTGCCTCCCTCGCCTCATAGCGCGAACCACCACTGGTAGATAGGCCGCATACTCAGTACCACTCGGTATGATAGTTATGTAGTATGCGTTCCTGTCATACTTTGTCACATTCTCGAGTCACAGTGTGGCACAGGGTGGAATTCCTCCGGATACAAACTGAATGCGGTCGTATCGTATGCCGGGCGAAATGTCGCCTGTAACATGTTGAGTTTGGTTTATTGCTTACTGAGTTATACGTACTCAGTACATTCGTACGCGCCGTTAACTTCAAGCTGCTTATTTTCCTTAGTACAGACGTGTTGAGGAGTAAAATCGTATGGCTGGAATTTAAAAATGAAATCATGGGGTTTCGAGCATTTTTGGCTTTGTATTGACACTATTTTCTTAACTCTTTAACGTAACCCGAACGATTACGAATATAACTGATCATGTCCGATACAGCGGGTGGTTCCCCCACCGCCGATTAACGAAAAAAATCATTTAGGTTTTTTTTTTACATTAGCTCCACACAGGAGGCCCTGAGAAAAATAATTTCCCTCAGGGCCTATGTCATCTTTGGGGTTGCTGTGTAGAAGGTTTTTTAAGGAAAGGAAGGAGAGGAGAGTTCTGGGAAAGAAAAGGGTTTAAGGGTGGGTAGGAATCTGGGGTTCAGTGTGCCCTGGTTATTCGCTCCCAAGACGTTAAGTCCAGTTATATATTCATAGTAATAATGATACGAAAATGTATTATTTTATTTATTGGTGAATACACTTGTATAATTATTACATTAATTTACATTTGCATATGGTTAAAACAATTACAATGAGGATGAATATTTTTTTTTTTTTTTTCGGGTTCTCCATAATTCAGTTATTCACCATTTTTGTTATTTGTTTTTGGGGTGTTATGCCGTGTTGCGCTACCTCCTCCTTTAGCCAACGTTTCGGACAGCGTTACAGTGTCCATCATCAGGGCAGATGTGTGATCCATCATGGGCATCTGCCCCTGATGATGGACACTGTAACGCTGTCCGAAACGTTGGCTAAAGGAGGAGGTAGCGCAACACGGCATAACACCCCAAAAACAAATAACAAAAATACTTTTGGCCGTGAAAATCTAAAATCGTATTCAACCAGTTATACACCAAATTATTACGGAGAAGATTACAAAATTTAAGAGAGAAAAAAGTCCAAGGGGGCAGCTTCACTATGTTGAGACGTATGTCAAAAGTTAGTTACTGAACTTTCTATAGGTAACATTGAAGATGTCGATGCTCAATGCAGAATCGTTAAGCAGTTGAATTGCTCTGTTTAATGGTGCATTCGGAAAGGAAGAAGTTCTCGCTTTCGGAGCATAAAAAAGTGCGTGGGATCTCCCACTTGTATACGCGTTAGGGACATATAGGTTAATCTCCTTCAACATAGGTGGATTTAGTACAGTACCGGAGATCAGCTTAAAAAAATGTTTCCCCAAAAATATTTTTCGGCGGGCTTCTAGGGTGTTAAGATCGAGCATTCCAGGTAAGAGCAACGATGGATACAGGATTGGGTGGTATTTATATTTCCTCATATACAGGTAACGCATAAATCTTTTTTGTACGCTTTCTATTTCAAGGATCTGGTTTTGTTCAGAGGGGGTCCAAATAATGGAGGTGTATTCCAGAATGCTGCTGACAAGTGTTAAAAAAAGTAAAGACAGGTCTGGTGTTAAGTTAAAGTGTTACTAATTGTTTTAGGTACAGAAGCTAAAATAAGTTTAAAAAAATGCAATTTTGATCATGATGGACTTTCAAATTAATATAACAGCTAATCAGGGAAAGGGGAACAAACCAAGTTGCGAGAAAAGCGGCGCGCGGCGTGACCGTCTCCCTTTTTATGATTTGTCAATAAGTTGATCTGACAGTACCTACACTGGCATCTCGCATTTTAATATTACCATTCATTCCAAGAAAATAAATTCTGCCTTTCTCGTCCTTTTTGCAATGTCGCGCAAATTGCGGGCTGCGTAAAAAACATAACTGAAAAATCCCAAATCTTGTTTCCAAAGTTTATTATTTTTGTTACACTATTTATTTTGACACTTTTACAAAAATGTTTTGCAATTTACTTACTCGCCTCTCTCAATTGTAGCATCTCTATGCCAAGAGACTCGTTTAAAAGCGAACATTTAGATCCTGCGCGGAAAAGTCCCACAAGAGACTGCGCTTCAACCCTTTGACTTACTTTAGTGAACATTACTTTTCTGCAGTTGGTCTGGTTATTTCAATGTGCGCTCTTCGGAGTTCAATGTACGACTGATGTCGTAGTTTATTCAAAGCGTTCTCGAACCTTTCTTGTTCGCCTCCAGCTTGTCGAAATAATACCCAGATTTCATGTTAGGTCCAATTTGATATATGATATTATTTACATTCAAACACTGTTCTGTGGGGGTACTTCTTAATAACAATATGTCCTTGACACAAACTGATTTATTATGAGTTTACGTATTTAAAATAAAATTACTACCAATCACACGACCTGTCTATATTGGCTGCTAATTGAATCTGATCGGTACCCGGACAGCCCTGCTGGCATCTGTCGGCAATTGATAGAAGCTATTGCTGGCATCTGTCGGCATCTGATAGAAGCTATTTCAATACATTACAGCAAGAAATATCTATGCTAATGATACTTACTGCTTCTTGAACAGTCTGATTTTGCACTAGTATAAATGTATCAAACGAGACGTCCAGACCACCGTATTATACAGTAACCGCTACACACCGGTGGTGTAAATACGAGTTGAGATACAAGTAGAGTTAGAAGTAGAAATTCCTAGTACAGATAACTTTCCAAAGCTCATTAATCAAGTTCAGGTATCTCCGTATCTTCAGTGTATCACTTATTAGTATCACTTTGGGAATCGAAGTTAGGCCACTTCTCATGGTATCAGAACCTCACTTAATAAAGGCTTTGTAATGTTAAGTGATCAGCTTATTAGCTGTTTCTCTTGCTTCCATCTCCGATAGCTATATCTCATCTTACAAATATAACGATATTAAATTACCTTGAAGGCTGGAAACTTCTAAAACTTGCTATTAATTTGTTTTAATAAGTTTTAAGACGTTTGAACGTTAGTCGGACAGAAAGGAATTTCTTGAGAAAGAATAGTTTTCTTTTGGATTGGTATAACTAGTAAGGGAAGGTACCCATACTATGTGACACACTTTTTGCAATTTTTTACCCCCCCCCCCCCCCCCCGGTGACCACGTTTAGTATATTCCAAGACCCCCCCCTACTTATTATTTGGCTTATATTTGTCTTTATTAATACGGCGCTTGCTGCGTGACAGCAAGAGTGCATGCATTACAAGTGGAAAAAATATTATCAAGATAAAACTTATGTCAAAATATATTGAAACCGGAACGTAATTTATGGAACTGAAAGTCTTGTTATTTTTATAAACATTTTTCATCTCAATCATCTTCGACAAACACGTTCCCTGAACTTTTTCACTTATTTGAATGTACGAGGGTGGGTTTTAAGTTTGCGGATTGGGTAAGGAGTAGAAATAAAAACCAAAATTATTTTTCCTTTTCAACATATTCACCTACTACCCTAATACATTTTTCCGATCTTTAAATTAACTTAAAGGAACTTTGTAACAGCGCGGAACTCAATTTTCTCACAATTTCTTCCCGATTGAAGTGTTTGGTCGACGATAGCTCAAAGACTAATGACCTAATTACGATAAAACCCGGTGTTTATCCTAAAAATTAGTTGTTCAATTAGTACCTAATTCAGCGGTACCCCCATTAATCACTTACATTCCCATTCCGCGAACTTAAAAACCTCCCCTCGTAGCTCGAAAAAAAAACGCGAGATTTCTAGATTGACTACGTGATAAAAACCTAAGCCCCCCCCCCCCCCCCGTTGTGACCAAGCGTGGTATTTTGATGACCCCCCCCCCTGAACAGGTCACGTAGTATAGGTACGTTCCCTAATGCAAAACAGTGTGTTTCTTATTTCCCCTTTATATTAAATCAAAACCATTTTTTTTAATCACAAGATTTGTAAGTATCTATGTATGCAATTAAATACCTATCTACTTAATTATAAACCATATAATATCTAGTTCTACTAATACTATAAAGAGGAAAGATTTGATTGATTGCTTGTTTGAATTGAATAGGCTCCGAAACTACTGAACCGATTTGAAAAATTCTTTCACCAATAGAAAGCTACATTATCAGCGAGTAACATAGGCTGTGTATAACGCTAAGCTCTGGCGTTATGAAGTTTTTATAAATGAAAATGTGTGTATTTCATATATTTTAGCGGCAGGGAGGAAAGGCAGGGGGAAGGTGGGGTTTGCGGAGAAGGAAGACACGAGGGAGGGGGGGAAGGTGGAGAAGGTGGAAGGGAACGGGGATGCACGGGAAAGGAAATGCAGGGAGAATCAATTGATTTTTTGAACGGCATAGCAACGCATGCCGGGTACCTGCTAGTTTTTTATAAAATTCTTTCAAATTGGGATTTATATAATTTGGCCAAAAATCCGTCACTATCTCATTTTATTTATTTAATCAAACTTCCTTCAAGCTGGTAAGTTTTTTTTACGTTAGGTCCACGCAGGAGGCCCTGAGAAAAAAAATCCTCTCAGGGCCTATGTTATCTTTGAGGATGCTGTGTGGAGGGTTTTTAAGGAAAGGAAGGAGAGGAAGTTCTTGGGAAGGAAAAGGGTGTGAGGCAGGCCCGGACTGGGACCATTTGGGGCCCTCCGCTAAAACCTGTAAAGGGGCCCCCTTAACGTGACGCGGAGGGGGGGGTTTTAGAAAACGGGGGGTCCGGGGGCCTCCCCCGGATAATTTTTGAAATTTAGATGCTTGAAAACAATGAAAACGCGTTTCTACGCTATATTGGCACCTATAACGAAGAAGAAATTCAGATAGGTTTTTATACGAATATTATGATTTTCGACTTTTGTTGACTTTATTATTTATTGAAATAAGAAATTCACAGTATTTTTAGGATACCACAACACTACTAAACACATGCTGTAGAACTGCCTATAATTATAACGGAGTTCAAAATAAAGGGCAGGATTTTATTCACACCAAGGCATTAATGAATTATGTGAAAATTATTTGTGTAGTAAAAATAACGACAAACGGATTTTAGGGATTAGAAAAATAATACTAACATTAAAAAAAATACTGTGTGTTTAACAGCTTTCAATTTTGTATACTAGAATAGAAGGGGCTTAACTTAACTGAAATGATTCGACATTTTGCTTCCCTAGTCCTAAAGTAACAGTTTCTTTGTAAGCAACTCACTTGTTAAAGCTACTTCATCTATTATTTTATTTTTGTCCAAATTATAAAATAAATCCCTCTCAACATTAATAAAAAGCAGACTGGACATAAGGTCTTGGCCTAAGGAAGACCGAAGTCGAATTTTGACGATTTTAAGTTTAGAAAAAACTCGTTCACATGTGATTTGGGTACAAGGTATGGTAAGAACTAATTTATATACAATATACAGGTTGGTAAACAGTCCAGATCGAGTAAGTTAAAACAGAACAGAAAAAGCACATGTCAAACACTGGAAATATTGTCTCACAGCAGTAAATTTCAGCATTTGTTTCCGCTGCCGTTGGGTCCAAATCGTCTTCTTCGTCACTACATCTATCTCCGTAGTTCTTGTAGTTGCCGTATTGTTGTGCAAACTGTCGCAGCTCTGTCAACAGCCGACTTCTTTCAATTTTACACAATTTAGAAACACTGTGCAGAGCTTCTGTGGGAAATGTTTGGAGTTTTAAGATAAAGTCAAACTTTTTGGGGTCCAACCAAGAGTAATCCTGTAAAACGTCTTTGTTTGTGCAAAATCTTTCTTCAATACTCCTCCTCGCACAGTCTAAAATTTCAAAATATACAATTTTGTAATGTTGAACTGTTGAAATAGAATCAGTTTCATCTTTTGATTAATTTTTTCTTTGACATTCTTTTTCTCTTAAAGTCCAATTCTAACTCGACGTCAATGTTATTTTCGTCTAGCTTAAGATTAACTGCACTTACATAGGCTTTTGTTTTTGCGTACAATACTTCAAAATACGCGTCATTCCTTTGGTCCTTAACTTGATGGAGCAGTGTTTGTACTAAGTTCCAAGCTAAAGCATAATCAATGCTTTTACTTTGCAAGTACTTAGAAATAGGGGAAGTGACCAAAAACAAATCTAGCAAAACAAACGACATAAACAAGTTTTCAAATTTGGACCATTGACTTATCAGGTTACAATATAATTAATTTAAAACATTGCTCGTAATAATTATATATTGACCATTGATGAATAAGCCGACAAACTACTATCCATATTTTGCATAAAGTACCTCCTAATGACGTAGGCCTTAACACATTTCTATTGTGAATTTATCCCAAATGTGAGAAAGTTTTTTATACAGTTTATTTGGTTTAAATTATAACAAATTAATTAGCCCTATTAGTAAAAACCTTTAAAGTAAAAAAAGCAAAAACTAATATTGTTAAGTTCTTAGTACGTGACGTAAAAATGTAGAATAAATAGAACAAAATTTCAAAAAAATACAACCCATAATAAAAATAATAATCTCAAATTTCGATGACCTTACCTACAGTCGTGTCATCGTTTATCTCTGAGGTAGAACTTGATGGTTTTAACCACGCAAACATTGAACTGGCACACTAGAAATCTTCTTGTTTATTTTTCTTATTTTCCTCTCTTTTTTGAAAACCACTCTAGTAAGTTCTCTTCATTGTTTTTGTTCCGTTCGTAATGTTAATTAATCAAATAATGTACCACAACTCAACTCTAAAAAAAAAAAATTTAATAATTTAACTAAAAAAACTGCTCTGCAAATTCAGCAAACCGCATCGTATAAAATCGACTTGTAGTGGCTTGAAAACAATAGTGTGGGGTGGATGTTATTATAAATGTAGGAAAGGGGGGAGGGGAAGGACGATATGCGCTTGCGTGGCCCTACTGCGTGATCAGCTGATCTGATAGGACATCGCGGTGCAGTTGTCGCGTTGTCGGTATTGACACACGACACACGTCACCGCGCAGACGATGCGGATGACAGTGGATCGTATAAAGCTTTCGTATACACGGCGAGATATAAACAGTTGTTGGACATGTTATACTTTTGGAAAATGTATTTATTTTTTTCGAAAATGTAAACAAAAATTAACCAAGAACATAAAATAACTACTAACAAGACAAAACTTTTTTTTGTACGTTTTGTGGGGCCCCTTCGGGGCCCCCTCGCGCCGGGGGCCCTCCGCGATCGCGGACCTGCGGACCTGGCCAGTCCGGGCCTGGTGTGAGGGGTGGGTAGGACTCCGGGGTTCAGTGTGTTCAGGAGTGACGAACGTATGAATCCTTTCCTCCCACCGCGATAATACGGATCCGGCCTGCCGTGTAGCTGGTGGGTAGACGTATCCGCCACCAAGATTCGGACAAACCTCACCCTACGAACTCGGGCACCTCTGCTAAGTCGTCAAACGTAGCGAACCACCTGGGGTGACCTATGGCAGAGGTGTTATACAATAAATGAGCAACAATACCCGTCTCTCAAATTGGGTACCTACCGTAATATTGATAATTTCGATTCGACAGCTCGTAGTAGTAGGTAATCAGTGTAATCACGGTCACGCAAACTCTGGCGGTATAAAAAGGTAGTACCTAACAATGCCACCATCAACAAACAAATTTACAGACAGATGAAATGTTAAATGGTCGAGTTAATTAAAAATGAGTGTCTTCTTATGAATGAATGATTTTTCTTACAATGCATAATAAACTCAATAAGATAAATATTCGACCTTAGTACACAGACAAGCCCAAATAGTTATGTTGGGGTATTATGTCAGTGACAGTATTTGCGGCACGTTCAAGAGTGGAAGATACTCTCAGTATCGCCCTGGTTTAAGACATTCAGAATTGAAACGTTACTTGAAATGGCTTTAGCCATTGGAGACCAGATCTGAATAGCCAGATAGCCCGCCTTCCTCTCCTCATCTCCTTCCCCTCCCAAGTACCTTCGGCCTCACAACATACCCCCAATTCAGGGATGCTATTTATTATTTTTTTTTACATGTATACCGCACAAGAGTCCCAACTACTCCCGTCTGGAGGACTCCAGATACTAATATCTACAGCCTGTGTGTCGGACGAATATCTACAGCTCATACGTTGAACTAATATCTACGAACTTCAGAGTGTTGACTAATATCTACAGAGTGTAGGTTGAACTAATATCTACAGAGCGTAGGTTGGACTAATCAGCTAAATGTGTCCAATAGTCCGATATTAGGGATTTTTACATACATACTTACATAAATTAAGTTTTTTAAACTGCATATGCAATATTACGTTATTCCAATAATATGCTATACATAATTGCAAATCCAACCTCTTGCCAGTGCTGTAGATATTCGTCAACACTTTGGTTCTCATAGATATTAATCAACAGTTTGAGCTGTAGATATTCGTCAACACTTTGATTCTCATAGATATTAGTTCGATTTTTTCAGTTTTTGGAATTCCTGTAGATATTAGTAGACGCCTCCGTCTGGAGCCAGTGAGACTATGGCATCCCCAATTGGGGTATGTTGTGAGGCTGAAGGTAATGGGGAAGGGAAGGAGATGGGGAAGAGGGAGGTGGGGAAGTACCTGACTATTCTGATCTGGTCACCAAACATGTCTAACGCCATTTCAAGCAACGTTTCAATTCTGAATGGTGGTCTTACTTACACCAGGGCGATACTGAGAGAATCTTTCACTCTGGAAAGTGCCGCAAATTAGATGATGTTTAACATAATTTCTTGAAAAAATTTACATATTAGAGCAAACATTTAGTTTTTATTTTTTTACAATAAATATTTGCATTTCTTTCGGTATTTCTTTGTAAGCATAAAACCTAACGCGATCGTTCGACTGTGTGAATTCAAGAAACAATAGAAAGAGTCTACAAAATAGAACAGTCAAAGTAACCATGAGAAGCGGCTTTCTTTTGACGCCCGGCACTTGTGTCAAGTCTCAGAACGTAAGGCCACCTCGGGCGTGACAGATTTACGAGTGGAGTCGAGAGCGAGGCGCCTTGATTGCGAAGGTGTTTGTTGCTTTACTCTCGACATTTATTGCGTTTGTAAGGGTAGTAAACTTTGTGCACTGCGCACGTAGGTCGGAATAGCATATTTAGCTGGTCGAAAATATTAAAATTTTTTAAATATTAAAAAATTTATGATGATATTCAAGCATCTTGTACAGCGTGTTTAAATTCGTGCTTTTTGCTTAACAAAGTTTTTTCGGTGTCGATTTTATTACACGATTTTTTTTTAAATTTTTGTTGAGCAAGGTGTAAGAATCGTGTTGCAAAATGGTGCTGGGCTGCAAATGAATCATTACATAGTATAAAATGAAGTCGCTCAAAATGTATGTGCGCATAGATCTTTTAAACTACGCAACGTATTTTCATGCGGTTTTCATCAATTGATTGAGTGATTCAAGAGGAAGGTTTATGTGTATAATACATGCTTATTGTAGTAGAGAAAAGCCGAGAAATTCAAATATTCAATTCAGGCAGCGGGCAGCGGGCAGCTGGCAAGCGGGTGGTGTGGATTTTATAAAGATTGGGTAATGGCGTTGTGTTTCGTTAGCCACAGCAACGTGTGGCCGGGTCTGCTAGTTGAATATAAATTACAACTTAAAATTTGTTTCCAGACCTTTAGTTAATTAGACAATTGCGTTCCGATTAACGTAAATAAATTTATTTTATTACTAAATCACTGCATTTTGGAGGCGGTAGAACAAGGATAGCATTCCCACCCGACGCCTGTGCCCTAAAGATTGCAATCCGTCTGTTAAGATGGGAGAATCTATCAAACGGACCGCCCGTTTCTGCACAGAGTCGAGGGTATTTTTCAGGTATTTTGGAGCTCCAGACCAGAGGTGGCTGCCAAATTCAACCGTGGGGCGCACTTGTGATTTGTACAGGGTTAGCAGTTGTGTACTATTAAAGTATCTGCGGGCCCTGTACAGTACGCCCAGTTTCTGTGAGGCTAACTTTACTCTGGCTTCGATGGAGCCCCCATACCTGAACTGGTCACTTAGGGTTACACCAAGCATTTCGATGGAGGGCCTGTTCGGAAGATTGCTTCCGTTGAAAGAGACTAGATTTTCATTTCGATCCCTTTTAGACGCAATCAGACAAGATTGGGTCTTTGAAACATTAAATTCAACGAGATTATTTTTACCCCAAGAGAAAACACTCTCGAGGTAACCGTCCATTCTTTGCTTCAAAGCCCTACGAGCTGTTGGAGTTTGTGAGCCCTTTGGGGGCTTGTCAAACAAAAGGCTATCATGAACTGTACTGTCATCCGCGTAACAGTGAATTGGTGCACATGACAAAAGGTCGTTGATGTGCAACAAAAACAAAGTCGGAGACAGAACCGATCCCTGCGGGACGCCAGCATTTATCGAGTGTGAGGAAGAGATGAAACCATCGACTACCGTCTGAATCGACCTCTCCCTCAAGAAGTCGGCAATCCACGTACACAAGGATGCGGGAAGTCCGTAAGAATGCAGTTTGTTGACAAGTCCTCGGTGCCAAACCCGGTCAAAGGCCTTGGAGATATCCAGTGCAACCGTTTGGGTCTCACCGAAACGTTCCAGGCATCGCCCCCAAACATGCGTCACATACGCGAGAAGATCACCGCACGAGCGGTTCCGCTGGAATCCGATTGACGATCGTTAATAATTTTGTTCTTCTCGAGGTATGTGAGCAGTTTGCCGTTAATCACACGTTCCATGACCTTAGACAGAACTGATGTGATCGCTATGGGGCGGTAATTGGCCGGGTTGGAGCGGTGACCCTTCTTTGGAATAGGATGGATAACCGCTTTTTTCCAACCAGAGGGCACAGAGCCAGTCTTCAGGGACATTTTAAAAAGCTCAGTCGAAATTGGAGCTATTTCTGCTGCGCACCTCTGCAGTACCAGGGCAGGTATTCCATCAGGCCCACTAGCTTTATTAACATCAAGCCCTCGTAAAACTTGGAGTACTTCCCGATGCCGGATCCTCAGCTTTTTCATACGAAAACCGCAGTGAGGAACCGATGTCGGGATAACACCTTGGTCATCGAGGGTTGAGTTATCCGCAAACATTTTACCTAATAAGTTAGCCTTTTCGGTGGCGGTTTTTGCTAGTGAGCCGTCAGGTCTGGTAAGAGGTGGCAGACTGGATTTGCAGAAATTGCGACCTATTGAGCCCGCAAGCGACCAGAATTGCCTGCTGCCATGCGGGCATGCAGCCAGCATGCCCGCATGCCCTCCTGCTTCGTGGGGTGAGATTTGTCTAGATCATAGGTTCCCAACCTTTTTTGCCCACTGCCCACTTTGAGAATATTTTTTTTTCTAGCGCCCCCCAACTCGTAAATCTGATTGCAATTGTCGTCACGATTATATTTACCAACGGGGGCGGGGGGGGGGGGGGGGGGGGGGATAGGATGGGGCAAGATGCGTTTTTTATTTTTTATTGTATATTTTATTTGGTGACCGGCCAACTCAGAATGAAACCAACTCAGAAGCACCTCATAAAGGTCATTAAAGAGTGATGATAAAAAAAATATTGATTAAGTTAGGTTAGAATTACCGGCAATTTTAAATGTATTTTTTCATAGCTTTTAATGACCTTTCTGAGGTGTTTCTGAGATGGTTTAATTCTGAGTTGGCATGGAATCGTTCTGAATTATTTTTATTTTTTTTACTTGGGTTTTATTGCTCAGAAAGATTACACTTGTGCAGTAATTCACGTGACACGCTACAGTGTTATTGTAGACCAATTTCCGTGTTTTGACGTCTAACTTTCCCTTTATCCTACTTTATTTTACTGTGATTATCGTCCACTTTGTAATTTGATTTATTTAGTTATAATAAGAATGTTTAGATGAATGGTGTACTCACCTTTAATTGGAATCATTGCTATAACCGTATTGGAATTTAAATTAATGTAATAATTATAATGTGATGTGTTCTATTGGCGAGCCAATAAATAAATGAAATTTGACTGTAGAAGAAATCGTGTTTTTTTTGTTATTTGTTTTTGGGGTGTTATGCCGTGTTGCGCTACTTTCTCCTTTAGCCAACGTTTCGGACAGCGTTACAGTATCCATCATCAGGGCAGATGTGTAAATGTTAGTGGTGAAATGTGTGCTTAAGAACTTCACATTTCACCATTAACATTTATCTGTCCTGATGATGGACACTGTAACGCTGTCCGAAACGTTGGCTAAAGGAGGAGGTAGCGCAACACGGCATGACACCCCAAAAACAAATAACAAAAATACTTTTTGCCGTGAAAATCTAAAATCATATCCAATCGTGTTTTTGTTCAGCTAAAGTTAAAATTTGCGCTCATGTCTTGTTCTGATTCGATAAGCTTTCACTTCGATTACGGGACGCTTGCATGAATCGATTAATTTTAAGTACAGGAAATTAATGCAGGTGCGGTGTTTGGTTGCAATTATTTACATTGAGCGGAGCATACGGATTGTAGACTGAAGACGGATTATTGGAATTTAGGTACTGCAGGACGATACTTGTTTTCAATTTAGTCCTGCAATTCGTCCCGAGCAGTGCCAGTGCGGATTTATTTTGTGCTACAAAGTACCTACTGATTGCGTGGTTTAATGGAAGAAAAAGGCTTAGTTGATTGAATTATGTATTGAACTCGATGCATTGGTCAACTCAGCCAACAAGCGGTCTAATTTATTTTAATATTTAATGAATTTCGCTAGAACGTCCGCAACACACTTTCGTCGAATCACCTTTTCCTGATTTGACTTGTTTAACAAGTTCTTCTTCTTCTTGTGCCCTGTCCGTTCAACGGACAATGGCTATCATGTTGGCTATGGGGACTTTGTTTACTGCGTCCCGGAACAGCTCCACGCTAGACTGGCCAAACCACTGTCTCATGTTTTTCAGCCATGAGGTTCTCCTTCTTCCAGGGCCCCGTCTTCCGGCAATCTTTCCCTGCATTATGAGATGCAGGATCTCATACTTTTCTGGATGTCTCATCACATGTCCAAGATATTGAAGTTTTCGGATTTTCATAGTTTTTAATTACTTCCTTTTCTTTATTCATCCGAACCATAACATCTTCATTTGTAACCCTGTCTATCCAGCTTATTTTAAGTATTCTTTAATAATTTACCGAGGTATTTTATACAGCTAAGGATGAGTTGTTTCAAGCAATTTGAAGAATTCACCACATTTCAAAGTTAAGAGCGTTTAACCAGCCAGCGGACGAAAATCCACATTTCGTCGAAAGTTGTTCTTACGATCGTGCAGGGCGGTTACAATTAGAAAGATTAATTATTCTCCGTACCAGCTTTTTAAAATTATAACTCAATATCGAATTTATTTCAATCCAAATTAGCTTTAATTTATACCTTCATCCAACAATGCTGAAAGGCGTGATGATTAAACTTTTAAAATAATGTACTTTTTAATTATCTTTTGATTATAAGTATTTATCATCAAAATAGTGTACTTTTTGTAGTCATTTTTTGATTATAAGTATTTATTATTTTTCAATAATGTCTAAATTTAATAAGAATGTTAAAAAAATCTGAAATATATTAGTTTGTGAGTGCGCAAATAAATACACAAATGGACCAATTTTCGTCAAGAAACACATGTACGTACATATTTTTTAATGATTTTATTGAAACTAAAATTAAAATTCTAAAACATGCGTTTGCTAGATAATGTATTGATTTATTTTACTGCATGATTATATTATTTGAAATGGGTGTGGTATAATACAAAATCTTTTTTGAAAATTGAACAAATCTGCCAACGACCTATGGAATAACCTTATTATACTAAAAATTTTAAAAATTTCTCAAAATTTATTACATGCGAATGCTAGATAAAAGAACAATCTTTCGAAATCCATTTATAATTTTTTGTGGAAAAGAGTCAATACGTCTAAAATCTGATTTGAAAATGACATATTTCTGGTTTTCTCTGGTAATGCCCTCTTAAAATTCCAGTTTTCTTTATGTTTTATTCAATTTCTGCTATTAATTCATTACGGGCCACAGTACTTAGATAATAACAGAACAACAGATAACAATAGCGGAATTCACATAATTTTAACATTAACTGAACAAAAATTAAATTGATTTGTTTAAATTCTGAGAAACAACCCGTTCTTAGTATTGTGTTTTATCTATGTTTAATTTAATTTATCTTTTTGGAGATTTTGGGATTTTTCACTCCAAATTCAGTATCAATCAATATGTTGATTTTGGTTTATAACACCGCCACACTGTTAGTTTTCTTTTTTACATCACACAGGAAGCCCCGAGAAAAATGATTTCCTACGGGGCCTATTTCATCTTTGGGGATTCTGCGGTTTTTTTTAAGGAAAGGAAGGAAAGGTAGATCTGGGAATGAAAAAGGTATGAGGGGTGGGCAGGAATCTGGGGTCAGTGTGTCCAGGAGTGACGGGCGTTTAAATCCACCCCTCCCACTGTGGTGCCAGGCGATGAGTCCCACTAGAGAGGTAAAAAGATATTCCTTAAATAGTCTCTCTAAATGCCTGCCCACATACTGTGTGGCCTGCCACACAGACACATAGAGCGCAGACACATCCATCTCCAAGATCTAGACATAAACAATGTTTATAAGATAAATTTAGGAACATTTCGCCCGCAGAGGACATAATTGTGAACACATTTGAAGGGATAATATGCTGTTATTTAATCCTGGTAATTATTTTACCTGTTATAAAATCTAATTTAATGTATTTTCTATTTGTTTCAGGTAAGTTTTATCTTCCACAAGTTCACTTATCCACGTCAGTTTTCATTCTCGGGCAGGTAAGTTTTCTACATAGCATATATTACAATAAATTTGTATTTTCCGGTTAGTCAGATTATTGTCATTGATTCCCAGGATTTTACCGATATTCGTTTCATGTAATTTATTGTGTATTTTGTTTTACTAAGACTTCTTTCTGGGTATATACAAGGTGTTAAGGGACATACTTGACAAAATTTTAATGAAGTTTTGGTTTCCGGTGACTTTTGTTATGGTTTTTTTTTTCAATTTTTTTTTTCTTCAAAAACATTCTTCCACGTGTCGTCTCTGTTCACTCAGCCGAGTAACCGACCCACCCCTCACCCCGCCTCTAACTGTCCAACTCCTACCATTTTTATATGTTTTTTAGAAAAAAAAATGTCACCGGAGACCAAAATTTTATTTAAGTACATTTGTTTACTCCAAATAATGTCAGGAATCATTAGTTAAATTAATACGTCCCTTAACAATCTGTATATTCGTTTTATACGTCCAAGCCAACTAGGTCCCCCTTTTCAATAATCCGTAGTAAGCATTTACTAAACGGCGATTCTACGAAAAGGCAATAAACATACGTTCATTATCACAATAATGTTGCAGCTCCTTACACATTAATTGTGAGACAAAAGATGAGACACAAAATGCACGTATGACTGTTTCCTTCAAAGGAAAAGGTAGTACTTTGGAGGAAGCAGACATACGTAACGTACATTATTAATACATCTCGTGTCTCAACATTATTTAATGTGTTCTTCTTCTTCTTCTTTCGTATGGTGGGGGGTCAGAGGGGAACATCTAGGTCTGCGAGCCAGTCTAGGGCCTCAGGCGTTGCCCTGTGGATTAATAAGGTAAGAAAGAGATTCAGCATTATTATGATGACGATCGTACGTTTATTATCTTTTTTGTGTCGTTGCCGTTCCGTAAACGTGAGAATACAAAAAAGGGCTCGTTTTCGTATAATTACCGTTTCGAAAAAAAAAAATAACATTATCTAAAAAAACATGCATTTTTTTATGAAGTTAAAAACTTGAAGTGTTCAAGATAAAATCTTCATTATTCATTACATTACATAGTATAAAATGAAGTCGCTCAAAATGTATGTGCGCGTTAATCTTTTAAACTACGCAACGGATTTTAATACGGTTTTCACCAATAGATAGAGTGATTCAAGATGAATGTTTATATGTATAATACATGTAAATTATATTAGAGAAAAGTCGAGAAATTCAAAGAAAACATTTTTTTGTTCGATTTAAAACTGCTGGCGGGCCGTACTATAGTCACTTTTAAAATTCGTTCTACGGAAGAAATTGGAAAATAGATGTCCTAGAGTAAGTTGGTATTTGATTTTCCCTTTTCAAATATCCAGTGTTGCATTGCAAGCATTGTATAACTAGTGGCGAGTTAATTAGTTTATATGTATAATACATGCTTATTATACTAGAAAAAAGCCGAGAAATTCAAATATTTAATTCAGGCAGCGGGCAGCGGGCAAGCGGGTGGTGTGGATTTTATAAGGATTGGGTAATGGCGTTGTGTTTCGTTAGCCACAGAAACGAGTGGCCGGGTCTGCTAGTAATATATAAAATAAAGTCGGGTTAGTTACACCATTTATAATTTGAGTACGGCTGGACCGATTTTTATGATCTTTGATTTAATGGATTGGTCACCGCCCCGAACAGCAGAATAGCTATTAAAACATAGGAAAAATTCACGAAAAAAATTATGAAGTAAATTCTTTTCCTCATACATTTTGTATGGAACGAATTCTCATTTTTTGAAAGAGCTGCAGCAATATTGTGATAAGTCTAATATTGAGTAGTGAGTGAATTTCAAAAATTCAAAAACGTCAAATGTCAATGTGCTGAAAAATATAATGCTTCCCCTCTTTCTTACACACTAAATGTCAACAGTCGAAAATGGGAAAAACGATGAACGTATGTCTGCACCCCTCCAAAGGAAAAATACAATAATTACAATAAATCTCCCTCAAACGTATAAAGAAAATGAAACGCAATTCCCGTAAGTAAGTGGAAAAGTAAAAAAAACCACAACAATTATAAATACGTTCAAAACGCCATTTCTGATACTGACAAAAACAAAACACGTACAGTTGCGCACCGATAATTGCTTCATTGTGTAATTTTTAACTTAATAAAAAACTGAATTTAATTCAGCTAATAAGTTAACACAACAGTTATTGATCCTGCGGCGGTACAAAGTTCTCCGGGTCAGATAGTATGTTATAAATCGATATAAATTCGGAATAAAAAACTGAATTTAATTCTGCTACTAAGTTAACACAACAGTTAATGATCCTGAGGCGGTACAAAGTTCTCCGGGTTAGATAGTATGTTATAAATCGTTATAAATTCGGGATGCAGGGGCCTAAATATATTAAAAATATTAATTTGCGCATACGTCGCTCTTATATTGTGTCAAATGCAGTCAATTATAATTTGGTAAAATTATATTTTTTGGCATCAAATAAATATAAAACATCCCTAATGACTAATAAATAATATTAAGCCCTCAGGCGAATTTGTTCACTTTTCGAAACAATTCATATCGGTCTCATATAAATTGTTGTAGCTCCCTTACCATCATTTTTTTTATTATTTAAAAAGAAAGACAAACATTCCCGGGTTACGAATAACCCAACAATGTTTGAAAATCTCCTACTACCACCACAGAAAGCCGAAAATGTTGCTTGTGTTATGATGAAGGACTTAGCCTGCCGAGGAATCGAACACGCGACGCCCGGGTGGGACCCAAACGCGATGCCCACTCAACCACTGACCGGTTAGATATATGATATAAACGGTATTAGAAAGGGAAAATTCCAATCTATATTAATCTATCTATCTTCTATCTTCTCTTCTATATCTATATATATATATTAATAAAAATGAATCGCCGAAATGTATGTACGCCCATAACTTACGAACGACTGCACCAAATTGGATAATTCTTTTTTTGTTGTGTTCGTTATTGTCAGGAGAAGGTTTGTATAAAAGAAGCGGTGAGCTCTGGCATAATTAAATTTGTATAAAAAAATTGCAATTGGTGGTACGCGAGCTGTTTGAAAACTGAATGTACTGGGACTGAATGTATGGATTGCGGGAGGGGGAGGGGGGACGGGAACTCGGGAGGGAGAAAGGGAACTCTAGAGAGGGGTTTGCGGGGCGGGGGAAGCGGGACAGAGGAGTGGAGAGAGGGAAGGCGGAGTGGGAACGCGTAAGGGGAAGGGGATACGGGAGAGGAAGGGGAACGGGTCTAATGGGAGAAACAATTTCTTTATTATATGGCATAGCAACGCATGCCGGGACCAGCTAGTCTTAAATAAATTAAAATACTGTTAATTGCGGTTGTGCGGTTTAAATGTGTTTTGTAAACTATGTGAAATGTGTGTAAAAGACCACTGCACGTGTAGATTGTACATAAAGGAAAGGAGAAAAAAAGACTTACTGCGCTGGCACTTCCTTCTGTCTCGGCTGGGTTTATTCATGCACTGATAAGACAATATTTATTTATTTTGTTTTATTTATTAATTTTCGGGAAATCGACAGTTTATATTTATTTCAGTTTGTACATAGTATTAAATAGCCAAAATAAAACCAATTACGGATTTCCTCCTTGTGACTTTACTTCTACTGAGACAGCATAATAAGAATTAAGTAAATTAATTTTATAAAAAAGGAATATGAATCCAAATTATATAAAACAAAAAAAATATATATATATGTACTCAAAACAATTTTTTTAATATAAGATGAAAAATTACAAAACAAAAAATCTATCAATACATAGGTAGCCGTGGAGAGAGGCTGTACATATAAATCAAATCAGAACAGAAATATAACAATAAAAACATAACATTATTCAAGAACCATCAGAGAAATTCTCTTTTATGGACCTTTAAGTTTGCAATTGAAAATGTCCACATTGGATAATACGCTATTAGAACTATTAGTCGCGGTTACTTGCGGTATGCGGATTCGGTTTGCGGATACGGTAAGCGGTATATTAGAGATGTTCATGCGGCGAGTTTTGAAAGACTGATGTGATGGTTACAAAAATGACAGGTATATAGGGATGGGTAGGACGGAACATGTGACAATACTAACTTAGCACCGGGTCTACGATGTATAGATATGCATATAGGAAGTGTAGCTATGTATTGTGTAAATGCCCAACCAATATGTAGGCATATTTTTTTTCGTTATCAGTAAAAAAACGTTAGATGAGCCATTTTAAAAACTTTTTATGTTTGTTTTCATAAATTTTGTACCTCAAAAATGATACGTTAACTTCGAATTGTACAATTTGAAAGTGCATTTCATCACAGTTTTTTATATTTTGGGTGCGTTCAGAAATATTCCATTTATTTGGATTTTATTGCAAAATGGAAAAGTTTTGATCTTCCGACAAAATATGCCCGAGGCTTGAGGGGTTAATCGTCTCAGAATATCGACAGCTTCGTTTATACTTTATTTGTTCTATTTGATAAGAGGAGGGGGTCACCTAGTACATTCTTTATCAATCGCTGCACCACATCGAGAAAGGGCAACTTTATTTGTGTCTACCAAAAATTATTATTTTTACTCCTTGTGTTACGACCGGCATCTCTCTTCATAATATTGGCAAACGAAGATGTATCGTCGGCTTAAGAGCTCTCCAATATTGGAAGCCGACCATCGGTTATTTCGGTTTCCCGCCTTCGGAGAAAAGTTCTTGGAAAAACCTTTGCCAACGAATGGTAGGTTAAAATAATTAATTTATTAAAGTGATACACACGACAAACTTTAATGCCGGCCTAGACATTGTACGATCCATTCTCGCGCAGTTACTGACTTTACAATTAATGTAAAGTGACATTATTGACGTTACGGTGAAAAGATAAAGATGCGTAAAAAAATACATGCGACAGAGTATGGCGTGGGCGGAGAAGTATGCCACTTTTCTGAACTTAAACTTACCTATTGCGACGATCGGCATTAAAGCTTGGCTTGTACTATAGAGTCATTTGAGAAAGGGAGAAAAAACGGACAAGTAGACTTAGAATTGGACAGTTGCTTTGTTCTTATGAACAATTTGGGATACGGATATGGGTACCGCCGCCCCGCGAACCATTTTATTGGACAACCAATACCAGTGCCATAGGTCACCACAACTGTTTCGCTACGTTTGGTTACTTAGCAGGGGTGCCCGCGTTCACAGGGAGAGGTTTGTCCGGATCTTGGTGGCGAATGCGTCTGCCCACCTACTGCATGATAAGCCGGATCGGAAGAGAATGGTGGAGAGAGTCCCTTTGACTTCTTCAGCTGTACTCTTTCGTAATATCGCCTTGCACCGAAGTGGGAGGGATGGATTCATACGTCCGTTCTCCTGGACTCACTGACCCCCAGATTCTTACCCACACCATATACCATTTTCCTTCCCAGAACTTCCTCGCCTTTCTTTTCTTAAAAAGGCCCTCCACACAGCTTCCCCAACGAAGAAATAGGCCCTTAGGGAAATTATTTTTCTCACGGCCTCCTGTATGGATCAAATATAAAAAATATACTCGTATATATGAACTAAAGTGGGTAATATATTAATCTCAACAAAACTAAAAATTCATATAAAATGATAATGAACCATTTTTTTCATTTGTCGTTAGTTTACTGTTCCTGAAGAAGGAGTTCTAATAAAACCAGTAGACTTTTTATTTTGTCGCTAATAAAGATGACTTAACTAACTAACTAACCATCACGCCGTTTCCCCGCAGGGGTAGGCAGAGAGGACGGACCGCCAAACAACTCGGTCTTGGCATACACTCTTTGCCTCACTCACATTCATACATCGTCTCATACATTCTCTTCTATTATTCTGACTTTTGACATGGCCCGACTCAAGTATTTGATTCACTTGATCGTGCCACGTCTTCCTCGGGCGTCCCCGACTTCTTCAACCATTCACATTCGCGTCGTATATTCTTCTTACACTACTTTCTTCGTTCATTCGCTCTACATGCCCAAACCATCTGAGGTTCCCTTTCTTAATCTTACTCATTATGCTTACATCAGCCTTACATTCTTTGCGGATATCCACATTTCTCACACGATCATACATTGTTTTACCACACATACGTCTCAGGGATCTCATTTCAACAGCATTCAGCTTACTTTCATCCTTCCTCTGCCAGTTCCATGCCTCACTGCCATACATCAGGGATAACTTGATTTGGGGTCAAAGATGACTTGATTTGTTAATAATAATAATTATAACGTAGTATTTATATAGCGCAGTTTTGTGATATTTCACTTCAAATGCGCTTAATTATAATAAACTTTAAAGTAATCCAATAATGTTCCTTATGAGTCCTTACAAAATTGATTAAATACTGTGAAACAAAGAATATACAGTATATACAAAGCAATTCCTAAAGAACAATATTAACAAGAAGAATCATTAAAACTAAATTATAATAAAGAATAGGAGGCAGTTTACGTTTACAAATAATTATAACAGAGTGCACAGATTAACAGTGTGAAACAAAGAATATACAGTATATGCAAAGCAATTCCTAAAGAAAAATATTAACAACAAGAATCATCAAAACTAAATTATAATAAAGAATAGGAGGCAGTTTACGTTTACAAATAATTATAACAGAGTGCACAGATTAACAGTGTGAAACAAAGAATATACAGTATATGCAAAGCAATTCCTAAAGAAAAATATTAACAACAAGAATCATCAAAACTAAATTATAATAAAGAATAGGAGGCAGTTTACGTTTAGAAATAATAATAACAGAGTGCACAGAGTAACAGTGTGAAACAAAGAATATACAGTATATGAAAAGCAATTCCTAAAGAAAAATATTAACAAGAAGAATCATTAAAACTAAATTATAATAAAGAATAGGAGGCAGTTTACGTTTAGAAATAATTATAACAGAGTGCACTGAGTAGAAATGTGAAACAAAGAATATACAGTATAAGCAAAGCAATTCCTAAAGAACAATATTAACAATAAGAATCATCAAAACTAAATTATAATAAAGAATAAGAGGCAGTTTACGTTTAGAAATAATAATAACAGAGCGCACAGAGTAACAGTGTGAAACAAAGTATATACAGTATATGCAAAGCAATTCCTAAAGAACAATATTAACAACAAGAATCATCAAAACTAAATTATAATAAAGAATAAGAGGCAGTTTACGTTTAGAAATAATAATAACAGAGTACCCATAAAACTATAGTAAGGAGGTTATCGAAACCAAACAATTACCAGAAACTTGAGGAACATGGCTCATTATAGTAGATTGAAAACGAGTTAAAATTCATGAAAGGTATGATTAAGAACAAGAAGAATCACTAAAACTAAATTATAATAAAGAATAGGAGGCAGTTTACGTTTAGAAATAATAATAACAGAGCGCACAGAGTAACAGTGTGAAACAAAGAATATACAGTATATGCAAAGCAATTCCTAAAGAACAATATTAACAACAAGAATCATTAAAACTAAATTATAATAAAGAATAGGAGGCAGTTTACGTTTAGAAATAATAATAACAGAGTGCACAGAGTAACAGTGTGAAACAAAGAATATACAGTATATGCAAAGCAATTCCTAAAGAACAATATTAACAACAAGAATCATCAAAACTAAATTATAATAAAGAATAAGAGGCAGTTTACGTTTAGAAATAATAATAACAGAGTACCCATAAAACTATAGTAAGGAGGTTATCGAAACCAAACAATTACCAGAAACTTGAGGAACATGGCTCATTATAGTAGATTGAAAACGAGTTAAAATTCATGAAAGGTATGATTTTTTATGATCAAATACTGCAAAATAAAACAATGCTACTCAAGCGCAAAATGTACACATAATTAAAAGACATGTTAAACGTGCTATGTATGAGAGTGAAGCAAACCACAACTTGAATGTATTTATACCCCCCATACACGCCCTGCTTATTTATGGGGGTACATCAAATACATGTATTATGTAATTAATTATTGTAAAAAATATATTATAATTTATGTATCTTTTTGAAAATAAAAAAAATAAAAAAAATGTGTGTACATAAAATTGACATAGGGATGATGTCTAAGGAACCGAAAACAAAAATAAACTACTGTCACGACATATATGCACACTGCCACGGGACGAGAAATGCAAAGCAAATGAGAATGCAAACAAGGAAGAAATCAAGCGCCCTGAAAAAATCTCTAAGGACGAAGCCGTCCGAATATACAAAAATTCCGAAAGAAATTACTTACTGAGATTGAAAATATTACGCACAGTTTTAAAAAGGAATTTAGTAATTATGTCTACCACAATATTGATGTTTGTGACTCAATTCACTTAAATCTAAAATATATGTATATGTAGGTCCTTACATATGAAATTGGCGTTTTGCCGTACTGGCAACTTTGATCTCTAATATCTTCTCTTTGGTTAGGAATTCCAAATTCAAATTTATATAGCAATTTACTCATGTATTTGTGTTTCGAAAATTATAATTCATTTGTTTTTTCCTTAATTGTTTTTTTTCTTTGCGTCACTTAGTTTACAAAATGGAAAACTAGAAATATCGCGTTATTTACGAGTACGAGTTCCACCGTAGCACCAGTGCTGCAGAATCGGCTCGAAGGATTAATGATGTGTATGGCGACGGTGCCGCAAAAAAAAAACACAGTGCGTTTTTGGTTCCAACGTTTTCGTTCTGGAAATTTCGACCTGCAGAAAAAGCCCCGTGGACGGCCGGAGACCAAAGTTGATAATGAAGAATTGAAGGCTATCATGGAAGCGGATCCATTGCAAACCACGTCCGAGTTAGCTGCAGGCTGTGGTGTTAGTGATAAAACTGTTTTAATCCATTTGAAGCAAATTGGGAAGTGGAAAAGCTTGAAAGGTGGGTACCTCACGAATTGAATGAAGCAAACCAACAAACGCGCGTTAGAACGCTAGACCACACACTGCACAACAGACGACTACCAAATTAGAGGAGCTTCAATTGGAATGTCTAAGACATCCACCATACTCTCCGGATCTTGCCCCAACATATTACCATTTTTTTAGAAATTTAGATAACTTCTTGCAAGGGAAAAAATTCAACTCCGATGGGGCAGTTCAAACCGCCTTCAAAGATTTTATTGATTCCCGTCCGAATAGTTTTTTTAGTAAAGGGATCGATGAACTACCTATGAGATGGCAAAAGTGCATAGATAGCAATGGTACATACTTTGATTAAATAAATATATTATATTTTAAAAAAAATCGACTTTTTGTTCCTCCCATACAAAACGCCAATTTCATATGTAAGGACCTAATATATGAGTATTATGTCTGCCAAACATATGTTTGTAAAATTATTAGCACACACGATTGTGTGAGCTAACTTAAGAATAACAAATAAAATTAAAGAAAGAACGTGTTGAATTTTACCAAACATTTTTTCCGTGGTACTCTCTTGAACTTTTTTACTTGAAGTAGTTAATCTTATAATAGTTTTACCAAGTTGCTAAAAGTTATAAAACATTTGCAGTAATACATATTTGTAGCAAAGGAGTAATGTAAGGCTTGCAGTTTAGACCTTAACTGTTTTACTTTGATACTCAAGGGGAAGGGGGGAGGGGAGAGAATTCTGAGTCGGCATTTCTGGCATTTCTGCCAGAATCCACGCTAATACCGCGGCAATTTGGTTCAAACAACCAACCTCAAAATGTAGACATGTACTCCCTGCTAGCTTAGTGATGAAATGTCTATACAGGAGTTCCCAAATATTGTTTTCCACTTTGACAGTGACCGTGAGGTTTGAGTTCTTAATTTAGCGAGCGATGTATCAGTCAGTTCATAACCTATTTTGGATGTCCACTATGTCCAGCTCTACCAGAAAGGGTATATTTCTACTATGCTCTATGTTATTTCTAACTACCTATTTTTTATTTGGGGGTCGGGAACCATTTATTGGATAACCAACACCTCTGCCATAGCAGGGTTGCCCGGGTTGCGTATTTACAATCCCTACCGCGTTTCAGTCGCTTTAAATTTTCAATATCAAAATTTAAGTATTTGGAAATAAAATTATTAATTTCTCATATACACATTGGAAAGATTATTTTATCTAGATTTTAGAACATTTTTTTGTTTTTGGAAAGTGATAAAAAATTATCAATATAGAGGTGTATTTACAATATATGGGAAAAATATTAAAATTTTAATATTTAGAAATTAAATTATTAATTTCTAATATACACATCAGAAAGATTATTTTATCTAGATTTTAGAACAATTTTTGTTTTTGCAATGTGATAAAAAATAACCAATATAGAGGTATATTTAAAATGTAAATTGTCGTTACCGCGACTGAATCGGTATAGGTTTTGTAAATACGCGCCCGGGTTCATGAGGTGAGGTGCGTCTAGGTCTTGGCGATGGATGCGTCTGCTCACCTGCTGCATGGCGGGAGAGATCGAGAAAGACTGGTTGGGAGAGGCCTTTTTCAGCTGGATTCTCTCGACCCATTGCCTTGCACTGTTTTTATCTAAGACGGATTGTGAGAAAGAATGGGACTTACGTGCGAGCTCTCGCTGGAACTAGTATACTTAAACAAATTCCGGGTATGCTACCAAAATGTTATAAATATTGGATAGTAAATAAATAAGTAAAAATAAATAGAAAATAGAAATATAATATATGTATCTAAAGTAATAAATACTAAAGCCTATTGATAATAAATCGGCATTTTTCATTAGGTTTACGAGCAGGTTGGAATCAATAATATAAATTGATAAATACTTGCGCGACCTAACGGAAACTATTTGAGAACCTCTGGTCATTCTGAAACAGGATGGTGAGGCCTGACATTGGTTATTCAATTGATAATAGTGCATCAAAGGGTCAAATATTTTGATTATTTTTTAAATGTTTGTAATATATAATGTGTTTTATATATTGCATGTTTACTGGGTTGCATAAACCAGTAAGATAAAGGTCATTTTTACAAAAATGAAAATGGTTAAAGATATACATATTGATGGTGGAATTATTAAAAAAAAAAAAAAAAAAAAATGTACACAAATATAAGGTAAAAATACAATACATTCATAAAAACAACATGATGCGAAGAAAAATGACTTAATGTTCTTGCTCACAGCGGAGGTATAGTTCATATTATAATTTTATTTTTATTTATTCTTTCTATATTTACATTACAAAGGTAGAGTATATTGTCCTCCACACTGTGTTGTGGTGGACATTTTTCAGTTTTAAATTATAAATTGTAAATAGTAAAACAAAACAAACTATGGTCTGAGTTAATATAAAACAGAGAAACAATAAAAATTAAAATATAAAATAGACTAAAAATCGACAAAATTATAAATTAAATATATACAAGTTATTACACAATCGTCATGATCAGTGTATTATAAATACCAGTGTTTCGGTATGTGTTATACATAAAACAATGTACAAAGTCACGCCTGAACACAAAATTCGATGGCTTACAATGTCATATTTGCAATGAAAAAGATGATTTATTGTTTTTATATTGCACTTTGATAAAATACAATAACATAGCGGTGATATTTTACCAATGTTTTTCTACATTAAAAGCAGTTAATCTTGAATAAAAAACGCATCGACTTCTCACACTTGTCATCCTAGTCATTCCGCCACTTTTGTTCGATTCAAAATTTCAAAATGACAACTTGCAAGTAAATAAAACTATCGGTGGGTGATGAGTCACACAATCCACCATAGATACGGTGGTTTTCTAAGGGTCTTGAAAAATTAAAACTTTGACAATTATTTTAACTATTAAAAGTAACTATAAAAATAAAAATGTGGTTATTTAAGTTTGAAGGTCTTATTCATTAAAAAAAAAATTAAAAAATTGGACTGGAGTTCTCTATTGTATAGTTTTATAGCCTGGTATTTGTAGTGTTTTTGTACAAAGGATGTGTTTGTTTTTGGTATTGGTAGTTGGTGTGCATGTCTTGTTCTAGTATTACGAGCAATTTTTAAAGTGTTAAATATGTTAAAGTTCTTGTAAAGTTAGTTGTTTTGACTATATTTTTTTAATTTTCAGCACTGGTAATATTTCGAATATTTGAAGTGGGTTTTAATATTGGTTACTTAAGTGTTACTTTTATTAAGGTTTTCTGAGCTTAAACAGTGTATTAATGTATTTTTACTGGCACAGCCCCAGGCAATAATGCCCTATTCCATTATGGATTGTGCTAGAGAGGTATATATATGTTTTTAGATCATATATGTTTAGAATATTTCTCACGTTTTTTTAAAAGTAAATCAACTTGTTTATAACTGGATACGTTTTTAGTTTTTCACGGCCAAAAGTATTTTCGTTATTCTTTTTGGGTTGTTATGCCGTGTTGCGCTACCTCGTTCTTTAGCCAATGTTTTGGACAACGTTGCAGTGTCCATCAAGAGAGCAGATCCGGTAGAGATTGTTTATAACCAAATAATTTATTTTTTTCAAGTATGCACTTAGTAAATTGTAATATGCACTGAGGATAATTTGAAAATATAGTGTCAAAAAATATGTCATTGTATTTTATGCATATCGTGTGAGGTTAGTTTTTGAGTGCGATATGTGGGATTGTTGGTTTGAGAGTGTGTTTCTTAATACTCTCTGTGTCTATGTGTACCTCGGATTGTTCATTTGAAATGTGCACTTCTTTTGTTTAAATTTTTGGCAGTTGTCCTAATATTTCAAACTGTTCATTCGAAAGGTGAATCTTTCGATCCTGAGATAAATATATATTTTTAAAGTAGATACTTTCAGTTCCACAAATCCAACAATTATAAAATCCCGTGATTTTTCACGAGTTTGCATTAGTTGCTTTATATTTTTTGTAGATTTTTTAATGAATGTTAAATCTGTGTCTTTTTATTAATTATTATTAGTAATGTACTCGCAACTCCAAGTACAAGCACACTTCCACAACAATTGGATTTGTGTCTCGATATTGGAGGAGATTAATCATGGGTTTATTGGGAGTCCATATTTTATTAGAGTTTTTTAAAATATGGACAAAAATCCATCACATTTTTTGTTTAATACCTGTATTAAAAATAATGTGGTTATTAAATAACGAGACTTTTTTAAAATTACCTTCACACCTACAATTTATCTACAATTTGGTAGGCGGGAATGGGAACCACCGCCCTGGGAACCATTTATTGGATAACCAACACCTCTGCCACAGGTCACCCCAAGTGGTTCGCTACGTTTGGTGAATTAGCAGGTGTGCCCGGGTTCATGGAGATGAGGTTTGTTTAGGACTTGGTGGCGGGCCTAATCGGGAAAGACTGGTTGAGGGAGATCTTTTTATCTCTCCAGCCGGACTTTATCGAACCATTGCCTTACAATGCAATGGGAGGGATGGATTCACACATCTGCCTATCCTGGACACATTGACCCCCAGATTCCTACCCACTCCTCAAACCATTTTCCATCCCACCCTTTTTTTTGCTTTCCTTAAAAAGACCCTCCACACAGCACCCCGAAGATGACATAGGCCCTGGGGGAATTTATTTTTCTCAGGGCTTCCTGTGTGGAGCTAATGTAAAAAAAATCACAACAATGGAGGCCCTGAGGAAAATAATTCGAATCATGGCCAATGTCAACTTTGGGTAAACTGTTTGGAGGGTCTTTTTAGGAAAAGGAGGAGAAGAAGTTCTGGGAAGGAAAATGGTATTATGGTGGGTAGGAATATGGGGATTAGTGTGTCCAGAAGTGACTGACGTGTTAATCCATCCCTCCCACTGCGGTGCAAGGCGATGTTCCAAGAGAGTACGGCTGGAGAAGTCAAAGAGGCTCCCTCAACCCTTCTCTCCCGATCCGGCCTGCAATGCCCTGACCTTTTTCTCCCAAATTGTTTACGCTGCTACGGAAGAATGCGCCGAATGCCAGCGACCGACAGCTGTTTAGCGTGAAGCCTTGTCTTTCGAATTCAGTATGTTTTGCTTCTGTAAACAAACCCGTATAGCCGTAGCCCTCGTTCGCATTAGAGTTGTTTTTTTTTTGTTTCACCGGAAAAATAAGTGTAACAATAGAGCAACGAATTGTTGTGAAATTCACACGAATCTTTAAAAAATCGCTACTGAAACTTATAATTTACTGAAAGAAATGTATTACAATGAATGTTTATCGTGCACATGTTTTTGAGTAGTTTAAGCGTTTTTAAGATGGCCGAGAAGACGTTGAACATGTTTCACGCCTTGGTCACCCTTCCACGTCAAAAATGGATGACAACATCGAAAAAATCGGTGATCTGATTCGATCTGACTGTCGGTTAATTATTCGTGCAATTTCTGAAACTGTAGGTATTGACAAAGAATGCGTATGGCAAATCTTTCAAAACAATTTTAACATGCAAAAAGAGTGCCAAAATGGTGCCTAAAATTCTCACTAACGAAGAGAAGCTCGCAAAAATGTTTGTACTGACACCTTATACTGCATAATGTACGGGCTTATTCTTGAGATCTTGCGCCGTGCAATTTTTATCTGTTTTCTTATGTGAAATCTGCATTAAAATGAACAATATTTGGGTCCATTGAAGCTGTGAAAGAGAAAGCGGCATACGTCCCGAAGACAGAAGAACACTTCCAGCACTGTTTCAAGCAATGGAAGATTGGCATGTAGCGTTGTAGGGATAGTGAAGGGGTGTATATTGAAGAAGATAATAAGTAAATATATACGAAAAAAAAAGTTTTGCAACATCAGTCTCGTTATTTAATAGCCGTACCTCGTACATTTGCACTCTGCACAAGTTTTGTTAGAAAATCATAAGTTTCTGACATTTTAACCCAAAATTCGTCGTAAAAATAATGCCAGTTGTAATAAATTGTTTTTATTTATCAAATTCATTGTAGCTTTCCATCAATTTACGTTGTTGTATATCTCACCAAAGGAACTTTTTTTTTAAATTTAATAGTCAGAGAACTGTAAATTAAAAAATAGTCAAATTTTCGAAAGCATTATTATCTTCTGAACACATATAAAAATTCATGTTCTATATTCACAATTTATAATTTACATCTGAAAAATGTCCTCCACAACACAGGTGAACTCCTAGTGTGGAGGACAATATATTATACCTTTGTAATGTAAATGTACTAAGAATAAATAAATAAATATATATATACCTACCTATATAAAAACTAAATGTATGTTTGCTTGCTTGCATGTATGTATGCACGTATGCATTAATGTACGTACATATGTTGTTGTATTGCTATATTACTTAATTGTTGGAAATGTTTGAAATTTTCAAGATACCTTCTTTCCACCCTCGCGAAGGTTTCTGGATTATTACAGCCACATGACAATACATCTGAAAAGATTTTTTTAATAATTACAAAAAGTCTTACGAAACCGTCAAAAAACGTCACACTTTGAGTTTGGCGATCGATGGCTTGCAAAATGATATTTTGAAAACCATCAATTGTTTAATCAAAATTAATAAATTTACTTGTAGTACTCACCTATGATACTAACCAAAATCGAATACTTTGAATCTAAAAAATAATTATAGGTATTTTAAATAGGTAAGGTACGAAATTTGATTGATTTTTCTTATAATATACAAAAGTGAATGTTTGTTATATATGAAAATAGAAAATTTGAATAAAAAAAAATGCAATAGGTGGCACGCGAGCTGATTGAAAACTGAATGTACCGGGACTGAATATATGGAATGCGGGAGAGTTACAATAAACAATTAATATTTTTTACAAGGAATTAATATTTTTTACAAGCCTTTATGAAATCAACCTGTTAAAAAAAAAATCTCAAATATCTTTTCCAACCTTTCCAAAAGCTTTTTCTCAAGTATTTTTAAACTCCTCCCATAAAGGGCGTGAATTCCAATTTCGATTTTTTCCTGAACTATTGGATCGCCTTAAGATGGCGGACGTTATTTGTCGTATGTCTTCAGTCATTTTTCACGACCGGTCAGTGTCCGAGGTAGAATTGCGTTTGGGTCCCACCCAGGCGTCCCGTGTTCGATTCCTCGGCTGGCTAAGTTCTCCTAACAAACTAGAGTATATCAAATAGAGATGATGTGTATGTTAATTTTATGATTTGTTGACGGCAACGACAAAAGCTAATGATAGAATGCTTCCGTGTAATCTATGTTTGTGTAATCTATTTGTTTAAGAGGTTGTCATTTTTTGATAATTTATTAAAAAATGACAAATTATTAAAAAACAAAACATTAAAACATTTGTTTCGTGACGATGAACGGGGGTGAGAGTAAGTTTGCGGCTACTTCTTGCTATTTAAAAGGCTTATGAATTTCGATAATTATCCGGTATACACAATTAAGTAATACTCACTGTTGTGTCTCGTGGCTTGATCTCCATTCGGCGACGGTCACAGGTGTATCCAAAGGCTTACGATAAGATTGTTCTGATCGGTTATTAAAACCACGATGAAGTTTGAGTCACGAGACGATTAAGCGGTTCACACAAAGCATTCGATAAAGACGGCGATATAATGCTTCATATTACACACTTCCGATTGATAAAAATAACATTTCAACGTAGAGCGAAATGTCACGTTACGATTTGTTACGATGGTTGTTGATAATCCACTGTGTAGTTAGGTACACTTAATGTGCGGAATTCCAAAAATCTGGATTCCTCCGATTCCGTATGTCGATCGGAGCACAAAACGAATGAAACCCATCGGTGTTATAAAACAACATTATTTCTTCTTTAATTGCAACGTTCTGCATGAAACGGTAAAAGTATGAAAATGATGATCGTGTAAAACAAAGATTTTTCTTACGGGTCCCGATATAGTTTCCATGTAGGAATCGAAATAAAAAACAGCGTCGTCTGAAATGCCCCAAATCTGTATTATTTAGTGATGACACATGATATTTCTCAATCATAGGTACCCTTTTTTATTAAATTTTCACACCCAACTTCCTTTAGTCTAACAAAATTCCATAGTTCCAGGATTCAATTTGAGAGGCGGGTATGGGTACTGCCTACCGCCGCCCCGGGAACCATTTAGTGGATAACCAACACCTCTGCCACAGGTCACCCCAAGTGGTTCGCTACGTTTGGTGACTTAGCAGTGGTGCCCGGGTTCATGGGATGAAGTTTCTCCAGTTCTAGGTGGCGGATGGTTGAGGGAGTCCCTTTGACTTCTCCAGCCGTGCTCTCTCGGAATATCGCCTTGCACCACAGTAGGAAGGATTGATTCATACGTCCGTCACTCCTGGACACACCCAGATTTCTACCCACCCTTCATACCCTTTTCCTTCCAAGAACTTTCTCTCCTTCCTTTCCTGAAAACACCCTCCACATAGTATCCCCAAAGATGAAATAGGCCCTCAGGTGAATTATTTTCTTCAAGACCTCTTTTGTGGAGCTAATGTAAAAAAAAACGAGTGTGCTTTAGACCACACGACTGAAGTAAAACTTTTTTAGCTCCATCTATATGATAGGAAGAGAGAAAGAAAATGTACGCGCGCACTCTCTCTCTTGCTCCTACAGTGTGATACAGACTATAGGCCTGCACTGTGTCTTAGATATACGAAACTTAACTGGCTATGAGAGAAAGAGGGAAAGAAAATGTGTGCTCGTACCTCTTTTTCTTGCCCTACAGTAATATACGAAACGTAACTCTCTCTCTTTCTATCTTCACTAACTTATATCTCCCTCTCAACGCCTCGCTTTTCGTAACGCTCCAGTCACGCATTCACGAGCTTACTCCCCAAGTCAAGCGTGCGTAAAGAAGTTTTACTTAAAAAATGTGAGATGAATCTGAACCCGCCAATCAAGACTCTTGTGATAAAAACAGTGTTATCGTGAGTCTTTTAGACTTGAAAACCGTTAATCCTATAAGTATTTTGGCCTCCAATAATTTTGTCAGCGATATCATCTTTAATCCTGCCGTAGGCTCTATTTCAGGAAAGGTTCCCTGTAATAAATAATTGGTAAAGACCTCCCAGGGTCCCCTTTGGTCATCTTCGTTAGATTAATCGAATTTACACCATCGATAAGTAGTGATGAACTAGCACTGAGGGGATCAGAAAATAACGTTCAAAGAAAAAAATAAATTGATGAGGAAAAATCACAAGGGAATAATTTTTTTTTGTTTTATTTATAGAAGCAATATAGTATTTCATGAATTTCCGGATAAAACGAAAATTGACATTTCTTTGGATTACATCCGTAGAAGAACGATAAACTTTTTTTGTTCATTTGAAGCGGATACTTTGTGATGTGACATTATTAATTTAAAATAAAACAATAACTTTGTAAACACCACTTTTATTTTTTATACTTTATGCCGATCGGGTTTCGCTACAACCGTAGCTTCATCAGGGCAGTATAATACTCTACTTACATTAGATTACATGTGTGTTATAATATATAATTTACCAAAAATGGGCTGGACTCGTCAAGTGGAGGAGGAAGAAGGCATAAATGGAGAATTGGGAAGGGAACGGACGTGTTCTTTATCAATAGGGAACAATCTTAGTATGGGACTTTTATTTAAATTTAGTTGGTCATTAACTACCTTACTATTAATGTTTATGGCTTTCCTAAGTTCAAGTGCCTCTAAATTGTCCAACTTTACACCGATATTGTTTTTATGAATAAGCTTGGCGCCGGAGTTTTTGTCAAATTTATGGTCTTATTCGATCAAGTGGTTTGCAAATTCTGAAAATCCAGAGCTATGTAAACATCTATTAAGATGTTCTTTGACACGGTTGTTTATGTTGCGTGCTCTTTTACAAATATAAAAAACTGGGCAGTCGCTGCATTGAAGTGAATAAATTCCCGAGTGAGAAAGACTATCTTCCTTATCCCTACCGTTCATTAAAAGTTTGCCTGCATTATTATTAATGTAAAATGCTGGTTTGATTTCTGATGGGAGATTTTTAACACTTTTTTGAGAAAAATTATTGATGTACAGGATTCTACGACATTGAGGTTGATTATTATTACTTGGTATATTATTATTATGAGGTGGACTGTTGTATAAAAATTTACTTGTGGATAATTTTTATTTAGAATTTTGTCGACTATATTTGGTTTGTAACCGTTACTTTTTGCGATTTGTTTGATCGTAGATAGTTCTATTGCAAAGTTGGTATTTGATAAAGGTACTGTAACTAATCTATGTATCATGGAATGAAACGCTGAATGTTTATGGGAGTTGGGATGGTTAGAGGAATTGTGAATCGTTTGAATTTTATCTTTTATGTAACCTATAAAATAATATTCTGACAGTTCAACTTTGAAATTACGGCGTTTGTACAATAACTTGATTAAACTGATGTAAACTACACAAATAACACGGTAAATATATCAATTATATGAATAGAACAGTAATTTTGTCACTACAATAGAAATTATTAAGTAAAATCACAACATCTAACAAAATTTTAGACATCCCGCCTGATCCCGCCATAAACACACCAAGCCCACCAAGCTGTGTTTTCATCGCGGGCCGTTGATGCACACCCGCGCCAATAATGCCCCTGGCGGAGAATAATTAAAACAACATTTTTTCCTACTAAATTATAACCATACACGACGTTGTCAGATCTAATGCATTTTAACAGCGTGACCAAGTAAGAAAGCTTATTGGTAATGAAACGTGTTTTAGTGTATACGGGGTTTATTTATGCTATTGCAATAACACAGTTAATCGGTCGCGCTGTGGTTTTTTTAGTAAGGCTGTTAGCGTTTCATTCCATGATACATAGATTAGTTACAGTCCCTTTATCAAATACTAACTTTGCAATAGAACTATCTACGATCAAACAAATCGCAATACATAACGGTTACAACCCAAATATAGTCGACAACATTCTAAATAAAAAATTTAAAAAATTATCGACAAGTAAATTTTTATTGTTCAAAAAAATTAAATTAAATTCAAATCAAATTAATTAAATTTAAATTCAAAAAAATTCCTACCCACTTATGGAATCTAGGGGTCAGTATGTCCAGGACATATGAACCCATGCCTCCCACTGCGGTAAGGCGATGTTCCGAGTGAATCCTGCTGGAGAGATTAAAGTGTCTCCCTCAATTAGTCTCTCCCGATCAACAGTTACTGGGCAGACGCATCCGCCATCAAATCCTATACAAACCCCATCCCCATGAACCCCGACACCACTGCTAAGTCACTAAACGTATCGAACCACTTGTGATGACCTAGAGCAAGGGTGTTGGTTATCCAATAAATTATTCTCGCGATGGCGGTACCCATTTCCGCCTCTCAACTTGAAATACAGAAGTGAGCCATTTTATATCGCCATATAAAATGTTTTTTTGTGTTTTATAACGCTCTAGCTTTGCGATCAGCTAACTTACCGGACTTTCTACCTATTTCTTATATATCTCCTTTAAACATTTTCAGCCTTAATAAAAAAAACCACAGCGCGACCGATTAACTGTGTTATTGCAATAACATAAATAGACCCCGTATACACTAAAACACGTTTTATTACCAATAACGTTTCTTACGTGGTCACGCTGTTAAAACGCATTGAAGATTTGACAACGTTGTATATGGTTTTAATTTACTAGGAAACAATGTTGTTTAAATTTTTCTCCGCAAGGGGCATTATTGGCGCGCCTATGCATTAGTTCTTCGGCCCGCGACAGCCCGCGATGACTAAACAGCTCGGTGTGTTTTATGGCGGGATATCGAAAATTTTGTGATTTTACTTAATAATTTCTATTGTTGTGACGAATTTACTCTTCTGTACACATAATTGATATATTTACCATGTTATTTGTGTGGTTTACATCAGTTTAATCAAGTTATTGTACAAACGCCGTACTTTCAAAGTTGAACTGTCAGAATATTGTTTTATAGGTTACTTTTAAAAGATAAAATTTTCATTTTAAGAGAATTTCTTAAAAGTAATAATTTTTTATAATATTACAATCTAATACCTACATGTGTTATTTTTTTGGCAATAAAAAAAACTTTGAAATTTTTTATTATTTTTTTTATTGTATACACGATGAAAAAGTGAGGTGATAGTTTCCTTTCAAATTTATTACATAAAAGGACTTTGTTTTTTTAATTTTGATTTTATTTAAATTTCTCTACATTTTGTTCAAGAATGTTGCGGGAGGAAATTTTTTTCCATGTTTTTCCGAGTTTGAATCTTAAAATATGGCAGTTTTTGAAAACTAAAGTGTACTTCAATTACACAAATCTAAAAGGTAATTATATCTAGTTTTCATAAATGGTATTTGTTTTTACGACACCTTCAAAAATAAAAAATATATGGAACATTCAAAATACTTTGGATTTCGTTCCGACCTCATTAAGAGCGTTTAAACAGCCAGCGGACGAAAATCCACATTTCGTTGAAAGTTGTTCTTCCAATCGTGCAGGGCGGTTACAATGAGAAAGATTGATTATTTTTCGTACCAGCTTTTTTTAAATTATAACTCAATATCGAATGTATTTCAATCCAAATTAGCTTTAATTTATACCTTCATCCAAAAATGCTGAAAGGCGTGATGATAAAACTATTAAAATAGTGTACTTTTTGTAGTTATTTTTTGATTATAAGTATTTATCCTTTTTCAATAATGTCTAAATTTAATAAGAATGTTAAAAAAATCTGAAATATATTAGTTTGTAAGTGCGCAAATAAATACACAAATGGACCAATTTTCGTCAAGAAACACATGTACGTACATATTTTTTAATGATTTTATTGAAACTAAAATTAAAATTCTCATACATAACTTTGCTAGATAATGTATTGATTTATTTTACTGAATGATTACATTATTTGAAATGGGTGTGGTATAATACAAAAACTTTTTTGAAAATTTAACAAATCTGCCAACGACCTATGGAATAACCTTATTATACTAAAAATTTAAAAAAATTCAAAAAAATTATTACATAACTATGCTAGATAAAAGAACAATCTTTCGAAATCCATTTATAATTTTTTGTGGAAAAGAGTCAATACGTCTAAAAACTTTTTTGAAAATGACGTATTTCCGGCTTTTTCTGGTAATGCCCTCTTAATAAAACAGAGATAAACTACCCCCTCAGGCCGTGTAAACCACGTGTATTTTTACCATGAACAATGTTTAATTAGTAATGTTTTCATATCCGCGGCCGTTTGTCAATTGAATAAAATTTTCACTGGGTTTTTTTGTAAGGCTGTTGAAGTTTTTCAGCTCTTAAAAAAATATATGTTATTTATGAAGATAATATCTAGACGTGTTCCACACCGAAATGCAAATAATATGAAATTTTTTTAAACACCTTCATTTCACTTATTTTAGAAATTATATGTATGAAAAAATTCACAGTGTTTCTTTTAATGCTGTTTTAGATGTTCCCCACGAGATTTTTGCTCTATTTTAAACGAGTCGTGTTTTATTAAACATTTTCACAATTTTCGCTTCAATTTTATCGTTTTAAATATTAGCGTGTTCTCTTCAACATTCGTAATTACATACCTCTCCATCTTCTTCTTTTTGAGCGGGGATACCGCGCCTCAAATGAATTTCAACTGCAAATTTAAACGAGAGTCATTGCAAAACCGAGTCCTAGAAATCGACATTCCGTCATCTACTTCATTCCTCTCAAATATAATTGCGTTCTCTATAAATGTAATTTGATAAGCCCGGTTCATAATCATAACTGACTTGGTACTCTATTAAGATTCAAAGTGGGGGCGTGGTTCAGGATTATAGCGCTACAAGTCCCCGGGGCTAATCCTAATGCCGGCTCGTCACCGACCGTCGCGGGCCCCAATTTGCAGCCCCTGCCTGCCAGAGATACGAATGACGTCATCGCGGGTCTAATCCGATAATTATTACGGGGTCCGGGACTAATCGTAATTTAGGAGATAAATGGAAAAATAGCCTAACTCCAAAAATTTTTTAAATGCCAAATTCTATCACAATTTAAAAAATTGAACACAAGCGATTTTTTTATTGAAATAAAACAATAACTTAGTTTGTAACCACGATTTAATTATTTTATTTTTTACTAGCAGATCCGGCAACACGTTGCTGTGGCTAATGAAACACAACGCCATTACCCAACCTTTATAAAATCCACACCACCCGCTTGTCAGCTGCCCGCTGCCCGCTGCCTGAATTTAATATTTGAATTTCTCGACTTTTCTCTTCTATAATAAGCATGTTTTTATACATATAAACCTTCCTCTTGAATCACTCTATCTATTGGTGATAACCGCATGAATATCCGTTGCGTAGTTTAAAAGATCTATGCGCACATACATTTTGAGCGACTTCATCAAATAAAATAATTCAAATCAAATACCTACTTACTCTAATTTTCCAATTTCTTTCGTAGAACGAATTTCCAAAGTGACTATAGTACGGCCCGCCAGCCGTTTTAAATCGCACAAAAACATGTTTTCTTTGAATTTCTCGGCTTTTCTCTAATATAATTTACATGTTTTATACATATAAACATTCCTCTTCAATCACTCTATCTATTGGTGAAAACCGTATGAAAGTCCGTTGCGTAGTTTAAAAGATTAACTATGTTAGAAAAATTAAATTTCTGGGTCTTATCTTTTTATTTTTCTGTCATATTCTCTTTTATATTTTCTATTTTTTCTTCTTTTTATAGTAATACCTCACAAGAGTCTCCGCTGCTCCCGTCTGGAGCCAGTGAGACTATGGCACCCCCAATTGGGGAATGTTGTGAAGCTGAAGGTAGTGGGGAGGGGAAGGCGATGGGGAAGAGGAAGGTGGGGAAGTACCTGGCTATTCAGATCTGGTCACTAAACACTGCTAACGCCAATTCAAACAACGTTTCAATTTTGAATGGTGGTCTTACCCCAGGGCGATACTAAGAGTATCTTCCACTCTAGAACGTGCCGCAAATATACTGTAAAATTCTTTTTAAATGAATAAATTGTGAAATGACACAAATTATTCAAATAAAATTTATTTGCCCACACCAGGATTCGATCTCGCTATCTTTGGATTACGAGTCAAGATCCTTATCGCTTGATCACGCCGGCCGTCGCATTATTAGTGTTATATCCTTCTTCAATGATATATTATATTGATGGGAATAACCTTGAAAATTTATGAGAAGAGAGTTGTTTCAATAAAAAATTATTTAAATGGATGTCACACTTACGACAATTAGTAATTGTAATGAAAAGAAGTTAATAATTATTTTAGGAAATTAAGATAGTTTTCAGTTGAACATCCATATATATTTTTTAAAATTATATTTGTTTTTCTCGTTCTCTAAAGTCTTCATTCTTATCAGTATTATGATACATTAATTTTAAGTACATAGTAATAGATTCATATTCAAGCTTTTAAATTCGCTTATTCTCAAAAATATTTTTTATTGAAGTCGAGACGTTTTTTAACCCATCTCCTCAATTGTGAGGAATATCCACTCTAAAAGCGAAATAACTCCCACTTTGTGAGAATTAAATTTTTCTTTAATTAACTTTTGGGCTTAGTGCTAAAAACTACATTACGCTAATTTTTTAACATAATTGTGAAAATTTTCAAATGAATTTGAGTAAAGTGTTGAAAGAGTGATATTATTAGGAACGTGTTCAAAATATTGAAGATAGGTCTCTTGTTTAAAGTTCTAATTACAAAATGATTTTTTTTTTCATGAAATGTAATAAATGAATTTATTTTTTATTGTTTTTATTTCTTGCTATCCCAATGAGCTACAGAACTCATTTTAGGACAGGAGGAACATACAATTCATGTGTCGGAGGAAAAAGTGACAATTTTACGTGGGAATTTAGATATTAAAAATATAAGTTTCACATACAATATAGACAAAAAATAAAAAAGCAGGTTGAGTAGAACAAACAACAATGGAAAACAATTAAATAAAAAAAGGAACAAGGTTATACAAATATGGATGATTACAATTAAATGGAAAAGAAAATAAGAGAAAAGGAAACAAGACTATTGAACATCACAAGAAAATTACATAGTTTCATCCTTAAACGTACTTAAAAAAATATTCTTTTAAAGCATTACTCTGAATTTTTGTTTATTTTGCTGGATTCCCTTGTCCATATCTGGAAGCGAATTATATAGTGTATAGGCTACGTAGTTCAGAGATTTTTGTGTGTTTGAGGTATGCGGATTTTATTGTTATTTCGAGTATTGTGAGTGTGGATGTCTTGATTGTAAAGTGGCGTGATGTTAGTGTGAGTTGATTGTTGGGTAATTTGTAGGATGGTGCTTGTGATTTCATGTTTAGGAAGGACTGTGATCGGAAGAACACCGAAAACTGAATAGATGTCTCTGACATGGGTGTCCCATGAAAATCCAAAGCTTTATTTAAGCCAAAAAACTAAGTATCGACCGGTTTCGCAAGAACCCTTCCTTCCTCAATTCAATGGGCATCTTCAAAAGCAGATTCCTCCTGTTTTTATTGTTGACGGATAAAGAGCTTTTCGAAGCCTCTCGGTGGTAAATTGCGATTAAAACTTGATACATAAGTCGTAGGTCAATTTGAAACAATTGTAACTTTTTACAAATTGTACAATATTTTAAACTTCATAAAACAATAGGCCACTTGCATCACATTTTTAATTTTTTTTTCCGGTTTAGGCAAATATTCTATAACATTTTTTTTTTTAAATCATATATTTGAAACCCAGGCGATTTTTTGAAAATTTCAATCAAAAAAATCGGACCATTTTTTATAAACCGGAAAGACGGGTCATAATTTTATGGGTGCGAATAAACGATAATTACATAGCCGAAAATAATTATAATAGTATATTATAAAATTTGATTTCGTTAAAATCAGCACCATTACCATTATTTTTCTAAGACGGGTACAGAAAGCATAATATGTACGGGGTTCTCTTCGTAACATCTCTCAAAACGTCAAACGGCGTAATATGCACGGGGTTCTTTTCGTAACATCTGTCCAAAATCCGCCAAAAATCAAAGTGTTGCCTAATAAAAAAATAAATCAGTGTGGAATTCAACAAAATTAATTGAATATTATCGGAGACGGAACATTTTCATGGAGTGACGTCAAGAGCCCAAATAACGTATTTATTGAGTTAAAAATTTAAAAAAATGTAAATTTCTAAAAAATTTTAGTAACATTTTTGAAATCTTAGAAAAATCTATCCACACGATTTTTTCCAAGTCATTATGAAATCTATGCAAATGGTCTATTGCGCGATTTCCAACATGATTGTACACCTCATAACTCTCTCCCAAAACAATATGTTTCCTTCATCATATTCTCACAACTCAATTAAATTAATTTCTATTGGTATGACTTGATCATGCACAGTATCCCCGACTTGTCCCTCCACTATTTTAGTTGAATTATATATTATCCATTCATCCGCCACCAAATATCGGTAGAAAGAGTGTCTAAAAAAATAAAAATATTCTTGAATCGAAATGAAATGAAAATCATTTTTTTAACCATTTGAAATCTTATTTTTGAATGAATGAAAGAAGTAATCTTGGAAGTGAAAATTAAATCACTTTCCGGCAACCGATCGAGCTAAAACTCGGCAGGTAGACTTTTTGTCGATGACAATGCATTCTTTCAACTTTGGTAATACGCATTTTTCTGAAATTCTAAGAAATTAAAGCACATATTATACGAAATAAATGACGGTTTTAAAAATCGAAATTTTGCAAGGTTGGTAACGAGGTTGATTCCGATCACTGAGAAGGAAGGTACGAACGTCAGACAAACCAAAAAAAAAATTTTAAAATTACATTTGAAAATAAACTTTTTTTTACATTACATACACAAGAGGCTCTGAGAATAATAATTTCCCTCAGAGCCTATTTTTGGAGATGCTGTGTGGAGGGTATTTATAAGGAAAGGGAGGAGTAGAAGTTCTGAGAAGGAAAAAGGTATGAGGGATGGGTAGGAATCTAGGGTTCAGGAGTGACGGACGTACGAATCACAACGTACGTCACAAGGCTTCAGAAAAACCGGACTCTTCCGATTCAGACCACCACGCAGCTGGTGAGCAGGCACATCCTCTGCCAAGACGTGATTATAGTTTAAAAAAAGGTTTTTTACGGTTTGATTTTCACTAGTTCAAGTCAGCCCATTCTATCATTATTTCTCAGTCGGTGTGTTTGAAGGAATGTATGTTTGTTTGTGCCGGGAATTCGAGAGCGTTCCTTTGATGTTTGCTGTATACCTTTAGACATGATATTTACTTATATTGATTGGATCTCTAGGGGATATAAATGAAATGCTAATATTCGTAAAGTTCATCAGTAATTTATTGATTTATCATTGAAATGTTAAATTTTATCATATTTGTTAATTGTAAAGTGTCTATGAAATAATGCAAGTATAAAGTTATTTAAGATATGCAAGAAAAAAAACTTCGAATATAACAGAAGTGCATCTGGAGTGCGCAAGTACACAAAATAGAATCGTATTTAGCAACTCCGGGCATTGAATATTACCGTGAACTTATTGATTTATTATACAACTAATTGTGGACAACCAGTGAAGATTTTATGTGTGACCAAAGTGAAGACTTTATGTGATCAAAGTGAAGATTTTATGTGTGACCAAAGTGAAGACTTTATGTGATCAAAGCGAAGATTTTTATGTGTCACCAAAGTGAGGAATTTGTGTGATCAAAGTGAAGATTTTACGTGTGACCAAAGTGAAGACTTTGTGTGATCAAAGTGAAGATTTTATGTGTGACCAAAGTGAAGGTTTTATGTGTGACCAAAGTGAAGATTTTATGTGTGACCATAGAGAAAATTTTACAGTTTTTCATATTCCACTCTTGACAAAAATTGTCTTAACTTATTCTTATTTTTTTTTAAAGTAATACAATCTTCCCAGATTACGGCCATCCTGACAATGGTTTATGATTTGAGATTTTCATCTCCAAAAGTATTATAGTGATTTCGATTTATTTTTTAAGTATTTGCCGTGTTGCGCTAGTTCCCTATTTAGTCAACGTTTACAAATCTGCCCTGATGATGGACCCTGTAATGCTGTCCAAACCGTTGGATATAACTATAATCCTGAAAATATTTAAAATATATTCTACTACCTCCAGAGTAAACGGAAAATGTGGTTTGTGTTATGATGAAGGACTTAGCAGCCAAAGAATAGAACTTACGACACCCGAGTAGGACCCAGGCGTGATGCCAACTTAGCTACTGTCCGGTCAATAATTACGATCAATTGTTGATGGTCAATTGAAGACTATTGAATCAAATATTAGGGCGTAGCCGACTTTTTTAATCATCACCGTCCATTCATCTTAAATACATCAATTTGAATTTCACTTTTATTTCTAGATTGAATGAATGAATGATTGACGACCTCCGTAGTCCAGTGGGTAAGACTCTTGACTCACAATCCGGAGGTCGCGGGTTCGAACCCGGCATGCGCAAATAAATTTTATTTGATTAATTTGTGTTATTTCACAATTAATTTATTTAAAATAATATATAGTATATTTGCGGCATGTTCCAGAGTGGAAGATACTATCAGGATCGCCCTGGTGTAAGACCACCATTCAGAATTGAAACGTTGCTTGAAAATGGCCTTAGCCGTGTTTGGTGACCAGATCTGAATAGCCAGGTACTTCCCAACCTTCCTCTTCCCCACCTCCTTCCCCTCTCCACTACCTTCAGCCTCACAACATACCCAAATTGGGGATGCCATAGTCTCACTGGCTCCTGACGGGAGCAGTTGAGATTCTTGTGCGGTATACACTCTAAAAAAAAAAATCTTGGATGTGAAATCCTGGAAGGGGAAATTAACCCACTTCCCGACCTCCAATCGAGCTGAAACTAGGAAGATAGGCTCGTTATGCACACACACGCGCGCACGCACGCTTTTTTTCTTTTAAAATTGGAAGCATTTAATATACCCAATAAATGTCGGTCTTATCCAATCGCGATTTGGCTCAGTTGGTAGCGTTGTTGACTCCAGTCCCTGGGTAGAAAGATCCAATCCTCAATCAAACCAAAAAAAATGTTGTACAAAACATTAGAACAAAGATTGGGTACAACAGAAAGATAACTTAGTTTTTAACGGGTTGATTTTTTATTCCTGTTAATAATGCTAACATCAATTTTGCATTACCATTCGGTAAAAATTTTCAAAAATTCTTCTTTTTCCTTTATCACGTAAAATAACGTGATGTTATTATGGTGCCTACTCTGCCCTCCGGGTTATATTTCAGAAAATTGGTCATCCATTTAGACATAGGTTCCTAAGTGTGTTTACCCGCCGTAGGGTGGTGGCGACCTATAATTCCTAGACCCAGCGGGAGGGTACTACCTACCAGGAAAACCTTCAGGATATGCCAACCCTTAGTAAAACGTATAAGGTAATTCAATATGAAAACTGAAAAAATGCCATGATAAACATGCACATACTTTTATGAGAAATGCAGGGAGTTGTACAACCTTTGTATAGGTTGGTATTTTTTTTAAGTAAATATGTATACACTATAACAATATGTTACATATCATTCATTAACAGTTTTAATTTACCCAATTACTAGATTAATAATCTCGGGTCTAACGCGAGCGTCGGGTGGGAATGCTATCCTTGTTCTACCGGTATTACAATGGAAGATGCTCCGAGGAACTAGCGTCATTGAACTCTTCGACACCGGTGCATAGTCGGGGAACACGCCAAACGCGTGCCCAACATCTGGTTGACATTTGTCACATGAGAACGGGTTGTTTCTTGGACTCGTTCTTGTGTTCAACAGCTCGGCTGTGGAATGATTTGCCGGCCTCTGTGTTTCCTCCTTCCTACAACATGGGTCTCTTCAAGATCAATGTTCATTCCTTCCTTTCCTCAAAAAGACCCTTCACACAGCATCCCAGATGACATAGGCCCCGAGGAAAATTATTTTCCTTAGGGCCTCCTGTGTGGAGTTAATGTAAAAAAAAAAAAAACTTTGGAGCTACATACCCTAATTACTTATGCTATATATTTGAAAAAAAAATACTTGAGATAGATTATTTGAGAACAAAACTGCTTATAGAACGTAAAGTTAAAAACATATGAGTAAAATTCTTTTAAAATACTCTAAAATACTGCAAAATATTGAAAAATAATTAAATATACATGTTATAATAGCAACAGAATATCAACATAATATTAGCAACCGGATATTACGAAAAATAATCGATAAAATAAATCAATCTGTTGGTTATCTGTAAAAATGTCTCGATGTTTTTTTTTCAAATTTAAAAGAGTGTTTCACACTTTTTATTATATCGGGTAAATTGTTAAATTGCTTTGGGCTTACATATTCATAATGGTGTTGTGCAGCTGTCGTGTTATATCTAGGTACATAATATAACGTTTCCAGATGTTCTAGGTCTTATATGTCGTGTTGAGGACTTCTTTAAAAACTTTTATAATAGCATTTTTTTCAAATAGTTTTAAAACCGGTAACCCCTAAATTTAACAAAAAGATCAGTATTGGTTTTTTAAGAATAACTTTAATGATCATGTTTGTGTTATTATTGGATATAAATTTGTCTTATAGGCGCTTCCCCATGCGATTATGCCATACTGCAACAATGACTGCACAAGAGCAAAGTATAAATATGTAAGTTAGTTTTCTTATTCTTGAAATACAATTATCGACAAGTTTCTTAAATTTCATGTTACTTTCTATAGTGATCCCTCGATATTTGGCATCTGGGGTTTTCTTCAGGGTTTTACAATATTATCGTTGCTTTCTTCTCCTATACACGAACGACTGTGCACCATCATTCGACTGTGACCCATCACCTTGCACCGCAGCAGGATGGATGAATCTATACGTCACTTCTGGACACACTGACTTCCAGATTCCTACCAACCACTCATACCCTTTTCCTTCCCAGAACTTACTCTCCTTCCTTTCCCTAAAAAGATACGTCACACAACATCCCCAAATATGACATAGGACCTGAGGTTAATTATTTTCCTCAGAACCTCCTGTGTGGAGCCAATGGAAACAAAAATTTGGAATCACTAATGTAATAAATTGCATATTCTGTGTTTCGTTCCTGCGAAAGACCACCATTCAGCATCGAAGCTTTGATTGAAATGTCTTTAGCCGTGTTTAGTAAACAGAACTGCATCGCAAGATACCTTCCAACTTTATTTTACCCATTTACTTCGCTTCCACACAACATCTTTACACAACGAATTGTGTATTAACAAAATGTAACCAACCTACATTTTCAGTTTATCTTTTCAATATGAATTTTTTTATCTATATAAATTCTTGATTTTTTTACATTTTTCATGAATTTCTTCGCTGTTCTGTCCAGTTTAATAATAATGTCTAATATTTATTTTTTATTTTGTTTATTAGCGTTGTATGTTCTGTATACCTACGGTGTGTATTTAAGCAAGGTTCGTAGAAAATGCTTTCAACAAAGTTAGCTCATACGGGCCTTCTTCGGAAAAAAAAGTCGTCGAGCCGCTTTCGAAATTTCGAACGCGTGACGTAGCTTGAAGTAAAACACTGCCAAAAATTCAAATTTCCCAGTGGAACATAAACTGTAAGCCACGTCACGAATTTTTAGCCAATCACCGCTCTAACCCGCCCAACGAGCTAACCTTGTTAAAAGCATTTTCTACGAACCTTGTGTGTTAAGAATATTTTTTTCAGTGACCAATAAAATAATGACTTTGAGATTTAAGACCATAATAGAAATTATAAAAATACACAACAATATACCTAGTACAAACAATTCTGATACAGGACATCACTTCTTACATAATTAAATCTATATGAAAGTGTTAAAGTTAAAGTTATATTCAAATTTGAATATCAAACATATATAACAACTATGTGTCGGTAAAACTCGCGAGTAGTTAAAATAATACGTGATCCCAGTGGAAAGTTTACTGCGCTTAATCCCAGCGGACATTTTTTTTACGCGCCGTCATTTAAAAAAAAAACTACAACAATGTGCATACATTATTCACGTTGATAGCGGTAGGTGAAATGAACAGTTCACTGGGTTTAGGCGCGGTTTTATTCGAAAGTAAGCAATACAAAATAAAACCCAGTAGAGATGTTTACGTTCATAGCGGAATATACGTTCACTAGATATAGAATTTCGTAAGCCCAGTGGACATTTTACGATAAAAGCAAAGGAATAACATCCGCTCACTGGGTTTAGCGTGTTTTAGTTCTGATGAATGACTAGACTCACGTTAGTGGGTGTTTTATGACCATATAAAAGGTTTTCGTTTAAAGTCCACTGGGCTTGGAATGTTTTGATAGAAATATTTGACACCTCTTGCTACAAACCAAGTAGAAATTTTACGACGGTCGGGAAGGAAGAAGTGTAAGTCCACTGGGTCTGGTGCGTACGTTGGCGGGAGAATGCGCGCTGCGGACATATTACGGCTGAATTTGGAACTAAATTGCAACAGGATGTGCAAATGTGAGATTATAAAAATTATTCTTCGCGAAATGTAGAAAGCCTTATTGTTAGGCCCCATAGGTTGGGTGACTTCAACTACACATTATTTTACGACCAAATTCAAATTTTGAATGTTTGGCGTTACGCCCTTTTTAATGATTTAAATTTAATTAATTTAATTAAAATGGTCCCCTTCAAACGCCGATTCTCCGGCCAATGCCGAAGATTTTTTATTGTTTTATTTTTATTTATTTTTTAAATTAGGTTTGTCAACAGTGGATTCACATCAAAGCGCTCACAAATACAATATGTCAGCTCAGGTGGTTCGGTACGTTTAGTGCAAGGGTGCTTAGGTTCAGGGGATGAGATTTTTCTGGGTCGGGGCGGCGAATGCGTTTGCTCAACCCACTGCGTGGCGGGCCGGATCGAAAGAGACAACTTGATACAAATATAATCTAGACCTCTCCAGCTGGACTCATATGACCGATCGCCGTGCATCGCAGTGGGATGGATGTATTCATTCGTCTTTCACCCCTGGACACATTGACCCCCAGATTCCTATCCACTCATCGTAACTTTTTCCTTTTGTGATCTTCCTCTCCTTCCTTTCCTTAAAAATACCCTCCACACAGCATCGCCGAAGATGACATAGGCCCCGAGGGATTTTTTTCAAAGCCTCCTGTGTGGAGCTAATGTAAAAAAAATCAAATCAAAAAGAATCAATAATTCGCACGCGGTAGAAGTGAAACTAAAAAGTCGTTAGATGACGCTTTCTTTTCTTCGCCAGTTATTTTAAAGTGGTTTAAAATTGGATATTGATATACAAAAATAAATGTTTATTGTTTTTGGATTTCGTAGAATTCGAAACTCCGTTCGCTAGATTCTCTGACCGCTGAGATTTGCGACGCGTTATACCGCTACGCCACCGGGAGCTCACGCGGAATTGTGAATTTACCGCATTATATTAGAACTGAGGACTTGTCGTAGTGACCGACATTTCCGTTTCATCCAAATTTCAAATCACTACGGCGCTTTCACTTCAAAAAATATATTACATGGTAGATACACCTGTTAAACGTTTGGATCTAATACCCAGACGGTTAAGAAGACAGTCGATCATATCCGATCCACTGTGTGGCATCTTCAGTAAGCGGTCCCCCTGTCGCAGATTAATAGAGTGCATACTTTAGAACGGACGTTAATTCCAGTTAGATATTCATTGTAAATACGATACGATAATAAACAAGACTCGTAATCTAAACGAACCGAAGAAATATTGACAACTCCCAATCATCAAAACATTGTTAATCAAAAGAATTAACAGAACACCACAGATTAACATGCATAACCACTCCTCAATGTTTCGCGGTATGAGCAGTAGAACACGGTGTACGTGTGTACAACTCTTCGATCAAAATAAAATCCTACTTTATTAGGATGGCTTGCACGTAGTAAACCGATCCGATATGTAAACGAGGGTGGCCACTGCCCCCTGGAAAGCTCGCAATGTTTATTCCACCAATATTTATTATTTTTGTAAAGACAATACTCGGTAATTATTCGCATTTGGTCCTTCGACACGAGTGCTGCATTTTATGCATACGGAATATTAATAGCTGTTGGATAAAAAATATTGAAAAAATAGGGTAATAATTTGAAGAGAGAAGTATTAAATTTTTTTTCATACAATTGTGGACTGAAAAATAGGGAAGCACAAAAATTTGTTTGAAGTAAGAATTATGTATACCTAGAAAAAGAAATGCAACTTTTACTTGCGCTATACTATAATTTTTTATTTATTTATACTGGGTTTGAGTTTGAGAACAATCCAGTTATAAAACTCAGTTATTACATAATTACAAAAATTTACAATTACATACAATTAAATAAAGATACATACAATAAGAATAACAAAAACATCACAAATAAAAGTATAGAATTATAGGTGGGTTTTTAAGTTCGCGGAATGGAGGGTAAGGAGTGGAAATAAAAATCCAAAATTATTTCTCGTTTTCAATATATTCACCTGTTACATTTTTCGGATCTTTCAATTAACTTATGCATACCCTCAAAAAAAAAATTTGTCTTTGTCTAAAAATACGCTGAAATTGCATTCTTCACTTTTTCCCACGTAGTCCTTTTTTCAAGTTTAGAAATTGGTAATAATCACTGGGAGCCAGGTCAGGACTGTAGGATGGGTGTGGCAAAATTTTGAAGGCCGCCTCCTGCAGGGCAGCCATCGCAACACAGCTCTTATGAACAGGCGCGTTGTCGTGCAGAAGGAGGACACCTTTGGTCAATTTTCCCCTTCTTTTCTCCTTGATGACTTCCTTTAATTGCTCTAGGATTGAAGCGTAGTAATCTCCGGTTATGGAGATACCTTTATCATTTAGAATTCCTTCTGAATCCCAAAAGACTGTCGTCATGATTTTGCCGGTTGTGACACCTTAAACTTCTTGGGTGGTGTTGTGCCTTTCTGTTCAACTAAATTGAATCCTGTTTAGACTCAGGTTCATAATGATGAACCCAAGTTTTATCGCCAGTAACAATTTGAGCCAACACTCCATCTTTGTCTTCCCTACAGAGGTCCAAAAATGCACGAGAACAGTTCACGCGCTAATGTTTTTGAGCGGCGGCGTGAGCATTCCCGGCACCCACTTGCGATGACTTTAGTCATGCCAAAAAGGTCGTGAAGAATTTTGAAAATGGTTGTATCTGATACTCCAGCCATTTCTGCGAGCTGTTTTTTATTTGGTCGGACATCTTCTAATATTAATTTTTCGAATTTTTGAATAAATTTCGGAGTGGTCACCTCGACCGGCCTTTCTGGCCGTGGGTCGTCTTCAAGTGACTCCCTGCCTTGTTTAAAGAGGGTATGCCACTTGTTAACCATAGTTTTACTTGGACAAGAGTCCCCGTAAACGGATGACATCTCTTTCAGTATGATCAGAACTGTTTTTCCTTGCTTGGTAAGGAACTTTATAACAGCGCGGAAGTCAATTTTCACAATTTCTTCCCGATTGACTTGTTTGGTCGACGATAACTCAAAGACTAATGACCTAATTATGATGATAAAATCCGGTGTTTATACTAATAACGATTTGTTCAATTAGTTCCTAATTTGGCGACACCCCACTAATCACTTACCTACCCATTCCGCGAACTTAAAAACCTCCCCTCGTATATACAAGCTCACTCAAGTAACACATTACAATGACTGGCAAGAGACATAAGAAATACGCGAGGTGTGCATAGAGAGACAATTGGCACAATATAATTAGTTAGAATTTTTTAAAAGCGCCAGAACTTTTTTTTTTAATCCGTACAAATTATCGACACACACTCTATCTTGTTATAAAGTCGACACATTTGGGTTAGAGGGCTAAAGTAGGCGATATTATTTTTAAATGTTATGGCGTTTTAAACAATGGGAATTGGGGACATCTCAATCTGCTAAGGCATAATGTAGTATCAAGATGGCCGTGAATAATTTTACGTACTTAAGCATATTAGATCAGTCAATTGTCTTCTAGTTTTAAGTGTTCGGCCTCTGTGTTTCCTCCTTCCTACAACATGGGTCTCTTCAAGACCAATGTTCATTCCTTCCTCTCCTCAAAAAGACCCTCCACACAGCATCCCAGATGACATAGGCCCTGAGGGAAATTATTTTCCTTAAGGCCTCCTGTGTGGAGTTAATGTAAAAAAAAAAAAAAAGTGTATCAATCTTGAAGTAATCACGACGTACGTCGTATGATCTGAGATGGTCATGTAGTCCACATTTGAAGGATAACATTCTTAGTATATATTTTCTTAACTGATTCTATAATGTTTTCATATTTTCAGTAATGTGGATTCCAAATAGTGGTTCCATATTCAAGTTTACTTCTAATTACGGCCTTGTAAACTATAATAAACTTGATAGACCGTTAAATGCAAATTTTCCCTGCTAAATTAACCCAAATAGCCATATTACATAGGTACCTACTGTCGCGTACTATCACAAATAATCACAAAACCAAAAAAACTTGGATACTAGAGCGCTAGAGCTAATTGTAAATGATCGGTTACCGTATCTGACTCACTGGGGCATTTATTATTGTGCTGCGTTGTGTAGCATCTCAGCACGGCGAGCAGAAGTCCATTTGTGGTCGGCCGCGTTGCACTGGCGCGATGAGTTACATAATCTAAAGACAAACAGTTCTTGTAAAATATGAAAATATTCAAGGTAAAACTGAAGTAACATTAAGACTTATATAATTTATCACACTTAAATTAAAGTTTTTCTGTAGTTTGAATGTGTAACATTAAGATTTATACAATTTATCACACTTAAATTAAAGTTTTTCTGTAGTTTGAATGTGTAACATTAAGACGTATACAATTTATCACACTTAAATTAAAGTTTTTCTGTAGTTTGAATGTATGGCAACTGGATAGGTACGTGTATCTTTTTCCATTTTCTTCTCTATTTTTGGGAAGCATAGCACTAACAGTCACTGTACGCTGTTTCGTTGAGATATGAGGAAAAGTCTCTTTTTGGTTTAAAAGTGAGAGCTGGTGTCACTTCATTTGAGGAGATTATTTCGATAGTTTTAAAACGCTTTCATGTTAACTGCGGCATTAACATTCATGCATTTGGGAAATTAAAGGAAATGGATAACGGTGGGTGGAGAGTAAAAATTATTACAAGATAATTGCAAAGTATGAAACTGTAACCTTCCTACATACACTTAACGAAGAGAAAATATATCTATATTTTTAAGCAAAAAATTCTCGAAGAAGAAGATAACAATAATAATCTAAACGAAAATATGAAATAGAAAAAGACACAGAGAAAAGACAATGATCGCAACTGGCACACGAACCCAGGCTTCTCGTCTAACCGGGACGTGCGCGTTAACCAATTTCGCTATTGCCACCTTCTCTGTCAAACCGTCATATTTGTCAATCTCATATTGAAAATTTTTAGAATTAATAATAATAATAATAATAAATTTGGACAACTTATATAGCGCTGTTTTTGCGAAAAATCGCCTCAAGAGCGCTGATTAACAATAATTGAATATGTAATAATAATTGAACTGAATTAACAATATTATCTTCAAGTAATTCTTTTCTATACTACCCTTTTTATTGGAAACTATCATTCTAAGAATTGATTTGTAACCTGGATAGTTTCTCGGATAAATAAATCCGAATATATTCATATGAAACTATTGACTTTTTTATAAAAGTCTAAATGTTCTAAGGGTTCATGGGGTGAGGTTTGTCTAGGTCTTGGAGGCGGATGATCAGGACACACTGAACCCCAGATTCCTACCCACCCCTTAAACCCTTTTCCTTCCCAGAACCCTCCTCTCCTTCCTTTCCTTAAAAAACCCTCCACACAGCATCACCAAAGATGGCATAGGCCCTGAGGGAAATTATTTCCCTCAGGGCTTCCTGTGTGGAGTTTGCGACCATTGTCTTTTTCGGTGTCTTGTTCTCTTCAATGATATATTACATTGAAGGAAATAACCTTCAAAAGTTATAACAAGAGAGTTTTTCTTATAAAAAATTCTTGTTTAAAAATATGTACGCATAATATAAAAATAATTTGCACGAAACGCTGAATTCATAACATTTTATCATTTCTTTCATTAAAACAGTAAAAAGGGATAAACATCCCATTCAGAGACGGACAGTTAAATGTTGAAGATGTGAAAATTCTCAAATAAATTTGTAGTTAACCTTCAAGACAAGATTACATTTCCTCTAAAATATTGTTATTTTAACGGTAAGACATGCTGCAAAGGACATCGCTAGTTTAAAATTCTTAACAAATAATATAAAGTTGTTGCTGTGAACGGATTCTTGAAATAATAATTCCTGAATAATAATTTTCATTTCATCCTAAGGAAGAAACCATTGCTTTCGAAACATGTTTGGAAATAAGTGGTGTATATAAAATAATTGGTTTTCATATAATTATAATATGCTCAATGAAAAAATAAAAACTATTGGTACATTACATTTATTCAAGAAAATGGTCAAAATATGTATAATAACTGAGAGTGATGGTTTTGGATTACCCATGTTGTCGCTTGTATCATAAATCATTCTGGAATTCAGCTATATTTCATACAATCCAAATTTAATAACTTAACTTATATAATATTATGTACTTTTTAATTTGCTTATTGTTATAGTATCTAATTTGCTTATTGTTATGTTATCTTTAATTTGCTTATTGTTATATTTTTTTTATATGTTTATAATTATATTTTTATTTAGTTCATATGTATGTTTTTTGTTTAAATTACAATGTAAAACTGCATATCTCGATACAGGAATGCCCTAGTGAGATATGCAGCTTATGTTTCTCATGTACTTCTTATTTTTTTTCAATAAATAAATAAATTAATAAATAAATAAATAAATAAATAAAATAAATATGATACCGTGAAATGAATTTGCAATTATCGAAGAAGTAAGGCAAGACCAAGGTCCTGGGATTAATTCCTAGATGCGACCAAATCTTTTTCTGTTTCAAATTCATGTGTGAGAGTCACTAATATTGTCTTCAATGATTAAATATAAAAAATAGGGGTTTCACTGGGTTTAACCGAAGACCCGGGATCTAAAACCCGAAAACCGATTACCCATCACCCGGGTACTCTCACTTTCATTTAGCTTAGGTAGGTAGTAGATAGTGGAGGCGTCTACTAATATCTACAGGAATTCCAAAAACTGAACAAATCGGACTAATATCTATGAGAACCAAAGTGCGTACAAATATCTACAGCTCAAACTGCTGATTAATATCTATGAAAACCAAAGTGCGTACGAATATCTCCAACTCAACTGCTGACTAATATCTATGAGAACCAAAGTGTGGACAAATATCTACAGCACTGGCAGAAGTTGGATTTGCAATTATGTATAGCATATTGGAATAACGTAATATTGCGTATGCAGTTTAAAAAACTTTTTATGTATGTATGTAAAAATCCCTAACGTCGGACTATCGGACGCATTTAGCTGATTATTAAGGATTTGGGTTTTTGTTCTAACAGCTTTCTTTATTTCGAGTGCTTCTAAATTATTTAGTTTGTTACCATGACCATTTCTATGTCAGTTACGTTAGGTTAGGTTAGGTTGTGGTTCCGTGTATTTCGAAATAAATATATATCTTTGTATTATGACCTCCATGTTTGTTCAATACATTATTGTCCTCGTAAACAGCAAAATACGTAACATTATGCAAAAACTTCATGTACGTACTTTAAACGTTTAAGCCTTTACGTAATTAGTAATTACGTAATTGAAGTAATTTATGCTTTTCCGTACAACCGATTCCTCTGCTGCCCTCTGTAGATATTAGTCCAACCTACGCTCCATAGATATTAGTCACCACTGGGACCGTCATAGATATTCATCTAACCTTAGCTCTGTAGATATTAGTCAACACTCTGAAGTTCGTAGATATTAGTCCAACATATGAGCTGTAGATATTCGTCCGACATACATACTGTAGGTATTAGTATCTGGAGTCGTAGATAGTAGATCCTGAGACCATGCCAAACATGTGAATTTGTGACTCAAGATGACTTAAGTATCATTCTCGCAACACTAAAATAGAGACGGTTAATCTGAAACTGAAATGAATTGTCACTGCGGTTTCAGTTTTCAGTTACTGGAGTTACATTCATGAATTTTTAAGATTACTGTGATTCATTTTGATACTGGAAAAGGAGTACAAGAGTTTATATTTTGATCACAGTGTTTGCACGTCAGGAATAAAATATTAATAATAAAAAGAAAAACTTAGATATAATTTGCACACGTAAAATAGAAAAGATTAAAAGAATGAATTATTCAAAGATTAAACAGGAGAGAAAATTGCAGAAGATCATAAAAGCAAGGAGAGAAGACGGTCTACAAAATATATTTTCTATGGTCGCTTGCCCCGCCAAACTGGCAGCCAAAACCTATGCCGCGAGATTGAGTCCCGAGAGCGGGTCGCGAGAGCGGATCGAGAGAGCGGGTAACGAAATCCGGGTTCTGACGAAAAAATACCGCTCGCTCTTTGGTGGCTCGTGAGCGGGATTCAATGAAGGGGTCATTCATGATCGATCCATGACCAGTGTTGCCAACTCAGCTCCTTTAAGCTGGGTCCACACATGTTCTTTTGTCCGTTCCGTTCCTCCGTTCCGTACCTCCGTTCCGTATCAAAAACTCTGGACGCAAGTAAAAATAGCCCGTACCTCCGTAACGTCGCTGCGATCATCGGCATCCGCGTGTTCATTCCAGCGACAGAGAGAACGACCTGCGCATGCCGCGATCGCGTCCAGACTGGCGCATACCCGTATCGTATCGCCTTTGAACGGGCCGAATAAACCGACTCCCGATGGATCGGGGCGTACCTCTACCCGTAAAGCTGGGTCCACACATGTTCTTTTGTCCGTTCCGTTCCTCCGTTCCGTACCTCCGTTCCGTATCAAAAACTCTGGACGCAAGTAAAAATAGCCCGTACCTCCGTAACGTCGCTGCGATCATCGGCGTCCGCGTGTTCATTCCAGCGACAGAGAGAACGACCTGCGCATGCCGCGATCGCGTCCAGACTGGCGCATACCCGTATCGTATCGCCTTTGAACGGGCCGAATAAACCGACTCCCGATGGATCGGGGCGTACCTCTACCCGTAACGTACCTCCGTAACACCGTACCGTTCCGAACGGGCGTCCAAACTAGCGTTCTTGATCGCGACGCTGATACGGAACGGACAAAAGAACATGTGTGGACCCAGCTTAACGTACCTCCGTAACACCGTACCGTTCCGAACGGGCGTCCAAACTAGCGTTCTTGATCGCGACGCTGATACGGAACGGACAAAAGAACATGTGTGGACCCAGCTTTAGAGTTAGATTAAGCTCCACAATGAGGCCGTCAGCTTCAAAAAAGTGGCTTAGCTTCTTAAATCGATTTTTCAGATAATCTAGATTTTTTTTTGTACAAAACTCGTAAACGAGAAATGACAATTCAGGAGTTATTTCTTTAGGAACCGGTTATTAACGTATTGAAAACTTGATTTTTATCCACCCCCCTCGCCCCTCCTGTGATACTCGAAAATTTTAAGGAACCGGTTAATTTTTTAATACCACATTTTCTACATATAACAAAAAATAATAATGAATGAATATAAACTGAGGAGATCCATTTTCTTTCTAAGATCGCTACAGGTATTTTACATTAGGATAGCTTTATTGTTCAGGTAATAAGGAAGATGGTAGATTGGTAACACTGGCGCTCTATTGTGATGTTATTTCTCTTCCCAAATTACACAACAGCTCGCCCCACTTCTAATGGAAAATTGGCGCTAGTTTTAGCAATTTGACTGTGTTGGCGTTAAACAACTAATGAAATATTCCGACATCTCTCTAGAATTAAAGAAAAATGTTGAAATATTGTAAAATACAAATTTTATTGTATTTTCTAAAATCTTTATCTTTACAAAGTATAAAATGAAGTCGCTCACGCTGCTTGTGCGCTTAGATCTTTTATACTACTCAACGGATTTTCATGCGGTTTTCACCAATAGATAGAGTGATTTATGGGGAATGTTTTTAATTTTATTATAATTTGTCAAGGTTTTGTGTAAATTGGTTGAAATATATAATATATCTGGCCAAGCGGCAGCGGGCAGCGGGCAGCGGGCAGCGGGCAGCGGGCAGTGGGCTCACAAACGGGCGGTGTGGATTTGATTTAACAGATAGCATTGGTTATACAGGTTTCGTTAGCCACAGCAACGTGTGGCCGGGTCGGCTAATCTATCTATCTATCTATCTATATAAATAAAAATGAATCGCCGAAATGTATGTACGCGCATAACTTCCGAAGGACTGCACCAAATTGGATAATTCTTTTTATGTTGTGTTCGTTATAGTCAGGACAAGGTTTTTATAAAACTATTGGTGAGCTCTAGCATTACGAAATTTGTATAATAAATTGCAATAGGTGGCACGCGAGCTGTTTGAAAACTGAATGTACCAGGCCTGAATGAATGGAATGCGGGAGGGTGGAACTCGGGAGGAGGGTTCGTGGGACGGGGGAAGCAGGCGAGGGGAGTGGGGAGAGGGAAGGCGGTGCGGGAACGTGAGAGGGGGAAGGGGACGCTGGAGAAGAAAGGGAAGCAGAAGGGGAACGGGACGAATGCGAAAGGACACGCAGGGAGAAACAATTTCTTTATTAAATGGCATAGCAACGCATGCCGGGAACCAGCTAGTTATATATAAAAAACAATATATGCTTGCTTGGGGATATATATTTGTGTGAGTAAATGAATATGTGAATATACAAGTAGGTACATGAGATGTTTATGCGTTGCTAAACCATTCATCCGATTGTGATGAAACTTTGGGGATTTGATGTGCGCATGCCCGCGATGGTTTCTATATACAACAGTGAGCTCTGGTATCATGAAATTATGCGTTGCTAAACCGTTCATCCGATTGCGATGAAACTTTGGGGATTTGATGTGTGCATGCCCGCGATGGTTTCTGTGTACAGTAGTGAGCTTTGGTATCATGAAATTATGCGTTGCTAAACCGTTCATCCGATTGCGATGAAACTTTGGTGAGTTGTTATGAGCACGTCCACGAAGTTTTCTGTTTATACTGAGCTCTGGCTTTATGAAATTTGTTTAAAAAATTTGCAACAGGTGGCACGCGAGCTGTTTGAAAACTGAATGTACAGGGACCGAATGTGTGGAATGCGGGAGGTGGGTGGGACCTATCTTTTTTGATTATCACATATTCGTAGGATTTATAAAAAAAAACCGTAAAGAGACCATAAAATCGTAAACTTCCACTTAATTTCTTATAAATAAGGAAAAATTTGCCAAAATTGGCAGCAAAGCAATTGCAGATATTTCAAATAGTGCCATATTGTGGCAAAAAGTACTCTAGTGGATAGGATATTTTCACTGGTTTTTTTTTTATTCTCGAAAAATATTAAGAAAAGAGATACCATAATGAAGGCATTTTCACATTGACGAATAAATTTTCTGAAACGTTTTTTAATGTGCCAGTTTTGATTTGCCGCCCGAACAACATGTTCCTTTTTGATCGTAAATAGTGAATATAGCGTCTTTTTTAGGTCTCATCGGCCAACCGTCTTACTAGCCAGTAGCGTTTTCTACGTCATAATGACGTTGTTGCCATTTGAAACCGTTTTGCGCGGTAATTAGTAGATAATTTTTAAAATCAAGAATTATGAACGAAATGTCTATGATGAGACTACCTAACAAAGGTAAATTATGCATAGAGTCCACCTCACTGATAATAAGGAACGTTCGTATTGTCAAAGTTTGATGCACGGATAATACGGAATATTCCTTTTTTAACCAATAGTCAATCAAATATGACATTTGTCCGAAGTACCAATCTTATAAAATAAATTCTCGTTAAAATAAAAACAAAAAAGTACCTACTTCGAATTATTGGATTGAGGTTTATACTTCGAAAGCTACACGTCATCATAATTTTGATATACATCCCAGGTTTCGAATGGTTTATTTGCCAAAGCAGGGTTTGTCTAGCGCGTATGTGTAATTATTCTAATACATTTCTTTCCATGTTCTTCTTCTTTCTTCTTCGATGGCGGTACAGCCCATATCGAGCTTTGGCCTCCTGCAACAGTCGCCTCCAACTCCTCCTGTCCTCACGGCTGACTTCCAATTTGGTACCTGGAGAAGCTGTGCTGCATCCCCTCTTACTTCGTCTTCCCACCTCAGTCTGGGTCTTCCCACTTTCTCTTTCCACCTGGGTGTCTAGTCAAAATTCTTTTTGGGACGCGTGTATCCGGCATTCTTTCCATGTTCTGCTGTTTTAAATACAGGTACAAATTTGTAAATAGTGCGTTCACTTAATAACGTGAATAAATTGTTGTTTTATATTGCAATAATATTTTTTCTATGATTGGCAGCATTGATTGATTGTCTATGAAATGTTAAATAAAAACGCAAATATAAAAATGGCATTACCGCGTAAGTGAATTAATTTTAACAAAATTAAATGTTAAATGCATATTTTTTGCATGTTTTTTTTTGTCTCACCCGACATAAATACTCACTTTTCGTAATTATAGAGCAAAATCTAATGAATAAGCGGTTCAATGCATAAATAATAAAGTTGATTTCATATTTGAATTAGTTGCGCTGTAAAATAACCATATCTTATAAAACCGTTTATTTTTCAACTTTATAAATTTGTAGTTCTTTTTACATAATCCTTATTTTATTTAGAGCGGGGTCGCCAAGACCACATCTAATGGAAATGAGGATTAAGAGTAAAGACGGATTAAGAATGCGCTCGATTTAACAAAGGGGGAAAAGTGGGACTTATATTTAACGTTTTATATTAGTTACCTACAAGAAATTTTTGCAAACTAGTAAAAAAAGAGCGGTGGAACACTGGAATATTTTGTTTTACTCAAGCTAAAGTAAACAATTCAATTTATTTTTATGACAAAAATTGTATTTCATTAAACTAAGGGTTTCTGGGGGTAAAGTGCATTAACTTCGGGAGGTGATTCTACATAATGGTAGCAGTAAAAAATATTTAATAACTTTTTCTGAAATTCCAACTTTTTTTCCCGTTCAAAAAGACATACGAGAAAAATCCTTAGTGTAAGGTAAAAAATACTCGATAAAGTTGCTGTTAGCTTGCCGGGCGCGATTGTTACAACGTTGCTTGGTAATAATAATGCTGCCCGTACACGCCGGTCTAATTTTATCTTTTTACCACAAAACTACTCCTAAAAGTTGGAATTTCGAAAAAAGTTATTTATCTTTTTTACTTATACTATCATGTAGAATATTATCCGAAGTTAATGCACTTTACCCCCGGACACCCTGTATATTATATCAATATTACGTACAACTGTTATGCAATACCAGATGCTTCAAAATCCTTTTTGAAAACCTTCTGATTTTAAAATAGGGAAAATAGGACGAGCCTACGAGTTGCTACCAGGGTTGCCAGGTGTTCGGTATTCTACCGAACCGTTCGGTATTTTAGCGACGTGTTCGGTATGACAAAAATACCGAAGTATGGGCGGTTCGGTATTTTTTTCTGATTAATTTTTCTCCCTAACAAGCGATTCAACTATCAGATTTGACGCAAACGGCAATCGATATTGCGTAGCATCCTTACTTAGTTTGTGCGATGTTGCCGCTTCGTGCACGCGCTCACTGTTTTCAAGCCATTTCGCGGATCAGTGTTACACATTAGCTGACTACATACTTGCGTAAATGTGATTATTCGAAATAATTTGACTGCTTACATTGTTTCAAAGTCCAACAACCTCCCCCCCCCCCTGACGTGAGTTTTGCCAAGATACCACCACAAATCTAGGGAAATTTCACCTCGAAAATTTTTTTTGCTCAATGTTCGGTATATTTTTGGAAAAGACCTGGCAACCCTCGCTGCTACCAACTCTCAACTCAACTAACAGTCAACTAACCAGTATTGGCCGCGTGAAAGATAACTCAATTTTGGGCCCGAGTGCGGGCAATTGAGTTACGTTTACAAAATAGTTTTTTTAATTTATTTCCAACCGGTTTACATACAGGGCGTCCCAAAAGAAAGTTGATATTTGTTTTCTTTCTGTTTGGACGCAACTTTTCTGAGGGGCGCGGGGGTATGTCAATCAGTAGTCTGGCTCTTGGGAATTTAGTCGCTATGAAGCATTTCTCGGGAGCGACCGCGTGTTGTGCGTGCGCGAGTTTTACATTTTGTAGATCATTTTAAAGGGATTTGTGATTAATTTGAAAGCTGTACTTTTACCTACTTTTGGGGCCTTAGTTTTCTTTGGCCACCTTTATATGCGACGATCAGAATCAAAATGATCTTTAAATATTCCCAAACGTTTTAAATGGTATTTTTAGTTTGTTAATATACTCATTTTGGTTTTTTTCTTTCTGATTTCATTTTGAATGGTTCAAAATTTATAAAAGTTTTATGACGAAATTATGTTTTAATGGTGTAACAACCCACATTCATTATGCATAAAATAGTTTGGATTTTTTCGCTGGATTGAATTTGGATTGATTGTTTTTATTTAACTAGTGCAGACTCGTGAAAAATCATGGGATGTTATAATTGTAGGATTTGTGAAACTGGGGGTATTTATAAAATATTTGCCTCAAGATCATTGCCGTTCAAAAAACAAATTAACGATAAATTTTATTTATATTTTATTTATGTGAACAAATCGGAGAGACCTTTTTACGAATTTACGTTCCGAATGAACACCGTTAGTAAAATTAAAAACCATGCCTTAAAATTAAAACAAAAGAAATACACATGTCAAATGTAGGATTATTAATGAAAAAAATAATAAAAAATAAATTTAGGGCCTAAATTATCTTTGTGAAATTTAGGAGGCAGGAATGGGTACCGCCATCCCAGAAACTGAAAACCCAGTACCGCCATGCCGTAGGTCACCCTAAGTGACTCTAATAAAAAAAATATAAAACAAAAAGTAAATAAAAGTGGTTCGCTACGTTTGGTGACTTAGAAGGGGTGCCCGGGTTCAAAGAGTGAGGGAGACTGGTTGAGGAAAGCCTTTTGTCTTCTCCAGCCTAACTCTCTCAACCCTTCGACTTACACCGCAATCGGAGAGATGGATTCATACTTCTGTCACTCCTGGACACTGACCCACATATTCTTACTCACCCTTCATGTATTTTTCCTTCTTAGAACTTCCTTTCCTTAAAAAGACCCCCCACACAGCATACCTAAAGATGACGGAGGCCCCAAGGGAAATTATTTTCATAAGGGCCTTCTATGTAAAGCTAACGTAATTCTAATTTTGAAAATTTGGAGTTCAATGAAGGTGAGTAATTTCAAGCAGTAATATTTTACATCACATCACCGCACAAACAACCGAATTTAGTACTTTAATCATATTTGTTACAGTACATCTGTTCCAATTTTTCAAATAACAGACGCAAGTAAAATTATATTGTTTATTAATGAACTATGTATATATATTTGATCCCTCGTATGAACAACTTTTCTCCACGTATTAAAATCCTGCCATCATCCCTTTACGATCATCTCCCAGCCCTTTGCTCAAGATGACTCGTTAGTAGTCCTCCATTTCATACGAAGGGGAACCTAATTTGGGTTTGAACCCATAAACGAGGGTGGAATCATTACCTCCTTCAATAAGGCCATGATACTAGCAGCGAACCTAGCGGCAGAAAAAAGCATATTGTTGGAATTAAAATTTTAGCAATATTGCAAACCATTCGTTTTTTTTCTCGTTTAGCTCGAGCAGTTTTCTTTCGCATTTCTTAAATATACATAAAAATTAATGTCTTTTATTATTTCCTATAACAATAACTCTTTGCTGTAAAACTTTGGTGATTTGTCGTGCGCACGCCCGCAAAACTTTCTATGTATAATGATGAATTCTAGCGTTATGAAATTATTTCCTAATATCCGATGGCGATAAAACTTTAGTGTGTTGTACGGATCCATATACATATGTAATGGAAAGCGTTATGCAATTTGCATAAAAAAATACAATGGGTGGCGCGCGAGTTGTTTGAAAAATGTGTGTATTTTATATAGTTAGGGGCCGTTCAAGTATTACATAACGCACTTGGGGGGGGTCTTGTGAAACGTTACTGTGCGTTACGAGGAGGGGTACGAACAACGCGTTACGTAACATGTTTTTCTATATTCAGATTTAAAAAAAAAATAGGGAATTACAATCTTCCAAGTTGGCAATCCTTTTCATTCCCGAAATCTCTTGTTTTATTTATTACCGCAAATGCGATTAAAATTTAAAAAAAGGTATTTAAGCGATTTTCCAGTACTTTGCGCAACTTTTGTGACTTTCAGGTAAAAATTGTCACTTGGGCGTTACGTAACGTTTAAGGGAGGGAGGGGTGGAAAGTACGGCGCGGCGCGTTGAAGGTGGGGAAATTGGAAGGGGAACGCAGGAGGAGGGGAAGATGAAGAATTGATGATTGATTTTGACATGCTGTATGTCGAAATTTGTCAAGAGGACCTCACGCTTTTCTTTCGTTTTATTACACCTTTTGTTTCATATTACAAATTCTTTTTTATCTAATATTTTCAGAATTTTCATATTATCTAGCTTCTACATTATCAAATATATCACACATCCCATTGAAAAAAGTCGTAAGTCAAAAAAGTAAATTTTACAAGAGAACGAAAACAAATGGTGATTGATGAAACAAGCTGTCCCGTCCGAAAGAGATACAAAAAATAAAATTTTATAAAACAGGAAATTTTGACTACCAACCCTTTTCTATGGGATGTACAATATGTAGATAGGTAAGACTCCAGATACTAATATCTACATCCTGTATGTCGGGCGAATATCTACAGGTCATATGTTGGACTAATATCAACAGAGCTAAGATCGGACGAATATATTTGACGGTCCCAGTAGTGACTAATATCTATGGAGCGTAGGTTGGACTAATATCTACAGAGGGCAGCTGAGCAAGAGGAAAAGCATAAATTACTTACTTCAATTACGTAATAACTAATTACGTACGTAAAGGCTTAAACGTTTAAAGTGCCTACATGAAGTTTTTGCCTAATATTACGTATTTTGTTGTTTACGAGGACAATAATTTATTGAACAAACATGGAGGGCATGTTACAAAGATATTTATTTATTTATTTCGAAATACACGGCACTTGTGGTGCCTAACCTAACCTAACCTAACCTAACCTAACCTAACTGACATAGAAATGGTCATTCTAACAGACTAAATAATTTAGAACTAACTAACTAACTAACTAACCATCACGCCGTTTCCCCGGGTTCCATGCCAACTCAGAGTGAAACCAACTCATAAACACCTCAGAAAGGTCATTAAAAACTGCAAAAAAATAATTTTAAAATAGCCGGTAACCCTAACCTAACTTAACCTATTTCACCAATTTTTTTATATTTTTTATCATCACTCCTAATGACCTTTCTGAGGTGCTTCTGAGTTGGTTTCATTCTGAGTTGTCTGGTCACCGTTTCCCCGCAGGGGTAGGCAGAGAGGACGGACCGCCAAACAACTCGGTCTTGGCACACACTCTTTGCCTCACTCACATTCATACATCGTCTCATACATTCTCTTCTATTGTTCTGACTTTTGACATGGCCCGACTCAAGTATTTGATTCACTTGATCGTGCCACGTCTTCCTCGGGCGTCCCCGACTTCTTCTACCATTCACATTCGCGTCGTATATTCTTCTTACACTACTTTCTTCGTTCATTCGCTCTACATGCCCAAACCATCTGAGGGTCCCTTTCTTAATCTTACTCATTATGCTTACATCAGCCTTACATTCTTTGCGGATATCCACATTTCTCACACGATCATACATTGTTTTACCACACATACAATAATTTAGAAGCACTCGAAATAAAGAAAGCTGTTCAAACAAAAACCCAAATCCTTAATAATCAGCGAAATGTGTCCGATAGTCAGACGTTAGGGATTTTTACATACATACATAAAAAGTTTTTTAAACTGCATACGCAATATTACGTTATTCCAATATGCTATACATAATTGCAAATCCAACTTCTGCCAGTGCTGTAAATATTTGTCCACACTTTGGTTCTCATTGATATTAGTCAGCAGTTTGAGCTGTAGATATTCGTCCTCACTTTGGTTCTCGTACATATTAGTCCGATTTGTTCAGTTTTTGGAATTCCTGTAGATATTAGTAGACGCCTCCGATTGGTAATTTATTTATTTATTTATTTATTTATTTATTGTTTGTTTGTAAATATTACATAATACAATATAATGACCTTAAAATGCCCAACTAGGCAATTATTGCCCGTTTTAGGACATTCCAATATGATAATGTTTTTACATGTAAATTATAGTAAGTTATAGTGTTGACTATTCTGTTGTAAAAATAATACATACGTATATTCATATTCTAGAACACTTCCAGTTATACCACGACATTATTACTATTGTTTAGCTGACATAATAAACTAAAGAAATATTAGAAGATAAAGCAAGAAAAATGAATTTGAAAATGAAAAAGAATGAAGAAATTCTGCTGGTAAAATAATACATATATATATTCATAATCTAGTATACTCTCAGTTATACCCGACATTTTTTTTACAATTGTTTAGCTGACATGATAAACTAAAGAAATGTTACTAGATAAAACAAGAAACTGAAAAATAAAAAACTGAAAGTAAAGAAGGAACTTATCCTTTAAGGAAAAATATCACGAAGAATTGAGCAATTTTCGAACTTACTTTATGTAAAAATACAGTTACTGTAATGCTAATATAATACCAATATAAATTAAAATGTAAAGAAAAACAAAAATTACAATTCAATTACTGTTGTTTAGCATATTCTCGCATTCAGCTCTCCCCAGAATAATAATAGTAATAGGTCAGTTATTCTGTTTATGGCAAAAATTCGGAGTGATAATAGCCCAGTCATTCCGTAGTTAAAAAAGCCTTTAGCTTGCAAAAGGTCATGTAGTAGCGATTTTGATATATGTTGTTAAGATTGGGATTCTAAAGAAAAAAAAAAGTTTTCGACCTCGGGAGGGTCGAGCTCGATCCGCCATCTTGGATTGAAGGTCACAAAATTTGGTTTTTTCAAAATAATTATGAAATGGTTGATTTTACAACCAAGTTGTTCAAGGCAAGGCAAGTTGTCCAAGTTGAACAAAGAAACCAGCACCCGACACTTTATTGAAATTTATTTCATGTAATTGTAAAAAAGGATGCGGCGTTGCGTGTGGTTGCAGGAAAGCTGATATATTATATGATAAAAAATATATTATATAATATAATTATGTATAAAATGGTCACCAACACTAACTGGGCGAAGCCAAACCAAAAGCTGTCTACAGGGCCTAGCAGTAAAACCCTACGGAGAGGGTTTTTAACAGCTAGTTATGTAATGAATAACCCGAAAAATAACACAAATTGGGAATTTCATCATTTTTTAGAAAAATATTCACATTTCCGCCACCGTAACTCGTTACCTATTAGACTTACAAAAAAAAACATTCGACATAAAATGTACGTAATTTAGTTTTCTTTAAGTTTGCCTTGAACAACTTGGTTGTAAAATCAACCATTTCATAATTATTTTGAAAAAACCAAATTTTCGGACCTTCAATCCAAGATGGCGGATCGAGCTCGACCCTCCCGAGGTCGAAAACTTTTTTTTTTCTTTAGAGTCCCAATCTTAACAACATATATCAAAATCCCTACTACATGACCTTTTGCAAGGTAAAACTACGGAATGACTGGGCTATAATGAGAAAGTGTTAAAGAGTTGTTAATAGGTATGTATGTTTTTTCGACTGGAGTGACGTTTTATAACAGATTATTACATACATAATATTTTTTTTATTTAAACTTTAATTTTTAATAATAATAAAATTTAAAATTTTCGAAACATCTGCGGCCATCTTGGATGTCAGTGCTCAGGCCTTTATGCAGACGGTGATGATAATACGTACCCTTCCTGTTTGGGTAGGCTACGGGTACACCGAGGTACCTACCCGCTAATGTCATGCGGGGATGTTTTAACGGCATTGCGGAATCGGTAGTGGGTACGGTCCTGCCGCTGAGAGCCTTGTTGTAACTTTTCCTTTTGTTACACACGTCGTGCATGGGAAAGAGGGAGAGGTTACAACGGAGCTATCAGCGGGCCGCATTTACTGCCGCTTACGCCGTGCAAGGCCGTTCCCTTTTGGTTTTTACAACCCTTGCTTTTATATTTTTAATATTATGTTCCTGCGGCAAACAGCTGTTTGTGGTTAGGGAATGTTGAGAGTTTAGATTTGTGGAAATTGAATTCTAGCATAAATTAAGATGAATATATACGTGAAATCCTATTTAGACACTATTTTGATTGGTGACCCGACAATTCGTCCTGCGACAATTCATCCTGCGACAGTTCATCCGGCCGACAGTTCATCCTGCCGACAGTTCATCCTGCCGACAGTTCATCCCGCCGACAATCCATCCGGCGACAATTCATCCTGCCTGATCATTTAGAAGATTTTTATTAAGTAAGTATGCAGAGAGGATATACGGCCGTACAACCAAAATCGATATACTTATATCTGAAGGCATCTTGAGTGGATATCCGCTGTAAAAATATTTTTACTAACTATAATTTCGACTCTCGACAACCTAACGTAACCTAACCTAACCTAACCTATAAGTATAACCTATAAGTATGTCGTATTTTGTTATTCACGCATGCTTCTTCGGAAAGTCGAAATTATTGTTAGTAAAAATATTTTTACAGCGGATATCCACTCAAGATGCCTTCAGATATAAGTATATCGATTTTGGTTGTACGGCCGTATATCCTCTTTGCATACTTACTTGAAGAAAAAATCTTCTAAATGATCAGGCAGGATGAATTGTCGCCGGATGAATTGTCGGCGGGATGAACTGTCGGCAGGATGAACTGTCGGCAGGATGAACTGTCGGCCGGATGAACTGTCGCAGGATGAACTGTCGCCGGATGAATTGTCGCAGGATGAACTGTCATGGAACCATTTTGATTAATCTTTACGACGAATCGGCTTACAGTATGAACGTCAAAAAATACGCTGCGGATAAATCGAAGCTTGTACTAGCTTTTCTATGTATTGGAATTACAATAAAATTATTATTACGTAACAAAAAATATAAGCGTAAACCACAACAAAAAATGTTTTTTCATGACTTAACTATGAAGTAATACAAGAAACAATTTTTTAAAAATACCCCTTTATGGCTAAGACTATTTTTGAGGTTTTCTATGTTCTAACTTTTTTCGCTCTTATAAAATTATGCACAAAATAAATAAAAACCACCTTTTCGCTTACTAGCCTCGTGCAAAAAGACGCTCGATTTTAAAATTTTACAGACATGAGATTCGAAATATTTCTGGCGTTTATATTCCTCTTAAGTAGCTTATTAATACTTCGGTACGTAGCTACACATTTTTGTATTTCATTTTGGGGTGGATCTCAGTATCTAACTAACTAACCATCACGCCACGTTTCCCCGTAGGGGTAGGCAGAGAGGACGGACCGCCAAACAACCCGATCTTGGCACACACTCTTTGCCTCATTCACATTCATACATCGTCTCATACACACTCTTCTATTATTCTGCCCGACTCAAGTACCTGTTTCACTTTATCGTGCCATGTCTTCCTCGGGCGTCCCTGACTTCTTCGACTATTCACATTAGCGTGAAATATTCTTCTTACCAGTGGCGGCTCGTGACTTTTGGGTGAGCTAGGGTGCTAATATTAAAAAAAATGGCATCATGAATGTTGTCGGATGCGAAAAATAATTTGTTTTTTCAAAAATCGGTGTTTTGTATGAAGATTTTTCAGGAAACTGAAACTTTCTGAAATTTTTCGGCTACAACAACATCAATAATGCCATTTTTTTAATATCAGCACTCTAGCACACTCAAAAGTCACGAGCCGCCACTGCTTCTTACACTACTTTCTTTGTTCATTCGCTCTACATACCCAAACCATCTGAGGGTCCTTTCTAAATCTTACTCATTACGCTTTTATCTGCCTTGCATTCTTTGCGGATATATCCACATTTCTCACACGATCGTACATGGTTTTACCACACATACTCCTCAGGGATCTCATTTCTACAGCATTCAGTCTACTTTCATCCTTCCTCTGCCAGTTCCATGCCACACTGCCATAAATCAGAGTAGGTAGGAGCACTCAATTATGGACGGCTAACTTCGCTTCTGTGAACAGTTTTTTTTTGGCGCCAACGGCGTTCAGTCCTCCATTAATAGAGTTGCCTGCATTTACCCTTCTTTAAATATCTCTATCAGCCTTCCCATCTCTCGTAAACATACTTCCCAAGTACACAAACTCATCCACCTGCTCCAAATACTCATCATTCACAAAAATTATTACGGTATATGCATAAATTCGTGTTTCGTTTTGGGATGGATTATTATTATTGTCCTGGTAAAAGATTGGATTTAATATAGAAATAGCTTCAATAGTTCAACATTTCTTATATTCGACGAACAATCGGTCCTTCTGTAGATGGATGTAGATTGATGAAATTCGCAGTTGAGTACCGCCTCTTTTAATTCACGTGAAAAAGAACATCGCCAAAATGAACGAAGTTCGAAAACAAACATTAAATTGTTAAATGATTAAATTGAAAAATCTGACGAATATTGATAAAGGCGAAAGTTCATATGGATGTATGTTCGTTACTCTTTCACGCAAAAACTACTGAATGGATTTTTATGAAACTTTACAATAACATATGCGAGCTCTGGCATTATGAAATTTATATAAAAAAAATTGCAATAGGTGGCACGCGAGCTGTTTGAAAACTGAATGTGCCGGGAATGAATGTATGGAGTGCGGGAGGGGGGAGGGGAACCCGGAATGGGAAGGGGATCACGGAAGGGGGGAGGGAAACTCAGGAGTTGGGTTCGCGGGAGGGGGGAGAGGGAAGGCGAATACGGTGAGGGGGAGGGGAACTCGGAAGGGGAGTTCGTGGGACGGGGGAAGGGGGGAGTGGAGTGGGGAGAGGGAAGGTGGAGGAATCGGAGTGGGAACGCGAGAAGGGAAGGGGACGCGGAAGAGGAAGGGTACGAATGCGAAAGGACACGCAGGGAGGAACAATTTATTTATTCAATGGCAACGCATGCCGGGAACCAGCTAGTAACATAAATAAGTCAAGTATAATTTATTTGCGCTCGCCGTAATTTAAAATCGCGAATTCCGAATCGCTAGTCCTTTCCTCTCGACCACGGAGGCTGTCATATATCGATAGACTACAACTGCAGGCGTTTTGACTGGAAATCTAGAATGCAAATATTCTTGCTAACAATGTGGATATATATAGATATATGTATTGCATTTATTTTTATTTTTGCACACTAGCTCCACACAGGAGGCCCTGAGTAAAAAATTCCCCTCAGGGCCTGTCGTCTTTAAAGATGTGTGTGGAGGGTCTTTTTAGGATAGGGAAGGAGAATAAGTTCTGGGAAGGAAAAGGATATTAGGGGTGGGTAGGAATCTGGGGGTCAGTGTGTCCAGGAGTGACGGACGAATCAATCCCTCCCACTGCGGTGCAAAGCTATGTTCATAGAGAGTACGGTTGGAAAAGTCAAAGGGACCCCCTCGACCATTCTCTCCCGATCCGGCCTGCCATGCAGCTGGTGGACAGACGCATCCGCCGCCAAGACCGGGACAAACCTTACCCCGGGCACCCCTGCTAAGTCACCAAACTAGTGAACCACTTGGGGTGACCTGTGGTAGGGGTGTTGGTTATCCAATTAATCCCAAACCCGCCTCCCTAATTAATATTACGCATATGTTTGTACATTATCTTATATATATATAAATGAATCGCTGAATGTGTTGGTAAGCGCAAATCTCGAGAGCAGCTGAACCGATTTCGCTAATTCTTTTTTTAGAATATTCCTTGAAGTACGAGGATGGTTCTTACGAAGAGAAAAATTAAGAAAATTGCGCAGAAAAATGGATAATTTCAGAAAACCTAACGACTATCGCACGTTTGACATTTAGCGTATTTGAGGATGACATTTTGCAAAACAATGAACGTAAAATCAGGATTCTATTTTTGAAAATCTTTAAGTTGATAAATTTATTTAAAGTAGGTACTCCCCTAATCGAATCAAGAATTTTAGATATTTTAAATAGGTACCTATGTTAGATACCAAATTTAATATACATGAAAAATTGAAATTTGAATAAAATTGTAAAAGGTGGCACGCGGGCTGTTTAATAACTGAATGTACTGGGATTGAATATATGGAACGCGGAAGGAGGGTTGGCGGAACGAGGGAGTGGGAAAGGGAAGAGGGAAGGCGGGGAAGGTGGAAGGGGAACGCGGGAGGGGAAGGGGACGTGTGAGGGAAGAGGGGAACTCGGGAGGGGGGTTCGCGGGACGGGTGAAGGGGGGGGAGTGGAGTGGGGAGAGGGAAGGTGGAGGTGACGGAGTGGGAACGCGAGAGGGGAAGAAGACGCAGGAGAAGAAGGGGATGCGGAAAGAGAACGGGATGAATGGGAAAGGACACGCAGGGAGAAACAATTTCTTTATTAAATGGCGTAGCAACGCATGCCGGGACTAGCTAGTTATATAATAAAATTACAAGTGGACAGGAAGCGGTTTTTTTCAAATTTATGTATCTAAAGATTTTGTTCAAGGTAACTTGACTTAACCCAACCCCATCATATCTCATCTATTTTATTATTCAAAGCTGGTACGAGTATCAGGCGTCCCCTCGAACACCGATACTCCTAATTAACTCGACGTTGAGAAATGGCCGGAGCACCTTTCAACATGGAATCCGCAACAGTAAATAATGTAGGGCAATCTCTCAATATTGATTGGCCCTCGTCATATAACCAATAATATTGATGACGGCCGGCGTTATTAATGATCCTGTAGAGAAAACGGGCATATTCAAGCTGCTGCGCGTGTACATTTATTCGACGAACGGAAATTCGGAGGCTCTCCTTTGCTAAAGTAACGCTTTGCCTGTTGAGTTTATGGGGGATATGAGATGTATGGCTTGGGTATAAACTAAGAGGAATGAACGAGCGCTGGACGTTTTTGAAAGGAACATTTTGAGGCCTATCTTCGGACCGGTTTTAGAAAATGGATTTTTTGTGCAGACGTTACACAATGAGCTATATACTCTGTTTAAGGGTCTATAAACGTCACAAAATTTATAAAACTGGGAAGACTTCGGTGGCTGGGTCATGTGGAGAGAATGACCGAGCATCCAGCACCAAAATCCATGCTGAACTCAAGACCAAAAGGGCGAAGGAGCCTGGGAAGACCAAGATTAAGATGTATCGACAACGTCCTCAAAGATATATCTACCTTGGAGCTTCTAAACTGGAGAGAGCTGGCACAAAATCGAGATGAGTGGAGGAAGACTCTTGAGGAAGCCAAGACCCACCAGGGGTTTTAGAGTCAAGAGGGATGATGATGAGATGTATGTGGATTGCGTTTAAATCAAATAAGTTTTAACACTTTAAGTACTTAAAAGTTTATTATAATAATTTACATCCGTACCGTATTTTTTTTATAAAATATAGGTAAGGAACAGTGGAAGCAAACAAGTAGCGATTTACCTGCTGTTGTGTCGTCGGCAATCTGGAACAGAATGGTTCCTCTTAATTTGTACCGGCAGTCGGGGACTAGGTGAACATGCTGTGGGATCGCTATTGACGTGTGAGGAGCCAATATGAATGATTCCGCGATTTAAAATAGCTGCGTCGTTCGCTACCACAAATTCTTAGTCAATTCAGTTCAGTTTATTATTTTGAAAACATCACGAAAGTGACAATTTTAACACATTTTTAAATTATTATTTTCTAATTGATAAACTAACATTTAAGACAAGATTTTTACGCATAGCACAAAGGGTGACAATTATTATAAGCAATAATTATCAGCCTGAAACACTCATCTACATTGAAAAAAATTTCCGAGAAAAGATACTTGCCGCCAACGGGACTTGAACCCGTTTCCTTCCCGTTGGCGGCAAGTATCTTTTCTCGGAGGATTTTTTCAATGTAGATGAGTGTTTCAGGCTGATAATTATTGCTTATAATAATTGTTACCCATTTTTAAACTGTTGGTATCTGCTGTATTAGTAATTACAGAGCTAGCCTTTTAAAGGCAGCTTCATTGATGCTAAAAATGTCAATATCCGAATTGATCCTGTTAAACAGCAAGATTGCTCTCCTCGCCGGCATGACCATTGGCAACTCAATCCTGCAGACTGAGAAATAGAACAGTGTATGCTGTCGATAACGGAGATAACCATCGGGAACATGGAAAAGAATGCTCCCAATGATAGTCGAGTTTTCAAACCATCCATGAATCAGTTATGACAAATAGCAATGTCACAACTGCTAGAAACCTGTGAAACTATAGTACCAAAAAATGGAAATTTTGTAATGCTGAAGGAAGTGAAAATAGTAGAAGAAAAGGTAAACGAAGGCTTTGGAGTACCTTTCTATTCTGATCTGGTGATTTAATGCCATTTCAAGCCACGTTTTGATTGATGATTCTAACAAAGGTGAGACTTAAATAGGATTGGGTTGTTTCAGAATTTGAACAATTCATCAAATATCAAAGTTAATGATTAAGTTCTGCTATTATGCAAGTACTGTGAAATAATCGGTTAATGATAAATAAAGACCGGATTATATGCAAATGCATATGCGAATATGACCCTTTTCAGTGGTAGTTGCATATTTTAGCAAAAAAATTGAGATCTTGCATATTTACGCTCGATCTCCTCCATCGTTCACATAGTGACACTATAAATGTCAGATGGCTAAATGCGCGGCTAGTGAACTTATCACCCCACGACTAGTGAAAACGTTTGGATTGGCGTTGAATGAATCTACTCAGGTTATGAAGAAAATTCGCCTTATGAATTCCTCGTTGCCAAAGCTATTCCGCGTAAACTCAAAAAAAATTTGAAAACTTACTGAATAAAACCCAGGGTTTGAACCCTTGTGCCAAATTAACTAGGCTTAACCAGGCTAACTAGAAATTTTAACAATATAAAGTGTATTAAACTGTTATATTTTGCCTATGTTAGAAGTTGAGTACAATTCTCCCGTCTGGAATCCACATTATAGTATATGTGACGAATCAAATTTCGTCACAAATAAATTTGAATAAATAATTTTGTGTTATGAAAGAGTCTCGCCCCGTGCACCAAAGACAAAGAAAGTGATGACAGATGAGGGTGCAAGGACAGGAACGGAAGAAGGGAGAAGTGCGGGGTCGGAACCTACGAGTTCAGTGGGCACGACGAAAACAGTCAAGACCGGGACGGAGAGGAGACACGTATAGTGTACAACGGCAAGTACGTGTTCCCCGCCCAGCGGCGTGATGCTGGGCGGTGGATGAAGAAACAGGAGTCAAGACCGAGACGGGGAAGAGAGGAGACACGAGTGGTGGTGCAACACCAAGTACGGGTTCCCCGCCCAGCGAGGTGGTGCTGGGCGGTGGATGAAGAAGTTATAGTGGAGTTCAAGGAAATGATTCGCAAAACATGCGTTCCTCCGCCCGGCGACGTAAAGTTGGGCGTGAGACGAAGAAAGTGCGGTGACCATACGCGGCGAGTGGCCAAAGTGCGAAGTGAAGCAGACGACTTCAGGAGACTTCAGACTTCAGAGGCAGGAAACTCGGCTAGGAAGGCCTGAGCTGCTGAACCGGAGGAGCTGCCATCGAGGACCTCGGCCTTACCAAGGCACCCGCAGAGAACCCAGTGACACGAAGGTAGTTTCAGTGAACAATTAACTATGACGATGTGAACAATGGAGAAGCAACCCCGAACCATATGACAACTAGTTAAGATTTAGATGTAAGTAGATCTAAGTATAATTAAGATCATGTTTTAAGACCTTGCCAAACCTAATTAAAATCCTAACATTTAAAACCTTTATAATTAAATTAAACCCCCCTTTGTCCCAACCCAAGCGACCCGAGTCGGTGAGAAGGCAGAGAAGGCAGATTGGAGGAAGTACAACGGTAGGTATAAAAACTGCACTTATTTAGCCTTACATCAATGATTATCCTGAGCTAGCTTCTTGTAACAAGGTGATGCGTTACATATACATGTACAAGCTGTTGAAAGAATACAAAACAAATTCTTACGTTTTCTAAATTTTAAAATGAGTATTCCAGCAATTATGTTGAACTACAACACTATTTTAAATGATATGAATATGCTTAAATTGTATGACAGAAGAATTTTCACTGACTTGGTATTTCTATATAAAATTCTAAATGATTTAGTTGATAGTCCGACATTGCTAGAATTGATAAGCTTCCGGATTCCACTACGTAATACCAGAAGTCAGGATTTATTTCAGTGCAGAAATTCTGGAACTAATTACCATATGTATTCCTCTTTGCCCAGAATACTAATGGAGGGAAATAATTATACCAAGTCAGTGGACATCTTCAATAAAATTTATCTTTAAACAAATACAAAATACTGTTACTGAGGCAGTTCAGTTATGTACAATAAATACTATATATTGCGTTGCAAAAACCTATTATATTTCTTTGTTAAAGAAATATTTATATATTATTTAATCATAGTGTAATTTGTAAATTTCATACTTATATAAAAGCCCCCTAAAAGGGCGAAAATAAATAAATTGATAGTAAATAATTGATCAACGGGGCAGGTGAAATTTTGCCCGGCAAAATAAGTTCAAAAATCGCACCCTAATTTAAATTCTGTCCAATCACATCAATAGACGTAGAACGCTCCTTTTTCCGCTTACAAAAATATGTAAAGCGATCGTAGACACAATTTGTCTACATAACATTTAGAACAGTACTTAGTCATACACGTTTTTAAAGGTAAATTGTAAATTTCATTGAATACATTTTGTAATTGATATTTTCGAAAATACGATCGTTATCCTTGAGCTTACTTAATAAAAAAAAATACTTAAAAATATGACTTCATGTATTATTTCATGTTGCATATTTTGGCCCTTTTCATGGATTTTCGTGCATATTTTAGCTATTTTTATTGCATATTTGCATGCATATTTTGGGCTGTTTTTGTTGCATGTAATAAAGGTATTTAATGATAAATATAATAACAGAACTTGAATGGAACTTTCATAGATCTTTAATTCCGAAATCTTTTAAAAAAGGACTTATTATTTGTCTTCCATTCTTTCACGAGGGGTGAGATTATTAGATTATTATTGGAAAAAAAATCTTTAGTTAAACATGCAACAAACATGCACGTATGCCTAATATTTTTTTACTTATTTTCACCTTGATTTCAGTATGCAATCTTTGGTTCCCGAGCTAAGGATTTCACCTCTATGTCAGGAAATGTCTTTCTGAGACATCCCGGCTTTTACTTCATCCACCTGTGCGTCAGATACTTTGCTAATATTCCTTTCGGTCTCCATCGATTCTACGAATCCAAACATTCCAAGAATCCCTTTTATTCATTACGCTTACAGCGTCCTTGCATTGTTTTCGGATCTTCTTCAAATGGGAATATTATACTTTGTACTGAAAGATCCGTTGTATTTATTTTTATACATCTGTGCAGCTCAGCACATAAAAGAACAGAAAAAAACAGAAAGGTTGGAATCAGAAAATGAATTCTGTCATTAAGCGAACGAGAGGTAATTGGGGAGGGCTTCCTCCCGCAGCGGAAACCTTTGAAAATTTTCTGTTCGTTCTTGTAATCTGCGAAAAATATTGTGTAGGACGAAGTCTGGGGGTAAAACGAGACGAGAATATTTTAGGAAATAATCCTCACGTAAAAGAAATACTACAAATAAAATTACAGGTACATTTTTTAGTCCTGAATTGGAATCGTTGCATAAAAACTTTTTTTGAACCAGAATATCTCTTGAACGATGAGTTCTTTTTTCATGAATATTGCTCTATTTTCAACGCTTAGATTTTTTAAGAACATTTTTTTTTTATTTCTCTACAGCGTAAAATTATTTTCAGTTCAATTTAATCAAAGGCTCTGAAGGCATCGACATATATTTTTTACTTGCACAGTCCTGACTGGTTCCAACCATCTGGAGCTAGTAAATCTCTGGTATCCCCAAATGGGGTGTTTGTGAGGCTGAAGGTCATGGGGAAGAGAAGAAGATGGGTAAGAGGAATGTGTGAAAATATCTGGCTATTTAAATCTGGTCACTAAACATGGCTAAAGTCATTTAATTCTGAATGTGTGTCTTTAATCAGAACGATACTCAGAGAAATTTCCAATACAATATTAACTGAAGTGAATGAATTTTGAAAAAAAAACAGCGCTGAGAAGTGTGAATTATTTCATTTTGCGAGGTTCAGGCACAAATATTTTAAATGTGCCACATTATGCGATAAAGTCATAACCGAAAAGGTGTTCGTCAGTAGGAGATTTTGATCTATAAAGCAGTTTTTATAGGCCTGATACAACAATACTTCAATGCCTCTCTTATTTTCAAACACGTTTTTCTCAGAACTACTTTTTTCGAATTTGTGTAACCTCTAGCTCCTACAGTTTTTGATCAATCGTTATCAAACTCAGCACATAGTTTATTAATACAGGGTGTCCGGGGGTAAGTGCATTAACTTCGGGAGGTGATTCTACGTGATATTGTAAGTAAAAAAGATAAAAAACTTTTTTCGAAATTCCAACTTTTAGAGGTTGTTTCGTGGTAAAAATATGAAAATACACCAGCTTTATTATTTCCTGCTGTTACGATACGGACCAGTCACAACCATGCAATGTTGCCACAATCGTGTCCAGCAGGCTCTCAGCAAGTGAAATTGTACCTTACACTTAAGGATTTTTAGTAGGTAGGTACGTCTTTTTGTATGGGAAAAAAATATTGGAATTTCTGAGAAAAAGTTGTTAATCTTTTTTACTCCTACCATCATATAGAATCACCTCCCGAAGTTAGTGCACTTTACCCCCGGACACCCTGTATAAGTGATTTGAACCTCATTCCTAAGCAGTATCTATATTTTAACTATTTTTTTATTGCAAAAAACATACAAAAGAATGGTCAAAAATCTTACCAAATTTTCACATTCCTTAAAAAAAGAAAAAATCGATTTTTTTGTAAGGTGTGAGGTTCAAATAGAAGAAACACTTGTACAAAAGGTAAATTTTCATAAAAAATTGATTTCAAGTGAAAATTGTGACCTCCAGGAGTTACACAAATTGCCCAGCCGGATGGCGACTTACAATGCGCAGTAGCTGATAACTCCGTTATTTTTTGTGGAAAATATTTTAAAATTAGAACATACTCTTGAATATATATGTAAAATGACCCCAACGTATAAATAAAATTGATGTATTCCTTATATTTCCCCCCTCCCTACACCTATTTCCTCTTTAATACTAATTTAGGCATGAACAAACTCAAACTACATTCCGACTCGAATCGAATATCCCGGTACGGCCTTGAGATGTAACCACTGAGAACTAAGGCATAGAAATGTATATGTCTGCTACAATCAGGGTTAACAGCAGAGGAACGATTCCACAAATTCTCACAGAAATATTTCAGTTAAGTACATTCAACGGCACCACGTTGAAACGCTTTTCGTCTGATTAGTTTGAAACTTTAACATTGAGGAATATTTGCATGGGAATTACGTATTAGTGTGATGACAAAGTTTCGATGTAGCTAATGTCACAAAATCATATTATGTAGATTTAGTTCCTTGACATATACCAACATTCAGACACATGTAATTTATTATTTAACCCTAGAAAGATAATCATATTTTTACCTACCTTAAAGGTAATCATACGTCTTACAGACGTACTGAAGTTTAAAAGTGAATATTTAACATATTATCATACTTACACAGTTTACAGGTAGTTTAATAATTAGTTTAGGGTTTTGTATTTTAAATAAAACCAAAATAATTATAAAAAATACATAGTAATTAAAAAAAAAATCTGTAAACCTCTTACCAATCAACTACAAAAAATTTAGTCTTTTTTAAATGAAAAATAATAATTTATGTATAAATCGTATTACATAAAATTTAAATTTTATGAAAGTTTAAATGTTAATCAGTCGTAATACATAAATTATTTTTTATTATTATTTCGCTAAATCACATTTCTACGAATAAGTCTGAAAGTTACGCAAAAGGTTATCATACGTCTTTCGCACATATGGTGCATATATTTCTTAATTATTATTGTACTTACCATGGTGACAGAGCCGCCCCGTGCAAGCTCTGCTCGGCAACTGAGCTAACTGAGATAGACAGCGCGCTACGTTGTGAAATAAAAAAAGATAGCAATTCTTGTGTACCGCCTAGGGAACGTACCCATACTACGTGACACGTTTGGGTGGGGGGGGGGGCTTCAAAATGTCACGCTTGGTATAAATGAGCGGCTGGTTGCTTAGGTTTTTGGTCACCGGGGGGGGGGGGGTTAAAAATATCAAAAAGTTGGTCACGTAGTATGGGTACGTTCCCTTACATCTCTGAGATGTAGAATATCTTTCTAGGGTTAAGCAGATATAGTTTATATTTAATCAAATGAAAACAATATTGGAGGTGAAAGAGCCGCCCCGTGCAAGCCCTGCTCGGCAACTGAGCTAACTGAGATAGACAGCGCGCTACGTTGCGAAATAAAAAAAGATAGCGATTCTTGGGTACTACTTACATCTCTAAGATGTAGATTATCTTTCTAGGGCTAAGCAGATATAGTTAATATTTAATTAAATGAAGGCAATATTAGCGAAACTCAATCGAATATCTGAAACATAAAAATCAGAAAAACATTAGTCAGAAGTCTCGAACAGTCTCGAATTCGTCAGGAACTCGAGCCTAGAATCTTTGGCTTCCCGGGGTAAGCTCTAACCACTGAGCTAATGTGTCCCTATACGATTCTATCATTTTTAACTGTCACAAACGATATCGTGACACTTAAGAATGGACTGTAAATCTATGAATTTTGATGTAATTGATGGCGTTTTTTAAATAGATAACATTATGATGTATTTGAAATGAGAAAGCCCTACCTTTCCTGACGTCATAAGCTGCTTGAATCTAATAATGATGATAGCTGGTCTTCCAGAATGAATTGCTTAAGGGTTTGTCAAACTTCACTATCACTTACCTCACGATATTACCCCAAAAAAAGCTAAAAAAACTCATCTACTTCTTCAAAAAATTAAGAAACATCTTGTCAATAAGGGATTTAAAGAGATTATATTACCGTTTATGCCACTCTCGATTTGAATATGGAGTAATAGGATGAGGCTCAGCAGCATCTAATCACTTAAAACAACTTAAGATAACTCAGAATAGCATCATAAAGATCATACTAAAGGTCCCCATAAGGACGTCAACAACAGAAATTTTTAAACAGTTTGATGTTCCAAGCATACAGAAAATCTATGCCAAAAATATTCTAGTAAATCACCACAAAAATGATTCAGAGGCAGACACCTCACATGCTCATAAAACCAGAGCCAAACAAACAGACATACTTAATATACCAAAGTGTAACTCTTCATTTGGTCAAAGAAGTTCTGAATTTTTAGCAGTAAAGTAATATAACAAACTCTCACTTAGTATCAAACAAATTAAAACAAAAAATAGCTACATTAAGGACATTTAATGTTGGCTGAAGGAACTATCGGAAAACGAACTTACTAGTATACTTAAAACATCGTCATAGAAGTTTCTGGAAAACCTTATCCAAACATTGAAGTTAAACCATAGAAGTCGCTGAAAAACTTATCCAAGGCATAGTCCCCCTCAGCACAGGATCTCCTAGTGAGGAGGACTACGAATATATTTTCTATTTTATATATACATCTAACTAACATGTTTCTTATAAAAATGTAAAAAATATTATATATATAGTTACTAAATAAAAAAAAACTTTAGACGTTTTTAGTTGTATTTTTATACGAATTTCAAGCGAGAGTTCCATAAAGAGATGTGAACCATTTCTCGACAATTTTCAACAATCTAAAAATGTAGGTATTTTCAATTTTGTGCAATAATTGTGCATTGGCCAATTAGGTAGTGATCTTCTTCCTTTTCGTTTCTTATACTAGGTAAGGCCTGGTAGGAAGGAATAGGACAATTGGAGATGATTAACAAATGGGTTTTAGGTTATAAGCTTGTTTCAAAACTTAATATGAACTGTATCTTATTTGACTAAGAACTACCAACATTATCTTCAATTTCTTAACGCACATTTTATTGGCTGCCATGTGACAGAATCGGGCTCAGTGGTTAGAACGGTTAGAGCTGCGGCCCGGAAAGCCGAAGGTCCTGGGTTCGAGTCCCAGATATGACATATTTTTTTCTGATTTTTCAGTTTCAGATTTTTCGATTGAGTTTCGCTAATATTGTCTTAATTCAAATAAATACTCATATAACAATTTGAGGTTTTACTCATTAAGTTAAAAATAAAAGATATAGGTACCTTGTTTAATTTTCAATTGAATAACTTGTTACGATACACAAATACGCCCCTGCAAATTACTCGGCCCCCTCCTCCCAAGTTGTAGAGCACGCCACTGCGCAAACTACAGTTTCACTCCCTCGCCGCTAGCTTCCCGGCGCGCTACCGGCGGCGGAACCCAAACAAGCCACCGTCGGCAGCGAGCCACCAACCGCCACTTACCGGTAGCTCCTGGTCTAGTAAGCACGCATGGCGTGGGGACCGTTCCGCGCTCATTCTAGAAGTTTCCACGCGGAAAACAATGGAACGTGTTTTGCTAAGTGTTACACTGCGACACCAAGAATGGCCGAACTCTTTCCCGACACGGAAGATACAGGAGTCCAAACGCTCACTGTAAGTTTCCCCCTTATTTGCGCGTGTTCGCAGTAAATTCACCGCGGAGATAAATAGCCCTTCCAGAGAGATTATAGAGACAGATTCCTCCTTTTTAGATATAACTGTTGTTGCTACCCTGAATTACTATGTATGCATTATTGTGATATTGTGTTTACGCAGGTGTTTTACCCAATATAACTGATGTTTACCCTGATTACTGGTTTCACTGCCTTCTCCCAGCCCGTAGAAATTTGAGCTTTATTTCAGGAAAGACCCACACACGCCTCACAGATCCTACCACCCTGGTGGTGAGGGCCTCTCCCGCTCTGCTGACTAAAACCTGAGCTAGTCTGTCGGCAGAATGTAGGGACCCCCATTTAGGTCCGCTAACAAACTCTTGTAATAATAATAAAATAAATAATGCCGTCACAAAGTGATAACCGTTTTGAAGAACTTTCCTTCGAAAATTACTGAATGAATACTGAATTAACTCGAAATATAAGATTATAATTTCCGGCTCGAAAAGTTTCCGGAATTGAATCCTTCCACGTTCCCGAAACTTTCCAGTCCCGCGTATCCTCGACGCGCTTATCCGCAAAGGGCTGAATAAATAACATTTCATTAACATAAACACAATTAAATATAGAATTAACACGGCCATTATTTTAATGCTGAAACCTTGGTTCATATAAATGATTATTTTGGGCGCAATTCGGGCAAGTGTCGTGTTGTTGGTTGAAAGGCGAGGGTCACAATGCAGGAATTCGCTTCCGCGACCTTTCATCCCGCGACAAAATATCTCCGACAAAAATTTCCCGACAAAATATCCTCCGATAAAATATCATCCGACAAAATATCCTCCGACAAAATATCCTCCGACAAAATATCCTCCGACAAAATATCCTCCGACAAAATATCCTCCGACAAAATATCCTACGGACAAAACATCCAACAAAACATCTCCTAAAACCTAACCTCACCGAACAAAAAATGGGACAAAAATAATATAGATATTCCGTAAAGACAATAAATTATTGTTATCTATTTCTATTTTTAAATGATAATTTATTGTCTTTAAATGATGTCTGTATTTTCGTTATTTGTTTTTGGGGTGTTATACCTCCTTCTTTAGAGAACATTTCGGACATCGTTGCAGTGTCCATCATCAGATCCAAATCAGTTCCAAAAAACTACGCATCTACTACTATTTTGTACCGGTGAAAGTAAGTAGAGCTGGCGACTTGGTATCGCTTCGAAGTAAATAAGCACACATTTCAGCACTAAAAACTACACTTCTACCGGATCTGCCCTGATTATGGACACTGTAACGATAACCGAAACGTTGGCTAAAAAGGAGGTAGCGCAACACGGCATAACACCCCAAAAACAAATAACGAAAATACTTTTGGCCGTGAAAATCTTAAAACGTATCACACGATTTCTGTATTATATTTGTAGTACAATAATTTATTGTCTTTACAGGATGTCTGTATATTTTTAATCCCTTTTTGGTTAGTTTAGGTTAGGTTAGACTTGGAGCAGGTGGATGGGTTTGTGTATCTGGGTAGTATGTTTACGAAAAATGGGAAGGCTGATAGAGATATTGAAAGAAGGGTTAATGCAGGTAAATCCATTAATGGAGGACTGAATGCGGTTGGCGCTAATAAAAAAAACTGATACAATGGAGTGCTGGAACCTATCGTGATGTATGGCAGTGAAGCATGGAACTGGCAGAGAAAGGATGAAAGTAGACTGAATGCTGTTGAAATGAGATCCCTGAGGCGAATGTGTTAAAACCACGTATGATCTTGTCAAAATGTGGAGATTCGCAAATAATGCAAGGCAGATGTAGGCGTAATGAGTAAGATTAGGAAAGGGACACTCAGATGATTTGGGCATGTAGAGCGAATGAACAAAGAAAGTAGTGTAAGAAGAATATATTAGGCTAATGTGAATGGTCGAGAAAGTCGGGGATGCCGGAGGAAGACATGGCGCAATCTAGTGAATCTTGACTGGCATTCCGAAGGTCGCGGGGTCGAATCCCGGCGTGGCAAATAAATTTTTGATTAATTTGTGTATTTCACAATTTATTAATTTAAAATAATATATAGTATATTTGCAGCACGTTCCAGAGTGGAAGATACTCTCAGTATCGCCCTGGTGTAAGACCACCATTCAGAATTGAAACGTTGCTTGAAATGGCTTTAGCCGAGTTTGGTGACCAGATCTGAATAGCCATGTTCTTCCCCAACTTCCTCTTCCCTGGGACTCTTGTGGGGTATTGATGTAAAAAAAAGAGATACTTGAGTCGGGCCATGTCAAGAGTCAGAATAATAGAAGAGTGTGAATGAGACGATGTATGAATGTGAACGAGGCAAAGAGTGTGTGCCAAGACCGAGTTGTTTGGCGTTTCGTCATCTCTGTCTACCCCTTCGGGGAAACGGTGAGATGGTTAGTTAGTTAGGTTAAGTTTTAGTAGATATTTTGTCGGAGGATATTTTGTCGGAGGATATTTTGTCGGATGATATTTTATCGGAGGATATTTTGTCGGAGGATATTTTGTCGGAGGATATTTTGTCGGAGGATATTTTGTCGGATGATATTTTATCGGAGGATATTTTGTCGGAGGATATTTTGTCGGATGATATTTTATCGGAGGATATTTTGTCGGAGGATATTTTGTCGGAGGATATTTTGTCGGATGATATTTTATCGGAGGATATTTTGTCGGAGGATATTTTGTCGGAGGATATTTTGTCGGAGGATATTTTGTCGGATGATATTTTATCGGAGGATATTTTGTCGGAGGATATTTTGTCGGAGGATATTTTGTCGGATGATATTTTATCGGAGGATATTTTGTCGGAGGATATTTTGTCGGAGGATATTTTGTCGGATGATATTTTATCGGAGGATATTTTGTCGGAGGATATTTTGTCGGAGGATATTTTGTCGGAGGATATTTTGTCGGATGATATTTTATCGGAGGATATTTTGTCGGCTGATATTTTATCGGAGGATATTTTGTCGGAGGATATTTTGTCGGAGGATATTTTGTCGGATGATATTTTATCGGAGGATATTTTGTCGGAGGATATTTTGTCGGATGATATTTTATCGGAGGATATTTTGTCGGAGGATATTTTGTCGGAGGATATTTTGTCGGAGGATATTTTGTCGGATGATATTTTATCGGAGGATATTTTGTCGGAGGATATTTTGTCGGAGGATATTTTGTCGGATGATATTTTATCGGAGGATATTTTGTCGGAGGATATTTTGTCGGAGGATATTTTGTCGGATGATATTTTATCGGAGGATATTTTGTCGGAGGATATTTTATCGGAGGATATTTTGTCGGAGGATATTTTGTCGGAGGATATTTTGTCGGAGGATATTTTGTCGGATGATATTTTATCGGAGGATATTTTGTCGGCTGATATTTTATCGGAGGATATTTTGTCGGAGGATATTTTGTCGGATGATATTTTATCGGAGGATATTTTGTCGGAGGATATTTTGTCGGATGATATTTTATCGGAGGATATTTTGTCGGAGGATATTTTGTCGGAGGATATTTTGTCGGAGGATATTTTGTCGGAGGATATTTTGTCGGAGGATATTTTGTCGGCTGATATTTTATCGGAGGATATTTTGTCGGAGGATATTTTGTCGCGGGGTTAAAAACGCGCATTACCCAGGAATTCGGCTCCCGAAGCGAAAAGGGTTTGAATAAATAACACGCAAAGTTATTTTAATGCCTTCTGTGTCTCCCGCGACACCTCTAGAGCCTTAAGGGCTGGGCAGGGACCAGGTCAAAGGACAAAGCTCGCGTTAAGGGAACCGCGCCACCAAGTTATTACGTTTAGGGCTGGCTAAGGAGGAGTGATGGTGACCTTCTGTCCGAAGAACTTGATACCATTTGTTGGGACAAATACGGTTATTAAATGCCTTAGTTTAGTAGACACGCGTACATTACATGGACAGAGATTTAGTAGACACGAGTAATCTGTGGTTACAAGGCTTGTGTGTCACTTAATTTGATAAAATGTAAGACATGACGTACCTATTCTCAGTATCGTCCTTGACAGTTGACTCCCTTGTGGTTATTTCCCGGACAGCTAATCCTCCTGTCAGTTTTTTTTTTTTTTTCATAAGTTTTTATTCCAGTAAAAAATAAAATAACATTTTCACTTACTTAACTAGATTATTGAATTATGTACTTTTTACATTGTATTACATAGTTTTTACATTACATGGTTTTTACATTTCATAACCTAGATTACATTAGATTACAATACTAACATTTACATGATATTATATTACCTGATAGTTGATCCTTCGGAATCTTCAATCCCCTAAAGGAATATTTATTTCATTGGTAATGAAAGTATAAGAGAGGATATACGAATAATAACGTTATATTTGTATAGCTCAGTTTTGTGTCGTTTCACTTCAAGTGCGCTTAACTATAATCTATCTATCTATCTATCTATCTATCTATCTTCTATCTTCTATCTTCTATCTTCTATCTTCTATCTTCTATCTTCTATCTTCTATCTTCTATCTATCTATCTTCTATCTTCTATCTTCTATCTTCTATCTTCTATCTTCTATCTTCTATCTTCTATCTTCTATCTTCTATCTTCTATCTTCTATCTTCTATCTTCTATCTTCTATCTTCTATCTTCTATCTTCTATCTTCTATCTTCTATCTTCTATCTTCTATCTTCTATCTTCTATCTTCTATCTTCTATCTTCTATCTTCTATCTTCTATCTTCTATCTTCTATCTTCTATCTTCTATCTTCTATCTTCTATCTTCTATCTTCTATCTTCTATCTTCTATCTTCTATCTTCTATCTTCTATCTTCTATCTTCTATCTTCTATCTTCTATCTTCTATCTTCTATCTTCTATCTTCTATCTTCTATCTTCTATCTTCTATCTTCTATCTTCTATCTTCTATCTTCTATCTTCTATCTTCTATCTTCTATCTTCTATCTTCTATCTTCTATCTTCTATCTTCTATCTTCTATCTTCTATCTTCTATCTTCTATCTTCTATCTTCTATCTTCTATCTTCTATCTTCTATCTTCTATCTTCTATCTTCTATCTTCTATCTTCTATCTTCTATCTTCTATCTTCTATCTTCTATCTTCTATCTTCTATCTTCTATCTTCTATCTATTTATCTGTCTGTATAAATAAAAATGAATTGCCAAAATGTATGTACGCGCATAACTTTCAAACGACTGCACCAAATTGGATAATTCTTTTTTTTCTGTGTTCGTTACTGTCAGGACAAGGTTTGTATAAAACTACTAGTGAGCTTTGGCATTATGAAATTTGTATAAAAAAATTGCAACAGGTGGCACGCAAGCTGTTTGAAAACTGAATGGACCGAGAATGAATGTATGGAATGCGGAAGGGGGAAGGGGACCTCAGGTAGGGGGAGGGGAACTCGGGGGGGGGGAGTGGAATGGGGAGAGGGAAGGTGGTGGAGGAGGATTGGGTAAGTGAGAAGGAAAGGGAATGCGACGAATGGGAAAGGACACGCAGGGAGAAACAATTTCTTTAATAAATGGCATAGCAACGCATGCCGGGTACCAGCTAGTAAGTTTAAAAAATAATCCTACAGTGCTCCTTACGAGTCCATTACAAAATATTGATAAAGTTATATGAAATATAGAATATACAGTATTTAGAAAACAATGATAAGAGAACAAAAGATTAACAAAACAGTGCTCTTATAGCGCACACAGGATAATAATAATAGACAATAACGGTGTTATTGTAGCACAGGACTAAATAATTTAAACTAAAATGTAATATACTAACTTCTGACAATGACTTCGACATTAAATTCGGATATTAAACATAAAAATACAATTAGGAGGAAACCGAAACCAAACAATTTCGGGAAACTTGAGAACATGGCTTATTACGTCTATTAAAAATATGTTAGGATCCATGAATGGTATGATTTTTAAATAATTTTGTTTTTAAAGCCCGTTTAAATTCTGGATATTAGTAAGAGGTGAGGGATGTTTATTCCAGATGAGAGGGCCAGTTACACAAAACGGATGTACAACAGAAGTGGATATAGGTTAGGTTAGGTTAGATCATAGATTCTCAACCTTTTTTTGCCCACCGCCCACTTTGAGAATATTTATTTCTAGCGCCCCCTAACTCGTGAATCTGAACAGCAATTGTCGTAAAATATTATATTTACCATAACGGAGGGGGCGTAATGGGGCAAGACAGTATGGGGTGGGATGGGTTTCTCTGGGTCTCCTACCGCTCCCCTGAAAGTTTGAAACGCCCCCAGGGGGGCGTTATCGCCCACGTTGAGAACCTATGGGTTAGATGAAGTCAAGTACACCCTGTATATACAGTGTGTTAAGGGACGTACTTAATTTACTTTAACCTGTGATTCCTGATATTATTTGGAGTAAAAAAGGTAAATGAAATTTTGAAAACCGGTGATATTTTTGTATGCCTTTCAAGAAACGTTTCAATTCTGAATGGTGGTCGTAGATAGCAATAAAACATTTATTTAATTCACGGGTACTCGGTTCCAATAATATAATATGAAAAATCCACAGTCACACGCAAGTCTGCTTTAATAAGCGCCTGACGAACCTCTGCAGATATTTAGTGGGCGAATCCTACGACCAAAAAAAAATTATTTTCGTAAAATCAATATCCAATCTTCAAACCACTCCAAAATGAACAGGCAAAAGAAAACACAAAAGAAAGCGACATCTAGCGACTCCGAAGATAATAGTACACAAGTGCTAACCCTGTACAAATCGCAAGTGCGCCCCACGGTTGAATTTGGCAGCCACCTCTGGTCTGGAGCTCCAAAATACAAAAAAAAAAAAAAAAAAAACGTTGACTCTGTGCAGAAATGGGCGGTCCGTTTGATAGATTCTCCCATCTTAACAGACGGATTGCAATCTTTAGAGCATAGGCGTCAGGTGGGAGTGCTGTCCTTGTTTTACCGGTATTACAATGGAAGATGCTCCGAGGAACTAGCGTTATTGATCCCCTCGGCACCGTTGCGTAGTCGGGAAGCACGCCAAACACGCGCCCAACATTTGTACACGGTTGACATTAGTCACATGAGAACGGGTCGTTTCTATGACTCGTTCTTGAGTTTAACGGCTCGGCTGTGGAACGATTTGCCGGCCTCTGTGTTTCCTCCTTCCTACACTCATTTTCACTCCTTCCTTTCCTCAAAAAGACCCTCCACACAGTATCTTCAAAAATGACATTGGCCCTGAGGGAAATTATTTTCCTCTGGGCCTCCTGTGTGGAGTTAATGTAAAAAAAGAAGAAAACACAAATACTAATACTTTGACGAAATGTATAAGAAACGGTACACTGAAATTCGACGACAAAAATATGGAAAAAAAATATCCTTCACTTTGATAAAAAGAAGTCCTTTGTAGTCTTCTCACTCTTGTCTGCTTTAGTTCATGTACGATATATGTGTTCATGATGTGTGTACAAATATTTATACAGGTAGGTATGTGTGGGTGGCTGTGTATCTGTGTGCCTTTTTTTCCAGTGACTATATAAAATAATTTTGTTTACAAAATGAAACGGTGAATTAAAGTATAGATATTGTACTTCTTAGTCCTCCTCACTGGGGGGCCCTGTGCCGAGGCGGATTGTGTATTTACAATGTATGCGTGCATGAGCACATATAAAACTAGAACGAAAATATGTAATATGATCTATTCTTTACGCGTGTGTTTTTCACTTTTCCATTTCCTACTTTGTGTTATAATTTCTTCCATTTTTCATTATATTTTTTCTACTATAATTTTTCCACTTTTCATAATGTTTATATATTTAATCAATTTGTTTATACTAGTCTTGTTACTTCAAGTAACTATATTCCATTGGTCACCATGAAACAGGCAGCCATCTAAAATTATTTAATGTATAATATATGGTGATTTAAGGCTCTGCAACCGGGCCCGAAAAGAGGAAGATGGAGAGATACGAAATTACGAATGTTAAAGGAGAGCGCTATACTAAAATAAACGACAAAACAAACGAAACAAAACAAACAAACGACAACGACAAAATCGATGCGAAAATTGCGAAAATTTACTTGACTCGTTTAAAATAGAGCAAAAATCTCGCGAGCATTATCTTAAACAGCATTTAAAGAAACACTGTGAATTTTTTCATACATATAACTTGTAAAATAACTGAAACAAACGTGTTAATAATAATTTTTGGAGCATACTAATTTTATATAATTTGCGTTTCGGCGCGGGCAAAGTCTAGATATTATCTTCAAGAATAACATATATTTTTTAAGAGCTTTAAAACTTATCGTGTTTAAGGGAAATTTGTAATAAATCGGTACAAATCCGGTTTGCGGGCCCTTAATGTTTCATATTTATGTATCGATCTTCCAGTTGATTAGTCAAACATCTCCAAATACTAAGTTAGAGATAAAAAGGGGCCAAAGATTAATTTTTAATTTTTCTTAATTCATTTTTAATTTTTTTAATTAACTAATTTAATTTTTAATTTTTCACTGTGCCATTCAGGTTGTGTAGGTTGATACCTCGATTGGGCCTCGACTCTAATCCATCTCTTTAAAAAAACATAGTAATATCTCAGTAAGAAGTCATCACTGAGCGGGAAAGCGAATTGATTTAAATCCCACCATTTTGAAAAGATGGCTGCCACAGATTTAAAGGCAGATTATCTGAGATTAATCTACCTTGAAACGGGATTATGCTCTTAATGAAGGTGAGTTTACACCTAACATATCTTATAAGAAGTCTTAAGGGAGGGGTTCCAACCCCATCAGCTTTAGGCGTCCTTTTCGGGAAGGGAGAAAATCTTTAGTTAAACATAGATGTTTTGTGTTAAGTTTTTTTTTTAAAATACCAGAAGTGATCAAATAATTTCAAAGTACCAGATATTTTACGTATTTCACAAGAAAGCCCTGAGAAAAATAAACCTGAGGGCCTGTGTCATCTTTGGGGATGCTGTGTGGAGAGTGTTTTTGGGAAATTAATGAGGGGAAGCCCTGGGAAATAAAAGGTTATGAAGAATGGGTAGAAATCTGGGGGGTGTGTCCAGGATTGACGGACGTATGAATCTATCCATCCCACTGCAGTGCAGAGCGATTTCCGAAAGAGTGCAGCTGGAGAGGTTAAAAGGTCTCCCTCGACCAGACTCTCCCAGTCCGGTTTGCCACACAGTTGGTGGAAAGACGCATCCGCCGCAAGATTCGGACAAACCTCAACCCATGAACCCGGCACCCCTTCTAAAGCGTCGATGACACCTGGCGAGTTTACAAGCTACTATCTGGGAAATTCACTATCTGTTAGTAAACTTGCCCAGTGTCATCGTGTTACTTGATAATTAGCAGTGACTAGCAGATTATTGACAATCTACGAAAAAAAGTTGAAAGGTCGTCAACTTTACTCGCCAACACGCTTGTTCCGCTTGCTCGTGATTGGTTTATTTATTTTTCCAACATGGCTTCCGATAAACAGCTGATTTCGACTGTCAAACATCTGAAGAATTAGTTCACGCAGGCGTCGTTATTCTTGTTACTGGCGCTAGCAGCGGCCTCAGTTTCCTACGCTTCTGAGCGAGTGGACAGTTCTGTGTGTCATCATGACAATCTCACTCGCCGATTTACCCGCTTTTAAACTTAGTAGATAGTAGCTTGTAAACTCGCCGCGTGTCATCGACGCTTAAGTAAACGTAGCGAACTTGCAGTGACACACGGGAGAAGTGTTGGTTATCCAATAAATGGTTCCCGGGGTGGCGGTACCCATACCCGCCTCCCAAGTATTCATGATCTGTGAAACAACTGGCCCATGACGAAATACCAGTTAATAACAGAACTTGAAAAGAACTTTCACAAAACTGGAATATTAACTTTGAAATATATGATGAATTATTCAAATTCTGTGAAACACACCAAACTTAGTAGTTTTTCTATAAACATCACCATAAGAACGCTCATATCACAAAATGACAACGACCAAATAAAAATCTTACCTTCAAAGCAGAAACTGTTATACTTGATAAAATATGTAAAAATTCTCAAATTGCTAAGCTCTGGCTTCGCGAAACTTGCACCGTTGTTTTAACTAATTATCGGATAGTAATTTGACATTTATTTATTTATCAACAGAAACAGACAGTATATTATTTACAGTGGTGTAAACAATTTACAGGTATTCAGTATATAATGGTGGGTACCTATGATATGTATCATTGAAGTATCTTATTTATATTAAGTGACTAGTTGACTCGACAAACTTTGTTTTGCCATAAATTATTTCCCGTGAATATTTTGGTTGTGTGGGGATGGGATCTATGCCAGAAAGAGGCATGGAGCGCTGTAGACGATGACCGCTGATTAAACACCAACCAAAGTAGGAAAATGAAATAAAGAAAATCAATACGAATTTCGAAGAGCAATTGAGTGTGCGATATTTTTTGTCAGCCCGTCTTTAGCCAACACAAATAAGCTCGATGGTTTGCCCACGCGAGAACATGATGCCGAATGAAACATCAAAATGACGCGAAGCTTCTCGAGAATGTCTTGCGCATGTGTGATGAAAGTTCGCCATAGAAAGTTCGACGTAGCGCCATCTGTCATTCAACAACATAAATAATTTCGTTCTGTTTGAAATACGAAAGACGGTTAAATTTGTTCATACAAAAATACTAAAATCGCGATTAAAAAATGGGAGGGTGGGGTTGGATGGGTTTAAATTTGGGTTTATAGGTATTTTTTGACGCCCAATAAAAAAAAATGTGAAAAAGTACTTTTTTTTCTGGATAGGGACACCCTAATCACCTAGCGGTACGAAATATACTTTAAAACCTATTCTCATACCTACCAAATATACACAAAAAATTTCATAAAAATCGGTCAAGTTGTTTCGGAGGAGTGCGACCACGAACACCGTGACAAGAGATTTGTATATATGAGAAGATATATACATTTTTTTTTTTCTTTCTTTTATCTAAAAAAAAGAAAAAAAAAAAATCACAAATAAAGCCTTAAAAATGCTTGGTTTTATATGTAGAACCGCATGCGACTTCAAGTCATTAGAATGTTTGAAAACACTGTACACATCTTTAGTAAGAAGTCAAGTAGAGTATAATTCGCCTATTTGGTCCCCCTTTTATAAAATACATTCCAACAATATTGAAAGGGTACAACACAAATTTCTACGATTTATTAACTTTAAACTAAATATTCCAATCCAAAATATAAATTATATCCAGCTGATGCACCAACTAAATTTGATTACGCTGTCAGATAGGCGAATTATCTCCGACCTTGTTCTACTAAATAAAATTATTAATTATAGAATCGACAGCCCTGAAATTCTGGCCACAATAAAATTATTTGTACCTTCCAAAAATACGAGACAAAATTCCACGTTTTTCTGTGACAATTTCAAAACAAATTATCAAGCGCACATATCCCTAAATCGAATACAAAATTTTGGTAATAAATTTGGTAATGTCGTTGATATATTTAGAGATTCCGTAGCAGTGCTTAAACGAAATCTACATAAACACTTTGCTGAAATGTATGACTTCACCATTCCATAGTGAAAAACCCTTTTTAGCTTCTATCTATTTCACTCTTTTCTTTTAGACTTTTTAACTTTAATATATATATGTAACTTTAAAAATTAATATTGTAATTTAATTTATATTTCGATTATGCTTAAGTCCCTACTAATGCTGATTAATTTCAATCCCGTTATTTTTGTTTATAAGTACAAAAAAAAAACTGTTCTCCATAATGGTATTCTATATTATTTGTAAAACATTTATGTAGGTACTACACATATAATAATTATTTTATTCATATATGTACTTAAACTTTTATATGCCATATAGTTAATGTAATAATACTTATAACAATGTATGTAAAAGCCCAATGGGCGTTTAAATAAATAAATAAATAAATAAATAAATCTGTTTTTTTTTGTATGAATACCGCACGAGAGTCCCAACTGCTCCCGTCTGGAGCCAGTGAGACTATGGCATCCCCAATTGGGGTATGTTGTGAGGCAGCAGGTATTAGGGAGGGGAAGGAGATAGAAAAGAAGAAGGTGGGGAAGTACTTGGCTATTCAGAACTGGTCACCAAACACGGCTAAAGCCATTTCAAGCAACGTTTCAATTCTGAATGGTGGTCTTACACTAGGGCGATACTGAGAGTATATTTCACTCTGGAACGTGCCGCAAATAAACTGTATATTATTTTTAATGAATAAATTGTGAAATAACACAAATTAATCATATAAAATTTATTTGCCAAGCCGGGATTCGATCCCGCGACCTTCGGAATGCGACTCAAAAGCCTTACCGCGATACATGGGTGAAAGTGTCGAAACGTCACGTCAATGAAACATTTAAAAAATAATAATAATTTAAAGTGGAAATCGAATAAATATGTATTTGGACAACCCTGCGTAGTTTAGCATGCCTTAGTTGCGCCCTTATAACTCCACAGTAATAAAGCCTTCAGCCAACGACACCGGAACAGGGGTGACCCAACTTAGGTGCTGACACATGTTGGAGAGGATGAGACTTCCTGCACCCCACCCCTTTCCCCCACACCACCCTCCATCCTTCTACACCTGTGAAACGTAATGTAACCCGCATAAACCTAGAAGTAATAAATATGTTGCGAATTCCAAAGTCAGTGTCTTGGAATCTGAGATAATTAAATGAGATTATTTTTAGATGCGTTTGACGGCCTCCATGGTCGAGGGGTAAGGTTCCTGACTTAAATCTTAAACTTCTGAGAGTGGCAGACATAAATATAGTGGAGTTATGTCTGTTTTCGATCTTCTCCAGAAAAGTTCCCACAAAAAGACTTAACACATAAACACGCTACAAGGTTCACAGAAAACTTATTAATACCTAGGGCAAACAAAACAATATTTCAAAAAGGACTCTACTGTATGGCCAATCAAGTGTGTAATAACCTTCCACGTAACATTAAACAAATTAATGATAATCATCACTAAAACAAATGTCATCACACTGTAAATGAATAACTCACGTAAATCTTTTTTTGCTTTTTAATGACGTATAATCTACCCACTCCAGCGACAGATCAATTTAATTTTTTTTCCTCGGATTGCTCGTGATTTTTTGATGATCATTTTGAATGTTTTCCGCCCACATTAAAAAAATCATACCTTAACTTAATAATTAATATTATGTACAAACGCATCTAGGGAAAATTTGCCTAAAACTGGCAGCAAAGCCCTAAGTATTTTAAATAGTGACACATTGTGGAAAAAAGCGCTCCAGTGGATAACATGTAATTGTTGGGAAGTATAATGTAACATGAATTTGTTGGGTTGTATAATAATTAATATAACATGAGTTTTTTGGGTTGATGAAGAAATAGGATGTACCTATAAGTTATACCTTCTGCACTTTTTGTATTTTTGTGCAATAAATGTTTTTTGAATTTTGAAATTTGACTAGCGATGCATAGGTCGCGATTTCAAATCTCGTCGTGCGCAAGTAATTTTCATTTGAATGATTTGTGTTATTTAACAATTTAAGCATACAAAATAATGTCAGCTACATTTGCGGCACGTTCTATAGTGGAAGATGTTCTCAGTATCGCCCTGGTGTAAGACCAACATTCATAATTGAAACGTTACTTGAAATGGGTATAGCAGTGTGGTAAGTAGATCTGAAGAGCCAGGTACTTCCCACCTTCCTCTTCTTCATCTCCTTCTCCTCCCTACTACCTTCAGCCTCACAACATACCCCAATTGGGGATGCCAGAGTTTCACTGGTTCCAGGCGGACACACACACACACATACACACACACACACATATACACCAGTCGCGGTCCGCGAGTTTTCAGTGAGCTAGAGTGCTAAGATTTAAAAATACGACGTTATTGATGTTGCCGTAGCTGAAAATGAATTTTTTTTTTCAAAATTTCAACATTTTGTATGAAGATTTTCAGAATTCTTTCAGTTTGTGGAAGCGCCGCATCCACATTTCAGTATAGCTTCATATAAAAAGTTGAAATTTTGACAAAAAATAAAATTCGCTTTCAACTACAACAACATCAATAACGTCGTGTTTTCCAATCTTAGCACTCTAGTTCACTGAAAACTCACGAACCGCCACTGATATATATATATATATATACACACACACACATTTGTATTTGCCATTTGAAGACACAAATGCTGTAACTCTTTCGATGCAACTGGATGGAGTAACATTAGCCAACTGTGATTCATTTAAGTATCTGGGCTTACTAATCCACAGAGACGGAGGATGTGCAGCGGATGTCATCCATAGAATAGGTGTGGGATGGATTAAATTCAGATCCGTAACAGGAATATTGTGTGACTCCAAAATGCCTATAAAACTTAAAGGAAAGATATACCAGACTATTGTAAGACCCGCGATAATGTATGGCTCTGAATGCTGGACTATGTACAACTCCTACTCTAGGCAACTCGAAACAGCAGAAATGCGAATGCTTAGATGGTCGGCAGGAGTATCACTAAAAGATAAGATCAAAAGTTCACGCATTCGTGGTAGCCTGGGTGTCACAGACATAAATAGTAAGCTGGAGGAACGACAGTTGAGATGGTATGGACACATAAGAAGGAGACCATCGGATCACACAGTGAGGCAGGCAATGTCTATGGAGCTTCATCGAGTCATCCAGAGGAAGACCGAAGAACTCCTGGATGACTCAATGCGCCAAAATTCTTCAGAAAAACGGCCTGGATGAAGGCGATAACCATAACAGGAGAAATTACAACCTGAGAACGAGAAGAGCCGACCCCAACAGCCTACCTAGGCAATGAGTTGGGACAGCGCAAGGAAGAAGACACACACACACATATACACACCCTCATATAATTCTAAATTTATATACCTCTATAAAGGTTCTTCTAGCAGGACATAAATATACTTTTTATAGTAATTTTATCCATACGCTAATCTAAGGCTGCGTTTACACACGCGCGCAACAAACATGCGTGCCGAACGAAGAAATGCGTTTGCGGTTACTTCGTTCTTTCCCATAATTCGTGGCTGGGCTAGCGCTTATGTTCGCAAATGTATACGCAGCATTACACTCCACCTCTTCTTTACCATGTTCACAGTAATAAATAAATACATATGTATGTATCTTCATTTCTTCAGTACGGGGTGTTTCGTGTTATCTGGCGGATTCCGGCTTATTAGCTCGTCCCACAGGTCGCGGGAGATTTATTTCGACCACACGGTAGGGATTTACCGCTGTTGTAAAATAATATAATATTATATTATATTATTTCTCCCTTATAGAAGAAGAAGAAGCCAATGCCAGGGAGACGAAAAATTTCCAAAAATATTTAATGAAAATGCAGCAATTAAAAAGCCGAATAATTGATGCAGTTTCTATGTGATATTGAGAAGGATGTCATTATTTTATTTTTCAACAAAAAACAAATAATTTCAAAGTAAAAATTACCATTTTACAGGGCATAAAGTGCATTAACTTCGGCAGGTGATTCTACACTATATTATAAGTAAAAAATATGAATAACTTTTTTCAAGATTCCTACTTTTGGGAGTAGTAGTTTTGTGGTAAAAAGATAAAATTAGACCGGCGTGTGCGGCCAGCTTTATTATTTTCGCTGTTACTTTAATATTTTAATATTTTACGCATACATTGGATGAAAATATTTTATCGGAATAATTCATTGTGTTTGTGGCAACCCTGATTCTGAACCGTGGTTGGTTGGTATTAGCGACAAAGTTCAAGGAAAGCAGGACGGGCTTGATAAGCTTGTCAGTTGTCATTTGGACTCTTAGAGGTTCCATTTTGCCAATTTTCCCAGAATTTTTGTAATCTTCATTTCTTGAAAATCCTCTCACAAATTCTTTTAACCACACACAGACTGTCAAACGAATGTATAAAAAAATTAGGTAGGTCGAAATTGTTGAAATCTTAAAATTTCAAGTTCCCGTGACCTATTAGTTTTGGTAAAATGCCATTCGCCCACAGTGCCCCGCCCGCCGGCTAACAAACACTATTGTCGTAATAATTCACTTGTTTTTTTTTTCATAATGATGTTTTTGGAAATTGTCCTGTCTTACCAGATAGTGTGTTTATCGATACTAATATTATGAATGCGTGTGTTTGTTTGTAACGCTTTCACGCCTGAACCACTAAACCGATTTTAAAAATTCTTTCACCTATAGAAAGCTACATTATCAGCGAGTAACATAGGCATATAATGGTGAGCTCTGGCGTTTGTATTAATGAAATTTGTATAAATGAAAATGCGTGTGTATTTTATATATTTTAGCGGCAGGGAGGAAAGGCAGGGCGAAGGTGGGGTTCGCGGAGAGGGAAGAGATGAGGGAGGGGGAAGGTGGAAGGGAACGGGGACGCACGGGAAAGGACATGCAGGGAGAATAGAATTATGTCATTGCAACGCATTCCGGGTACCAGCTATATTCAGCTAGTACATTTATAAAAATCGAAAATATCTATCCCGTGTTGTTTTCCCAGGATATCTATTTTCATTCTGTGATTATGTTTTTTCTCCACAATATTATACTTATTAAAAAAATATGTAAATAACATGTAATGAAGGGACACAAAAATATTCTTGAGGTTTATTATATTTGTCCAAAAAGTGAAGGCTACAGCCATCTAGCGGCGTATTTTTGTAGCTTATTGTTTTTGTTGGTACAGATTACAGACTAGCGACGTAAGGCGATACTAAATTAAATGCTAGACGATAAAGCAGATTTCTCGATTTCTGCCATATTTCGTACGATGACTGACACAAGTGTGTTTTGTTTATTTTTTGTTGGTGTTAGAAAATGTTATTTATAAATAGCCTGCGTTTCTAGTTAAAAACTCTCTTAATACGTGGATCTCCTGTAAACAGCTAGCATTATCTAGCAAGTGGTCAAAGTGACCAAATTCAGTGTTTTGTTCGGGTCGGGAACAAATAAAAATTATTGTAACATGTGCCGTTAATAAACGAGAATAATTCCGCCAAGAAGCCAGATGTTTTCCTTGAAGTCCTTCTGCCAAATTACCAATTTATAACATTATTTTTCTCCAGTATGTTTTATTAAATAATAGATAATTTATGTAATAAATTGAAGCGAAAATATTCTTGAGGTTTATAATATTTTTTCACCACAATGTTATAATAAAAAAATAGATAATATGTAATGAAGGTATACGAAAATTTCTTGAGTTTCTTATATTTTTTCTCCACAATGTTATAATTAAAAAATTGATAATATGTAAGTAGTACATTTATAAAAATCGAAAATATCTATCCTGTGTTGTTTTCCCAGAATATATATTTACATTCTGTGATTATGTTTTTTTCTCCACAATATTATAATTAAAAAAATATGTAGATAATATGTAATGAAGGGACACAAAAATATTCTTGAGGTTTGTTATATTTTTTCTCCACAATGTTATAATAAAAAAATAGATAATATGTAATGAAGGCATACGAAAATATTCTTTTGGTTTCTTATATTTTTTCTCCACAATGTTATAATTAAAAAAATCGATAATATGTAATGAAGGAACACGAAAATATTCTTGAGGTTTAATATATTTTTTAGCTAAATAAGTGTTCTTCATAGTAAAAATAGGTCATATAAGTCTTCCCTGTATCCAAATAGAGGGAAAATACTTTTGAATATTAAAATTATGACATTTGTCACGAAGTTTCACGGCGCGATTTTCCACTGTGCCTTGAGCATTTAACATTAAATATTAAAGATAAAATCACCCCCATATTTAGCGTATTTTGCCGATTATCATGAATGTTGCCAAATGACTTAAAAATGGTTTATTTTACAGTCTACATTTTAAATGACTTGATTGAAATCAGGGGAAACGCACGTGAAACAAACATAAATGAATTACAGGTATCTAATACAAACCAAGGAAATAAAAAAAAAAACTATTTCATTACAGATCCTGAACATCCAAAAAAAAATATACATGGAAATAACAAATTTAAGATTCAAAAGATATTCAAAAAATAAATAACCGATGTTTGCAGTTACATTTTTCAAACCTTTCATCCAATCTATAAATACATCAAGATCCTTGTTCGTCGGGGTTCAAATCGAAAATAATCGCCTTACGTATCTTCCTTTGCGAAATAAAATCCCAGATTTGTCTCGTTAAAGCTCCGGGAACTGAGAACGCAGTTATTATTCGTATGCTTTCCTTAGATAAATCTGACAATTTAAACCCCACGTAACATTATCCGCAGTATCCACCATTAAATTGTGTTCCGGGAAAATATTGTTCAGAGCTTTCGATACCTAATACCTTTATATCAGATGTTACTGTGGAAATATACCACAAAGCTTTGTAAAGTTTCTAGAAATGAGGTTAGAAATTGTGAATTCTTGATGGTTTATTATATTTATTTCATTTTTATTGTAATCAATATTCTTCTTAATATTCATTAATGACATTGTAAACATATTTAAAGATGTACAAGTCCTACTTTTTGCAGGTGATCTAAAATTGTTTAAAAGAATACGAAATATATATGATTGCCTAATTTTAGAAGCTAATTTAGATGAATTTTTTAAATGGTGCGAACAAAATATGTTATTTTTGAACATTGAAAAATGTCAAGTAATACGATTTTCTAGAACTCATTCTCATATCTTACATGAATATAATTTAAACAATGTTAAATTAACACCAGTATTACAAATTCGCGACTTGGGAGTTATATTCGATTCAAACTTAACATTCACAGCACATATAGATGATATAACTAATAAGGGTTTAAAGATTCTTGGCTTCCTTTGTAGAACCCTAACTGATTTTAAGTCCTTGGATTGCATGAAAATACTCTACATTTCTTTAGTTAGAAGTCAAGTGGAATATAATTCACCTATTTGGTCCCCTTTCTATAAAGTACACTCTAACAAAATAGAACGTGTTCAACACAAATTTCTTAGGTACTTAAATTTCAAACTCAAAATTCCAATAGAAAACATTAATTATTTAAGTTTGATGAATCGACTTAATTTAATTACGCTCTCTGACAGAAGAATCATTTAAGACCTAATTTTATTATACAGAGTTATGAACAACCTAATTGACAGCCCTGCCATCGTTGCTACTATTAAACTCCATGTACCGACAAGGAATACTAGACAAAATACAACATTCTTTTGCAACACATACACAACCAACTATCAATCACACTCACTTACCAATAGGATGCATGATTTAGGCAACAAATTTGGTGGTATTGTAGATATTATATTCGCTGATTCCCTTTATATTCTAAAATGCTATTTAAACCAACACTTTGTGGAATCCCACAAATTATTGTAAAGTGGCTATAATATATTTTACGATTTGATGTGTTATTGTAATGTCTAATATTATATTTTGTTCTATGTTATTGTCAAATATTACATTTTTTTAAATATTTCATGGTTTTACGCAAGAATATACAAGTGGTTTTTTCTTCAATAACTACTTGTATATTCTTAAAATTTTTTCACTTTTATAACTTTTGGTATAAATTTTATGTATGTGTAATCCTCGATAACTTAAATATTATTTTATAATCTGTGTAAAAGCCCCTACGGGCGTATAACAACAATAAACAAATAATAATAATACGATATTTGTTATTAAAAATATTGTAAGTAAATAATATCTGTACAAAGTGCGCCCCGCTGTTGAAATTGGCAGCCACTTATGTTCTGGAGCCCCAAAATACCTGAAAAAATCCTTGACTCTGTGCAGAAACCGGCGGTCCAAAGCTTTTGGCCCATTTCGGAATAGATTATTTTATAAAATGGTTTGAAATTAAGAAAATAAAAACATTAAATAAGATACAATAACTACAAATTTAAAATATTATAATTTATTTTACCAACTTCGCTTGCGAAATATAATTTTAAGATTTAAAATTTAAAACATGCATTACATACCAACAACTTCAAAATCATAAATTTCTTACTAAAACGAACTTCAAATAACAGTGTAATACCAAAATGATATTTTTTTCTTATCAAACTTCTCCCAATAAGGTTTTAATTTTAACAAATTTCGCTAGCGCACAACCATTTTAACAAAGCGGGGGCGTTTCCCAAGGCTCACTGTTAAGACCATCTCTAAAAAAAAATTGATAACCCTATGACTTGTACAAGTGTAGTTCCGCAGAGTTGTTCCGGGTCACACCTCAGGCTACATGATGCAAATTTCCCTGATAACAGGCAACTTCCGATAGAAGAGGAAAACAGATGAAGTATGAATTCAGCAATCATTTTGGGTATCACATTTCAATGGAGTTCAGTCTACTTTCAACCTTCATCTTTCAGTTTTATGCAATACTCTTTTCATAATAGGTGATCGTACTCCATTATGGACTGCTAACTTGCTGCTTCCCACTGAAGGAGCAAAGTCCCTCATAAATTCGTTCGTTGTCTCACGAATGGACTATTGTAATAGTGCATATGCTGGCCTACCTAAGACACAATTGAATAGAATACAGTCCGTTTTCAATGCTGCGGCGAGAATGATTTTTGGTGAATCAAGTACTGTCATATAACCCCGCTTCTAAGGGATCGTCTTCATTGACTTCGATGTCCTGAAAGAATAGAGTTCAAGATCTGCTTAATGACTTTCAAAGCATTGCAAGGAATGATGCCAGCCTATATATCGGAACTATGTGTCTGACAAAACTTAAGCGAGAGACAGCTTACTCTAAGGTCAGCAGATCTAGATGTTAATAATCGTCTAATCGAACTTTCTAGGTCAAATCGAGCTGTTTACTATGATCGCTCTTTTCATGTAACGGGCCCTCTCATTTGGAATAAACTTCCCTCAACTCTTACTAATATCCAGAATTTGGCTGAATTTAAACGGGCTTTAAAAACAAAATTATTTAAAAAATCATACCATTCATGAATCCTTACATCTTTTCAATATACGTAATTATAATAAGCCATGTTCTCAAGCTTCCCGTAATTGTTTGGTTTCGGTTTCCTCATAATTGTATTTTTATTTTATGTTTCGTATCCGAATTTATGGCAGAATATCTCTCATTTCTAAACGCAAACTGCCTTTTTATTAGTACATATATTATATTTTAATTTTAAAGTTCTTGTTTTGTCCTGTGTTACAATAGCACCGCTTTTCATTGTCTATTATTATTATTATCCCGTGTGTGCTATAACAGCACTATCTTTGTTAATTTTGTTCTTCTGTCATTGTTTTGTAAATACTGTATATTCTTTAGTTAATTTTGTTCTTCTGTCATTATTTTGTAAATACTGTTATTCTTTTATTATTTTCTTAATATTATAAGGAGCACTGTAGAATCATTTTAAAATTTATTATAGTTAAGCGCACTTGAAGTGAAATGTCACAAAACTGCGCTATATAAATATAATGTTATTATTATTATATTTGACACCTTTTATTATCTTCTTCTGCATTCATTCCTCATAAATTAAATTCATATACCGTCTTAGTCTTTGAGCCATAACAACATTTTTAGTTACAGCATTCAGCCTACAGTCCTAAAATCATTTGTTTTATTTATTTATTAACGGTATATATATGCCATAAACACATATTACATGTCACAAAATATTTGTTGAAGGTACGGAAATAATTAAAAAAAAAAGAGTTAAGTTAATTGTGGCATTTGATTAAGAAATGACACAAAGGGCTACAATTACATTCAATACTATAGTAAAAATAAAATTAATATTGATTGAAGATATATGATAGAATAGCCTTCTTGTACCTAGCTTCCGTACAGTTTAATAGATCCGCCACATCTGCGTATCTATTACTAACTTCATGTAATCTAGGTAAAAGCGAGTGTTTCGTGTACTCAGTCCTGTTGTAGTTGTTACATTGAAACAAGATTTTGGAGCGAGTTGCTCTAGTGGGTATATGAAATTCGATGAGCTTAGTTAAATCAGGACTGTCTACTCTACCATTTACAATTTTGAACCTAAATATTAAGTCGGATATAATTCTTCGATCTGAGAGTTTTAACAAATTTAATTCTTTCATCAAGTAATTATAATTTATGTTTTCAATGGGAATACCGAGTTTAAAATTTATATATCTTAGGAATTTGTGTTGAATTTTTTCGATTGTATCTGAATGTAATTTAAAATGGGGGGACCAGATCAAGCAGTTATATTCGACTTGACTACGTACTAAGGATGTATACAAAATTTTTACAGTTGAAATATCCCTAAAACCTCTGGTATTTCGAAAAATGAAACCAAGCATTTTTATTCCTTTATTAGTGATTGTGTTTATATGGGACATAAAGTTTAATTTAGAGTCGAAAATTATTCCCAGGACATTAATTTCTTCGACAGAGGTAAGGGTAAAGTTGTTAATTACATACGGATGAATTATTGGTTGACTTATTCTGTAAAATCTTATTGTTGTACATTAAAAATCAAAACCCCATATTGAAAACTTAGTTGGAGAAAACCGACTTCTGTGGTGTAACTTACGTCTGAATTATAGATGTTTGCGGTCAAACTTCCAGTTAATGTGGATTGTAGAACCGATACAGGCACCGTGGTGACGTACAACCCATACATGTTTAATTGCTTACCAAACTGGTTACCGCTGCGACAACTTCCAACAAAATTTTTAGGAGTGTCTATTCCGACTTGAAAGCAATTGATAATTTTTTCAAGGAAGAAGAAATAATTTTTTTGAAAAGTTTATTTAAGTTCACCCAAAGTAAGCAAAAATTGACCTTATCTCGAGAAAATACTGAAGCTTCTGAATTAAAAAAGAAAATTTAAAAATCTTCCAAATCAGGCAAAATCAACAAAAACAGAGTGTGCAATTCACACGCGGTAGAAGTGAAACCTTCAGAAAACTAGATAAGAGTGGAGAGGCTACGAAGCACCGCACAAAGAGGAGACCGATTATATTATCTCATTCTCTCGCAGGCTAAATCCCACAGATGTACGAGTTTTTTCGTTATTTGTTTTTGGGGTGTTATGCCGTGTTGCGCTACCACCTTCTTTAGCCAACGTTTCGGACAGCGTTGTCCATCATCAGGGCAGATCCGACAGATGTGCCGGATTTTGCCGGATCTGCCCTGATGATGGACACTGCATCGCTGTCCGAAACGTTGGCTTAATAAGGAGGTAGCGCAACACGGCATAACACCCCAAAAACAAATAACGAAAATACTTTTGGTCGTGAAAATTTTAAAAACGTATGTGTACGAGTTTGTTTATTTTTAGTGTCGCTATTTTTCGTTTAATCGAGTTTCAAATCACAACGATGCTAAAGAAGATTTCACTTTAAAAAAATGCTACCCGATGAAGTTCACGCGAAAATCTATATGGAGCTTTTTCGTTTAGTTCCCATACCACCGTTTGCACATCCCTGCTTCGACACAATTGTTACATAAGGCAAAAGGCAACCGTCCCCTCTCCAATTCTGCAAGTTAGACTTAAAAGTGTTAGGCTTAGCAGTTGCCACGTAATACTGTGTTCCCACGTGTCCTGTCTGAACACAGCGTTAACAGTTAACGCCTACGTGATGTATGCTAATCAGAATTGTAACAACAGTTGTAGCTGTTTGGAATAGGGACGCCGAGATTGAATTCTTGCGGTTGACACAGAGAGAAAATAAAATTGATTCCATTCCGTAGAATGGATGTAGGACTTATTGCGAATTGTGATTAAGGGAATACAAATTAAGAGCGAATTGTACTTTTATACGCTTGAAGAAATCTAGTATCGAGAGACTACCATATCGAGGCCTTGGAATAATAGGGTTCTATCCGCTATTTGTATAAAACTTTTTGAAGTAAAACTTCTTTATGCACGCTTGACTTGGGGAGAAAGCTGACGAATGCGTAACAAGAGCGTTACGAAAAATGGCAAACGGTTGAAAGAGAGATATAAGTTAGTGAAGATAGAAAGAGAGAGCGTTACGAAAAGTGGCGAATGATTGAGAGGGAGATAGAAGTTAGTAAAGATAGAAATAGAGAAAGTTAAGTTTCGTATATTACTGTAGGGGCAAGAGAGAGAGGTGAGAGCACACATTTTCTTTCTCTCTTTCTCTCATAGCCAGTTACGTTTCGTATATCTAAGACACAGTGCAGGCCTATTGTCTGTACATATAGATGGAGCTAAAGAAGTTTTACTTCAGTCGTGTGGTCTAAAGCACACTCGTTGTTTTTCACAGTAGCTCCATACGGGAGCGTCTTAGGGGATGCTGTGTGGAGGATCTTATTAAGGAAGGGAAGGATAGGAAGTTCTGGGAAGGAAAAAGATATGAGGGGAAGGTGTGATTCTGATGGTTAGTGTGTCCAGGAGTGACGGATGTATGAATTAATCCCTCCAACTGCGGTGCAAGGCGATGGGTCAAGGGAATATGGCTCTGTATGTCAAAAGATCTCCCTAAACCAGTCTTTGCAATCTCCCTCAACCTGTCTGCCATGTAGTTGGTGGGCAGACATATCCGTCACCAAGATCCAGACAAACATCACCTCATCAACCCGGGCACCCCTACTAGAAGAACTTGAGGTGACCTATGGCAGAGCTATTGGTTATTCAATAAATAGTTCCCGGGGCGGCAGTAAAATGTTTGTCGTAAGTGAGAATGAAATGGTACGGCCAGACTGCCACTTCCAACTTCAAACATTTGGACGATTATGTGGAGGGGTAGTTCGTGCGTTGGAAGTTCGAGTTGGAAGGTTGGAGTTCGAGTTGGCCCTGGATCGCCTCCAAGGCGATCGGCGATGGCAGATTCGTGCGAGTTGGCCCAACACATCACTCTGCGCAATATTATTACGGGAGGGTTGTATGAACATAGTTTGAAATTATTATTTTTTTAGCTTTACGAGTCGAAATCATTATTATGGAAACCGAAGCACCACCGGCACAATTGTAGGCAACTGATTAAAATACGGCGTCGAATCAGCTGTGTGACGTCCGCCATTTTGGGATTCGGAATTCGGAGTTGGAGGGTTGGCCGCAGCCACCACACGATCGGCTTTGGTGTGGAAGTACTATAAGGGTGTTTAAACTTTTATTAACGGGGTATTTTCCTTTGTTGCAGATTTGTCGTCCCTGAAGCAACGTGGCCAGAATCACTTGTCTAGGTCGCGGGCCTCGCTGGGCTCAGAACTGGACCTTTCACGACGGGCCCGGCGAAAAGACCTAAGGGGAAGGTAATACTCTATTTCTCTTTAATATTAAACTAGCGTAGATCTGAGAAAAATCACAGAATATTGTAATTGTCGGATTTGTGATGCCGGCCGTTTTTTTTTAAATATTTACCTCATGATCGTCGCATTTCAAAAGAATACATTTCTCTAAAGGATGTTAGGAAACTTAACCCAGAAAAACACGGTATCTATAATAGTGAATCGTGTGACGTCGTCACTCCTGAAAAGTTACTATAGGATCGGACAATCAGCTGATCAAATGCCGCCATTTTGAATTTTGTTGTTCAAAGTATTCTCCCTAGAAGTAGCATTACTATTTTTTTTGTGCAGTAGTTTTTCAATATTTTCAATAATAGAGATAAACTAATGAGAGACACTTTTATTTTTGCCTAAATAATGTTTCAATAAACACAACAACTAAATCTCCATAAATAAATTAATACGATGGCTTGTGTCATACCTAGATTCCCATACAATGACTTTACGGTGACGTCACCACTAAACATTTCAACGATGCCAACTTGACGGCGTGTTTCGACGACCTGATTAAAAATAGACTTTTTAGTGATTTTTAAAAACTCTTGTGTTTAATATTATTAAATAAAACTTATATATTCGGAATCAGCGTTTATTGGTCTAAATGAACACATTTTTTTAAAGCCATAATATTTTTCACTGGAGTTCCTTATTATAATGCAGAAAAACTTGTAGTGAATTAAATAAATTGTTGGTGTTTTCTCAGTCACAAGTAGGTTATTTGGATCGTCTTAAACCTTGTTGAACTAACCCACTTTATGCAGTTTTTAAGTTAGAGCTTAAAATGAGGGCTCCAAATCATAATCTAGAGAGAACCAATCAGAAAAATATTGTCTTGACCAATCATAGAGAGATTTCATACTCTTAATTTTGCCATTTTGACTGGTTAATCTAATTATTCTCCAAGTAGTTCGCGACGTTTAGTGGCTTAGCAGGGGCGCCCTGTTTCATGGGGTGAGTCTTGAGTGGATGTATCTGCCCACCCGATCAAGAAAGGCTGGTTGAGGAAGACATTTTGAGACCTTCAGCAGGACACTCTCGGAACATCGCCTTGCATCGTAGTGGGAGGGACGGATTCATACGACCCTGACCCCCGGAGACACTGACTCCCAGATTTCTACTCATACCCCTCATACCTCGTATCTTACCAGAATTTCATCTCCCCTTCCTTTCCCTTAAAAGACACAGCATTCCCTAAGATGACATAGGCCCTGAGAGAAATTATTTTCCTCAGGGCTAATTGGATAATAAAAATATTGATGATAATAATCTATATCTATATCTTTATCTATATCTATATCTATATCTATATCTATATCTATATCTATATCTATATCTATATCTATATCTATATCTATATCTATATCTATATCTATATCTATATCTATATCTATATCTATATCTATATCTATATCTATATCTATATCTATATCTATATCTATATCTATATCTATATCTATATCTATATCTATATCTATATCTATATCTATATCTATATCTATATCTATATCTATATCTATATCTATATCTATATCTATATCTATATCTATATCTATATCTATATCTATATCTATATCTATATCTATATCTATATCTATATCTATATCTATATCTATATCTATATCTATATCTATATCTATATCTATATCTATATCTATATCTATATCTATATCTATATCTATATCTATATCTATATCTATATCTATATCTATATCTATATCTATATCTATATCTATATCTATATCTATAAATATAAATGAATCGCCGAAATTTATGAACGCGCATAACTTCCAAACGACTGCACCAAATTGGAATTTTTTTTGTTGTGTTGACATGTTTTTCTTGTATTGTTTTGTATTTGTTATACTTATATAGTGCAATTGCATAGCGCGAATTGACTAGATGATAATTTGTGGAAAAGTTTGTGAAAGGGTTTAGTTTTTCCTGTGGGGAAGATTTAACCCGGACATAAAATCGTATAAGTATAGCGCCGTTTTTGTGAAAAATCACCTCAAGGGCGCTAATGTAACAAATGGATATAATATCTTCGCAAACGGAAATAATATCATCATAGGAAACTGAGTAATGCCATCGAAAGGGCTATTCCTCTAATGGAAAGCCCGAATACACAATTTTAGTCACAATTTTGCCCTCTTGACTGGATAATTTAATGATTTATTGGTCCTTTGCTAACGGCTCAGTGCGTTTCGCGGGTGTCGTGTGGCCGTAACCATCGAAGATTTTAATCGTTTGTAATTACGTGAAAACCTTTCAAATATGACACTGATTCAGACTTAGAATGAGTTAACAGCTAACCCAATCACAAGACCTCAACTTAACCTGCTTGGGATTAACTTTATCAAACATGGCCAAACGAGCCTTTTGGTTTAAGGTTACGATATAAGTTTACTCCCCAAGTTCTGACTAACTTATCGCTTATTAAATACCAGCGCGTTCATACCGACTCATATTGGCAAAGTTTTATGCTTTGTTTACTTAAAGATTTTGTATAAGGGTTTATTGGTTTTAATTAAGTGCGATACATGGGATTTAACCCCTTTATTTTAGTTGAATCTTGCTCAAGTGTGGATTTAAATACGACTTAGAAGTCAAATATATCTATATTTTGATGTTATTTTAATAAAAAATTAATATCTTCTTTCGGGTGAAGGCTAACGTAAGCATTGGTGAGAGATAGGGAAGGGAAACGACAGTTCTTGAAGATAATTTTTTTACGTCAGCTTCACAAAGGAGGCTCTAATGAAAATAATTTTCTTTCATCATTGAAGAAGAAGATAATAATAATAATCAAAACGAAAATATGAATGGGAACAAGACACAGAAAAGATAATGTTCGCACAACTGGGACTCGAACCCAGAACCTCTCGTCTATCAGGGACGTGCGTTTACCAATTTCGCCATTGCGCCCTAATGTCAAACCGTCATAATAGCCAATCTCATATGACAAATTTTAGAATTAACAATATTATCTTCAACTAATTTATTTTCCATATCATAGGCAACTACCCTTTTTATTGGAAACAATCATACTAAGAATTAGTTTGTAACCTGGATAACGTCACGGATAAATGTATCCGATTTTATTTACATGGAACTATTGACTTTTTATAAAAGTCAAAATGAATATTCAATTTTTATAAGAAAAACCCTCTTTTCATAACTTTTTAAGGTTATTCCCATCAATGTAATATATCATTGAAAAAGAAAATAATAATAATAATAATATAAACGGAAATATGAAAGAGAACAAGACACAGAAAACAATAAAATAATTTATTAAAAGAAAATAACTTAGTTTACATCACTTTTTTTTATATTTTATACTATCAACATGTTTCGTGAACCATATTCACTTCTTCAGGAATAAAAGTATACTAAAGGATGGCTTAGCTATGGGAAGTAGTACGAGTCCTTTGATTGCAGATATTTTTGTTAATAATTTAGAAAATAAGATTTTTAATAGCGGTGCGTTATTACTTAAAAATGTGTATTGTTGGAAAAGATATGTTGACTATATATTTTGCATTTGGTTAGGTTCAGAAAAACAATTGAACATGTTCTTAAATTTTTTAAATAAATTACATATAAACATTAAGTTTATACTGGAAATTGGTAAAGATGAGAGTTTAAACTTCTTAGATTTAAATTTAACATTTACAGGTACAAAAATAGATTTCAATATTTTCCGTAAAGATACATATACTGATATTGTTATACATAATTCTTCAAATCATCCCTTTTCTCAAAAACTAGCGGCTTTCCACCCTATGATTAATAGACTAATTACAATTCTTTTGTCAGCTCTTAACTATAATTTTGAATTAAATCTCATAAAGCAAATAGCAATTAATAATGGCTATTCTACGAATTTGATAGATGAAATACTAAATAAAAAAATTAAACAGAATTTTTTCAAATTATATATTTACCCTATTTCTAAAGATAACAATAAACATTGGCGTAGAATTTTATTTGTCGACAACGATACGTCAAAACTTATTAGTAAAAATATTCCCGGTACTATTCAACCAGCGTTTTACACAAATAACAAATTGAAGAAATATATACTCAACAATAAAGATAGCGAAATTAAAACAAAAAAATCAGGGGTTTACAAACTCAATTGTAATTATTGTAGTTCGTTTTATATAGGTAGAACTTATAGAAACTTTGAGATTAGGGTTAAAGAGCACCTCAGAGCACTAAATGGCAATAGCGATTCTGAGTTCGCAGACCATTTATTAAAATATGATCATACCTTTGACATAAATTCAGGTCTTCAAATATTACATACAGGATATAAAACATCGCAAATCAATAATTTAGAAATTTTATAAATAAGAAAAAATGTAAATTCCAAAGCTGACATAATTAATAAGCAAAAATTTTTTGTTAACCCTGTTTTAAATATCTTCCCACTTAACCGGCCTTTTACTTCTAATAGCTTGGTAATCCCCAATTCTTCGAAACTCCCACCATTGTCAACCCTTCCCCCTCCTTCAATTTCTTCTCTCCATATGTAATCTATAATTATTTTTTTTACTTTAGTTTACTTTTATTCCTGAAGAAGTGAACATGGTTCACGAAACATGTTGATAGTATAAAATATAAAAAAATTAAGTGATGTAAACTAAGTTATTTTCTTTTAATAAATAAATAATGACATCACAAAGTAACAAACTTTTAGAAGAAGTTATCTTCGAAAAATTAATAAAATAATGGTCGCAACTGAGACTCGAACCCAGAACCTCTCATACTTTTAAACTTTTAACCTCTCCTTTCTTTTTCATCATTTATACACTTTTTCTTTATATTTCATTATATTTAAGTTGAAGGTAGGGATAATTTTTTTTAATAATTATCATCGGCTTACAAATAATTTCCAAATTTGTAAAAATAATTCCCTAAAATCGTGACTAACCGATTTCTTTAACCCATTGGCCACAGAATTAATGAGCTAAAAAATTCGCCTTCACCACTGAATTAATTTTGTACCAAAAATTGAAAACCTGCATTGTTGTACTAAATCTATTGTTCCTTTTGAACCGTATATTCAAATGAAATAATTTCTTTAAATTTGTTTACATATTGGATTAAGGTAAAGAAAAACATAAAAATATATTTTTTTTTAAATATTAAAATATGTCTAAATAAGGTTACAAATATAACCTTCCCTTTTTTCGTCAGTTTTTTTCCACATTTTTATTCAAAAAGTTACAAAAAAACATAGGATTCTTAAATCGAATAATAATTTTTGATTTTTATATACATGTATACTAATAACTATTAAAATAATTGTCTATGATAGTTCTCAAAGCAATCAGGGACGTTCAGGGTCACTACCAAAAGCCTAGAACCACTCGCAATTTCGAAGAAATTAAATGGCGGCTGGCTGCATACAAAACTTGGAACACAAATATCAGGGAAAAAACATAAGAAACATATTATTGCCAATTGTATGAAATTAATGATTAATTATCTACAGGGTGTTCGGCATTTAAAATTTTATTGAAAAATGTCAGTATTGTGCTCGTTTTCCGTTTTTTGACGTACCTACTCTAGCCCGTCAGCGTGCCGGGGTTTGTGGTTAAGTACCTGAGTCGCACACCCGGCAGGCTGTCGGGGTTTGTCGCCAATGGGTTAATGGCCTGTATTTTATAATTTTAAACATAAATAAAGAAAGTAGTACACACCCTAGTAGATATCTGCTACGTATTTTGATTAAAATAATAATTTTTCAGCTTTGTCTAGTAAAAAAAATTAATTTTTTTTTTAAAACGGCCGCGGCGCGTTTTCCTTAATGCGTTGCATAGACAGTGTGACATTAATTGTGAAATATAATAAAAAAAAATTCACATAAAGAAATAACCGTTCTCTATTGACTATTTTATAAGTCCAAGCAATAATGGCAAAGGGATTTGTAGGGAGTTGATTGGTTTTTCCGAGAATTTTCCTGCAGGAATTCTAGGCGACATTTAATACTTAAGTGCCAACAGCTAACTTCTGTTATTCAGAGAAATTGAATCGGAATTTTTTGACGCGTCTCGTCAAAGGGCTTTCTGGACAAGTATCCATGAATAAGGGTTTTAATACGTTGATACTATTGCCGGTAAAACGATTAAAGGGGAGAATGGAATGGTCTCGAAAAACTCGGATGTTATTGGATTCTTTTTTGTGCTTCGATGTCGAGTGTTATTTTTGATAGGTTTATTTTTTCTATGATGTTCAAATTGGTTTTTTATTATTACATTTTGAGAGACATGGGCAAATGAATCGAATGCTTGAGTCGGGTCATGTCAATATGACAGGTTATCAAGTATGAGACAATGTGTGCTTGTGAATGAAGCAAGAGGTTTGTTCCAGAGTTGTGTGGTGGTCCATCCTATCTGCGTATACCTGTGAGGAAAAGGCGGGATCACCAGTTAGTTAATTTACAAAAACTTAATATCAAATCTAAATCAAATACATTCTCTTCATTCGGTATTTTATGTAATACACGTACATATTTTTGTTTTTTTTTAGTTTTTAATGCATGTCTTTGGAACAGTTACCGAAAGTAAATTATTTTATTTTTTTTATTTAGTACAATTTTTTAGAATAATATTGTACGCAACATCAAATCAATATCAACAGCAAATGGGAGGCCACCAAAAATCCCGCAAAACCTGTGCTAATTTTTCTCACATTTCTAAGATTTGACAATTGAATATAAAATGATGGAATTCTAGATGATAAATCTTGTAAAATTAAGTTATATGGAAAATCTATATAAATAAAAATGAATCGCCGAAATGTATGTACGCGCATAACTTCCGAAACACTGCACCAAATTGGATAGTTCTTTCTTTTCTGGGTTCGTTATTGTCAGGACAAGATTTGTATAAAACTACTGTTGTGCTCTGGAATTATGAAATTTGTATAAACAAAATTGCAATACGTGGCACGCGAGCTGTTGGAAAAATGAATGTACAGGGACTGAATGTGTGGAATGCGGGAGGGGGGAGGGGAACTCGGGAAGGGGGTTCGCGGGACCGTGGAGGGAGGGGGGAGTGGAGTGGGGAGAGGGAAAGTGGAGGAGATGGAGTGGGAATGCGAGAGGGGAAGGGGACGCGGGAGAGGAAGGGGAGGCGGAAAGGGAACGGGACGAATGGGAAAGGACATGCAGGGAGTAACAATTTCTTTATAAAATGGCATAGCAACGCATGCCGGGAACTAGCTAGTAAGTGAAATAAAACAAAAAATCCATATATGTGACATATTTAATTATACGAGTATTTGTTTTTTTTTCTTATTGAATACCTGGATGTTTGTGTCTTTTGTTTTCATGGTGGTGATTGCGATGTGACGTATTAACTGTACGTACTCGTATGTGAAATGTAAACTATTCTTCCATCCAAAAGAAAATAATTCTAAAGGAATATCAGTATCGACTACCATAATACAGGCATTTGCCTGCTTGGTAGTCGATAAACCATGTAAAACAAACCTGTAACAAACAAAATGAATAAAGAAAATTTAAAAAAAAAGTATGAATTACAAGTTACAAAATTGTAAATAGTAATTTTATTATATGTACCATGTTAAGATAAATAAACTTAAATAAAAAAATATATTTATTCGTACAGAAGAAAAATTCTTTACACAAGATCAACCTCAAAATTAGAAGTCGGTGTATACATGACGAGAAACTCAGAACTAGGTAAAGTAATGTTAGAACCCTGTCCAAACAAATTGACGATTTGTTAAAAGAAACCTATGTATGTATACAAATATCTCTCTCTTTACACGAAAGAAGCCAATATCGATGGTATTACCGAACCCCTGAACCTCTCCCCCCCATGGCCATGTATTATAAATCTTCAGTGACAAGGTGTCAGAGAGAAAGGTGAAGAATGATGATCCCCAAACCCAAGGGGTGGATTAAGCAACGTGCCCTGAAAGCCTTCAAAGGTCCTTCGAGGCCTTCACGTCTATAACATTACGACCTTCGATGCTAAATTACCTCTCACTAGTATAAAAATCAAATCTAAAAAAAAACTACTAAAAGTAATATGCCTAACAAGTTCATAATTATAAATTTAGAGTGTGCAATTCACACGCGGTAGAAGTGAAACTTTCAGAAAACTAAAATAGACAAGAGTGGGGAGGCTATGAAGCACTGCACATATAATAATAGTAATAATAATAATTTTAGTAGGATTACAAACCATTTTTTAAATATTTATATTGAGGGATCAGTAGGATTTATAGGTCAAATTAAATACATTAATTACATTAATTACATGTAATTGCATTTAAATCTGGTACGTAAAATAAATGGATTACAAAACATTTTTTAAATATTTATATTGAGGGATCAGTAGGATTTATAGGTCAAATTAGGAATTCCACAGAGCCGAACCATGTGATATTAAAATATCTGGAGTCGGTGAATTATTTTCCCATTTGATCTCTGGTAGGTTGACATGTTGTTCTTGTATTGTTTTGTATTTATAATACTTATAAAGTGCAATTGCATAGCGTGGATTGACTAGATGATCATTTGGGAAGTGTGTGAAAGGGTTTAGTTTTTCCTGTGGGGCAAATTTAATCCGGACATTTAAATCTGGTGTGAAGAAAAAAATAATACTAATAAATCTAAACGAAGCATGAAACAGAACAAAACACAGAAAATAAAGAGGGAACGGTCGCAATTAAGAATCAAACCCACCAGGATCGCTGTCTCCATAACTCCTTAAACCATTGGGACCTATTACCCCGACGATGCTGGCAAAATTTTGTAAATATCACGAAGCGAAATTTGAAATTGAAAATAAGATTTGATTTGGTAGACGCGCTTCTACCAAACATTTTTTTTATACTTTAACCATTATATATCCATTTTTTTACTTTGGAATTTTTATGGACAGTAATGAAATGTCTTAAAAACTTCTAAAACCAAGCTCCAGAGGCTGCACACTAAGGTGGATCACAGCTGTATGGGAAAAAATTGTTTTGATTTGTCTAATAGTAACAAAAGGGTGACAAATGAAGATATAAAATCACATAATTTTTTTTATAATATTTGGATATCATCTTCTTCCTGTGGATTGACTTTGAAATTTCACATAATATAGAAAAACTCACCCTTGTTAAATCTTAAAAAAATGTTAGATAAACTATTACAAATTAACTTTTGTATAATAAAATACGAAAAGGGGGAATATTAGGATTTTACTTATTTTAAAAATATATGAATATAATTTAAATTATCTCAAGGCAGTGTATTCAAATACCAGCAAAATCTTTCTTACTCTCAAATTTAGGCATTATTTTGCGAAACTAAATCTTGGGACTTTTTGTAAATGATTTCGTAAATTTATTCTACACTAGTAGACCAGACACGCGTTGCTGAGGCTAACGAAACACAACGCCATCTACTGGATGGTTACCCAAACTTTTAACTTACACCGCCATCTGTTAATTTGCATACAAATCAAATCAACACTGTCCGCTTGCCAGCCCGCTCGTCCACCACATGCAGACATTCTACTTTAATAATATATTTCAACCAATTTACACAAAACCTTGACAATTAATATAATAATCGTGGGGCATTTAAAAAATCTTCACCTAACAAACATTTTGATTATGTAAACAAAAACTGCAACAACGTGACGTAATTTTGGAGAACTTGCAGATTTTATTACTAGGTGCAAGTTAGTTCATTGCTTGCATGATAAATTAAGCCTCTGTTGGTAAATTTACTTTGTCTGTCAACTGGGATACGCTACATGGATATTAACATAATGTAACGTACCCGCAGTAATTAGCAGGTTCATTGTACAATATTGCATACACGGGGTAATGCCATGAAACATGAAACACTAATGAATTGGTAAATTGATGTACAATAATTGCAATGACATAGATTCTCCCTTTGAATTAGTACAACAATTTCAGAGCTTCAGAGCCACTACAGTATTGCAACGATGAATGATGAATATTGGAAAATTATTTTCCTCAGGGCTTGTCATCATTGGTGATGCTTTGTGGGGGATCTTTTTGAAAAGACGAAGGAGTGAATTTGGTCTTGAAGATATCCTCATTGTAGGGAGGAAGGAAACATTGAGGCAGGCAAACACCTCTGCCATAGGTCACCCCAAGTGCTTTGCTACGTTTGGTGACTTTTGGTGCCCGGGTTCATAAGTTGAGATTTGTCTAGGTCTTTGCGACGGATGTGTTTGCCCGCCTAATGCGTTGCAGGCAGGATCAGGAGAAACTAGTTAAGGGGGATATTTTGACCTCTCCAGCTGGACTCCTTGCACCGCAGTGGGAGGGATGAATTCATACGTCTGTCACTCCTGGACACACTGTCCCCCAGATTCCTACCCTTATAACCTTATAACTTTTACCTTTTACCTAGGGCCTCCTGTGTAAAAAAAAGCAAAAACACTGACTCGTTCAACATTTGGGAGGCGGGTATGGGTACCGCCGCCCCGAGAACCATTTATTCTATTACTAAAACCTCTCCCATAGGTCACTCCAGGTGGTTCGTTACTTTGATAGCAGGGGTGCCCGGATTCACAGGGTGAGATTTGTCTAGGTCTTAGCGACGGATATGTTTGCCCACTTAATGCGTGGCACGCACGATGAGGAGAAACTGTTTGAGGAAGTCCTTTTGACCTTTCCAGTTAGTCTCCCTCGACTTACTGCCTTTCACCGCATTGAGAGAAATGGATTCATATTCTCCCAGATTCCTACCTACCACGCATACGTAAATTGTTTTCATCAGGGCCTCCTGAGTGAAGCTAATGTAAAAAAAATCTTTCCACTGACAGACTTGTTTCACAGAACTTGTAGAAACCACCCGTTCTCATGTGATCAATTTGATTTTTATTTATTTTTTAGCCATAACATTTTTCTTAGGTGTTCCGTATTATAAATGGCGGTGTGTTTTGGTTGTTTCAGGCTGAAACTGGCGGGTAGCCTGGCCCTGGCGAGCAGCGGGGAGGCTCCGCTGTTGGGGCCGCCGCCCCCCACCCCCTCCAACCACCTCTCTCAGACTGAGGAGAGGTACGTCTTACCACATCATATTAAATTATTCTTAACCCGGCGCGGGCGTCACGAAGAAATGACCCGCCATGTTTTAAATTGCTTGTGGTTTTATAACTACGCGTGCGACGTTGCCGCTCTTCTCAGTAGTTGAAGGCGTTGACTTTTTTTAAAAGTATTTAATGAGAAATCAGTCGGACAGCGACCGCGCTGCTCTGCTCGTTACATGTGCCGAAAGCTGAAAAAGGTAATCAACATATCATACCGGGAAGGAACCTTGTCAACATGAAAATTAGATTAGGGGTCACCAGTCACCACCCTCAGCGATGAGGAACCGACATAAGAAGAGTATTATATTTACATAAATAGATTTGAGTTCAGCTTGCAACTTGATTTTTATCATGATCTATGAAGTTATGAAAATAACTATCGGACTAAATATAAGGCAGCGAACTGATGGTTTTATAATTTGAAATGTTCTAAGAAAGTAGAAGTTTTAAATCTATCGCGACAAAATGATTTACCCGGGCGAGGTCGAGAAGAAACTTATACTATTGATGTAATGTGCTAACCCTGTACAAATCGTAAGTGCGCCCCACGGTTGAATTTGGCAGCCACCTATGGTCTGAAGACCCAAAATACCTGAAAACACCCTCCACTCTGTACAGAAACGGGCGGTCCGTTTGATAGATTCTCCTAACTTAACAAACGGATTGCAATCTTCAGAGCACGGGCGCACAGTGATTCGTTTCATACCTGTTAGACGCTTAAAACTCTTACACATGATTAAATTATTTTTAACCCTCCATTAAGGTGTAGTCAATACTAATTTTATGAAAATTAGTGTTAAAAATGATTAATTTTTTTTCCTATCGTTGTTTTTTTTTATAATTTTTGAATAATGTGTTAATGAGGTTTATAAAAAACAAATATATGTAAAAAGTAAAAAATTGTATTTTGAGTGTAATAAATTGCTAAAATTACGGTCCATTTTCTGCTTATATTCAAAGATATAAGCCTTGGTTTTCCAACTTTTTTTCAGCACTTGCACTGAGCTTATCAAATTCAAATGTACTTAAAATTTTATTAAACATTCCCTCAAGCTTTTCTTTCTTCGGCAAACTCTTTCACGAACAATTCCAGCCTGGAAATCTCGTATTTGGTTCCTGTAAAATGAAAAAATAATAAAAAATGTGGATTCGTGTGGGTTAATATCGAAACTGATATGAATAGAATATTAGTTGCACTATTTAAAAAAAAAGAAATTATCGTGCAATGTTGATATACTCTCTGAGATAAACTCTCGAGAAGCTAGAAATTTAATATTTTTTTGGCCAAAAAAACACAAAACTTATTTATTATTTAAACTAAAATTATTTTTACTAAAGTATTACGAAAAAACTTTAAAACATACCTACCAAAGTAGCCACCATTTTACAGAACCGAAAAAAAACACTTTTCAAACCTAGTACACAATTTTAAACGTTGAGCTGCGACGAGCGAATAAACGCTCATGATAATTTCAAAACACATTATTCGACTTTAGGCCTCTAGTATGAGTCAATGCGTGCACTAAGCACCCCAATTAAGCATGCATTTATTATCCTGTCTATCTGGTAATGTCGCCATGACGTCATTGTTTGGGAATTCAAAAGTGACTTATTAGCGTCTAGCTTGTATGAAACGAATCACTGTGGGGCGTCACGTCAGGTGGGAATGCTATCCTTGTTATCCTTGTTACCCTTGTTACCCTTGTTACCGGTGTTTTAATGGAAGATGCTCCGAGGAACTAGCGTCATTGATCTCCTCGGCACCGGGGTATAGTCAGAAAATACGCCAAACGCGCACCCAACATATGTACAGTACACGGTTGTCATTTGTCACATGAGAATAAGGCTATGGGACGATTTTCCGGTCTCTGTGTTTGATACTTCCTATAACATGAGGCTTGTCGCTGATCAGATGTTCCTGTACAAAAATTATTAACTCAAAAGTTGACTGCCCGGAGCTGCTAAATAAAGTAAATGTCCACGCGCAAAGGACATGTAACTAATATAACAATAAATTTGCACATATAGACACACTTGCTGACATATTCACTGCTAGTTACTGTCGCTACAGAATTTCATTGTATCACATTTTAATTGCGAATAACATATAACACATATTCATGACGATTAAATTAATTGTACCTAATATTTTTATATTACTTGCGTGGCAACTTTCCCTTATCCCTGTCTTCCCGATACCCGTCCCAACCCAAATACCTATTTCGCAGTTTATTTAAGTACAGGGTGTCCCAAAAGAAAGTATATATTTTGTGGATCGATTTAAAAAAAGTAAGGGTTCTATCGAAAAATTTTTGGCGTACACTTTAGATTTCCCCACAGGAAAAAGTCTATAAGGGTTATGTCAGGACCACGAGGAGGCCAATTGATGTCACCTCTCCTGGAGATCAATTTGCCAGGGAAAATTTCATGAACTTGTGGCAGAGACGTATTGGACGTATGTAATGTTGCTCCGTCTTGCTGGAACCATGTTCTTTGGTTATACCAGTAAGTTTGTAGGGGTGCAGCATTAGGTCTTAGTGCAAAATGCTGTGTAACGATGATCTATGCACATTTAAAGCACTTGCGCGCTTCCGAATAGAAAAGTTTGAGTCGTCACGAAAAGACTGATACACACTCTCTACGTTTTCTACCGTTCTCGATGACCTTGGTCGCCCAGATTTTGGTTTTCCCAGCGTTGTACCGATCTGTTCAAACTCTTTGACCCATTTTCGAATGAGAGGAATGCTTGACGCATCATTGAATTGACGAAATCTCAAATGTTGCAGAATCTTCTACGCGCTACAGTAGCCGAATCACCATTTTTGTAAAACTCACGCACGCACAACGCGCGGTCGCTCCCGAGAAATGCTTCATAGCGACCACAAATATACTAACCCCTAGATCGATCACTTCGGGCTTTTTCCTCCTAGCGGTTTTCGTCACCAACTTAGCCAGACCTCCCCCCTCGCCCTTCACGCACCTGCCTGCGCCTATGACAGCACTAATAGACTAAAGATAGAGGAAACTTATTTGTCTACTATAGACAATATAATCGCTCTCGACCTACTTCATTAGCCCAATAAATTATTTAAGAACAAAATTATTGGAATCAGAAAATGTTACATTAGACAAATGAAACACTCTGAGAACATCTTTAAATATGTTTATTTTCAGTAAAGACAATTGATAATAAATAACACATAAGACAATTGATAATAAAACATAACACAAAAACTAAGGTATCCTAACCGACCTAACCTCAAATTAATTTACGGACGAATGCTGAATGTTGATGTACTGGTCCTGGTACTGGTTCTGATCCTGGTCATCTTGTAGATACTCCAATGACCAGCTCTCTTCACCTTCACCGTCAGACTCCCATTTGACATCGGAAACGTCTCCTTCCAGTGCAATAGTTATTTCTTCATGTGACAAACCTCTAACAGCCATCTATAAAAATGATAACAATAAGTTATATATAGTCTACCGGAAAACATTAAAATAAATTAATACATCTTGAAAGAATCAAATTAAAATACGTAAAACAATACAAAAGGCCAAAACAAGAAGATCTCCATTAAAAACATCCACCAATGCGCCACCACAGGATCATGAACGTTTTTAGCGAAAACAAAATGAAAAAGCAATGTTTTTCAATGGAAATCATATTTATCGATCAGATTAAACATCTGTATACAGTATAATATTTATTTTCAACAGAAAAATGCTATATCTTACCTTTTAATGTTATGCAGAAAACCAAAATAAGTCAAACCGTTCTGTCAAAGACGCCATTTCGAAATATTTTGTGTTACCAGTACGCGATTTGTTATATATCTTATAAAACATATCTTTCTCAAGCGATACGCAAAATACGGGGCTGTTTGTTTCATAATATCAAGAGATTTTAATTTTCATCCATCAAATGACCTGACGACGTCCGTAGTCCAGTGGGTAAGACTCTTGACTCACAATCCGGAGATCGCGGGTTCGAACCCGGCATGCGCAAATAAATTTTATTTGATTAATTTGTGTTATTTCACAATTAATTCATTAAAAATAATATATAGTATATTTGCGGCATGTTCCAGAGTGGAAGATACTATCAGTATCACCCTGGTGTAAGACCACCATTCAGAATTGAAATGTTGCTTGAAAATGGCTTTAGCCGTGTTTGGTGACCAGATCTGAATAGCCAGGTACTTCCCAACCCTCCTCTTCCCCACCTCCTTCCCCTCCGCACTACCTTCAGCCTCACAACATACCTCATTTGGGGAATGCCATAGTCTCACTGGCTTCAGACGGAGCAGTTGAGATTCTTGTACGGTATTCACTGTAAAAAAAAAAATCATTTTCTTCAAGATCTTGTGATATATTTAGAAAATCAAAACCAAAACACATTGAAGCTGTATGCATCAGGAGTTCTCGGAAATAAAAAATAAAAAATTCTACAACTTCAAGAGTCCACCAATTTTTCCATTTGTGAAGGCACAAGTCGTTTCAGCAAGTTTTTGTACAATAAAAATAAATCCTCAAATAAGAAGTGTGCGAGTGCTCCGTGTATACGATGTAATAAAAATTTAAAAAAATATATGGAATCACAAAACCCCCAAAAATACCACAAAAAATACTCCAAAACACCTATTAAACCAGTAAAAAAATCCCATCCCACTTATTTTACCCATAAGTTGGCAACCCTGAGCGAGAGATGGCGAAAATCAAAATTACAAACCTATCTTTACAGCTCCATCTATGAAACTGTATCTATGAGTGGCAGCACTTTTACGTCACGGACCACGGTTGAAAAATTTGAACGAAGTTATACGCCCCTGATAGCGACTAAATTCCCAAGAGCCAGACTACTTGACATATCCCCCGCGCCTCCGGAAAAGTTGCGTTCACACAGAAAGCAAAACAAATATATATACTTTCTTTTGGGACACCCTGTATAGTTATAATCGCATGTATTTTATTGTTGTGTATTACAGGTTTATCACTTGTTGAATTTACATCTGTATTATTATTTTTTTAAATTGCTGCTTAGTTTTGTTTTTCTTATATGTTCTAGTTTACATTCAGGTACTTTTATGTTTCTAAATACCTATTTGTGAACATTAATAATTGGTCAGTTTTTTACCATCCTCTCATGTATATTTTGTTACTAAGACTGTTTATGTTCCTTAAATAAATAAATAAATAACATGGATCTCTTCAAGACCAATGTTCATTCCTTCCTCTCCTCAAAAAGACCCTCCACACAGCATCGCAGATGACATACGCCCTCAGGGAAATTATTTTCCTCAAGGTTTATTTCCCCTGTGTGTGAAATTTAAACCGATTCGCTATTTATTAACCTTCATTATTTAAATGTCGATTTTGAGTGAATTTCGACTAATACGAAAAGAGGATTTTGTTATTTGCTCAAACAAACGTATAAAATATTGCTTAATATACCATTCAAAAGTTCTTCCAACCGAAATAAATTATAATATTCCATTTTCACTGAGAAAACAATCTATTCCAAACAATTCATTTAAAATTAATTCTGGAAGATACAGGGCGACCGGTACTTGATACGATATGCATAGTAGAGCGTAATAGAGGAAACAATTTTTTCATAAATATATGTATAATTAAAAAAGTTCGCATTATGAACATTTTGTACATTTATTCAAAACCATTGCGAATTCGTGAAAAGTGAAAAAAAAAGTTACTTCCGAATTGATTAATAGCGAATTAATCTTTCCGTAAATTCAACGTAGAAAGTTCTAGAAAGTTGCGGAAATATCTACTAAAACTATAACTAAACACAGATAACGATAATTTATTGTTTTTTAAGGTAAGGTTAGATTAGGTTATGTTAGATTAGGTTTTAGTAGATATACAAATAACATCTGTGTACGTGGTATTTTTACACAAAGCTACTGTTATAATTCGGTTTCTAATTCAAGAATTCGACACAAGATGTCGCTACTTCCGTCAGCAGGTCGGACAGGGACGTCTCCCCCCTAGGTATAACTGCTACGTATTTGTGAATGTGTGGTATCTCTCCGGCTATGAAAATATTGACGGTAATAAATGTTTTATCAAGTGGATATATATTACATATGACGTCATTGCTCTGTCACGGTTACTTTGTGGCGGAGACTAGCTACAGTGGATCCGAGGAACGGGCTGTTTTTGGAATTAGTTCGTATTGGATCTTTAAAATGGTCACCAACACTAACTGGGCGAAGCCGAACCAAAAACAGCCCGCAGGGCCTAGCAGTAAAAACTTGCGGAGCGGGTTTTTAACAGCTAGTACTTATTATTTCAAAATTAATAGATTGCTGAGTTTGAACCACGTTTATTAATAAAAAACGTGGTTCAAACTAAGTATTCCGTTCATTTTGAATTAAAATGATGCCACAAAATAAGTTGGGTTTGTTTGAAGAACTTATTATTATTTTTTTTGTTTTCAAACACAATATGAGTCTTTTATTTTTCGTTATTTGTTTTGGGGGTTTTATGCCGTGTTGCGCTACCTCCTTCTTAAGCCAACGTTTCGGACATCGTTGCAGTGTCCATCATCAGGACACTGCAACGATGTCCGAAACGTTGGCTAAATAAGGAGGTAGCGCAACACGGCATAACACCCCAAAAAAAATAACGAAAATGCTTTTGGCCGTGAAAATCTTAAAACGTATCTGACAATATGAGTCGTTCAATTTCTATATCCGCTTTATCAACTTTCGTTGATTTGGAGAAAACCGCACGGTCAAATCATCTCTAGCCTAAAAAATAATTGATTTTCAATTTTTTTAATAATGAAATGGAGTAATGTAATTTCGAAAAGTGTTGATATTTTTATGTATGTCTTTCATAATTTAAGTAATTTACAGTACAATACCGACAGTAACTACAAGACAAAATACATTAGGGAACGTACCCATACTACGTGACCAATTTTTTGCCATTTTTAACCCCCCCCCCCCCCCCCCGGTGACCAAAATCCTAAGCAACCCGCCGCTCATTTGTATGGAGCGTGACATTTTGAAGACCCCCCCCCCCTAAACGTGTCACGTAGTATGGGTACGTTCCCTTATTCTACTGTAGCATTCATAAGCGGAACTACATTGCCCTCTCTCCGATGCAACGATTTCACACTATAAGAAATTAGTACTTAGGTGATATTGACATAATTAACCCATTGGCCACAGAATTAATGAGCTAAAAAGTTGGCCTTCACCACTGAATTAATTTTGTACCAAAAATTGAAAACCTACATTGGTGTACTAAATCTATTGTTACTTTTGAACCGTATATTCAAATGAAATAATTTCTTTAAATTTGTTTACATATTGGATTATGGTAAAGAAAAACAAAAAAATATATATTTTTTTTAATATTAAATATGTGTAAATAAGGTTACAAATACAACCTTCCCTTTTTTCGTCAGTTTTTTTCCACATTTTTTTCAAAAAGTTACAAAAAAACATAGGATTCTTAAATCGAACAATAATAATTTTTGATTTTTATATACATGTATACTAATAACTATTAAAATAATTGTCTATGATAGTCCTCAAAGCAATCAGGGACGTTCAGGGTCACTACCAAAAGCCTAGAACCACTCGCAATTTCGAAGAAATTAAATGGCGGCTGGCTGCATACAAAACTTGGAACACAAATATCAGGGAAAAAACATAAGAAACATATTATTGCCAATTGTATTAAATTAATGATTAATTATCTACAGAGTGTTCGGCATGTAAAATTTTATTGAAAAATGTCAGTATTGTGCTCGTTTTCCGTTTTTTGACGTACCTACTTTAGCCCGTCAGCGTGCCGGGGTTTGTGGTTAAGTACCCGAGTCGCACACCCGGCAGGCTGTCGGGGTTTGTGGCCAATGGGTTAACATAAACTTGCCGAATTTTATTGATCTTGTAAAAACTTATTCCAAAACTATTCCTAAACATATCCATATTTTTGTAAACCTATGAAATTGCTGTATTTTTGTATTTTTATGACTTGCGTGCTTTTTTATCTACTAAATTTTATTTTTATTATTTCTTTATCTGTTTCATTCCTAAACATATCTTTTTTCTGTAAACCTATGAAATCGCTGTTTTCTATGACTTGTGTGCTTTTTTATCAAATTCTATTTTTATTATTTCTTTATCTGTTTCATTCCTAAACATATCTTTTTTCTGTAAACCTATGAAATCGCTGTTTTCTATGACTTGTGTGCTTTTTTATCAAATTCTATTTTTATTATTTCTTTATCTGTTTCATTCCTAAACATATCTTTTTTCTGTAAACCTATGAAATCGCTGTTTTCTATGACTTGTGTGTTTTTTATCAAATTTTATTTTTATTATTTCTGTATCTGTTTAAAAATCCATGACCGTTAAATAATTAAAGAAATAAATAAATAAAATTGATACAGCGGATTTTGATACTCACTTCGTGATTTACTCAGGATATAGCGGCTTTTGAAACTCAACTGTCCTGACGCGCGAGTTTCTTTACCCGCCATCTTGGCAAAATAACTGCTCGTGATTGGTTGAATTCCGATATAGCCGGTTTTGATAGTAACTTCTTGAATGATATAGCGGGTTTTGTTTCTCACTCGCAGTTTTAATAATATGGTTTTTGGTCATGGTAAGGCAGGTTTTGAAACTCAACTTTAGGTGTTGTTCTTATTCCTCGCATACTCAGATCATTTTGCCAAAAAATCGAGGATATAACGCGTATTGCAATTGCAGGACTCAGATGTTTCTCTCATTTTTTAACGTTTTGCGTCAACTACTTACTGTAATATGCGAGCCTGAGGTGTTTAAATAACCCCAGATCCTATGAGCTTAATACTCACAGATTTGATTATGAAAATCTACTTGCGCGAACAAATATATAACAAAGAATGGCAATTGAAAACTCCAGGGAAAATAATAGATTCACCAATCTTGTATGCAGTTTTTGTAGCTGGGGAGGCCTCCGTAAATTTGTCCACTTAAATTCCATATTAGTAATTCTTTGGTGACTTGAAACTTGCACAAGAGTTAGTTGTCAACGATACACAACTAGTTAGTTTTCACAATGACAAGAAAATTTTCCATAAAACAGACGATGTCAGTTATTCACTTGTTTATGTATTGTTTTCAAAAACAATTTCAGGTATCTCTGTTAAATCCAAAGAGTACCTAACTACCATACTTGTGATATAAATATATTTGTTTAAATTTTCGAACAAATGAAATAAACATATTGTAATACCTAACTACCATTCTCCCTGTATTCGTTTTAGATTTTAGACAAGAAAGGTGACAACTTAATTCAAAGAGATATTCCCGAGCTTTCGAAGGTTAGGAGTTAAATTTCCGCTGCATTCAATCATCCCTTATAAGCCTCCCTAAATAATAATTTAAAATACTGTCCCATTTGAAGGTACAGAAATGTCCCTCCGAAGGTATCGTGGGTCGCTTAATAATAAAATCAGGCCCTCGGGTCTAAACCACTTTAAACAGGGTTTCCACGAAACGTGGTATTATTACGATCATATTTTCAGGATGGCGCAAATTTTGAAGTTTGCGGTAACCCGCGAACGTGCTGTAGAAGAATCTATAGTTTGTCATGACGTGAATAATATTATCTTCCCAGAGTGTGTCAAACCCTTGATTGTTTAACCCTTTGAGCACCGCACCTTTGTTTCAAGAGAACATTTTATGCTTGATAACATCGACCAAGTATATACTTAATCGAAGCTTGACAACAACAACAACTTATATAATTAATTTAAAACTTGCAGTTAAAACTTGCTTTTGGCGGCTGTTGGTTCGGCTTCGCGCAGTTGGAGTGTTGCTTTTTTTTACATTAGCTCCACACAGGAGGCACTGAGGAAAATAATTTCCTTAGGGGCCTATGTCATCTTTGAGGATGCTGTGAGGAGGGTTTTTTAAGGGAAGGGAAGGAGAAGAAGATATGGGAAGGAAAAAGGTGTGAGGGGTGGGTAGGAATCTGGGGGTCAGTGTGGCCAGGAGTGACGGACGTATGAATCTATTCCTCACACTGCGGTGCAAGGCAAAGGGTCGGGAGAATCCGGCTGGAGAGGTCAAAAGGCCTCCCTCAATCAGTCTCCTCCGATCTAGCCTGCCATACACCAAGGCCTAGACAAACCTCATCCCATGAACCCGGGCACCCCTGCTAAGTCACCAAACGTAGCAAACCACTTGAGGTGACCTGTGGCAGGGGTGTCGGTTGTCCAATAAATGGCTCCCTGGGCGGCGGTACCCATACCCGCCTTCCAAATTGTAATTGTGCTGACCATTATATAAATCCGAAAGGAACTGGTTCCAAAAATAGCCCGTTCCTTGAATCCACTGTGATCCAGTGATAGCTAGTCACCGGGACAAAGTAACCGAGCAATGACGTCACGTATAATACATAGCCGCTATAGAAACTATTATTTACAACTAAGTATTACCGCCACTTTTTCCATATCGGAAGAGATACTCAAATTTATAAAATCGTAGTATTTATACCTAAGGGGGGGAGGACACATTCTCATGCGACCTGCTAACGGAAGTGGCATCATAATTTGACGACTTCTTGAATTCGAAACTGAATTACAACGGTAGGTTTGTTTGCAATTTCACGTATACAGATGTTTATAAGGCGTACTTATCTGACGTACGGCGCGGCGTCAGACATGCACTCAATGCCGGGTTCTTAAATTTCAACCAAGCAAACGCGAGGCTATTAATACTGATTGATTTTTGGTGTACCTACACATTTCTTTCATTTTTTTTTATTTGATTATTTATTTTATTTTTAGGCCTCAAATGGTTATTTTTTGGTGGTAAGGAAAGTAAAACTAAGGCAAAAAAATTGTTTCCTTAATGATCGCAAATTCACTTTATGGCGTTTTTTTTTGTAAACATTGCAAAAAAGTCCCAACTGCTCTCAAACGTCGTGATTATGGCATCCCCAATTACAATATACTAGGTCCTTACATATGAAATTGGCGTTTTGTATGGGAGGAACATAAAGTCGATTTTTTTAAATATATATATATATATTTTTTTTTTTTAATATTGTACAACAGATTTTTATCCAATTACTGTACAATTTTCTCATTTTGACAGTGTTAACACCTAGGAAGATGATTATTATACAAAAAAATCTTAAGGCTATCTAACGAAGAGTTATATATATCTAGTGTTTCCGATATTTCGTTCAACAGCACCATTCCTCTTGTCATGCTATGCTGTGCTAGAACATCTGTTCTGCCGTATGGTATTTTGAACAAGTCGTGTCGACGACTACGGCTGAAATTTTCAGGCACGTATAAGCCATAACATTCCAAGAGGAATGGGCTGTCAATACGATTATGGATTATGTTAAAACTAAGAATTGCAAGATTTGCATAACGTCTAGTTTCCAAGCTAAATCTATATGTTGCCTCAAGTAATTCCATATGGTGCATGAATCTCGGGTACGTTCCATTCATCCGCATATAGACATACCTAAGGAACTTTTTCTGAATTTGTTCTAGCATATTAATATACTTCGCTTGGTGCGGAGTCCACACACCACTGGCATACTCCAGCTTACTTCTTATGACTCCATCAAACATGGCTATCATTGCATCTGGGTCATCAAATTGCTTACATATTCTGATGATGAAACCCAGGAGTTTGTAGCATGCTGGAGTGAGCCGTGATATATGATCCGAGAATGTCAGTTTGGGATCAAAGACGATACCGAGATCTTTAAAGCTATTGACTCGGCATAATGTTTTCCCTTTAATATTGTATTCAAAAACTATGGGCTTCTGGGAGCGGGTATATGTCATAGTTGCACATTTTTTTATATTGAATTCTAATTTGTTTTTTACTGACCATTCTGCAATAGCATCAAGGTCAGATTGCATTTTTAAGCAGTCATAGTAACAGATTATTTCCATCAAAAGTTTGAGGTCATCTGCAAATAGAAGACATTTGCAATATTTTACACAAACCTGGATGTCATCTATAAGTATAAGGAACAGCAAAGGACCAAGGTTTGAACCTTGGGGAATACCTGATAACGCCGGGAATTGTTTAGATTCATGTCCATTTATTATTACGTATTGTCTTCTGGCTTTTAAATAGGACGCGAAGAATATAAGCGTTTGTTGATCGAAACCAAGTTTGTACATTTTAAGTAGTAAAATATCATGATCAACTCGATCAAAAGCCTTGGCAAAATCCGTATACACTACATCTGTTTGGTGTCTCGAGTCCAGTCCGACGGCCACCAATCGCGAAAATGTTAACAAATTTGAAACCGTGGATTTTCTTGGCATGAAACCGTGTTGGTTTTCTCCTAGAAATGGCATAATTTGGTGATGTAATTTCTTGTAAATAATCATTTCAAATATTTTTGGTATAGTTGACAGTACAGCTACTGGTCTGTAATTCCTTATATCAGACTTGTCTCCAGATTTGAAAATTGGGCTTACACGCGTGAGTTTCCAAGAATGAGGGAAACAACCAGTCGATATGCTAAGATTAAATATATAGCTCAGCGGTTTACAAATGGTTTTTGACATATGAGCAATTATATTACGGGGTATTCCGTCAGGGCCTGCAGCCTTGTCGAGCTTTAAAGATCGAGTACAGGAGTCTACTTCCTCTGGACAGGTTAGCTCAAGACCGATTTTGCCAATATTCCAGGGTCTCTCGGTTCGAGTAAAGTCTAGATTTAGTTGAGGAGCTATCTGGCTGTACACTGATTTGAAATAATCGGCAAATTTTTGGCTTACTATTTCGGGATCGGAAAAAGTTTCCGTTCTATCACTCAAGTTAATTTGGGTATGTGGATTTGCTTTTTGGGATTTAATAAAATCCCAAAAACATTTGACATCATCTTTGATCCCATACTGAACTTTTTCTAAATACTGACGCTTTGCAATTGTTATATCTTTTTTAAGCTCGGATCGCATCGCAGAGAATAACAAGTAATCCGATTGATTCTTGTGCAGTTTATATCTTCTGCGATGCGATTCTTTGCTTTTTAATTTATCTATAATTTTTTTAGAGAACCACGCCGGATAATTTACATTTTTACATATTTTTTTCCTAATGGGAACACATATTTCAAAAATACTAAATTATACATTGTTTAAGTACGCAACTGCGTCATTTGCTTCCGATATTGTATGTAGGTAGTTCCAATCAAATTCTGAGAGTATGTCGCATATTAACTGCATATCTGCTCGCTTGAACTGGAACTGATGGTTGGAGGTAGGTAGAAGGGCCGGGCGAGTAGCGCTGTTCCGCAGCTGACGCCGGTTACATTTTGTCCTAGTTAATTTAGTATGAATAGCTAAGGTAGGATGAAATTTATCTTCGTTGACCAAGGGTTCCTCACATCGACTTACGTCGCAACTAGTCGTGTTACTTAGTACTAGATCCAGTATGTTGTCAAAATGATTTTTAATTTCATTTCCTTGTTTGAGGTTATTGGAGTTCAAGAAATATAAGTGCTCTAACATAACCTCTTCGGGTTTGTTATATAAATTGAAATCCCCAATAATAAGGACGTTTTGGTCTTTTAAAATTCTTGATTGACATTCCTGTATATAATATAATATTATATTTATTTAATCAAAGTATGTACCACTGCTATCAATGCACTTTTGCCATCTCTTGGTAGTTCATCGATCCCTTTACTAAAAAAACCATTCGGACGGGAATCAATAAAATCTTTGAAGGCGGTTTGGAAGTTATCCAAATTTCGAAAAAAATAGTAATCTGTTGGGGCAAGGTCCGGAGAGTACGGTGGATGTCTTAGACATTCCAATTGAAGCTCCTCTAATTTGGTAGCCGTCTGTTGTGCAGTGTGTGGTCTAGCGTTCTAACGCGCGTTTGTTGATTTGCTTCACTCAATTCCCACCTTTCAAGCTTTTTCACCTTCCCAATTTGCTTCAAGTGGATTAAAACAGTTTTATCACTAACACCGCAGCCTGCAGCTAACTCGAACGTGGTTTGCGATGGATCCACTTCCACAATAGCCTTCAATTCTTCATAATCAACTTTGGTCTCCGGCCGTCCACGGGGCTTGTTCTGCAGGTCGAAATTTCCAGAACGAAAACGTTGGAACCAAAAACGCACTGTGTTTTCTTTTGCGGCATCGTTGCCATACACATCATTAATCCTTCGAGCCGTTTCTGCACCACTTGTGCCACGGTGGAACTCGTACTCGTAAATAACGCGATATTCCAAGTTTTCTATTTTGTAAACGAAGTGACGCAAAGAAAAAAAACAAATGAATTGTAATTTTCGAAACACAAATAGGTACATGAGTAAATAGCTGTATAAATTTGAATTTGGAATTCCGTACGTCCCTTAACACCCTGTATAATACTATTAAATGTGACTATATAGATATCTATGCAAAAAGTCTTGCATTTTTAAAAATCAAATCAGCAATCGACCAACTTGACATGTCATGAAGAATAGATGTATTTTAACTCGAATGTGAATGATTGTTATTTACTATTCTCTTTTTATCTGATATTCTCTCCTTAGGCCGAATTTTAATGTTTATGATTCATTTTTCCTATCTCTCTTTATATTTTTGTTTATAACTTGTTATTTCTAGTTATTGTTAACGTTAACATCTCTACGAAGAGAATAAAAATCTTAAAATGTGCATACTGTGAATATTTTTAAATGAATTACCAATATTTACGATCCTCAGACTAATTTGTTCGTTTTTCTCGTAGATATCGTTGTCTACCTTATTATCGTAGTGAGAAATAGGATCCAAACGGTATTTTAAAGAGAAAACACAACGCTGTATATTCAAATTTAAAAATTAACCACAAAAGAATTTAAATGTATACCTTTATGAAACCAAAGTTTCGGAATGCAATTTTAAAAAACATTATTAAAACGTTGTGAATTTTTTAAAATCATTTTCAAAATAATAATGTTTATGTGATGATAATGTTTATAATACAAGAGAGAGTAGTATAGTTTCACATTTATTATATATGGATGATATAAAATTATTTTCAAATTCTGAATCAAATTTAGAGAAAATGATTAAGGTAGTTAAAAATTTTTCAGATGATATTAAAATGACTTTTGGTTTAGATAAATGTAAAACCATCCATATAGAGAAAGGCAAAATTGTAGATGGAGACGAGGGTATATTTAGAAATTTCAAAATTAAATGTATGAAAGGGGATGAGGTTTATAAATATTTAGGATATCCGCAATCGAATAGATTAGATCACACTAGTATTAAAAATGATATAAGGATTAAATTTCAAACTAGGATCAGAAAATTTTTAAAATGCAATCTATCTGCTAAAAATTTAATAAAAGCAATAAATACTTGGGCAATACATCACAACAATACTCTTTTGACAGTGTAAACATATTTCGATCTACTCCCGTCAAAATTAAACTTTTAAATTATTTTGTGTGAATTATTGCACACAAACATCATAAAATATTAAAAAGCAGCAATTATTTTCTAATAAAATAGTGCTTTTCATTGCAAGTGTCTGTGAACTGTGTTAACAGAAGCAAAAACAAATCAACATAACCAAACATTGTCAAGCAGTGATTAGTTCCAAATACTTCAACGTTTCACAATGGATGTGCAAAATTTCATCTCCAAAGCAGAAGTAGCAGTCAATGCCCTAAATAAGGTACTTTTTGATCCAGCCAACAAATTTAATAAGGATCAAATTTCTAAAATTTCTCCAATTGCATGTGAAATTTTAAACGCCATAAGTAGCATGTCTTCAGCTGTAGCATCCAAAACTGCTAGCTTAGAAGGTGAACTGCGTGCATACAAGGATATAAGAGCAAATTCTTCTCAAAATAACTTCGGTATTTGCGAGGCGATTTCGGAAATGAATGAGCAACAAGTGCGCTCCAAAAATATTATTATTTGCAATGTGCCTGAAAGTATTAAAACGACAGAAGTCAGCAGAATCTTGGATGACCAGGCAGCTGTCACCAGTATAATCAGTGAAATCGACAAATCAGCAAATGAAAATATTTCAAAATTTTATAGAATTGGAAAATTATCAAATAGCAAGCCTAGACCAATAAAAATCGAACTGGAAAACTCAATACAAACGAGAAATATTCTCAGCAAACGAGGTCTTCTTAGGAACAATGTCAGAATCTACCCCGACTCAACCCCGGCTCAACAAAAATTTCTAAAAGATCTGAGGGTTCAACTGGAAATACGAAAAGAAAATGGTGAAGATGTCACCATAAAATACATAAACTCCACTCCCAGAATTGTACCAAATCTGCCAAAAAACTAGCCAATTACAAAAATATCCAAGCAATTCCTCCTAACAATCGAACCAGAACTTTAAAAATTTATTACCAAAACGTCCGCGGACTGCGATCCAAACTCGATGACCTACGAGCAGCTCTACCTTCTCATCATCATGACATCATTATACTTACCGAAACCTGGCTAAACTCCGATATCAAGTCGACTGAACTCGGTCTTACTAATTACAAAATATTTCGTTGCGACAGAAACGTGAGATCAAGTTCCAAGTCAAGAGGTGGAGGAGTTTTAATTGCGATAAAACAGAAGTTGTCATCAAGAAAATTAACAACGAAACACAAAAACATTGAACATCTCTTTGTACAAGTAACGACTCCTCTCGAGAAAATTATATTTGGAACGGCCTATCTACCACCACTTTCTGACCCTCAAACATACAGAAACCACTGTGAAGACATCGAAACAATTTCCTCAAAATATTCTCACTCGAAAGTTGTTATCGTTGGAGATTATAACTTACCAAACCTAACATGGAAAGCAAACAACTGTGGTCTCATCACAAACGAAAGTGAAAACGATCGTGCACGTGAAGTTTTGGACATGGTAAACTTTCTAAACTTTCACCAACATAATTTTATATATAATAATAACAATCGCTTATTAGACTTAGCTTTATCAAACTATCCTAAAATATCTGTAGAACTCTCAAATGACCCACTCCTACCAATAGATAATCACCACCCTCCCCTATACATTAAATTAAATATTAAATGCGATAATGAAAGAATACCTGTACAAAGAGTCCTAAACTTTAAACGAGCCGACTTCGACTCCATTAACAGCGATCTCTCAAATACAGACTGGTCTTTTTTATCCGATGAAAACATTGATGAATCTATAGACCAACTTTATTTAAACTTTTCTAATACTATTGAATCCTATGTACCTTTTTATACACCGAGAAACTATACCTACCCGGTTTGGTTCTCACCAGAGCTTACTGCCTCTCTTCAGCAAAAAAAGAGTCAACACAAAAAATTCATACACAGCAAATCCATAAGTGATTATATAATCTTTAGCGAAACCAGGAAAAAATGTAAAGATCTTTCCAAAAAATGTTACAAAAAGTATATAACCTCTATCGAGGAGACTGCCTTTAAATCCAAAAATCTTTGGAAATTTCTTAAAAAAATAAACAATGAAAACACAGAATACCCGCCAATAATGCAAATGAACGGAACCAGTGTAAACAATACACAGGACATTGTAAACCTTTTTTCGGATTTCTTCAAAAATGTTTATGATGAAGAAACCCCAGATGACAAAATACCTGATTACAAATTTAGCAAGACTACACACTTAACGCATTGCCATATCACACAAAAACACTGCGAACAGAAATTACTTTCCTTAGACACTGACAAATCCACTGGCCCAGACAACATTCCACCAATATTACTCAAAAAATGCTCTAATACATTATCTAAACCACTCACATTATTATTCAACCGTCTCTTGACCCTTGGACACTTTCCAGACCGCTGGAAATCTAGCTTCATTACACCTATCTACAAAAAAGGAGACGACACTAATATAGCCAATTATCGCCCCATTTGTATACAGTCAGTACTACCTAAGCTTTTTGAATCACTGGTCCTTGATGAAATCTATCCCAAATTAATAAAATTAATTGACCAAAAACAGCACGGTTTTATCAAAGGTAGATCTACCGCAACTAATTTAACAATATTTCAAAATTTCATAATACAATCTTTTGCAGAAAATAAACAAGTCGACTGCATATATACAGACTTTTCGAAGGCATTTGACAAAGTATCCCATAAACTACTAATCCAAAAACTATTTGCTCTAGGAATAAGGGATAACATGCTAAAATGGTTTACTAGCTATTTATTAAATCGTAAACTGTTTGTGAAAATAAAATCATGGATGTCGAAAGCTTTCTGGGCTACTAGTGGCCTACCACAAGGTAGTCACCTTGGCCCGGTTTTGTTCCTCATTTTCATCAATGATATAACCAATTGCTTCAACGATGTCGAGGTATTGCTCTTTGCTGATGACATCAAGCTATACAAGAAAATAACTGATGTAAATCATTGCCATATACTTCAGTCAAATATTAGTATGTTTAAAGATTGGTGCGTTCAAAATAATTTATTCTTAAATGTAGAAAAGTGCAAAACTTTGACTTTCTTCAGAAATAAAAATCCTGTTTTATTCGAATATTCCATCAATAACACAGCTTTAGAAAGAGTCACGGAAATGAGAGATCTTGGAATTATTTTGGATGAAAAACTAAGTTTCGCTAATCATATCCACCAAATTGTAAACAAAGGTATGAAAACACTAGGCTTCGTACTAAGAACAACCAAAAACTTTAATTCCATACAAGTCATTAAATTATTATATGTATCTCTAGTTAGAAGTCTAATGGAATATAACTCGGTAGTTTGGTCTCCATCTTACAAAATTCACATTAATAACATTGAGCGAATACAAAAAAAATTTCTGCGTTTTATAAATTTTAAATTAAATATCCCACTAGAAGACTTGAAATATAATTTATTATTAAATGTTTTAAAAATACACACACTAGAAGACAGACGTAAAATAAACGACTTAACATTTTTATTCAAAATACTTAACTCTAAATTTGACTGTTGCGAACTACTGCAACTCATAAACTTACGAATACCGACAGTAACTACACGACAAAATACACTATTCTACTGTAGCATTCATAAGCGGAACTACATTGCCCACTCTCCAATACAACGATTTCACACTATGGGAAATCAGTACTTAAGTGATATTGACATATTTGACATAAACTTGGCGAAATTTGTTGATCTTTTAAAAAACTTATTATTCCAAAACTATTCCTAAACCTATCTGTTTTTCTGAAAACCCTGTATTTTTGTATTTTTATGACTTGTGTGCTTTTTTATCAAATTTTATTTTTATTATTCTGTATGTGTTAAATAATCTGTCATGAATCATTTGTACTACCAAAATGTAAAAGCCCATTGGGCGTTAAATAAATAAAAAAATAAAAAAAATAAAAAAAATACCTCTACTAACGTACTCATTTGGCATAATTAAATGGTCCAATACAGATTTAGATAGTTTAGAATGATTAATTAGAACTACGTTAACAAAGTTTAATTGCCATCAGCCAAATTCAACTATTGAACGAATTAATTTACCTAAAAATTTAGGAGGTAGAGGTGTAGTCAAAATAACATCTTTGAAACACAATCAGGTAGAAATGCTTAGAATTTTTTTCCATAAGAAAAGCTAATAGCTCAGAAATGCACAAAGTAATTTGCAAGGCGGATAGAAACATTACACCTTTAAATTTATATGACGAGAATGCCAACATTCTTATAAATACTAACCAGGAATTATTAGATTCCTGGTCAAATAAAATTATTCACGCATTCAATTATCTCAACCAAACGTATGTTGACAAACTTTCGTCAAACAAATGGTTGAGTATTGGAGAGTTGAGCGCAGAAATAGAAGAATTAATGCTTGCCATTCAAGATAGAGTCTACTAAAAATTATAGGAAGCATATAAATCAAAGATATTTTTATTTATTTTTTTTAAATTGTACAACAGATTTTTATCCAATTACTGTACAATTTTCTCATTTTGACATTCTTAACACCTAGGAAGATGATTATTATACAAAAAAATCTTAAGGCTATCTAAAGAAGAGTTATATATATCTAGTGTTTCCGATATTTCGTTCAACAGCACCATTCCTCTTGTCATGCTATGCTGTGCTAGAATATCTGTTCTGCCGTATGGTATTTTGAAGAAGTCGTGTCGACGACTACGGCTGAAATTTTCAGGCACGTATAAGCCATAACATTCCAAGAGGAATGGGCTCTCAATACGATTATGGATTATGTTAAAACTAAGAATTGCAAGATTTGCATAACGTCTTGTTTCCTACCATATTAATATATTTAGCTTGGTGCGGAGTCCACACACCACTAGCATACTCCAGCTTACTTCTTATGACTCCATCGAACATGGCTATCATTGCATCTGGGTCATAAAATTGCTTACATATTCTGATGATGAAACCCAGGAGTTTGTAGCATGCTGGAGTGAGCCGTGTTATATGATCCGAGAATGTCAGTTTGGGATCAAAGACGATACCGAGATCTTTAAAGCTATTGACTCGGCGTATTGTTTTCCCTTTAATTTTATATTAAAAAACTATGGGCTTCTGGGAGCGGGTATATGTCATAGTTACACATTTTTTTATATTGAATTCTAATTTGTTTTTTACTGACCATTCTGCATCAAGGTCAGATTGCATTTTTAAGCTGTCATAGTAACAGATTATTTCCATCAAAAGTTTGAGGTCATCTGCAAATAGAAGACATTTGCAATATTTTACACAAACCTGAATGTCATCTATAAGTATAAAGAACAGCAAAGGACCAAGATTTGAACCTTGGGGAATACCTGATAACGCCGGGAATTGATTAGATTCATGTCCATTTATTATTACATATTGACTTCTGGCTTTTAAATAGGATGCGAAGAATATAAGTGTTTGTTGATTGAAACCAAGTTTGTACATTTTAAGTAGTAAAATATCAAAACAGATGATTTATGTAGAAAATGTTTAGCTCTGCCGGAAACTATATAACATATTATATATTTTTTTTTTGAAAATTTTTTATTTTTTGGTACAGTACATACAATATATACATAAATATAATGAAAGTATATAAAAAACTTAATACAATTATTAAATACAAATATACATATTTTTTTAAATATTCTCCCATAATAAGCAGATGCTTTGTGTGTACGGGAGGAAGTATTATTTGTTAGGTTATTTTGATTTTATTTTTTTGAAATTTAGTTTATATAAAGAATAAGAGAAACTTATGTGTATATATGTATACATTTTTTTAAAATTTTTATTTATTATTTATTTTTTTAGTTAAGGTTTTCAGTATATTTTTTTAATTGTGCTTTGAAATTTTTGAAACTGTCCTTAAGGGATCTTATATTTTCTGGTAATTTATTAAAGACATTTGTTCCCAAGTATTTGTAGTTTTGTTGACCCAAAGTTTTTTTACAAATGGGAATTAGTAACATGTATTATATCGGGATGTTCTATATTAGCGCCGTCCGAGTATACATTTAGGCACAATCAGGTTTTAAAAATAATTCACCAAAGTTTGGTAATTAAACATAACTTGATTGATTGCCGTAATGTAGTACTATATTATGAATATGAACCAAATTCATTTTTAGAAAATGAATTTTATAAAATATATTATGTTAAAACTGTACTAACAGACAGAACAATTAGTCATAACAGACCTGATATAGTTTTAAATGACAAAATTAAAAAAATAACTTATATCATTGATGTAGCTATTCCAAATTCTTGTAATATTCAAAAAACTGTTTCTGTAAAAATAAGAAAATACACAGATTTAGGAAATGAGATTAAAAGAATTTGACATTCTCAGACTATAAAAATATTACCATTTGTTATTTCGGCTACTGACATTATACCTAGGTCTTTCATTCAAAATTTAGGCATATTAGATTTGTCAAAGAATTTATATATAAAAATTCAAAAATCAATCATTTTAAATACATGTAGGATTATAAATGATTGGTAAATTATTTTCCCATTTGGTCTCTGGTCTGTTGACATATTGTTCTTGTATTGTTTTGTATTTATAATACTTATATAGTGCAATTGCATAGCGTGGATTGACTTGATGATCATTTGGGAAGTGTGTGAAAGGGTTTAGTTTTTCCTGTGGGGAAAATTTAGCCCGGACATTTAAATCTGGTGCATATTTATATGTGGATAATTTTGCTTTTCGTGCCAGTAATTTTAGCCATCATTCTAACTTTTTAAAGTTTGTTTGTTTTAAGGGTTGTTTCTGTAAATATAAAATTTGATTACCTTTCAAAAACTGTTTTTAGTTTTCAGATACATTCACAAATATTTCGATTTTATTGTAAAGCGGAAATATTCTGACCTACCGACAGAATATGCTCGAGGCCTGATCTCTATTATTTCCCATCTCTCGTAAACATACTTCTCAAATACACAAACTCATCCACCTGTTCCAAGTATTCATCATTCACAACTATCCTGTAAATGTTCCAAGACAATATATTCTTGTTAAATTTGTAATGACCCTGTAAAGAATATACTTGTATCTGGCAACTACTCTGGTAGGGGGGAGACTGTGACAAATTTGGCACATTAATTCCCTTTTAAATGAAGATATTCAGCTTTGTGCCACTGCGGGGGCCACGGTCGTATTTTATTCCATCAAGTGGATTGAATTACCTGAAATTAATTGAACTAATTTCAATACTAGACCGGAGGGTACCGATATTCATTCAGATACCGTAAAACGGGGTGAATGTGAACTTTTTTTATTATTTTAAAATAACTTTTGTTTGCAGTTTTTTACAGGTTTTTATTACTACCATACTAGGCACATGCCTGTATTATAGCAGTCGAAATATCTATATATAATTGTAAAAATTGTTAGTTCGTAATATATTTATTTTATTTATTGATTGATTTTCAACATCCTGATTGCCTTTTACGTGATTAGTGATTAGTAAATAATACAGCGACATACTTTTTAAAATAAACAAGGATGAACTTGAAGAAATGAATATTATATAAATGGTAGGTATCAAGGTAAATTTTAGTAAAAATGATGTATTACAAGAAAAGAGAAATTATTATTTTTAATTGGTAAATTTAAGAAAAGATTTTTATGCATAGCACAAAGGGTAACAATTACTATAAGCAATAATTATCAGCCTGAAACACTGAAAAAATCTCCCGAGAAAAGATACATGCCGCCAACGGGACTCGAACCCGTGTCCTTCTGATTTCTGGTCAACTGCTCTTATCCACTGAGCTACGTCGGTTTATCTCCTGCCCGCCAAATAATTCAATATATACTAGTGTTTCATTCAGCAATTACTGCTTATTACATTTTTCCACCCGCAAACAACATAATAAAATAAGATTGGTAATACATGTAAACGGTGGTTGATAAAATCGAGATAAAAAACTAAAACATATTGCGATTCCCAACCAAAATTTAACCGTTATTTATCAAACGTCGAAAAGTTCCTTAAATCAGCGTGTTAAGATAAAACTTTATATAAATAACATGAACCAAAGCAAAAACAATATTATTAATTTCAGTTGCAATTTCATTTAATCAGTGTCTGCATTCTCGGAGACGTTTCAACCTCCATAAGTACATTTAACCAAAATTTAACCGTTATTTATCAAACGTCGAAAAGTTCCTTACGATCAGCGTGTTATGATAAAACTTTATATAAATAACACGAACCAAAGCAAAAACAATATTATTAATTTCAGTTTCAATTTCATTTAATCAGTGTCTGCATTCCCGGAGACGTTTCAACCTCCGTAAGTAAATTTTTCGGTAAGTTTATTTCAAAATATTTCAGTTTTTGGGACAAGGGGGTTAATAGAAATGTCGAGGGGATTAACTGGAACAGTTATTAAGTTGAAATGCCGTTCCTATTTGTAGTGTATGTAATTGTAGATGTGTTCGTATATCCACGGGCGGGCTCATGGTAAATGAGAACAGCTGACGGGCCTGCCGCCGCTTAGATCTATTCTAGAAACCTTAGTAAACAGTCGCTACTATTGACATAAATACAATACTACTTGAATCCTTTATAATATTATCAATAAACTGAGACATCGAACTTACGTTGTAATTCTATTATTGTTGGCTAGTAAGCCACTAATTATAGAACATTACACTATTCAAGACCTTTCCATTCCTATTAACCACGGTAAAATAAAAAAAAAATTGTGGTAAAAAAATAGGAACAGACCTTTTTTTTAATATTGATTTACCGGTGAATGTTGAGAATTCTGACAGACCATGCCATGTAGCTGGATTACGGACACAACTTTGAACAAACGGATATTCGGAAAATAAATATACGATTTAAATTAAATTTGAAAACTGAAAACTTTCCTACTCACCCCGTGTTACGGCACCAAAGTTTTGACCTTTGAATTCGTAAGGGCGTTAAGGCTTGGCATCAATGTGAATTATTTAAATGATAATTTATTAAGTTATATAATTATGATTGAGAGATTTATTAATTCTCAAGGGTGGGTTTGATTTAGAAAGTTGGCAGAAATGTCTCCACACAACTAATTCTCGGATTTTCAACCGATATTTTTTATATTATAACGTCAGTAATGTAGCAGTATGAAAGCTTAAGGGCGTTTAACCAGTCAGCGGCGGAAAATTCACATTTCGTCGAAAGATATTCTTACGATCGTACAGGGCAGTTCCAATGAGAAAGATTAATTATTCTCCGTACCAGCTTTTTAAAATAATAACTCCATATCGATTTTATTTCATTCCAAATTTGCTTTCATTTATACCCACATCCAAAAATGCTGAAAAGTGTGATGATAAAACCATTAAAATTATGTAATTATTTTTTGATCATAAGTATTTATCATTTTTCAATAATGTCTAAGCAAAATAAAAATGTAAAAAAACTGATATCTATTAGTTTGTAAGTGCGCAAATAAATACACAAACGGACCAATTTCCGTCACGAAACACATTTTTTTTTATTTTTTTTTTATTAATAAATTTTTTTGTTACATACATAAAAATATTCCAAAAAACATTTCTTTTGATAAGAAGTAAAAAAAAAAAACTATAAAATTAAATAAACAATAATACAATTTAACAACAACAAAAAGATATTACAATATTATACATATATGTATGGTAACAAAAAAAATCCCACATAGGCATCGCCAGTTCGTGGGTATACCTAAGTTTTTTTTTTAATGCAGTTAAGATACAACATAGCAAATTAAACTTTAAATTAGTAAATTGAAACATAATTATGTTTTAACATATTTATAGAACAAATAATTCCGTATTTAAAAAACTAAAGTTAAGAAAAAAAAAATATATATATGAAAAACCAAAAAGGTTAAATAAAAATTAGGGATTTGTAAAGTTATAACAGGTAAGATGTTATAGCAGGTAGGTATTTGTGTCATTTGTAGTTACCCAAGTCTTTATTAATTTTTTGTATATGCTGTAAGAGGATATGTTTTTAGATTTAATTTCTATAGTCTGATACAGTGCATTATAGATTTTTGGTGCAATGAAAAAAGCATGTCTTTGCGCAAGCCTAGTTTTGCATACGGGAACCTCAAATGCATTTTTACACTACTGCTGGAGCGTTTTTCGTTTTTTGTAAAATATACATTTCGTGAAAATATATATTTCAGACATTGCATACAGTAGATTTTTCTTATATCTAAGAGTTCAGCTTCTTGGAATAATTGCAAGGAGGGGTAGGTAACATCTTTATGCAACATTATTTTTATTATTAATTTTTGAGTAATTTCTAGTTGCTTAATATGGGTATCATAAATACCCCCCATCCAATTATTCCATAAGATATTGATGATTGCACCAATGCATGATATACCAGTTTCATTCTTTTAATATCAACTATGTTATTTAATCGCTTAAAAATGTAAGTCAAATACCTAAGTTTATTTACAAGGTTTTCTACGTGATTTGTCCATTTTAGTTGGCTGTCTATAATAATTCCTAGGTATTTACATGTAAGTATATATTTTGTAATGATTTTTTTTAAACTAAAATAAAATTTCAGAAACATGCGTTTACCAGATAATGAATTGATTTATTTTACTGCATTATTATATGATTTGAAATGAGTGTTGTATAAAACAATATTTTTTTTGAAAATTCAACAAATCAGCCAACGACCTATGGTGTAACCTTATTATACTAAAAAAAATATTTTGAATCAAAATTTAAAATATGCGTTTACTAGATAAAAGATCAATCTTTCGAAATCAATTTATAATTTTGTTGTGGAAAAGAGTCAATACGTCTAAGATCTGATTTAAAAATGACATATTTCCGGTTTTCTCCGGTTACACCCTAAGTTTGTTTTCGATGAGGGCCTGATTTCATGTGACTTAATTATTAAAATTCCATTTGTCATTGATTGTAGAGGAAACCAAAAGAGCGATTCTATATCTTTTGTGGATATTATGCTCGTTTAGCTGTCTTACGTATCGAGTTTGATGCTCACGGCGGGCAGACGACTTAGTTACAATATAAGAATTCGGTAGGCGGATGTGGGTACCAACACCTCTGTCACAGGTCACCCCAAATGGTTCGCTACATTGGTGATTTAGCAGGGGTGCTCGGGTTCCAAGGTTTGTTCGGGTCTTGCCCATTAACTGCATGACAGGCCAGATCGAGAGAGACTGATTGAGGGAGACCTTTTGATCTCTCCAGCAGGACTCCCTCGAAATATACATGGGTTCATAGTCCGTTACTCCTGGACACACTGGTCCCCAAATTCCTACCCACCCTTCATACCCTTTTCATTCCCAGAACTTCCTCTCCTTCCTTTCCTTTAAAATACCTTCCACGTAGCACCCTCAAAGATGACATTGGCTCTGAGGGGAATTATTTTTCTTATGAATCCTTTAAAAAAGTTTACAAATAAGAATTTGCTTATTTGTAAGCGATGGTTGAGGTGAAAGATTTTTGACTTCATGGATACGACTGTCTGTAAGTGTGAATTTTACATTTAGCCCTATTAATATAAACTTATATAAATAAACACTGACGCCCAACGTGTGAAATTTCAGTTTTCCTTGACGTCATCTGCATCTAACGTCATTGTAACCCTCCTAAATTTAAAACAAATTGCATTTCGCTCGTCAGCTGCGGAGGATGGGGCAGGCCGAGGATTATTCAAAACGGTGTCATGGGATTTATCCGTCACGTGTCCCGTATCGGCTCCGTGCTTAGGGTTGCCAAACGTGTTACAAATGGAGATCAGAGATAAAAATATGAAAACAGAAGTGAAGAAAATTGACTAAGAAATCAAGTCTTAGCTAGAAATCAAAACACATATTTATAAAACATCGTCAATTGTTTAGCGACCTGCTAAAATTATTTAGACTTACATATACCAAAAAAGTCAAGGTTTTGACTTGAGTTGACCAGTCTACACATTCTGGACAGAGGTGAAATATATCCATAATTAGTCAAATGTAAATTGAGGGAGAGCAGTTCATTATTTCTGAGTCTACGGGAAGGTATATTGAAAGGGGTGAGTTGTACTAATGTAGATGAATCAATAAAACAGTTGATAATTTTGAAGAAACAAATGAGAACAATTTTTTTCGACGGTTTTACAAAGGAAAAAGGTTTAGTTAGTTCAATTTCATCGTATGCTAGCCTCCTTGCAATTCCTCTAAAAAACCAATGATTAACGGATTCAATATGGCGAATATGGACAACATAAAAATATCTTCGGACAGTAAAATGTTTTTACTATAGGTATGCTCAGAAATCGCTGGTTAAAATCCGGGTAGGTGCTGTTACACCCTGTATATAGATATATTTAATTGCATAATAATAGAAAATTTGTTCTGATTTCGAACCTACCTACGCCGGAAAAGTTCGAGGATGAATGAAAGGTAAGAATGTCCCAGGAAGACATCACACGATTATGTACGGATAGATACATGTGACAATTATAAGTATTCTTAGCATGTTCAGAAAGTAAGTGTACTGTGACCATAACGGGCGGTGGTTTTTAATTTTTTGAGAGTTGGCAACACAAAAGTGGTAGAGGGAGGTCTCCTGACTAGAACAAGCATCGCAGGAACATTGTAGTACGTAAACTCACGTTGTAGTGTCCAGTTGCGTGAAAGATGTCGGCAAAAAAATCCCACCAAGTGCTGTGTTCCACCTTTTACTCACGGAAGGAATAACATCTACAAGAAAAAAGGTGAGGATTTCTGAGCTCTATTGTGACTGGAGATGATAGTGGGTGACTTATTACATGCCTGCGAAATAAAAATAGTCGTCAAAGTGGCGTCACACCAACTCCCCATTTGTCAAAAAATTGAAAACCACAATTTCGGGCAAAAAAATCATGACCCCATTGTTTTGGGAGCGAAAAGGCGTCATTTTGGTCGAATTTCTGACTCAGGTTGAGACGATCAATGCACAACAATATTGTGATACCCTAAAAAACTCAAAAGGAGCATTCAAAATAAAAGGAAGGGAATGCTGACCAGAGAAGTGTGCTTTTTTCACGAAAACGTCCGTCCTCACACAGCCTTAGCCACCAATACGCTCTTGGACTTATTTGGTTGAGATATCTTGAACCACCCTCCTTAGTTCCCTGACTTGGCATCTTCAGATTATCATCTTTTCACCTTCTTGAAGGCATGTACAGATGATAATAAATTTTCAACCAACAAGCAGGTGCAGAAAGTAGTCCTAAATCATAAAATGGGGGAAGGAGCTGGCCGGAGAATTCTTCGAGGAGGACATAAAGAAACTTGTGCCACGGCTCAGTACATACATTAAAAGGGTTAGCGATTATTTGTAAAAATAGTCAACAAATGTATCAACAATATCCTGTAATTTTTTTCGTATACACTTATCAATATACTTTCTTTCGTATTACGCAAGAGTCGTGTGGCATTACAACCATCTCGCCTCCTATATATATATATATACTTGAAATTGTTCATAATCTGCTCTTTCGTAGATTAATAATTTTAGGAAAAAACCCTTATCCGCAATTTTTGCAAAGTTATACAATTACAACAAAATTACATTTTTTCGTGGATTATTTACCATTTTCAATCCTAAACTCGACTTCAAAAATACCTTTAATAATAAGTTTCTATGGAAATCAAATGAACGTATTAAGTGTTGAGTTTTTTTGTACTTATACGCTTGTATATACAGTATATAGACAAGTAGTTTTAGTCTTGATGCATTTGAATGAAAATATGTTTTATACTTTGTAATTGGGTGGAACATCCTCTCTGAACCATAGAGATATACAATAGAGGCGCCATGCCTTACAAATATATTCGAAATTCGTGTTCATCTCAGGCCTGCGGGAGGGGTAGTTCGACACTTTCCGTTATCTACCGAACTGGCACGAATGCGATTGCAAAGCAGGGGTTTACAGACTTTTCAAGTAGAGGGCCGCATACAACGACATCAAAGTTCATCAATTATATTAATCAACCTAGTTATTTTTTACTGTTGTAGCGCCTATTTTTGGTAAACTTTCGAAATCACTGGTTACGCTTAATACAAATATTTTTTAGAAAAATCTTTATATTCACCTAAATTACTATAAAAGAAAAAAAAATGCGATGGAAAATATTGCATTCAAAGTTTCAATTACGAGTATGACATCGCGCCATTCGCAGTCGCGAGTTCTGGAACGAGTTTCAGCACATAAATAACCCTTTATATTTATATAAACAGGCTGGAACACAACCATAATACTCGTTTTAACTTTAATGAAAGACTAATTGTACCTAAACATACAAATAAATATGGACAAAGAACGTTAAATTACATGATTCCCAGTTGTTTAAATATGCTTCCAGCTGAAATTAAAAACTGTACCCAAAACAAACAATTGGTGAACTTACTGAAGACTTGGCTTACGGAAAGAACTAATTTGTATTAGCTTACAATAACTAAAGACTTTAAAATTGTTATTCATGTTTTCATAATTTTTCTTTTATCTAAGTATATTTCTGTAAAAAAATTATTTTATTTTATATCTATAATTGTAAAAATGTATCTAAGTATATTTCTGTAATTTTTTTTATTTAATTTTATATCTTAAATTGTAAAAATGTAACTATTAAATCACTATAATAAGATCTTTAATGTAAAGAACCCGTTAGACAAACTACTAAAAAGTAGTTTATCGGGACTATTTGTCTTATATTTGTAAAATGTATAAAATATAATGCTCTGAAGCCGAGTATTGAAACATTTAAGGGACTTACAATAGACTCCACACCGAGCGCAAGCCGCCATGTAAATATACCTGCAAAAATGTACAAGAATGCAGGTGTCCTTAGACTGAGGGCACAGCGTAGTAAGGACTTGAACGTTCAACAGTCTGAATAGTCCGTTCCATACATTGCACGAACGCCTTTTACACATACGCTTACCAGATGTATTTCAAATGACCAACACGACACGATGGTTTTTGGTCTACTAAATGGGTGAAATAGAGAATTGGAGGTACTACCTTCAAATCCGTCGAACCAATTTATTCGCTTAATGTCTCATCTATATATATACATCAATGCTCTGAACATCCCTTCGGGGCCACTTAGTTATATTTTGCGTAAGTAGGTTTACCATATTTTCTTTAAACCGACTGCATGTTGTATATAAGATATTATTGTATATAATATTTTTTAAGATTTATTAACTTCAAGTTACACATACCTATTTAACACATTAACTACACATCTTTACTAAATACACTAAAATTGCATTCCTTAGAAAACAGAAGAAAAATAAACGACCTAACTTTTTTGTTTAAAATTATTCACTCCGAATTAAACTGTTGTGAACTCCTGCATCTCATCGACTTTAAGGTACCAACTCGAGCGACAAGGCAAAGCATATTATTCTGCAACAATAATTCTCTAACCAACTATCACACACATTCATCAATTTCTCGACTTCACACACTAGGGAACAAAAAATACACCTCAAATATCGATTTATTTAATATAAGTTTACCGTTATTCAAGAAATATCTGAACAATATTTTTATGTAGAATATTTTGATATCTAAGGAGCATCACCTAGGGTCTATTGCATATATTTGTGTATTTCTAATTCAATTTCATATGTAAGGACCTAATATTAAGATGAATTAATTGTATGCGCCTGTACATACGCAACATTAATATGAATAAATAGTTTTGTCCGTGTACAAACTAATTTTTTTTCAAGAAAGACATACAATGTGGATTAAATCACCAATATTTACAATTTGGGATGAGGGTGTGGATTCCGCTGCCCGGGAACCATTTGTTGGATAACAAACACCCCTTCTTAGGTTCTTCGCTTCATTTAGTGGCTTAGCAGAGGTGCCGGGTTCATGGGGGAGGTTTGTTTAGATGTTGGTGGCGGATGCGGTTTCCCACCTAGTGCAAAGAGGAAGATCTTTTGACCTTTTCAGCCGGACCCTCTCGAACCATCACCTTGCACCGCAGTGGAAGGAATAGATTCGTATGTCCATCTGGACATTCATATGTCCATTCATTCTGGACACACTGACCCCCAGATTCTTACCGACTCCTCATACCTTTTCCTTCCCAGATATTCTGTAACCAACTACCCACACACAAGCACCAATTTCTCGACTACACACACTAGGGAACAAATTCACCTCAAATATCGATGTATTTAATACGTAAGTTTACTTTATTCAAGAAATATCTGAACAATATTTTTATGTAGAATATTTTAATATCTAAGGAGCATCACGTAGGGTCTATTGCATATATTTTTGTATTTCTATATTAATCTACAATGTAAAAACTTGTTAACGTTTTCTTTTTATGTATCTTGCATTTTGTCATGTATTATTCATGACATTTAATCAGTCACCTGTAAATTTTGTAATTACTAACACACCTACTAGTTTATTTCTATGTCATTTACAACTTAGAAACTTTCTATTTTATTGTAATGCACTATCATTCTTAAATTTATCTGTATGATGTTTACCTACTAGTTATATTTTTATAGTTTATCTTTTTTATTCAAAAAAACTGTCTCTGTATTATAAACTCGATGTTCTGTCAATCAGACAACTCTACGCTAAAGCGTCTATTCTTCACCTCTTCAAATTCAAACTACATATCCCTTTACTTTCTCAGTCCTCAATAACAAGCCGGTCTTCAACAAACCTAACACTCAACATCCCGCTAAGGCACACGACCCACGGACAAAGATCCTTTAACTACTATTCCATCAAACTATATAACTGCATGCCACCTTCTTTGAAAAAACATGCTGATTATTCACCAACAAATAAACTAAAAACACAAATCACAGACTGGATAAAAACTAAAGGAACACTATTTTTCCAAAACCTATTTACTCCAAACCAAACATAAAAATTAAATTGGTATTTAAATTATACCACTAGACCGACAAAATAGATTAATATTGCATAGCTATTTTTAAAATATTGGCACTAATATCATCTACTTTTGTTTTTTTCTTTTCTCTTTTCGTCTCAACTGCTCTCTAAGTTCACTTCATGTATACTTTTATAAAAACACTTATATCACACTTTGTAAAATATATTCTTTGTTTTTTTTTTCTTTTTACTATAATTTATTATCCTTTGCGACTTTAGTATATTATGATGCTCAACATACCTCAACTTACTACATTGTGTCTGTATAATATTATGATGACTATCTCAACACAGCTACCCACACCTACTATATGTACATTACTGCCACAATGGGTGGTAGTACCACGGAGTCCTCCTTGAGAGTCTCAAGGGGGATACTGTGCTATCACTTATGATGGCATAATAATACATGCGTACACCTCAGCACGGGTTCTCCCAGTGAGGTGTTCACAATCCATAACCACATTCATTTTAACCAATTACATACAGTTACCGATCATATTTCACTCTACTACCTACTGTTTCATATTAAGAATATTTTTTGTTTTACTAAACTTCCACCTTATGTAATTGTCATTGCATTTATTAACTCTATGTCATTGTATTTATACTGTATGTAAGAGCATAGAAATAAATAAATAAATAAATAAATAAAATAAATAAAAGCCCATCAGGGCGTTGAAAATTAATAAAAAAAAATAAAAAAATAAATAAGTATGTCACATGTCATGAACGTAAATAAATAAGTATGTCACATGTCATGAACGTAAATAAATAAGTATGTCACATGTCATGAACGTAAATAAATAAGTATGTCACATGTCATGAACGTAAATAAATAGTTTTTATAAACACAAAACTGTTTATTCATATTCATATTGCGCATATATGGGCGTAAACAAACAATTTATGTTAAATAATTTAATGCAATAGGTGTTTTTTCCTAAAATAATGAAAATACCATCATCCATGAACGAGAAGATTCCAAATTCTTTTAACCTTTCAGCAGTAGCGCGCGGTCTGTGAGTCCGCAGCGAACTTATTTTCTGATTATGAGCTAACTATAAATAATATCAAAATCAAAATCATTTATTGTACAAAATTTACATTTAGTACAAAAGTTATAACTTATAGGTACCTACATCCTATTTCTTCCAGTTAACCTAACATGTTGTACAGATTTCAACACAAATAAAATATAAATATAAAAGTGGTGTAATACAAAGGGAATTTGTTTTAATTTATTATATAAACATAAATATAAAAACAGTTGTACCTATGTGAGGTATTCACTTAATGTGTAATGAGACCTGTTCAGAAGGAATGTTTTTGAAGGATAGAGAGCAAAATAAACCAGGATTAAATGTTATAAGTGAGTTTTATTGTAATGAATTGGTTACACGACATTGTCAAAGTATAGCCGACCAAGAAGTGACGCGAAGCATAGATAGTGTTGCCATCTACCGGCAATCGTCTGATACAAAGGACTGTTTGGTTTATACGAATTTATTATTCTAACACCTGCCCTTAAACTAAACAGTCTGTAAACCAAGATTAGAAACACAATTCAAATGTTTATCTTTACACAAAGGTTTGGTTAAAACATCTGCAGGCATATGTTCAGTAGGCAAATATTCTAAATCAATGATTTTATCCTTTACAATTTGTCTTACATAATGATGTCTAATATCTATATGCTTGCTTCGACTGTGATTAATCTGACTGTTACATAATTTTTGTGCTGACTGACTATCGTTAAACAGAGTCACTGGCAACAATTTACCTAGACATTCATGTAAGAAATTTCTGATAAATGTAGCTTCCTTTGCTCCTTCACATAAAGCCATGTATTCACTTTCAGTAGTTGAAAGTGCGACCGTTCTCTGCTTGCGGCTTTCCCACGATACAGCAGAGTTACCTATTTTAAACACGTAACCCGTGTATGAACGTCGGTCTAGTTGGTTCGATGCCCAATCTGCATCCACATATCCTGTAATTGACAATGTGGATTTTTCATATACTATGTGGTGATCCATAGTTCCCTTTAAATATCGCAGAACCCGTTTTCCTGCTTTCCAGTGAATTTCAGAGTGACAATTATTAAACTGACTCAATATGCTTGCAGCGTGAGCAATATCAGGTCTTGTGCATACTGCTATGTACATAATGCATCCAATGAGGCTTCTGTACCTGCTGTTATTATCGGCTTGATTCCCTTTTTCAAACTTCATACCGCTTTCTAGAGGTGTATTCACAGGCTTACAATCAGCCATATTAAACTGTTGTAACACTGTCTGTATGTAGTTTCTGTGATCAAGAATAATTTTATTTTTCTCTTGTTTTAATCGCATTCCCAATATATGTGTAGACCGACCAAGGTCTTTTATTTCAAATATTCTCATCAGTTCCTCCTTCAACTTCTTTTTCTCTGGTGTATCCTTGCTGAAAATTAAAATATCGTCCACATACAACCCTAATATCATCAGATTACCATTTGTATCTGATTTTATGTATACACAAGGCTCGTTAAGTGACTTTCTGAACTGGAGGTCTGTCAAAACATTATCAATCTTGTCATACCAGACCTTTGATGCTTGTTTAAGGCCATATATTGCTTTATTTAGTTTAAATACATGGGTTTCCTTACCCTTTATTTTATATCCATCTATTCTGGCTGTTCCATGTATACCGTCTCCTTTAATTCTCCATTTAAGAATGCTGTCTTCACATCCATGTGATCAACATTCATATCTAAGTTGACTGCCAGAGCAAGCAAGCTGCGTATTGTAGAATATCTTATCACAGGCGCGTAAGTATCTGAGTAGTCTATGCCATATTCCTGCGTAAATCCTTTGGCAACAAGACGAGCTTTATAACGTAGAAGTTGTCCTTCAGATCCCAGTTTCTTCTTGAAAACCCATTTGCATTTAACTGCTTTCTTTCCATCTGGTAGTAATGTTAGGTTCCAAGCTTTATTCTTTTCAAATGATTTATACTCATCTGCTATAGCTTCCTTCCAGTATTCTTTATCAGGTGCCGACAGCGCCTCATGTATTGTCTGTGATTCGTAACCGTGACTTGCTGCTGTCATAGCCACCACTGCATTTGAAGATTCTTCATAGTCTTCATAATCACTTGACGCTTGATCCATAGTCATTTCAGGATTCCAGGTGATATCTTTAGGGTCATCAACATAGTTAAGTTCAGTAGAACTAGATGAAGACAATTCCATAACTTCTGTAACTGAAGACTCAACAACATTGTTTTCAATAGTGTTCACATCTACATTATTATTAGAAAGTTCCAACTGAAAATCATTAATGCAGTTTTCCTCGTTAGCTACCGCATCTTTATACATTTTCTGTTCAAAAAACTGTACATCTCTAGACTTGATAATTTTTGAAGGTTTTTCTGGATCAATTAATCGATATCCCTTCGATTCAGTACAATATCCAACATGGATATATTTTTTACTCTTTGGATCCAATTTCTTGCGCTTTTCATACGGGATCATTGCATAAGCAACACAGCCAAATACTCTTAATTCAGATAAATTGACTTTCTTACCAGACCATTTCTCTTCGGGTGTGGTACCTCTCACCGCCTTGCTTGGTGATTTATTCTTAATAAATATTGCCATATTCAATGCCTCTGCCCAGAACCTCCGGTCCATTCCAGCATCTTGCAGCATGCATCGTCCAGCCTCCACAATTGTCCGTTTGGCCCGTTCTGCTACTCCATTCTGCTGCGGAGAGTATGGGATGGTCAATTGATGCTCGATGCCATGTTCTTGTAGAAACATCTGGAACTGCTTATTAACATATTCACGGCCATTGTCTGTTCGAAGAGCTTTGATTTTTAAATTGGTCTGATTTTCTACAAAACTTTTGAAAATCTTAAATATCGGCAATACTTCATCTTTACTCTTAAGAAAATAACCAAATGTCATTCTTGTGAAATCATCTATGAATGTTTATAGATATTTACTGCCACTAAATGAGGAAACTGACATAGGACCGCACAAATCGGAATGTATGAGGCCTAGCTTCTCAGTAGCTCTGTTGAAAGACCTTTTTGGGAATGGCAATCTACTTTGTTTTCCCTCAAGACATGCTACACAGGGAGTATGTTTGCTATCAGTGTAATCAATTCCACTAGCCATACCTTTTTTAAGTAAATCCATACTACGCCTATTCAGATGCCCAAGTCTGCGATGCCATAAATCTTGGGATGGCTTCGCTTCACACAAATTCACAGCTTCCGTTTCATGATCCATGGACTGCTTCATATGCAATGGAACCTCCAAATCCATTGATTGACAGGCTGCATTCAGCTCACTCATGTTTGTTGACGGCTGACTCATTGTGTCCAATTGGTAAACACCATTGACCTTCGTAGCACTGGCGACAACATCTTTTCCACAATAAATATTACACTTCTCTGTGTCAAAGTGCACATCAAGTCCTTTGGCTGCCATTTTTCCAACAGAAATAAGGTTTGTTGACAATCCCGGTACGTAAATAACCTCACTTATTTTCGTCGTTTCTTTGTGTGCTTTCAACAACAATTCCACATCACCGTGTCCTTCACTGTGCATCTTTTGTTTATTTGCCACTGTTACTGAACGCGGAGTTTCCACAACGTAGTTTTGTAATAAATTTTTGTTGTTCGTCATATGACAAGTAGCGCCGGAGTCGACATACCAAACATCCGAGTTAATGTCCACAGCTAATGCCGTCAATAACGTTCCGTTCCACGCTTTTTCATATTTTTCACACCGTTTGTCACTTTTATTTATTTTTGTTGGACAGTTTTTAGCATAATGATTAGGCTTTTTACATATAAAGCACTTGATGACCCTGGTAGATTGTTTGTTGTTGACACCTTTTGTTTTCGGGTTTGTAAACATCGCACTTTCTTCGCCCTTGTCAAAGTCTCTACGCAGATTTTCTTGTAATAATTTACTTTTAACGGTTTCACTGCACAATTTAAAGTTTGAATTTTCCAACGCCATGATAAGTGGGTCGTAGTTTGATGGTAAACCACTTAACATCAACACTGACAGAAAATCATCATCTAATGGAGCATTTATGTCTCGTAGTTGTTGATCCAAGTCTGTGATCTTCAAGATATACGCTTCCATATCTTTGAATTGTTCCAATTTTAATCCAAACAATGTACGTAAAAGTCCGAGTCTTCTACACAACCCTTTGTCTTCATACGCCGTTTTCAAGTTACGCCAGGCTTCATATCCAGTCGCTGCATTCCGTACATGAGAGAAAGACGATGGCTGCACCATTAAACATATTTTTGCGAGCGCTTTCAGTTGTTTGCGTTCATCGGTGACCTTTGGGACACCCGCTGTAGACTCTTCAATGCAGTCCCATAAATCTTCATGCACCAAATACATACGCATTAAGAATTTCCAATTTCCATAATTTGAAATTCCACTGAGTTTCTCAAAATTTACTGAAATTCCTGCACTTGTTGCAGACGACGCCATTGTGGATAAAAACGAGTTTTGAGTTGCACTCTCGTCTGGCATTCCGCACTGAAAACTATTTACGTACTTTTACTTCCCGCGTATCCTGGGCCCATAACCTGAAGGATAGAGAGCAAAATAAACCAGTATTAAATGTTATAAGTGAGTTTTATTATAATGAATTAGTTACACGACATTTGTAAAGTTTTAAGGTAAGGAACCGGTAAAATAAAGACTCATCTTCAGGACAAATTCTAAGGAACTCTTGATTTATTTCGTTCTATTTCCAATTACATTTTTTATAATCGGAAGATACAAAACTACCCGAGACAGACCAAGGAGTTAGTAATTAGATGTAGTTTCAGCGAAGCGACGAAGAGGAAAGAGGTAGATCCCTTTAAAAAACCGCCATTTATAGAAAAAATCTCCTTGGCTGGTCACAGCCTTGTACCTTCCGGACATCTGTTGATAATTTAGCTAACTAACTATGAGAGTTCTCACCTAATGTTTTTACGTGGCTCTCGAGAGGTGTGAGTCCTGGCTAATTTCAGACATATTCCCAGCCAAAAAACGGTGACGATTGAGTTTTTTATTAAACTAAAATGAACAAAAATATACTACTTATAATACTAAAAATAGCTCACAATTTTTTTAAACTTTAACTATTTCACCCCAGATTAAATTGTGCAATTAACAAATTCATATTTACATGCTCTAGCTAAAAATTCAAAGTTAAAAATTAAATCAATGAGTTATAACAATAAATTACACATTCAATTTTAGGACAAACACAATACAATGAGGACGGGACCAAGTCTTCCTTCCAGGACAGCCAATTTTATTGTAAATATTATTAAATGTCTAACATTAAATATATGTGGGCACTTGCAGTGTTTTTTTTTTTTTATTATTATTATTATTTTGGTTAGCTTATAACCTTTAATTTTCACTCAATCTGGTTTTTCTTTTTACACGAGTTTCACAAGAGGTCACGACCTCCACCACCTTTATTCATTTTGCCTTTTTATTGTTTTACACTTTTGTTTGCATTTTTTTCATTAATTTTTTATTGTTTTTCGCTTTAATTTGTACCTTTTATTAATTTAAAGTCTGGTTATAGAATCTGGTTATTCTGGTTATTCTGTCTTGCTTGGGGGCGCCACACTGTGTTGGCGCTACTGGGTCGCTTCTTATTCTCCCTGGTCCATCTCGGGTAGATGGTCTTCACATTTGTTGTCCTCAATTGGAAGCAGGCATAGTTTTGATATTGCCCTCTGGACCGTTCCCTGTGCTGTGATGATGGTAGCCACTCGTACTCTTCCATCAGGCCCGGGATGTACAGCGTGCACTCGTCCTAGCCTCCAAAAACAAGGAGGTTCGTTGTCTTCCTTCAGAATGACCATCTGGCCTGGTTGCAACTGCCTTTGGTTGTTGCCAGTCCATTTCGTCCGGGTCTGCAGCTCAGCCAAGTATTCTTTGCGCCACCTCGACCAAAAAGACTGTATTAGTTGGTTTAATTTTTGGTAATGATTCAATCTATTGACTGCTACATTCTGCAAATTCTGCTCCGGGATCGCTGCTAAACTCGTTCCAATGAGAAAGTGACCAGGACTGAGAGGTTTTAGGTCTTTGGGGTCATTGGACAGCGGACAGAGGGGACGGGAATTCAAGCATGATTCAATTTGACATAATACAGTACTGAATTCCTCATATGTTAATAGTGAAACGTTTGCTACCCTTTTCAAATGATATTTTACTGATTTGATCCCTGCCTCCCAAAGTCCCCCGAAGTGCGGGGCCCTTGCTGGTATGAATTTCCAGCGAATAGATAAATTGGCTAAGTATTTATCAATTTTTTCATTTGAATTTTCCAAAAATTCATATATTTCCCTTAATTCATTATTCGCGCCCTTAAAATTAGTGGCGTTATCTGAAAACATTTTACTGGGTTTCCCTCTTCGCGAGATGAAACGTTTAAACGCATTTAAGAAGCTATCAGTGCTTAAAGACATTACTAGTTCCAGATGTATTGCTTTGGTTACCATACATATAAATAGACATATATAAGATTTTACGCTGTGAGTCTTACGGCTAACACCTGATTTGATCAAAATGGGGCCGCAGAAATCCACGCCTGATGATTGAAATGCGCGACCTTCCGTTATTCGTTCGGCAGGTAGGTCCGCCATCAGTTGTTGCTCTGTTTTCGGGTTACATCTAAAACATATAATACAGTATCTGAGAACCTTTTTAATTAAATTTTTACCCATAATCGGCCAGTATTTCATTCTTAATAATGCTAACAATGCCTGCGTTCCTGCATGTAAATATAAATAATGGTAGTGCCTGACAATAAGCTCACTTAGTTTATGATGTGATGGTAGTACTATGGGGTGCTGTTGGCTTTCCGATATCATTTTTCCGTTGGACAACCTACCCCCCACCCGGATTAAATCCTTAAACAAATAAGGATTTAATGACTTTAACCTACTACTATTCTTTACATTTACCCCGGCTTGTAAGGCCCTCGTCTCTTCGGGGAATGCAAAACATTGTGCACGAGATATTAATAAGTGAAGTGAATTCTCCAATTCGTAAACAGTTAGTGCTCCGCTACGCCTGGACAAGGAATTTCTGCAATTAAATATAAATCTTAAAATATAAGCTGTCACCCTTTGCAATTTGGTTAAGCAAGAGTATCTGGAAAATATTTCCCAATCCTGTTTTACGGCTGAAATTAAAGTTAGTTTTAATCTTTCTTCTGGTAGATCCAACGGCGTAACTTCACTGCTGGTAATCGGGTAATCGCCTGAAATCAACCAGGTGGGTCCATGCCACCAAATGTCAGACTTTATTAGCTGCGACACCGTCGCGCCTCTGGATAAAACGTCCGCCGCATTATCCTCCGATCTTACGTGTTTCCATTGTGCGGGTTGACTGGACTCTTGGATTTCAGCTACCCTATTGGCCACAAATGTGTTCCACCTTGCTGGCTGTCCACGAATCCAGAATAGCGTTATCATGGAATCGCACCAGTAGGTTGTATCTATTTCATTTAAGTTCATAGCTATTTTGACATAGTTCACTAATTTTGTGAGTAAAACAGCACCACAAAGCTCCAGCTTTGGTAGTGATATGCTTTTCAACGGTGCCACCCTTGATTTTGATGTGACTAAATAAGAAGTTGTGTTTCCCGATTCATCAGTAGACACTATATATATACATGCTGCATAGGCCCTCTCCGAGGCGTCACAGAAACCATGCAGATGCAGTTTAACTTGAAGTTTGCAAATTACCTTTCTCGGTATTTTAAAATTATTTAAAAGAGGTAATTCATTTATGTATGAATTCCACGCATTCATCTGTTCAGATGGAACATCTTCGTCCCACTGAATCTTAGTTTGCCACAAACCTTGCATTATCAGTTTTGCGACTAAAATTATTGGGCCTATCAGTCCCAATGGGTCAAAGGTAGAGGCGATACATGATAACATTTGGCGTTTGCTTTTAACGCAGGCTTCTAAGGGCTCTACAATGTACTGAAAATAGTCCTGCTGATTATTCCATGACAACCCTAGAATTTTCTTTTCCTTGGGGTTATCAGTAATAATCATATCTGTATCACTCTGTGGTTTCGAACTTATAGAGGGTAAATTTGATCGTCATTTTCGTAAATTCATGCCAGCAGATGCCAAAATGCTGCTCAACTGTTGCTTAATAGTGAGACAATCTGCCTCATTTTCGTCGCCAGTTATCAAATCATCCATATAAAAGTTGTATTTGAGGATGCGACTGACCTTTCTGTATGCTTCTTGATTTTCTGTTCCTAACTGTTCCAAGCATCTGGTAGCCAGAAAGGATGATGGTCCCAAACCGTAGGTGACAGTATTGAGTTGATAGTGTCGGATTTCTTCTTCCGGAGAGTCCCTCCAGACTATGCGCTGCAAATCTCTATCCTCAGGCTGCACCAATATTTGACGATACATCTTCTCGATGTCGGCGGTTATTGCATACTGGTGCTTTCTGAAAAATAATAATTGCGCACATAAATCCTTTTGTAAAACTGGCCCTACCATGAGGGCGTCGTTTAATGATATACCGGTTGATGACTTGGCTGATCCGTCAAACACGACCCTGGTTTTGGTTGTCGTGCTAGACTCCTTCATCACTGCATGGTGTGGCAAATAATAACAAATTTTATCTTTTGGCGGTGCTTCGCACAGCGTCATATGCCCCAATTCCTGATACTCTTTCATGAATTTTTTATAATCTAGCATCAGGTCCTTATTGGCAAGAAATTTTTTTTCCATATTATAGAATCTTTTTTCAGCCACCTTTAGGGTTTCACCCATTTGATTAATATTGGGCCGCAGCGGTAATCTTACCGCAAAACGTCCTTTCTCATCTCTTTCATGCGTGCGTAAGAAGCTCTCTTCACATGCTCTTTCTTCGTGGCTTCTATGTTTTACAGGAGTTAGTTCTTCTATTTTCCAAAAGCTTTCTAATTGCTTATGCAATAAATTTAAGGATAAATTACAGGAATTTACTGGCCTTTTTGGTTTCGGAGTGGAGATAGGTCCAGCGACAAGCCATCCTAGCTCGGTCCTTTGTAGCGTGAGTCCAGCATCTCCAATTCTCATTCGATCGGTATGCAAGACTTCCCAGAACACCTCCGCTCCCAGTAGCAGATCTATCGGGCTGGTAATGTTGAAGTTCGGATCTGCTAATTGGAGACCGCTAGGGATCCCCGCGTCTTTTCTCTGAAAGGAAATTTGTGGCAGGTTACTGGTCACTTCAGGTATTATCAGGCATTCTATATTCCTTTTATATTCAGAATAGCTTGAAGTTATATTGAATTCCACTTTATATTTTATATTTAAAATCTTATTGTGGATTCCCGTAACAGGAATGTTGACCCTTTTCTCTTTTGATTTCAATTTCTTTGCAAATTCCTTACTTATAAAATTAGTTTGTGCCCCAGAATCTAATAGAGCTCTTGCTTGAATTGATTGTCCGGCATCGTCCTTTATGTTGATGATGGCAGTGGACAATAACACGAAATTTGGTTCTACCTTCGCGGCATGATTTGTTACCAAAGGCGCTTCCTTCGCGGAAGATGTTGATGCCCTTTCGTGTTTTGATTCCTCCTCTTGTTTAAAATGAAGTAACGTATTGTGATTTACGCCATCGCATTTACGGCAATTAAATTTTGATTTGCAATCCTTTAATTTATGACCGAAGTTTAAACATTTTAAACAAGCGCCTAATTTGTGTATTTTATCAATTCGTTCTTTTGGCTTCAATTCCAAAAATTTGCGGCAATAATAAATCTTATGATTATCGTTGCAATGTAAACATTTTAATTTTTGTGCAGAAAATGAAACCATAGCTTCCTTTTTATAATTATGCGGATTCGTTTTTCCCGGATTAATTCTTTTTTCGTTATTTGATGAGGCCTCTAATACTTGGGCCCTTGTATACAAACATTTAATAAATTCTTCGTAGGTAGGTAGATTGTTTTTTGTTGGGTATTGTTCCCAATGAGCCCTTGTATTTGAATCTAGCTTGTTTGATAACAAATAAATCAATACTACATCCCAATTTTTTGTAGCTATATTTAATTTATTTAGCGATTTTAAATGCAACTGTGCCTCGTCCAATAGGCTTCTTATTGCGACGTGATTTTCTGCTTTTAAGTCCGGTAATTTAAACAACGCGTTTACATGATTATTTATAATTATTTTTGAGTTTTCGTATCTGTCCGTGAGCATCTCCCAGGCCATTAAATAGTTGTCAACTTGCATTGGCAATGCTGTTATAAGCTTAAGCGCTTCCCCTTTTAGACAAGAACGCAAATAATAAAATTTTTGAACGGCATCTAGGTTAGAATTACTGTCTACTAAAGATATAAACGCATCTCGGAATTCTATCCATTCGCAGTAATCACCCTTAAATTTTGGTAACTCTATTATCGGCAGTTTAATGTTGTTGTTTGTTTTGCCTGCGGAATGGTCCGAACCTAACCTCTCTTTAGCGTTGGATAAAACATCAAAATAATCGTTTTCAAAGCTCGCCCTTTCTTGATCTCCCTCATCGGGAGATAAGGCTTCAATTTTATCCTGAATTTCCTCGAATTGATCCATTAAAAGCTCGAAATGTTTTATACGTAATCCTAGTTCACTTTGTGTCAACGAAATTTTGTTTAAAAATTCTCTGAATCTCGTGACTTTCCCCTTACAGATTCCCCTTTTACCGATTAGCGTTTTTAAATCCATTTTTATCAAATCAGGTACTTACAATTTACAGAGTTATCCAATTATTTTATCACAATAACCGTTTAAAACTAATAAACACTGTAATAAACACTGACAACTTCTCAATCCGTCACAACACGATCTGCGATAATCGACAAGCCGTTAAATTTCGCCCATAGAGTATTATTAGCAACAAACTGTTTTATCGGCTTCGCGGTTAATTTGAATAATTATTTCTGAAAAAGTTTCTTTTAATCCCGGAATTTATAACATTGTTGTAGTTTTTTGCGATAATCTAATTGCCGGCTGCAATGTCGTCTTATTTTTTGTAAACTTGTTCATACCGGCTTGCAACAATTTTTTTTATGAGAAATGCACAATATTGATGTCATTAAATTTTTTGCTTTCTTTTTTTTTAGGATTTTTATGGTAAGGTGGGTAGTATGGAATGGATTGGTCACTTGCCCTTTTTATCGTGATGTCTTCTGGATGCTGGAATCTGCTTGATGGATTCTGGCTGCATTTCTGGTTCCTTCTTCAGTGCTGGTTCTTTTTTATTAATTTAATCACTCGCGTTAAACTATCCGGCTCGAAGGACCATATGTAAAGTTTTAAGGTAAGGAACCGGTAAAATAAAGACTCATCTTCAGGACAAATTCTAAGGAACTCTTGATTTATTTCGTTCTATTTCCAATTACATTTTTTATAATCGGAAGATACAAAACTACCCGAGACAGACCAAGGAGTTAGTAATTAGATGTAGTTTCAGCGAAGCGACGAAGAGGAAAGAGGTAGATCCCTTTAAAAAACCGCCATTTATAGAAAAAATCTCCTTGGCTGGTCACAGCCTTGTACCTTCCGGACATCTGTTGATAATTTAGCTAACTAACTATGAGAGTTCTCACCTAATGTTTTTACGTGGCTCTCGAGAGGTGTGAGTCCTGGCTAATTTCAGACAACATTGTCAAAGTATAGCCGACCAAGAAGTGACGCGAAGCATAGATAGTGTTGCCATCTACCGGCAATCGTCTGATACAAAGGACTGTTTGGTTTATACGAATTTATTATTCTAACAGTTTTTAGTGATGACTTAAATCTGAGTGTATCTTGTATTTGTTTAATATCATGTGTAAGGTTGTTGTATACTTTAATAGCCATGTAAAAGGGTCCTTTTTGGAAAATTGTTTTGTTTGCTTTTGGTATTAATAAATTTTCTGTAAACCTTGTAGCGTGTTTATGTGTAGAGTTTTTTTGTGGAAACTTTTCTGGAGATGATCGCACTAACATGCATAACTCCATTATATGTCGGGGAATAGATACTTGCGCTTCCGTGTTATCCTCGGGGGGCTGAGGTACGTCCCCTCAGTACCCTAGTGACATTCGTACCAAGCGCACGTGTTCTTTTGTTTATATTTACGATTCCGCGTGCGACTTTTTTTTTTTTACATGAGCTCCACACAGAAGGCCCTGAGGAAAATAATTTCCCTCAGGGCCTATGTCATCTTTGGGGATGATGTGTGGAAGGTTTTTTAAGGAAAAAAAGAAGAGGAGAGTTCTGGGAAGGAAAAGGATTTAAGTGGTGGGTAGGAATCTGGGGTTCAGTGTGTCCTATTCATCTGCCTCCAAGACCTAGACAAACCTCACCCCATGAACCCGGGCACCCCTGCTAAATCACTAAACGCAGCGAACCACTTGGGGTGACCTGTGGCAGAGGTGTTGGTTATCCAATTAAGGTTGCCGGGGCGGCGGTACCCATTCCCGCCTCCCAAATTGCGACTGGTTGTATACTTGAATAATATTGAGAGCTGGGTGAGTATTTCATGGTATTTGTATCATATTATTTAGAACTTAGTTTTATTTTACGTAAATACGTTAAACTCAAATAAATAATTGTGAAAATTTTATTTGGTTCCGTTATTATGTCGATTTATTAAAAAAATGAGATTTCACAGACTATTAAATTCAAATTAAAAAGTGATTACCAATTATTGTTTTATTTTATTTGTTACTTATAAAGATAAAAGACGTATTATTTTTTGCTATATACAATATCATGGAATATTAGGTCCTTTCATATGAAATTGGCGTTTTGCCTTACTGGCAACTTTGATCTCAAATATCTTCTCTTTGGTTAGGAATTCCAAATTCAAATTTATACAGTGAAGCAAATCAACAAACGCGCGTTAGAACGCTAGACCAAACACTGCACAACAGACGGCTACCAAATTAGAGGAGCTTCAATTGGAATGTCTAAGACATCCACCGCACTTTCCGGACCTTGCCCCAACAGATTACCATTTTTTTCGAAATTTGGATAACTTCTTGCAAGGGAAAAAATTCAACTCCGATGGGGCAGTCCAAACCGCCTTCAAAGATTTTATTGATTCCCGTTCGAGTGGTTTTTTTAGTAAAGGGATCGATGAACTACCTATGAGATGGCAAAGTGCATAGATAGCAATGGTACATACTTAGATTAAATAAATATATTATATTTAAAAAAAATCGACTTTATGTTCCTCCCATACAAAACGCCAATTTCATTTGTAAGGACCTAATATTAACCAGACGCCTAAAGTTGCGGAATCACAATCCGCATGCGATGCACATGTTTGGTGTAAGGGTGCGACTGCTGGAAGGTTAAGTGTAGCCTGAAGTAGATTCACAAGAAGTTTATCTAATGAAATTAGTAGTGTATTTAAGACACGTGTTATTAATACTCTATCTGAAAACAAATCAACTCTCAAATTAAAATTTTGAAATAACCATGCGCCCAAATAGTCTCTTCGGTAAAAGGCATTATAAGGATTCGTATTTTCCCCTTTTAAATAAAAATTCTAAATGCTCGTTGTATCTCGATGTCGTGTTTAAATTCCATTTTTGGACTGAAATTGATATTCACAAAACAGTACTGTTAAAACATCCGCTTGCTGCGGTAAAAAACATACAATTGTATGAATAAAAATGCATTCAATGTAAAAAAACGGGACGGAAATAAACACGGGACAGGAAAGTGGCAGCCCTATCTACACACTTTACATGGTTATACGCCTAAATTCGAATGCCGGCTTCGCCTACTCCCACTTTAATGAAAAATCGCTTTTTACCGAAAACGGAAAATAGAACAATGCATAAAGTATCGTTATTCAGGAGTTTAGGGATAAATGGGGTAAATACTTAAGTTTTTTTATGAACACTGCTCAAATTCGTTTCAATATTCGCAAAAACTCTTAACCATTTGAGAACGGATTCTGTGAAAAATTGCGTTATTTGACGGCCATACTTATTTATTTTTTATTTATTTATTTGAGACACAAACAGGATATTTATAGAACACTAGCTGACCCGGCGAACTTCGTACCGCCTTAGAGTCAATAAATGTTGTGTTAACTTATTAGCTGAATTAAATTCATTGCATTGTCAATTACTTAATGAAGCAATTAACGATTTTCGACGAATAAAGACATTGTTTCTCCCTGCGTTTCCTTTCCCATTCGTCCCGTTCCTATTCCGCCTCCCTTTCCTCTCCCGCGTCCCCTTCCCCTCTCGCGTTCCCACTCCGCCTTCCCTCGTCCGCTTCCCTCGTCTTTTCCCCGGTTCCCTCCCGAGTTCCCCTCCATCCTCCCGAATTCTCCCCCCCGGGTTCCCCTCCCACCATCCTCCCGCGAACACCCCCTCCCGAGTTCCTCTCCCTCCTCCTATACCGATTCATTCGCGGTAACGACAATTTACATTTTAAATATACGTCTATATTGGTTATTTTTTATCACATTGCAAAAACAAAAATTGTTCTAAAATCTAGATAAAATAATCTTTCTGATGTGCATATTGGAAATTAATAATTTTATTTCTAAATATTTAAATTTTCATATTGAAAATTTAAAACGACTGAAACGCGGTAGGGATTGTAAATACGCTCCCGGGTTACCCTACGCCCTCCCGCATTCCATTCATTCAGTCCCGGTGTATTTGTTTTTAAACAGCTCGCGTGCCACCTATTGCAATTTTCGAAACAAATTTCATAATGCCAGAGCTGACCAGTATATATAGAAATATTCGCGGGCATGCAGACATCAAATCCTTAAAGTTTTAATGAAATAGGTAAAGCCGTTCGGAAGTTATCCCACTCCCCTCTCCCGCTTCCCCCGCCCCGCAAACCCCCATCTCGAGTTCCCCTCCCCCCTCCAGAGTTTCCCTTTTTTTTATAGATTTAATTTATATAGATAGATAGATAGATAGATAGATAGATAGATAGATAGATAGAAGATAGAAGATAGATAGATGGATGGATGGATGGATGGACGGATGGACGGATGGACGGATGGACGGACGGACGGAAGGACGGACGGATGGACGGATGGACGGATGGACGGACGGACGGAAGGACGGACGGACGGATGGACGGACGGACGGACGGACGGACGGACGGACGGACGGACGGACGGACGGATGGATGGATAGATGGATAGATAGAAGATAGAAGATTCTTGTGGATAATATAAAACAAATTAAAATACAAATATAAATATTCCTAGAATAATTTGTCTGCAGTAATTACATTTGCATATTCACAGAAGCAAACACGTGACAAACAATGTAAGTATTTTTGTACATAACTTAAAAACTTGAATACAAAATTTGAAATACAGACAGACGGCCTCCTTGATCGAAGGGCTCTTGACTCGCAATCCGAAGTTTCGGGATCAAATCAAGGTATGCGCCAATAAATTTTATTTGAATAATATTTGTTATTTCACAATTAATTAATTAAAAGTAATCTATAGTATATTTGCAGCACATTCCATAGTTGAAGATGCTCTCAGTATCGCCTTCATGTAAGGCCACCATTCAGAATTGAAACGTTGCTTGAAATGGCTTTAGCTGTGTTTGGTGACATGATCTGAATATCCTGGTGTTTTCCCACCTTCCTCTTCACCATCTCCTTCCCCTCCCTACTATCTTCAGCCTCATAACATACTCCATTGGGGATGACATAGTCTCACTCACGGCAGCCGGGACTCCGGGACAGCCGGGACATTAAAACATTTACAGAAAGATCATACTAATAAATCTAAACGAAATATGAAACAGAAAATGATACAGAAAAATAAAAAAGTTAACTGTCGCAAATGGGAATCGAGCCCAGGATCTCTTCGTCTTACCGTGATACAGCGTTTTAACCAACTCGGCCATTCTATATTTTTTTCTGTCATTTTTGTCGATCACATATTTCAAAATCAGAATTAACGATATTATACTTCACACGGGAAGACACTTAAGGCACTTCTAAATAAAACCATGCCTTTTTATAATGTCCTCATATATATCGTATCAAATACCAGTTCCCATGTACATGTTCAATAATATTATTGTTTATAGTCCCTTGTTTCGTAGATAAGAAACTTGAGAAGTGGAAACGACTATCACCAATGATCTGTAACCCAAATTAAGGCCCTAATAATGCTTCAGGCCAACCTCTAAAACATTAGATTTCAATAGATCTTATCTTTCAAAGTAAACAGCCAGAAACACAGTAATAATTCATATTATAATTTTATATTGCAAAGTACGATAAGCAATAAACGTCATATAAGTAGTCAAGTTATTGTTTAGTGTGGAAGAGACTCTCAATATCATCCTGGTGTAAATTCACCATTCAGAATTGAAACATTGCTTGAATTGACTGCAGCCGTGTGACCAGATCTGAATAGCCTGATACATTTCTACCTTCCTCCTCCCCATCTTTCCCCCTCCTCCTCCCCATCTTGCAAGTACCAAAGACTTTCTATGATGTATAGAGAACTGGTGCAACCTAAATCTCCAAGATGAAGAAGATAATATCTTAACTGGTGACTTCAATATAAATTTCAAAAACTTTAAGGATACATATACTAAAAGACTAAAACAAATTATTCAAACTTTGGGAATGAAACAACTTGTTAAAAGTGAGACACGAATAACAGATAAATCCAGTACGTTAATTGACCTTGTCATATCAAATAGATTGGATTTGAACGTAAAAGTCTTGATGAACCAAAAATAACCGATCATAACCTTATCCACATTACAGATAACATAAAAAGAAATAAGACGAAAACCAGCAAAATAATAAAATACAGAAACTATAAAAAATATAGCAGCGAAAGATTAATTGAGCTTCTGGGTGATATGGAAGGACTTCATCAAATGGAATACAATGAAAAGTCTAAATCATTAATAAATAATCTACAAGAAGTAATTGATAAGTAAACACCAATCTGCCTAGCGATTCCATATCTTTTGTGGGATCGTTATTAGATAACGGACGTTATCTCCTGTCAGATTTGTGTGATTTTTATATATTTATTTATTATTTATTACGAATTAACGCCGATTAACGGCTCTTACATAGGAATTGCAATAATTTGAAATGGATAACTAATATATATAGTTAATAAAAAAATATATTAATGTGACAAAAAATTAAAAAGCACATATTGAAGTGGCGTATAAATTAAAAATAGTAAGCTATTATAAATACAAACACGAAGAAAAAGAAAACCTCATATACATGATTGTGTACAAGATATTATGGACTAAAAAATTACTACGTAAAGTACGTAGTTGTAAATTTAAAAATTCCAGAAATATACATTATGAAGAATATAAACATTCAAAGTATAATAGATTATAATCTAACTGAAAAACGCTGACAAACCGCTTTAATTAAATAATGTTTGTATGTCGATAATCTTTCAATATTTATCACATCATCAACAACATATTTGTTACCAAGTATATGCAGGCGATTTATTACGGCATATAATTCAGCATTAGATCCTGTATTATTACAATGGTAAGGTAATTTGTGACGAACTGATCTACTCGGTACATGAAAACATATTAACGAAAGATGTTCAGAAGAGTTCAACAAGTTATTAACAATTTTAAATAAGTAAAATAAATCAGAAAAAATTCTTCTTTCGTTTAATGTATTAAGTCCTAGTAGATGTAACAGGGAGAAGTAATTAATGTTTTCAATTGATTTTCCAAATTGAAATTTAATGTGACGTAAGAATTTATGTTGGACACGCTCAGGGGAACATTCATGTGTACTGTAATATGGATTCCAAATGGTGGAATTAAATTCTAGTTGGCTTCTAACAAGTGAAATGTATAGTAGTTTGACAGTTTTAAAATTTTTAAAATCCTTCGAAATTCGTAAGATAAATCCCAACATTTGCATAGCTTTACTGGATATATTATTAATATGTTTAATAAAAGTTAATTTAGTGTCAAAGGTAATACCAAGGTCTCTTATTTCAATAACAGATAATAAAGTGTGATCATTGAGAATGTAAGTGAACAATAATGAGTTTTTTCCTGTGGAATCTCATAACTTGACTTTTTTTACATTGAGAGTTAATTTATTTTTAAAACACCAATCGAAAAAGCAATTAAGATTAGATTGTAGAGACAAACTGTCCTCAATATTATCAATAATTCTATATAACTTCATATCATCTGCAAACATTAAAATAAGAACATGGGTGAATATGTTAGTTGCGTCGTTAATAAATAAATTTTAAAAAGTATAGGACCGAGATGCGAACCTTGGAGTACGCCATTGGTAGCTTCAAATGTGTAAGATAAATAATCATATAAACAGACAGTTAATAGTTTACTGTCACATATTTTAGTTTAAACACGAATTCCTGCAAGTACGCATGATTATTTATTCATTTAATGTATGTTGTACATAGAAAAAGCAAATAACCGATCCCACAAAAGATATAGAATAGCTCGGTCGACCGGTCAGTGGCTGAGTTTGCATCGCGTTTAGGTCCCTCCCAGGCGTCCGTGTTCGATTCCTCGACCCTCTAAGTCGTCCATCACAATACAAGCAACATTTTCCGCTTACGATGGTGATAGTAAAACATTTAAATATATTATCGGGTTATTCGTATCCCGGGAATGATTGTCTATGTTCCAATTTGAAACACCGAGCGTAAGAATGAGTAATTTTTTCATGATCGATTTTTTTATTCTCGACTTATTTCTGTTTTTAATTAACATCGTTTTAATCACAACGAGCACAAATTATAATAGTTTTTCTTATACAACTAATCTTAGTACTTGTGAAAAATAGTAACACCGAGGGCTAGGTGGGTAAAACTCACCCGCCGACAACTTTGACGTCATCCAACTTCCTTGCTGAGCGGTGGTTGCCTAATTCCTCGTTTCTTGTTGCTTCCTTACCTCCCCCCGCGCACCCACTGTGGTGTAGGGAACAGATGAACGCGGTAAACTAAAATTATCGAGCCTCTAGTAAAATTTGGTTAAATGGATGAATGTGAAATAACACAAATTAATAGAATAAAAATAATTTGCGTACGTCGAGATTTGAACCTGCGACCTTCGGATTGCTAGTTGAGAGCCTTATCCTTCGACCGCGGAGACCTACAATCTTCAGCATCATATCATACCCCAATTGGGGATGCCATTGTCTCAAAGATTTCAGACGGTCGGGAGCAGTTGGGACTCTTGTGCGATATTTAAATTTTAAAAAGTTGTTAGTGTTATAGGAAGATTAATCATTTATGCTGTGTGGTCAAATATGAAATTTTATGTTTTTTTTACAATAGCTCCACACAGGAGGCCCTGAAGGAAATAATTTCCATCAGGGCTTATGTCATCTTTGGGGGTGCTGTGTGGAAGGTTTTTTGGGAAAGGAAGGAGAGGATGTTCTGAAAAACGGATTTTTTTTGCTGGGAAAATTCTTCGGAAAATGGGTTGTGAAATTTGTATTAAAATATTTACCTTTTTGATTTTGTTATGAGAAGTTTGGAAATTTTTCGCGGAAATGGGGAAAAATATCTCGGGAAAATGGTAGGAAATCGGTCGAAAAAATGTATAAGAGTGTTTGATACTGAGAAATTTCAAGTTTCGTAATAAGAATTTTATTTTCAGCATTTTCACATCCGGGATGCTGTTTGAAGACTTCAACAGATCTTTTTGAAATTACCAGAGGGCGTCACTTCCGCAAACAATAATCCAAACTGTACACTCATTAATATAATAATACTATTAAATGGATATGCTTTAGAATTCATATAATTTTTGTTGGGTTATTTAATGTTAGTGTGATAATAACAAAGTATAATATATTTTATGGTTTCTTTTAAAATCTTTATATTTTATGGTTTCTTTTAAATACTGTCATATTTAGTTTAATTAATAATCGTTGTATTAAGGCACGGTAATAAACATTCAAAAAGTAGACGAAAGGGAGATATGTAAATACGAATGTAAGAGGGAGCGTGCTAATATTAAAAAAAATTATAATCAAGCGAAAAAAAATAAGCAAACACGACTTTTAAAATAGAACAAAAATCTCTCAACAAGTTTTTAAGTTACAAAGATACAATTATGATTTTTTTCACAGCTATAACATGTTAAATAACAGAATCAAATGTGTTTTTTTCATTATTTTTCGAAGCATAATCGAAATTTATTAATACCCTAGCGTCTGCGTGGTTGAATTTCAGAACCCAGTTTCGAGTGCATGTTGACGCCACGCCGTACGCGTTGCGCCACAAATAACATCTGTGTACGTGGAATTTCAAACAAAACTACCCTTGTAATTCCGTTTTGAATTCAAGAATTCGTCACAAGATGTCGCCACTTACGTCAGCAGCTCGCTTGTGGACGTTTCTTCCCTAGGTATAAGTACTACGAAATTATAGGATTTAGGTATCTTTCCGGACATGGAGAGATTACATATGGCGGCATTGCCTGTCACGGTTATTTTATCTCGGTGACTAGCTGTCACTGGATCACTCGGATTCACTCACCACTGTGAGTGAATCCGCTAACATGAACTGGCTATTTTTGGAACCAGTTCTTATCAGATTTATAAAATAATTACCTACACTCAAAATGGGCGAAGCCGAAGTAAAAGCCGCCCGCAGGGCCTAGCAGCAAAAACCTGCGGAGCGGGTTTTTAACTGCTAGTTTCATCTAATTACCGTTTCGGCTCTACAAATGTACAGATATTATCTTAAAAAATAACATATATTTTTTTATGGAACCTAAAAACTGAATGTGTTCAATAAATCGGTAGAAATGCGAAATGCGGATGTTTAAGGCCAATAGTCGACAGGATGAAAATAATTGTATTGGTATAAAAAAATCACAAAAAACGGTGAATATGTCATCAAATTCCATCATTAATGAAGATTTTTGATGATTCACACAAACAGATTTTCTGTATCACAAAGTATCACGGTACGTGGAACATGGTGAATAAAGAAAATAACTTCCCATTATACGAGTTTCATAATTTTTGGTAACACCCTTACACACAGAATTACCAATCTTCGAGTATGTTCTAGATGGGCACTTTGACTAGATGGTACAAGATATCGCTAAAAGGTAAACCGTGGTAAGTGGGACGGTGTTTACACTGGGTATATTTGTCATGCCCAACTTATGCACGAGTGTGCTAAATTCGAGAGGCCGACCATTTAGGAAGATGATCTGATAAGTAGATGTACGACAAGGGTCGTAGGAAGCAGGAAGAGTATGTTGGGAGGCTAAAAGCTAAGTAACATTTACAAAAGGCAACTACGACTTGACTACGAGTATCAACTAAATCATTTAGAATTTTATATAGAAATACCAAGTCAATGAAAATTCTTTTGTCTGACAATTTGAGCATATTCATATTCTTTAACAGAGAGTTCAACATAAATACTGGAATACCCATTTTAAAATTTAGAAAACGTTAGAATTTGTTTTGTATTCCTACAACAGCTTGTACATGTTATTATAATTTGGGTTCCAGACTGGAGAATGGTACTCAAGTTGACTTCTTACATAAGTTTTATAATGGGTATTCCGGCAATTTTGTTGAACTAAAATATATTTTTTAAATGATATGTGAAGTTGCTTGCTGTCAGACAGAAGGATTTGGATATTTCTATATAAAATTTTAAATGATGTAGTTGATAGTCCAGAGTTACTTGCATTGATGAGCTTTCGGATTTTACTATGTAATACTAGAATTCAGGATTTATTTCAGAACAGAAATTTTGGGACTAACTACCGTAATATATTTCCCTTTGCCCAGATCTAATGGAGGGAAATAATTATACCAAGTCAGTGGACATCTTCAATTTATCACTAAACATTTTTTATAGCTTTTAATGCTCTTTCTGAGGTGGTTCTGAGTTGATTTCATTCTGAGTTGGCATGGAACCAAATTATATACCATAAAACCTTCCTCATGAATCACTCTATCTATTGGTGAAAATATGAATAAATCCGTTGCGTAGTTTAAAAGATCTAAGCGCACCGACAGAGGGAGCGATTTCATTTTAATGTATGTAAAAATAACAGAAGCCTCAGTAACAACATTTTGTAATTGTTTAGTGATAAATTGAAGATGTCCTTGGTACTTGGTATAATTATTTCCCTCCATTAGTAATTTGGACAAAGGGGAATACATGTGGTAGTTACTCCCAGAATTTCTGTACTGGAATAAATCCCGACTTCTGGTATTACCTAGTAGAATCTGAATGCTTATATCAATGTAAGCAAATCAGGACGATCAACTACTAGTACTTACATCATTTAAAACATTATTTGGAAATACCAAGTCAGTGAAAATCCATCTTCAATCCACTTAATATTGTGGAAATATCTAGTTAGCCCAATTTTTTTTTTTTTCCATGAGCTCCACACAGGAGGCCCTGAGGAAAATAATTTCCCTCAGGGCCTATGTCATCTTTGGGGATGCTGTGTGGAGGGTTTTTTTTAAGGAAAGGAGGGAGAGGAGAGTTCAGGGAAGGAAAGGGGTTTAAGGGGTGGGTAGGAATCTGGGGTTCAGTATGTCCTGGTCATCCGCCTCCAAGACCTAGACAAACCTCACCCCATGAACCGGGGTGCCCCTGCTAAATTACAAGCAAATTGGTTAACAATTGAAATATTTGATTTAAAAGTGATGCCTAAGTCTTTTAAAATTTGTGTTATTGTCCCAGAGCATTTTTATCAATGTTGTAATTAAAGATCACTGGATTTATTTATTCGAGAAAATCTGACTAATTGATTTTTGAGATATTTATGTGAAGACTATTTTCTTTGTACCAAATTAACAATTTTGTTGATTTTAACTTGAAGAACGTTAAAATGCTTAACATATTTAATAATAATAAAAAATTTTAAGTCATCAGCAAAAAGTAAGAATAATCCATCATAAAATATTTTTGTAATATCATTTATAAACAAGATTGGACCAAGCTGGGAACCCTGTGGTACTCCATTTTTTGCGCATTTTTTTTCCGTCAGGGAGGATTTTATTTTAAAAATCGGTTGCCTACAAGTAAGATAGCACTTAAAACAGGCTAGTTAACGGAATTCGCAAACAAATGGTTCATCGTACTCATCAGGCTGGTTAAAACCGTGTATTTTCTGTTTCACGTGAACCAATCTAGTACAACCCACACCAACTCATTGCAATTTGCTTTTCCTAACAGTCTAATGACATTTGCAGAGAGCGGACTCTCTCAGCTCTCAGTCAACAGAGAGAATTAAGAATGACGCCTGTTTAAATGTTCAATTGCAGCTTAAGTAATTTTGACTTTCCGCATTTCCCAGAAACTCCGAGGGATGTTTAATTTTAAAGTAAAAGGGCGTAAAAAGGCATTATTTTTACTCTGCACTGAAGCTTTTGGTAATGGTTCAGGAAGTTATATAAATTTTGGGTTTTAAATGCAGTTTTAATACTGATCACTTGCTGACGAAAATATTTTTCACATAATTTGATTAAAAATATATTTATATAATGAATAACTTATTACTTTGTATAAAACCACTATATTTAAAATAATATCAACATGTTTCGACAACAATGTTGTCTTCATCAGGATATGTTACTAGTTTTATACAAAGTAATAAGTTATTCATTATATGAAAAATGATGCCACAAAATAAATTTGCGAAGTTTGAAGAAAAAATATATTTATTTTATCTTTTGATTATGTACACTTCAAGCTAATTTGTTACCTATTTCTAATCTTCTTATTAGTTCACTTTATGTATTTCAGGAAAAAATATTTAATTTACTCAATTTTTTTGACAATGAATTTAAACACATTTTCCATAACCTTGACAGCAATATTATTAGGCTAAATTTGAATTACATTCATAACGACTATGGTTTGGTATCCTCTAAGCCACAAAATACAGTAAACCACAGAAACGAATATTATTAAAATCGTAAAACTAATTATATCTTGTATGAAAGGTATTTGATTTTCAAAGTTTGTAAGTAATGTAGTTAGATATAATTCTATTTAAAATGAGAGATTTGAGGGTTGAGTAATTTCTTCTACGGTGTTCTTAAAATAACCTTAAAAATGTATGCTTAATAAATTTAATAAGTAAATTTAATTTTTTGTTCTTCAATCTCCGCAAATTCACTTTTTGGCATCATTTTTAATTAAATGAACAAAATCACTTTGTAAAACACCACATCAAAATTACCTACATGTTTCAAAAACATAGGTTTGTTCGTCAGGATAAGATTAAGATTAATAAAAATAACTAAAGACAAACAAGTATAGACAAACCATAGTATCCTATTAATAATATTATAAAGCCGAAAGTTTGCATGGATGTATGGATGTTTGTTACTCTTTCACGCAATAAATACTGAATGGACTTTAATGACTCTTTCACTAATAGAAAGCTACATTATTTGCGAGTAATATAGTCTGCATATATTGGTAAGTTCTGGCGTTATGAATAAGCTCTGGCGTTGTGAAATTATTTATTATACGTTTATTATCCGGACGAAAAGCAAAGCGTTGCTAAAGCCTCGATGACACACGGCGAGTTTACAAGCTACTATCTGGGAAATTCACTACCTGTTAGTAAACTCGCCCAGTGTCATCGTGTTACTTGCTAACTAGCAGCGACTAGCAGATTGTTGACAATCAACGAAAAAAAGTTGAAAGGTCGTCAACTTTACTCGCTCACACGCTTGCTCGTGATTGGTTTATTTATGTTTCCAATATGGCTTCCGATAAACAGCTGATTTCGACTGTCAAACACCTGAAGAATTAGTTCACGCAGGCGTCGTTATTCTTGTTACTGGCGCTAGCAGCGGCCTCAGTTTCCTACGGTTCTGAGCGAGTGGACAGTTTTGTGTGTCATCATGACAATCTCACTCGCCGACTTACCCGCTTTTAAACTTAGTAGATAGTAGCTTGTACACTCGCCGTGTGTCATCAAGGCTTAAGGAATTGACGTGCGCTGTCATTTTGTTATTTGTTTTGGTTATCGTTTTGGTTTCGCATTTATAATATACTAATATTATAAATGCGAAACTGCGCGTGTTCGATTGTTATGTTTTAATAAGTGGTATGCGAGCTGTTTGAAAAATGAATGTATCGGGTATGGAGGGGGGAGGGGGTGGGTGCGGAGAGTGGAGGGGTGGAGCGGGTCGAGAGGGGGGGGGCTTTGGGGGGAGGGGGGCTGTGGGGGGGGGATCCCTCTAATACTATGCGAGCAAAGCCGGGGGAAAAAGCTAGTAAGAACTATAAACAAAAAAATATAGGGAGAGGTGAGTATTGAGCGTTGGGACGAACTTGCTGGAATGAAACAAAATGTATAAAACAATGATTCTTCCGATCTTTCGACTGCTAGATAATGCCAGTTCTTTTTTATATGTGTTTTTTTTAACCAATACGTTTGGTTTCGGTGTTAGTTTTAAGGTTCACGCACCCTGTGCAGATATTATTTGGTAGATGATGTCAAGTGTTGCTTACTCGCTACTATAATACATGTTTGTGGTTGTTCCAGGAATTGTATGCGCCGACGCTCGACGTACACGAGCGGGCGGCTGACCCGGGGCACTTCGGGCCTGGCCCCGAGCTGGTCCTTCGTGTTCGACCCTGCCGGCCGCCTTTGCTATTACTGGTCCATGGTGGTGTCGCTGGCCTTCCTCTACAACTTCTGGGTCATCATCTATAGATTTGCCTTCCAGGAGATTAACGGTGAGACAACTTCATGACAGATAATTATAGTATTTTATAACTTTTGTTGGTTGGTAATGATGGTCTGGTTATATGTAGTGTAAAGTTTAGTCATGTAGTATCAATATCCTTCAATAGATGTCGTTAGAATATTTAGTTAAACGAGCTTTGTTTTGTCTCAACGGATGAGTTCAGTATTATTTTAGAAGAGTACCATCAATAGTCGTTCGTACCTAATGTACGAACGGTTACGATGAAAGCAGCATTTACATACTAAGAGCCTACTAGGGTAAGGACGTATAGTCCAGTTTATTTATTAATTTTTTTTTATTAAAGAGAAAATACAGATACAGATTTTAATTAACTAGCATATAATAATAATTTATTTTTTTTTTATTGTGAAAAACAGATAACATATATTATCCAATTACATTTCACAATTTTTAGTTAATAGTGTAATACATGAATTATGGTGACCCGACAATTCGTCCTGCGACAATTCATCCGGCGACAGTTCATCCTGCGACAGTTCATCCGGCCGACAGTTCATCCTGCCGACAGTTCATCCTGCCGACAGTTCATCCCGCCGACAATTCATCCGGCGACAATTCATCCTGCCTGATCATTTAGAAGATTTTTATTAAGTAAGTAAGCAAAGAGGATATACGGCCGTACAACCAAAATCGATATACTTATATCTGAAGGCATCTTGAGTGGAAATCCGCTGTAAAAATATTTTTACTAAATACGTTAGGTTAGGTTAGTTTTTTTTTTTTTTCCTGAATGTTCTTTCTATTATTTACCTTACACTGCGGAGTAATTCAATTTGAAAAACATAATTAAACCAAACGCTTGTACGCACCGAATGTAATCAGATTTATTTATTTTTTTGTGCAAATTTGTGCAACTTGACGTGGATCGAAAGGAAAAATATTTATAATGAGTTTAGAATGAATTTAAATGCGAAGGAATTTAATTGTGATTGAAGCTAAACAACGGAATATTATTTTAAATTTTCTTACTGTTTGCTTTTCGGCTGGTGAAAGAACACTCGGTTAGGTTAGGTTAGGTTAGGTGAGGTTAGGTTATGTTAGGTTAGGTTAGGTTAGGTTAGGTTAGGTTAGGTTAGGTTAGGTTAGGTTAGGTTAGGTTAGGTTGTACGGCCGTATATCCTCTTTGCATACTAACTTGAAGAAAAAATCTTCTAAATGATCAGGCAGGATGAATTGTCGCCGGATGAATTGTCGGCGGGATGAACTGTCGGCAGGATGAACTGTCGGCAGGATGAACTGTCGGCCGGATGAACTGTCGCAGGATGAACTGTCGCCGGATGAATTGTCGCAGGATGAACTGTCATGGAACCATTAATTATATAGGTACATTAATAATGACAAGTGCTAAAGAATACCTTTATTTCGCTTTGAAATGATTGTAGTTCAATTGAAAAATGTCAATTTCAGAAGAAAGATTTAATAGTGAGGTCATTCTCCCCAGAGGCATGACCATTGGTAGGTTGGTCCTGCCTCTAGGAAAAGTAAAAAGTCTGTGTTGCCTTATGAAGTTATCGGGGACATGAAGTGAAATCCTTTCCAGAACATCAGGATTGCTAATGTGCCCGTTTAGCAGCTTGTGTGCTACTAGAACCATTGCAATTTTTCTCCTAACGTCGAGACGATTTAGTCCCAGCATTCCCGCGAGAAAATCAGAGGGATACAACAAAGGGTAGTACCCAAACTCTCGCATGTACAGGTACCGCATGAACTTTTTTTGCACCTTTTCAACATCATTTGAGTAGAGGGCATCTTCGGGTCCCCATATTACTGATCCACTCTCGAGAATGCTGCGAACCAGAGTGAAGTAGAGCATTTTTATGACTGCTGTGTTGGAAAAAGATTTTGCGTTGCAGATTACAAAGCCTAGCATTCGCATCGCAGAGTTGCACACCTCCCTAAATCCACACTAAATCCCTCATTTGTGAAATATGTTTTAACGAGGTACCAGACATTTTGTAGTGATAATAATAATAATAATTTGATAAAAGAATTTGGCATTCTCGGACTATAAAAATATTACCATTTGTTATTTCGGCCACTGGCATAATACCTAGGAATCTGATTCAAAATTTAAGCATATTAGATTTGTCAAAGAATTTGTATATAAAAATACAAAAATCAGTAATTTTAAATACATGTAGGATTACAAAAGATTTTTTAAATATTTATATTGAGGGATCAGTAGGATTTGTAGGTTCAATTAGAAATGCCACAGAGCCGAACCCTCTGATATGAAAATATATCTGGAGTCGGTGAATTATATTCCCATTTGGTCTCTAGTAGGTTGACATGTTGTTCTTGTATTGTTTTGTATTTATAATACTTATATATATAGTGCAATTGCGTAGCGTGGGTTGACTAGATGATCATTTGGGGAAGTGTGTGAAAGGGTTTAGTTTTTCCTGTGGGGAAAATTTAACCCGGACATTTAAATCTGGTGCGTAAATGATTTATTGTCTTCATTTCTTAGTAACAAGAAGAGAAAATGATATCCTCACTGGGATCTCCCGTGCTGAGGATTTCATTTACATATATATACAAACAAAAACTAGAGAACTAACCTGCATCCAAACTATTTCTCACAATTTAGCATTCATTGAAATATCTACGAAAATGCAAATAAATCAACTTGTAATCACAACGATCCTCGAACTTATTAGGAAATTTCCCAACACATTTTAAGTAGTATAAATCATTGGAATTAACAGACACTAAATTATGTAACATAATTATTCATTTACATAAATCGATTTGAACATAAGAGAAAACTGGGCGGCGTTATGTCCATGCAAACATATTCCGCTATTCCCTCTCTGGACTTTGACGCTAGTGCAAATATTTTTTTTAGTATAATGTAGACATGAACCACTGGTATGTCTCTATGTAATGCATTTTTGATAAATTACTTCTTATTAGAGTTATTCAAATAAATATAAGGCCGTCAACAGACGTTCAGTATACAAATTTAACAATGAAAACACTCTCGAGGTAATCATCCATTATTTGCTTCAAATCCCTCCGAGCCGTCAGAGTTTGTGTATAAAAAGATAAATATAAAAAATAAATTCTGTCAACAGACACAGTTAGATTATATCCTACTATCTCTTGAAGCTCTGCCCATAAAACATATATAACATGCACAAGTTACACATTACTGCATCATCAAATGCACCTAAAATTCTCGCTTTTAGTTGGAATATTGTCGTGCTGGCAGTTTGTGGTAATGTTTTGTTACCTGTTAAAGCGAATAGCCAATAATTCTGTGCATATTTCCCATAACATGGTGCGCTGGTGGTTTTCTATAAACTATTCCGAGTTATGAGCACATTTACAAAGTGAAATAAGATATTGTGCATTTCTAGTAAATAATATGAAGGATTTTGTGAAAGTGAGTTATTCTGAAATTCATTGTATGGTCCGAAAGTTTGTTGAAATATGACAGATGGGTGTCTAGTTTAAAACGCATACTTACAAAAGTTAAATTTGTAACACAATATTTAAGTTGATATTGGATTCAAAAAGAACACTCAAAAATAAATTGTGTAGTTTTTTTAGTTAAGTTTCAAATCAATTATGGATAATCAATAATTATCATTATTATCAACAAGTTAATTCATTTAGGCCAAAGATGGCGCCAGTAATTTCAGGTGTCGCTGATATATGATCATTTTTTAACTTTTTTCCTTCCCAATGTACAAAGGAATGATAACTATAAAAAGTCTATTCTAGGTAAAAATTAACACTTCTCTTACAATACCTACTTGCATAGAAAACATAAAGTAATAAAATAACTTTGTTCGTTAGATGGTGAATTATTTATGTGTCGGTAACTTGTAACTTTAAAAACATAACAATCAAAGCGATGGATTCAGTTTCTCAAAGGGTGCTTTATTTAAAAAATAACACAACCACTTCTCAAGTCCTAACTTCTTTTTACTTAAATATTTTACAATAGCAGCTGAGGTGTTTCATTCGTACAAGTGTTCCTCTCATCCGGGATCCGGGCATACCATAAAGAGTCCAAAGGTGAATTATTGCAATTCCGACTGTCTCCGTAGCCGAGGGTTCAAATGAACGTAGTTATGCAGAAAGCAGCCAGGCCACAATTTTGGCAAAAATGAGATATTGTTGTAATCCGACGGAGAAACGTCCATTCTATGTTCTATTAAAACCTGCCAGGCCGCTTTCATACAAAAATTCGTAGTAATCGCCTTCTTAAATATTTGCTGATCACAAAAACACCTTTTAACAATCTGCAGAAAGCGCCCACGGCACTCATATTCAGCAGAAAACAGCCAGAGACAACTGGTCGATTTTGTTAGTACAAATAAGATTTTTTTTATGTCGTTTACCTGATCTACAGAAAACGGTCACGGCACTTGTCTGTTATCTACACTATAGCGTTTGTACCCAAACTTTCAAGTGACGATCTACAGAAAACGCTCTCGCGTTATAATAATAACTTGTTTTTTGAGAAAAATGTATAATTTTAAGTATGTATTATCATATACTAATAATATTACATTAACTCAATGAAATCCAGTAAGACTGCTAGACCGAATTTATTAGCCAGTTCTAATAACAATCTTCTTATATTAATTTTAAAATTTAGGAATTGAACCTATCATGTAACATTATTTTAACGCATAGAAATAAAATATTTATAGTAATTAAATAAAATTAAAAAAAAAACAATAAAGAATGAATATAAAATCAAAATAGTTCAAAAGACTACATAGAAAATTAGAGACAAAAATCAGTACAATTTTTTTTCAGCTTACATCTCCTTTCGAAAATTACGCAATAATTTTTATTATAATTTATGTTAGTAAACGAAATGATAAAAATCAAGTTTTTTTTTATGATATTTGATAATAAAAAAAACCTCTAAATTTTTCAAATATTTATTTTAATTACGTAAATTAAAAGCTTTGATTTTAAGTAGATGGTTATAAAAACCCATAATGAATATAAAATAAATAAAAATATTTATGTAGGTATATTATGTTTCACAAAGTATTACGTATTAAAGTTTAAAAATTTATATTTCATTGGAGATATTAAAAATTCGTCGGAATATAAAATTACTAATTGGATATAATACTATACAACTACCGATTTCAAGTTAAATAATAAAGCATACTTTCACATATTTAGTGTATTTGGTAGCTCTGGCTGTTTTCTACGGAATGCGTTTTTCCCCAAGTAAGTCCGGATGGTTGATTGCTGAGCTTACATTCTCAATAATGTATTCTACAGAAAGCAGCCAGACCTTATAAATCACCGATATCTCTAAAAATCTACCGTTAAATCTAGTTTAAAGTTATAAGAATTTGATATCCATATATTATTTAAAAAATTTAAAAGTAAAAAACATCCTAGGTGTTATGTAGATTTGATTATTAAATCTTTAGACAAAAGTGCTCGTATCTCCGTTTGAGTTTTTTATGGCTGGCTGCTTTCTGCATAACAACGTTCAAATCCAAGTGTGTGCAAGTACATTTTATTTGATTTTTTTTTTGTTTAATTTTTCTATATTGACGGTTACAGAATTTGTGAATTTTTCGACCACCGTGCTAGGCACATGCCGGTGGTATTGTTATTAAATTATTAAATTACAAATATTATTATATAATCCCTCATTCCATACATTCAGTCCCGGTACATTCAGTTTTCAAACAGCTCGCGTGCCATCTATTGAAAATTTTTTATTCAAAAGTTTAATTTATTTTTTATTTAAGTTAGAAGGATTCATAAAAAATAAAATAAAATCAATTGAACTGGAGTTCTCTAATGTCGGGTCCGCTCCAACAGTATAATTGACGTGGGAAATCTCATGACCTAACATTTTTTACACGTCGCAAAAGTACTCAGATAAAATTAGTTATTGAGTAGTACCTATTCTCTTTCATAATTAATATTACGCCTTGAGCAGAAAAAGGTCTCGCAACATTAAGGAACAACTTTTCCAATTGAGTGTTTAAATTTTCATTCCGTTTGAGTGTCTTTTTTTTAAATTTCATTAGAATGTACCCCAGAGAAAGTTTTATATTTATTTTTAATTTCAACTTTTGCCACATAAACGAATAATTAAATGGGAAACGTCGCCTCGAGACTTTAAAGCAGAAAATGAAACTAAATCGCATTTCTTCGTTTAATATTCTGTCGGAACAAAAGACTAAAGCCATCTTTAAATTTTAAACTTTGGGTAGATACTTTCACCAAGTCGAGAAGTTGTAAGATGTCTCGGAGTTGAGTGGACTGCAATTTATTTTTTAGCTTTTTTGGAAATTATATACCGCGTACGGGCGAAATTGTATACGGGCGTGTATATAAAGCGACATTCTTGAAGTTGGTCTGCAAAACGTGTTTTATTGTTAGTTAATCATTACATAGTATAAAATGAAGTCGCTCAAAGTGTATCTGCGCATAGATCTTTTAAACTACGCAACGAATTTTCATGCGGTTTTCACCGATAGATAGAGTGATTCAAGGGGAAGGTTTATGTGTACTCGTATAATACATGCTTTTTATAGTAGAGAAAAGCCGAGAAAATCAAATATTTTTCGGGTCTGCTAATTAGGTTATAATGGGATTTTGAAAACGATAAAAGAAGGCTTAGGTTTCACCAAATTTCAACATCACGGCGCTATTTCTACAAGGTTGAATTTTTCCTCTTCCACAAGTACTCTCCACTGGCTGAGGTCCTTTGTCATTCATCCATAGTTCTTCATTACCTAAAGTGCGCAGTCTAATTTACCTCATTTCAATTTTGGAAGCGGGTACGGGTAAAGTCGCCCCGGAAGCCATTTATTATTTATTACCAACATAGGTCAGGTATGGGTCACCCCAAGTAGTTCGCTATGTTTGGTGAATTAGCAGGGTCTGTCTTCATTGGGTGAGGTTTGTCTAGGTTTTGGCAGCGGATGCGTTTGCCCACCTATTGCGTGGAGAACTGGTCGAGTGAGAGAGACTGGTTGAGGGTGACCTTTTGATCTTTCCAGCCTGACTCTCTCGACCCATCGCCTCACTCCACAGTGGGAGGGTTGGATTCATACGTCCGTCACCCCCGGATACATTAACCCCCAGATTCTTACCTCGCCCTCATACCCTTTTCCTTCCAAGAACTTCTTAGGGAACGTACCCATACTATGTGACACACTTTTTGCAATTTTTTACCCCCCCCCCCCCCCCGGTGACCACGTGTAGTATATTCCAAGACCCCCCCCTACAGTTTTCACGTAGTATTTCATAAATATGGTTTCGAATCATTTTTTGCTAACAAAAAATAAAAAATGCATTATTTGGCTTATATTTGTCTTTATTAATACGGCGCTTGCTGCGTGACAGCAAGAGTGCATGCATTACAAGTGGAAAAAATATTATCAAGATAAAACTTATGTCAAAATATATTGAAACCGGAACGTAATTTATGGAAACGAAAGTCTTGTTATTTTTATAAACATTTTTCATCTCAATCATCTTCAACAAACACGTTCCCAGCATCAATCCATTCAGATACGTCACCTACTACCCTAATACATTTTTCCGATCTTTAAATTAACTTAAAGGAACTTTATAACAGCGCGGAACTCAATTTTCTCCACATTTCACAATTTCTTCCCGATTGAAGTGTTTGGTCGACGATAGCTCAAAGACTAATGACCTAATTACGATAAAACCCGGTGTTTATCCTAAAAATGAGTTGTTCAATTAGTACCTAATTCAGCGGTACCCCCATTAATCACTTACCTTCCCATTCCGCGAACTTAAAAACCTCCCCTCGTAGCTCGAAAAAAAAACGCGAGATTTCTAGATTGACTACGTGATAAAAACCTAAGCCCCCCCCCCCCCCCCCCCCCCGTTGTGACCAAGCATGGTATTTTGATGACCCCCCCCCCCCCTAAACGTGTCACGTACTATGGGTACGTTCCCTTATCCTTCCTTACCCTAAAAAGCATCCATAAATATGTCATGGGCCCTTAGAGTTGTTTTCTCCTCCTTACGTTATCTCCATCGTTTGCTAATATTAAGGGTCGACCGAGACATGTTTTTCGTTCTCGGCCGAGACCGAGACCGAGACCGAGAATAAATTAAAATCTCGGCCGAGACCGAGAGCCGAGACCGAGAATAGATAAATTGAGAAAAAAAATGAAAATGCGCTATTTTGGCATAATATAGTATATTTAAGAATGTAATAATAATTTGTTTTAAGGCGCCGCATCCGCGCTCAAAAAGAAGAAGATGGAGAAATATGTAATTAGGAATGTTAGAGGAGCGCGCTAATATTTAAAGCGATAAAATCGAAAATATTTAATAAAACACGACATCATTTAAAGAAACATTGTGAATTTTTTTCACAATTATAACTTGTAAAATAACTGAAGCAAACGTTTTTAAAATAATTTTTGGAGCATACTTTGCGATTTTTTTTCTATCGAGGGAATTGCAAATAATTTGCGTTTCGGCGTGGAAGGCGTCTAGATATTATCATTATGGTTATAAGTAAAACCCGCCTCGCTGCCAGCCGACCAATCACAATCGACAGCTCTCTCACGCACTGACACCAAGTGACAAATGTGAACGCGTGCGTTAGATTTGAATCCCATTATCCTATACCGTACCTACTTACAACGGTCTCGGTTATGGCCGAGAATCTCGGCGATTTTTCGCCGAGAACCGAGACAGAGTTCTCGGTAGAATTTGTAGCCGAGAATGCCGAGACCGAGACCGAGACCGAGATCTCGGTCGACCCTTAGCTAATATACCTTTTTAAAAAAATTCAGTACATTTACTTTTTGAACATGCCTCGTATGTTGACGTCTTTAGAATCTTTTGAATATATTTTTTGCGGTAGCCAGGTGGCTGGCAAGTACTGGTAGCGGGCAGCTGCAGAACCAAAAAATTGTACAGCCACAGGCTTTTATTTATAGCTCATACGTCATACATACTACCTGGAAATATTATATTATCGTGAAGACAAGCTTATGGGTCCGAGTGGTTTGTAACACGTCTACTGTAGAAAGTTTCGCATTTTGTAAAACCATCAAAAAATTTGTTTTAACTTTTCAATTAGGAGCTCACTAATGTAGTAGGTGGGTGCCTACTTACCATCTGTGATTATAGCATTTTACAGATACTAATTGCATTTAATTCAAAGTGGAAATTCTAATAATTATTGACTATTCACCATACCAATTGGAATTATTCAATAAATTTGTATCAAAGGATGCGTAATGGCCGATTATCCAATGCAGCATTTAGCAAATATCTGCCATTCCCGTATTAACTCGATGACACAGAAATATTTTCATGTAATAATCACCCATTTTGAAAGCGTTCAATAATTGGTTTTTGATAAAAACTAAACTATTACTTTGGCTTGGTAAATAATATAATAAAATATTACATATTACAGATTATTTTGATTAAATGGTGGTGTTTAAAAAGTGATTTGTTTTCATTTAATTAAGATAAAATATTACTTTTGGATTTAGCGCTGAAATTCAAATTGATTGAATATTGGCACATGATTGGGATGCTTTCATAAAATCTCTTTCAACGGAAGCAATCTTCCGAACAGGCCCTCCATTGATATGCTTGGTGTAACCCTAAGTGACCAGCTCAGGTATGGGGGCTCTATCGAAGCCAGAGTAAAGTTAGCCTCCCAAAAACTTGGCGTACTGTACAGGGCCCGCAGATACTTTAATAGTACACAACTGCTAACCTTGTACAAATCACAAGTACGCCCCACGGTTGAATTTGGCAGCCATCTCTGGTCTGGAGCTCCAAAATACCTGAAAAATACCCTCGACTCTGTGCAGAAACGGGCGGTCCGTTTGATAGATTCTCCCATCTTAACAGACGGATTGCAATCTTTAGAGCACAGGCGTCGGGTGGGAATGCTATCCTTGTTCTACCGGTATTACAATGGAAGATGCTCCGAGGAACTAGCATCATTGATCCCTTTGGCACCGGTGCATAGTCGGGAAACACGCCAAATGCGTGCCCAACATTTGTACACGGTTGACATTTGTCACATGAGAACGGGTCGTTTCTTCGACTCGTTCTTGTGTTCAACAGCTCGGCTGTGGAATTATTTGCCGGCCTCTGTGTTTCCTCCTTCTTACATCATGGGTCTCTTCAAGACCAATGTGCATTCCTTCCTCTCCTCAAAAAGACCCTCCACACAGCATCCCAGATGACATAGGTACTGAGGGAAATTATTTTCCTCAGGGCCTCCTGTGTGGAGTAAATGAAAAAAAAAATAATATAATAAAAAACATCCCTATTTTATTAATTTAATGTTTTTCATAGATTTATTCTACTCTATATATCTGTGACCTGTAATTATTTAACTAAACATAACAAATAGTATAGGAGTCGGGAGATGAGGAGTTCGATTCCATATATCACTTAGCGAAGCCGATTGAAATTACTGTTTTCGATTAATTCACTGCGAATTTGTTCACATTGTGAATCTCAAAAAATATGTTATGGATAAATTCAAGCATTTCCTAGCATTTCGCTTGAGTAGAACTAAAATAAAATAGTTCATAACTTAATAAAAAATATAAATGCAAGCCACAAAAAAAAATCTTTAAAGATTATCCGTGATAGTTAGTATTTTATAATATGCGAGCCTGAGGTGTGTAAATAACTCCAGACCCTCTGGGCTTAATACCCAAAGATATGATTATGAAAATCTACTTGCGCGGACAAATATATATCACAAAGAATGGCAATCGAAAACTCTAGGGAAAATAACAGATTCACCAACCTTGTATGCAGTTTTTTTGAAGCTGGGGAGGCCTCCGTAAATTTGTCCACTTAAATTCCAAATCAGTAATTATTTTGTGACTTTGAAATATGCACAAGTTGTAGTTGTCAACCAAACACAACTAGTTAGTTTTCACAATGATAAAATAAACAGATTTTTTTCCAAAACAACAGATAACAGTTATTCACTTGTTCCGATTCTATTTTCAAAACAATCCATTTCAGGTGTCTCTGTTAAATCCAAAGAGTGCCTAACTACCATTCTTGCGATAAAGATATATTTATTAAATTTTCAAACGAACAAAATAAACATATTGTAATGCCTAACCAGTTAGTTTCCCTTGATTAACTTTTTCTTTCTAACAAAATTATTCACAAAATAAATTTAAAAAAAGCCCTTTTTCGCTAAAATCAATAATTTCTAAACTCCGTTTGCCAAGCGATTTTTGTATCTATTACCTACATTCGTGGTGATATAAGGAACACTAATAATATACGCGTACATTTTTGTATTGTGTAGTAAGCGTTCACAAAGAAGATGGTTTGAAAGGATGATATGTAAATACGAATGTTAGAGGGAGCACGCGATTATTTAAAAAATAGGTATAGTTAATAGATGTAAGCGAAAATATTTGATAAAGCAAGACATTTTAAATAGAGGAAAAATTTGTCGAAATTTGTGGATTTTTTTCTACAGAGGAAATTTCAAATAATTACTTTTTTATCACATCAAATGTAAAGAGATTTTCTTAAAAACAACATACATGTTTCTAATATTATCTTAAATACTTAAATATTTCACGGGAAGTATGTTATAAATAGGAAGAAAATCGAAATACAGTATTTTTCTGTGAGTAAATAAAAGTTTAATAATTATTAAACTCCCGCACTCCGAATTTCTACCTTTTTATAACATATGTGTCGTTCATTTTTAAGAGGGCATTACCAGAGAAAACCAGAAATATGTCATTTTCAAATCAGATTTTAGACGTATTGACTCTTTTCCACAAAAAATTATAAATGGATTTCGAAAGCTTGTTCTTTTATCTATCATTCGCATGTAATAAATTTTGATAATTTTTTTAAATTTTTAGTATAATAAGGTTATTCCATAGGTCGATGGCAGATTTCTTAAATTTTCAAAAAAGATTTTTTATTATACCACACCCATTTCAAATAATATAAGCATGCAGTAAAATAAATCAATACATAATCTAGCAAACGCATGTTTTAGAATTTAAATTTTAGTTTCAATAAAATCATTAAAAAATATGTACGTACATGTGTTTCTTGACGAAAATTGGTCCATTTGTGTATTTATTTGCGCACTTACAAACTAATATATTTCAATTTTTTTTAACATTCTTATTAAATTTTGACATTATTGAAAAATGATAAACTACAAAAATTACATTATTTTAATAGTTTTATCATCACGCCTTTCAGCATTTTTGGATGAAGGTATAAATTAAAGCTAATTTGGATTGAAATAAATTCGATATTGAGTTATAATTTAAAAAAGCTGGTATGGAGAATAATTAATCTTTCTCATTGTAACCTCCCAGCCAGGGCTGGGCAGTATTTGAAATACTTGTAATTGAAATACGTATTTGAAATACAAATACGTATTTTGTATTTGTATTTCAATTACTTCCTAAAAATGTATTTTTTAATTGGTATTTCAATTACCTGGGATTGAGGTATTTTGTAATTTGTATTTCAAATACTTATGGCTTCAAAATACATTTTCAAATACATTTAGCGATCTTAATAATGAAAATGAAAAATAAACTGACAGATAATACGTAGACTAAAAATGCTAGAATCCAGAGCTATATGTTATGTATGTTAATATTTAGAGTTGGCAACACGTCCTGTGCTATAATAGCACTGTTATTGTACATTTTCTATCATATTATATAATGCTTGTCATTGCTTTGTACTTTTTTGTGTCAAAGTATTAGATCAAGCACCATAGGAATAATTTGACTGAATACTAGATTATGTTTAAGTTAATTACAGTAGAGCGCACTTGAAGTGAAATAACTAGTGTCCGACCGAAACAGGATTTTCTACCGAAAACGAAACCGAATATTCGATATCTGTCTCAGTTTCGGCCGAAACCGAAACTTTTTAGACATGTTAAAAATCTATTGTTTATTGAAATTCGACTTATTTTTTACACTTATATTCACTATAAAATAAGGACCTCATAAATTGAGTATTATAATGTTAATTGCGTTTATAATCACAACATTTTGTGACATGCGCCCTGAGGAAAATAATTTCTCTCAGGGCGTATGTCATCTTTGAAGATGCTGTGTGGAGGGTCTTTTTGAGGAGAGGAAGGGATGAACATTGTCTTTTTGGGGAGAGGAAGGAATAAATGGTCTTGAAGAGACCCATGTTGTAGGAGGGAGGAAACAAAGAGGCCGGCAAAACGTTCCACAGCCGAGCTGTTGAACTCAAAAATGAGTCATAGAAACGACCCGTTCTCATGTGACTAATGTCAACCGTGTACATATGTTGGGCGCATGTTTGGTATGTTCCCCGACTACGACTACGCACTGGTGCCGAGGGGATCAATGGTACTATTTCCTCGGAGTATCTTCCATTGTATTACCGGTAGAACAAGAACAGATTCCCACCTGACGCCTATGCTCTAAAGATCGCAATGCGTTTATGTTAGGAGCATCTATTAATTGGACCACCGGTTTCTGCACATAGTCGAGGGTTTTTTTAAGGTATTTTGGGGCTCCAGACCAGAAGTGGCTGCCAAATTCAATAGTGGGGCGCAGTTGCGATTTGTACAGTGTTAGCAGCTGTGTACTATTAAAGTATCTGCGGGTCCTGTACAGTACGCCCAGTTTCTGAGAGTCTAAAACTCTGGCTTCGATGGAGCCCCCATACCTGAGCTGGTCACTTAGAGTTACTGCCTCCGTTCACGGAGATACTTACAAGATAGGGGGTTCTTACGATGATCATTCGTCATGGTATCATCGTAAGAACCCCCCGTACGATTTTGCTGGTGCCCGTTCACGACGCTACGCGGTGGCTGTCGGTTTCTAATCAGTATCACGATATCGACAGTGCTGATCGCACGCGACGCGTCGCTTCATTTGTGTCTGATACTTATTCATTTGACGTTTGACAGAAATGACGTCGGAACATGAAAGTAATGTTAGATTTATTCTGGAAGTGGAAAAAATGCATGTTTATATAATTATACTTTACCAGAATACGTAAGAAAGGATTTAGTGGAGATGGCATGGATTGATGTTGGAAAAAAGTCATATGACATCGCTTGACAGCGTGTTAACTCCACGGCTGCACGTGAAAAATGATCAAGTTCAGTATATTTCGGATAGCGCCGTGTACGGAGACTAGCATTAAAAAGTAGTATATCAGCAGGGTACTTGTGGTTTCGTCACAATTACGTAGATTGTAAGTATCTCCATGAACGGAGGGCCTTACACCAAGCACATCAAAGGAGGGACTGTTCGGAAGATTGCTTCCGTTGAAGGAGACTAGATTTTAAAATTTATTTACACTTGTTAAATGAAATAAATAAAAATAATTGAAGTTTGTGATCACATAAACTCACAATACAAGCACGCCGGACCGGCCGGCGAACTCAGTTGATGATGGTGGATGACACACGAGCCACGAACTCACCCGAAGTCAGTCAAACGGCACGCGATAATTCACGAATGCAGAGTTTCAGTGCGGCCGAAGGTTCGGCAGATTTTCTGCCGAAACCGAAACTGATGCCGAAACTAGATTTTTTTACCGAAACTTGCCGAAACCGAAACCGAACCTTCGGTCGGTCACTAGAAATAACACAAAACTGCGCTATACAAATGTCGTGTTATAATAATAATATATTATATATTATTAATAAATATTATTATATTATCTAACACCTGAGTCCTTTGTCACAAATTTTACAAGTGAAGCGGAGATGAGATGTGTCTTTTGAGAAATATGATTGGCCAATTGTTGCACGTCTCTGTTTCACTCTGCTCAAAAATTGCTTCTATGGTAACGCACCCTTAGATAAGGGCATTTACGACAATTTATTGCAACCAAAGGTTCTACCAAAACCAAATGTATTTTGTATTTTGTATTGGAAAGAAAAAAATGGTTAAAATGCTGTATTTTGTATTTCAAATACACGACTTGAAAGTATTTTGTATTTCGTATTTTAAATACATGCGAAAAAGTATTTTGTAATTTGTATTTCAATTACAGCAAAGCATGTATTTTGCCCAGCCCTGCTCCCTGCATGATCGTAAGAACAACTTTCGACGAAATGTGGATTTTTGTCCGCTGGCTGGTTAAACGCTCTTAAAGTGACGTGACTTTATATTTTTAAAGTAGGGTGACCTGGTCAACAGTGGATCACTTTTTTTGGAGACATATAACTTCAACACCAGTTGCGGCATTGTAATGAAAACTTTCACAATGTTTCATTGTTTATCATTCTTGTAAACTGCAATAGTTTAAACTCCGTCATTAAATGGGGAGGAAAGTAATGTGTACTTATTTGCGATGAGGGAAAATGATCCACTGTGGAACTTGGTGGTACACAGTGGATCAACCTATATTTAACAGTGGATCAAGGATGGGATTTCTTTTAAATAAAAAATAAATACCAGAAATAAAGCAGTTTTTATTATTGAAAGTGAAGTACAATCAAAATAGCCTATGGCTAAATAAAAAAAAAATACTAGTTTTAAAAATAAAAAAGAGAACGAAAACAATAATTTAAAAATCAAAATAATTTAATAAAACTTAGCGCAGGCTTAAGAGGGACAAATTAACAGAAAATTGATATAATGATGGTCATTTGGATGTACCACATATGACTGGTGTAGGCAAAATTAACTTAATGTCATGTTCTTTCACAAAAGATAAGTCTGACACATCTGGCATTCCGAACTGCTGCTGGGAGCGTATTTTTAACCGCAGAAAACTAATACCTCTTTTTGACATTCATAGTATGTAATACTTTCCCTACATAAACAAGATTTTGCTTCTTTTTCTAAATAGCACAAGAACAAATTAACTTCTTTTGGTTTACGTGCTAGAGATCCATGTTTTTGTAAAATGTCTTCGGTCAGAATGTTTTCCTTATTTTCCACTTCATCTTCTATAAACCAGTCCACGTCATCAGAGGTGTCTTGATGAACTATTTCAGAGTCATCTTCAGAATCGCTTTTTAAAACTTGTCGATTTACCTTTTTTACTTTTGTTTTTTTTTTTTGTTTCGGTCGCTTTTTTAATCCGTATAATTTCATCTTTCTCCGGAGTTTCTGTCACGATCATACTTTTCCCCAGTCTTCTTGGTTTTCTTTTTGTGGTTCTCGGTCCAGCTTTCAGTGGCGTTCTAAATTGGTCAGGGGTTCTAATTATTTCATCTGAAAACAAATTGCTAAAATTCGTGCAGTCCGATAGGGAGACATATAGGGAGGTAAGACGGCCGTTGATATTTCAACTTGATTAGAATCCTGTGACTGATTTGTAGTGTTATCTGAAGCCAGGGCTTCAGGGTTCAGGCGATCTGCGTATGTTTGCCTATTTTTATTTACTTTATCCCTTTCCCAAGCATCCTATAAAACAAAAAAAAAAACAAACAATCAGCACAAATCCGGCAGCAGTAGTACACAGTGGATCATGATCCACTGTGTAAGGTGATCCACTGATCCACTGTAGAACAACACTCCATTTTTCACTAAAAATATTATTCTGACATTACCCCTTTGAATAAGACACATTTCTAGATATTAACACAAGTTGTAATAACTACTGAAGTTGTAATGACAACTAAAATATGCTCACATGTATCATGGAAAAAATTTTGAAATGGTACGCAAAAATATACTCACATGATTTTTTTTCTCCTACCACAAAAACACAATTATTCGTTTGCGCAGCCGGGCGAGTGCTGACTTGTTTAGTAGCGTGGAGGCACACCTACCTAAGAGCCAAACGTACATGCACACGCACTAAGAACTTTCGAGATATTGGAGTGATCCACTGTACCATACCGATCCACTGTCACCCTAAATATTATTTTTCTTAGTGGTATCACAAGTCTTTTCAAGTTACTATAAATTATTTCATCTTTGATTTGTATTTTAAACAATAAAAAGAGAAGACGTTGAATGAATGCTTGTATTTTTTTCATACATTTTAATTCGCACAAAGCTCGTACTCTAAAAATTCTGTTACGAGGAGATAATTTACTTTTACAATGAATGACACGTATTTCTCTTGAACACTTTTTAAGTTTTAAAAAGCAATTTTTTAAGTTTTTAAAAAAAGTTGGTTATTTTTGAAGATAACATCTATACATTTATAGAGCCAAAACGGTAATTATGTGAAATTCTCTCGATAGAAAAAAAGTATATTCCGAAAATTATTAAAAACACATTTCGTTCCGTTATTTAACATGTTATGGGTATAAAAAAATCACAGTTTATCATTAAATGTAACGAAGGCATTTGTTGAAAGCTTTTTGCTCTATTTTAAACAAGACGTGTTTTATTGAAGTGAAAAGATGTTAAGCAGTGCTTTGAAACTCGATGAAACGAAAAGAAGCTACACTAAAAAGGTACAAACGTACATCTGTAGGATTTAGCCTACGAGAGAATGAGATATTACAATCAATCACCTCTTTGTGCGGTGCTTCGTAACCTCCCCACTCTTGTCTACTTTAGTTTTTTGAAGGTTTCACTTCTACCGCGTGTGAATTGCACACTCTGATTTTTTAAATGTTTTCACAAATTTCGCTTAATTATCATCGTTTTTAATATTAGCGCGCTCACTCTAACATCCGAATTTACACATCTCTTTGACGCTTACTACCGGGCCTTCATATAATGATTTAGGAAATTTTAGTCCATTTTTCATAATTAATCGAAAATTTTTATTAATTTTTGGCGTTGATTTTTAAGCTGGAGTAAAGGCATTAGTTTTTCGAAAAAATATCGTGCCTCCTTCAAGTAATTCCATTAAAGCCTTTCCTAGTGCTTATTATCAAGATGAAGATCCTCTTATAGTCTTAAGTTTTTCAATTAATATTAGTAATAATACTTGGGTAATTTCTACTGAGCCATTTCAGTGAAATGACTCCGCGAGGGTGCTATACAAGTTAGGGTAAAACTCAAAATACTCTTTTTACAAAGCAATGGGGTTCAATAAAATAAATCACGTTTCAAACGTCTGGTTGATTACTCGGACATCTTTGAAAAATCGAATTTTTAGTTGAGTATGCAGTTAAATGTAAAAGTGAACACTCTATCTGGTACAATATTCAGATTTATCGTAAACACCACCAATTCAATTATAATGTACAAAATCTTGTAGTGAATTAAATAAAATGTTGACGTTTTCTGGGTCACTAGTAGGGTATTTCAAAATATCATTCTGTATCGGACCATTATACCTTTCAGTGTTATTTAATAGTACACTAGCTGACCCGGCCAGGCGTTGCTGTGGCTAACGAAATACAACGCCATCTACTGGATGGTTACCAAACCTTTATATCCACCGCCATCAGTTAATTTGCATACAAATCAAATCCATACCGCTGGCTTGCCGGCCCGCTACAGACATTTTCCTTTACATATTATATATTTCTACCAATTTACACAAAACAATGACAAGTAATAAAAATAAACCTTCCTCGTGAATCACTCTATCTATTGGCGAAAACCGCATGAAAATCCGTTTAGTAGTTTTTGAGTTTATTGCGAATAGACAGACAGACGTGGCGGAGGATTTTAATCTATCTATCTTCTATCTATATAAATAAAAATGAATCGTTGAAATGTACGTACGCATATAACTTCCGAAAGACTTTTTTTTTTTACATGAGCTCCACACAGGAGGCCCTGAGGAAAATAATTTCCCTCAGGGCCTATGTCATCTTTGAGGATGCTGTGTGGAGGGATTTTTTAAGGAAAGGAAGGAGAGGAGAGTTCTGGGAAGGAAATGGGTTTAAGGGGTGGGTAGGAATCTGGGGTTCAGTATGTCCTGGTCATCCGCCTCCAAGACCTAGACAAACCTCACCCCATGAACCCGGGCACCCCTGCTAAATCACCAAACGTGGCGAACCACTTGGGTTGACCTATCGCCGAGGTGTTGATTATCCAGTAAAGGTTCCCGGGGCGGCGGGATTGGATAATTCTTTTTTTTTTGCGTTCGTTATTGTCAGGACAAGGTTTGTGTAAAACTAGTGGTGAGCTCTGGCATTATGAAATTTGTATAAAAAAATTGCAATAGGTGGCACGCGAGCTGTTTGAAAACTGAATGTACGGGGACTGAATGGATGGAATGCGGGAGGCGGGAGGGGAACTCGGGTAGGGGGTTCGCGGGAGGTAGGGGAGGGGAACCAGGGAGTGGGGAGAGGAACCTGGGAGGGGGGAGGGGAACTCGGGAGGGGGGTTCACGGGAATTTGGAGTGGGGTGGGGAGAGGGAAGGTGGAGGAGGCGGAGTGGGAACGAAAGAGGGGAAGGGAACGCGGGAGAGGAAGGGGAGGTGGAAGGGGAACGGGATGAATGGGAAAGGACACGCAGGGAGATACTATTTCTTTATTAAATGGCATAGCAACGCATGCCGCGTACCAGGCTTATAATATGTAGAGATACATTCAGTCTATCGCATCAAGAGTCACTTGATACGGTTCATGTATGCCAAAGGGTAACAGGAGAAGTGGCCATTATTCTAGGATGTGTTTGTTTGTGTTCATGCATTTAAGCATCATCAAAGTTCCATTTGTGCATCCTGTGTGATTGCACAGTGACCGTGTTGCACCGGATGCGGTTTGGTGAAGTCCACGTCTTCCTAAGAGAGGACCCCTTCAGTTTAGGGAGTTGGGTTCAAAACAACACATACGTACTGTAGTCCAGTCAAGTTAAACATGAAAAGGGGATTGTGCTTGCAAAAGGTCCAGTCATTCTGAATTTTTTATATGTTCTTAGGACTTAAACCAATATTGAAAAAAAAAATTTGCAATTTCGAAAGTGCTGTGCGAGCGGCGGTGGACCCAAAAAACCAGGAAATTTTCGGATATAGCTGACTTTGGTCTCAAATTGTAGCAAATTTAGTCTACTTTAAAAGTATGTTCACTGACTAAACCGGTCAGACCCTTCCTTCACTGAGATATTGATTAAAAACTGAAAAAAATCCGAACATTTCCTGGTTTTTTGGGTCCACCGCCGCTCGCACAGCACTTTCGAAGTTGCAAAAATTTTTTTTTATTACTGGTTTAGGTCCTAACAACATAAAAAAAATCAAAATGACTGGACCTTTTGCAAGCGCGGATGTACATCTTGACTGGAGTACTGTACGAGTATAGCGACCGGTCAATGGTTGAGTGGGCATAGCGTTTGGGTCCCACCCAGGCGTTCCGTGTTCGATTCCTCGACTGGCTAAGTCCTCCGTCACGACTCAAGCAACATTTTTGGCTTACTGTGGTGGTAGCAGTAGATTTTCAAATATTGTCAGGTTATTCGTAACCCGATAATGTTTGTCTTTCTTTTAAAAAAAAAATTTAAAATATATATATATATATTACTGGAAAAATTAATGTTTATGTAATGTAAAGACTTAATAAGAGGTCTTTTTAATATTTTGGTGAGAAATGCCACCGCGAGAACCATTTATTAGGTAACCAACACCTCTGCCATAGGTCACCCCAAGTTGTTCGCTGCTTCTAGTGAGTTAACAGGAATTGGTGACCGGATTGGTGACCGGACAACTGAGAAAGAAATCAACTCAGAACCTCCTTTGAAAAGTCATAAAAAGTGATAAAAAAAATATATTGAAAATGGGTATAGGTTACGTTAGGTTAGGGTTATGGGACATTTAAAAAAAATCGTAGCTTAATGACTTTTCAAGGAGGTGTTGAGTTGACTTGATTCTGAGTTTGCATAGAACCGCCCGGATCATGGGTGATTTTTGTGTAGGCCTTTGCGGTGAATGCGTTTGCCCACTTACTGCATGGCTGAAGGGACGTGTTTTCACCTCTCCAGCCGGACTCTCTCGACCTATTGCCTTGCACCGCTGTGGGAGGGAGAGACGTATGTACATCCGTCACTTCTGGACAAATTGACTCCCAAATCCCTACCCACCTCTCATATATTTTCCTTCCCAGAACTTCCTATCCTTTCTTATCTAAAAAGACCCTCCACACAGCATTCCCAAAGATGACATAGGCCCTGAGGGGAATTATTTTCCGCAGGTTCTCCTGTGTGAAGCTAATGTAAAACAATATATTATAATAGGTAATTCAAGCAACGTTTCAATTCTGAAAGGTGATATTTCACCAGGGCGGTACCGAGAGTATCTTGAACATGCCGCAAATATACTATACTACAAATATTTTTCTTTAAATGAATTAAATTTATTAAAAATGAAGACAGTATTAGCGAAACTCAATCGAAAATCTGAAAACAGAAAAGTTACAAAAAGATACGGTCACACCTGGGGCTTTTCTGTTGATTTTTTTGTTTTCGGATTTTCAATTTAGTTTTGCCAATATTGTCGTCATTTAATTAAAATATTACAATTTTATCATCAATTTCATAAAAATTTCAAAATTTAAGCAACCCCCGACTCAAAAAAGAGCTGATAACCTAAAAATCTCTGAAAAAATTTTCATGAATTGCAGCTAAAAACCATCTCGATCACGTCAGCATTCAAACAAAAAAAACGCATCAAAATCGGTCCATTCGTTTAGGAGCTACGATGTCACAGACAGACATACACACACACAGATACACAGAAAGTTAAAGTTAGGACACCGCTCCTTGCGTCGGGGGTCAAAAATAAATAAAAAAACGAATTAAATTAAATTTACCTGCGGACGCCGGTATTGGAACCCACGATCTCTGAATTCATAGAGAAGAGATATACCCCTCGACCACGGAGGCCGTCAATCACTTTTTATTTATTATTTACTTTTACTCTTTTTTACGCACATGGGGACTTTTTGATAGTTAATGTTTTAATTTTTTTTTAACGTAAGGGTTAACTATAAACAGTAGGTTAATAAAAATCATTTCTAACATAATGGTGGTTTTCTGTTCGATAAATTTGTAGAAAATAAAATGATAACAGTAATAAACAGAAATTATCATAATTAATACGTTGACATAAAAAAATTGTTGTAAAATATTCTAAACAAAGGAATTATTGCATTAAAGATGTCGTTATCATTTGTATATTTGTTTGCTAAACAAAGTAAGCGAGTACTTGATGCTTGTACTTTAATCATGCATTTTAAAATAATCTTTTTCCTTTTAACTAACTTGTTATTTTTTCTCCTTTCCAGGCGAGACGATAATAGTGTGGTTTTGCCTCGATTACCTGTCAGACTTTCTCTACTTCGCGGATATCATATTTCACTTCAGAACGGGCTACTTAGAAGACGGGGTGCTTCAGACCGACTCCGTAAAACTCAGAAACCACTACATGAACTCGACTACCTTCTACATAGACTGCTTGTGTTTACTTCCACTGGACTTCCTCTACCTGTCCATTGGATTCAACTCTATTCTAAGATCATTTAGACTGGTGAAGATCTACAGATTTTGGGCGTTCATGGACAGAACGGAGAGACATACGAATTATCCCAATCTCTTCAGATCTACGAGCTTGATACACTATTTGCTGGTGATCTTCCATTGGAATGGATGCCTGTACCATATAATCTATAAGAATAATGGATTCGGGAGTAAGAACTGGGTGTACCATGACTCGGAGTCAGCGGATGTGGTGAAGCAGTATTTACAGAGTTACTATTGGTGTACGCTGGCCTTGACTACAATAGGTGAGTGAATTTGTATTAAGTTTTATTAAGTGGTTGATAATAATCTTTCCTGTAAAAATGTTCCCAGTAAAAATGCCCTAAATTTAAATGTTTCCTATCAAAATGTCCCCGGGCAAAATGTTCCTAGTTTATTTATCACAGGTCCTCACAGGAGCAATTTTCCTCGGGGCTTTTGTCATCTTTGTGGATGCTGTGTGGAAAGTATTTTTAGGGAAAGGAAGGAGAGGAAGTTCTGAGAGGGAAAAAGGTATGAGGAGTGGGTAGGAATCTGGGGAGTGACGGGCGTATGAATCCATTCCTTCGGTCGATAGAGTCTGGCTGGAGAAATTAAAAGGTCTCCCTAAACTAGTCTCAACCGATCTGACCCGCCTCGCAATAGGTGGGCAAACGCATCCGCCGCCAAGACCTAGACAAACCTCACCCCATGAACACGGGCACCCCCGCTAAGTCACCAAACGCAGCGAACCACTTGGAGTGAGCTACGGCAGGGGTGATGGTTATCCAATAAATGGTTCCCGGGGCGGCGATACCAGTTGCATCACAATGAAAAGAGCTCGTGTAAATAATACGATATAGAAAATAAAAATTAATACAAAATAAAAAAAAAGAAAACGAGTGCTTTAGACCACACGACTGAAGTAAAACTTCACTACCTCATAAAAAAACATGTGACATTGGGGTGACATATGACATTGGGGTGACATATGACCATGGGGTGACCTATGACCCTGGGGTGACCTACGACCCTGGGGTGACCTACGACCTTGGGGTGACCTAAGAACTTGGAGTGACCTACGACTTTGTAGTGACCTACGAACTTGGGGTGACCTACGACCTTGGGGTGACCTACAACCTTGGGGTGACCTACGGCATGGTTATTCAATAAATCATTCCTTGTGCTCGCACCTCTCTCTTGCCCCTACAGTAATATACGAAACGTAACTCTCTTTCTATCTTCACTAACTTTTATCTCCCTCTCTACTTCAAGCGTGCATAAAGACCCGACCGTTCACCTCGCCCGATCACCGTTCGCATCGATTACCGTTCGCGTCGATCACCGTTCGCATCGATTATCGCTCACATCACACTTTTTCGTAACGCATTCACCAGCTTACCTCCCAAGTCAAGCATGCGTAAAGAAGTTTCACTTCAAAAACTTATGAATTCCAGTCCCATTTTAAGTTTCTGTACTCACTACGTTGATTCGTGAAGAAAGAAACTTGAAAGGCCCGTTTTCGAACTCTAGAAGTGGCATGATTATAGATTTTTTGTTGAAACATGATACTGTTTACTCAGTACGAAACAATAATTTTTCATCAAATCAACTTCTAGAATACTAAGCCCCTCCGTTCATGGAGATACTTACAAACTACATGATAGTGACGCAACCACAAGTACGCTGCAGATATACTACTTTTTAATTCTGGTTTCCGTACACGGCGCTACCCGAAATGTACTGAACTTGATCATTTTTCACTTGCAACCGTGGGGTTAACACGATGTCAAGCGATGTCAAATGACTTTTTTTCCAACATCAATCCACGCCTTCTCCACTAAATCCTGTTTTAAATATTCTGGTAAAGTAATTCTGGTAAACACGCATTTTTTTCCACTTCCAGAACAAATCTAACATTACTTTCATGTGCCGACGCCATTTTTGCCAAACGTCAAACGAATAAGTAGCAGACACAAATGATGCGACGCATCGCGTGCGATCAGCACCGTCGCGTCGGTATCGTGCAACAGATTTGAAACCGACAGCCGTCACGTAGCGCCGTTTACGGGCACCAGCAAAATCGTACGGGGGTTACTTACGATCGATCGATCGAGGATAGAGTTACTTGCAAGGCCGGTTACAGTGCACGACCGACGGTCGGTGCGTACGGTCGGTCCTGACGATCGCATACCATCGACCGACCGTCGGTGCGTACCGCCAGTTCACGCTTGACCAACAAGCTGACCGGACATATATGGACGCGTTTACGAATAGTTTAATTGCCTCTTATTATCTTCGTAGACGTATTAGGAACGGAAAACGTAGATATCACGTACATCCGATCGTCGCCCAAAGAGCATTTCAAGGGGAATTCACTCGTCGGTCGACGATTCTCGTACGCACTGCGTAGCGATATACGCATGCGTACGGTCGGTCCTGCACTGAACGATTTATGAATTTTCATACAAATGTCAAGCGCGACCGACGTACGCACCGACCGTCGGTCGAGCACTGTAACCGGCCTAAGTAGCGTCATGTACGGAGGCACTAACTTGAAAAATAGAATTAAGATACAATATTTTATGCACTATTTTCAGCTTCGTTTCGTACGGGTATCATATTTTAAATATTTACTGATGCTCGTAAAAAGCAACGTGGGAGGTGGAATTCTCTTCCAAGAATCGGATTTCATATTTAGACCATCCTCGGTACTATTCCTTCTTTTTCCGTCAAACGTGTGTCATATCACGTTCTGCCGACTTCCATTTTCTCAGTCTAGATTTCAATCTGTCAGTTAACCCTCTTATTTTTTTAGTTTCTTATTCACATCTCTCTGGATTTATATGTCCGGGGAGCGTTAGAAGAGTCTGTAGAGAATGGGAAGCATCCCCCAACCCATCTCAAATCTTTTTCCTCTAACACTTGTTTTATTGAATTTTATTGACGTAGTCTTATTTTAACACTGACTATTCGAGCGTTTTGAATCAAGATGGTTGCCGTATTGGATACTAGGTACATTTCTATACCGCCGGGGTTCGCACCATCGTTGTATAATGTGTTCGAGCGTTTTGAATCAAGATGGTTGCCGTATTGGATACTAGGTACATTTTTATACCGCCGGGGTTAGCACCATCGTTGTATAAAGTGTTCGAGCGTTTTGAATCAAGATGGTTACCGTATTGGATACTAGGTACATTTTTATACCGCCGGGGTTAGCACCATCGTTGTATAATGTGTTCGAGCGTTTTGAATCAAGATGGTTGCCGTATTGGATACTAGGTACATTTTTATACCGCCGGGGTTAGCACCATCGTTGTATAAAGTGTTCGAGCGTTTTGAATCAAGATGGTTACCGTATTGGATACTAGGTACATTTCTATACCGCCGGGGTTAGCACCATCGTTGTATAATGTGTTCGAGCGTTTTGAATCAAGATGGTTGCCGTATTGGATACTAGGTACATTTTTATACCGCCGGGGTTAGCACCATCGTTGTATAAAGTGTTCGAGCGTTTTGAATCAAGATGGTTACCGTATTGGATACTAGGTACATTTCTATACCGCCGGGGTTAGCACCATCGTTGTTTAATGTGTTCGAGCGTTTTGAATCAAGATGGTTGCCGTATTGGATACTAGTTACATTTTTATACCGCCGGGGTTAGCACCATCGTTGTATAAAGTGTTCGAGCGTTTTGAATCAAGATGGTTACCGTATTGGATACTAGGTACATTTTTATACCGCCGGGGTTAGCACCATCGTTGTATAAAGTGTTCGAGCGTTTTGAATCAAGATGGTTACCGTATTGGATACTAGGTACATTTTTATACCGCCGGGGTTAGCACCATCGTTGTATAAAGTGTTCGAGCGTTTTGAATCAAGATGGTTACCGTATTGGATACTAGGTACATTTCTATACCGCCGGGGTTAGCACCATCGTTGTATAATGTGTTCGAGCGTTTTGAATCAAGATGGTTGCCGTATTGGATACTAGGTACATTTTTATACCGCCGGGGTTAGCACCATCGTTGTATAAAGTGTTCGAGCGTTTTGAATCAAGATGGTTGCCGTATTGGATACTAGGTACATTTCTATACCGCCGGGGTTAGCACCATCGTTGTATAAAGTGTTCGAGCGTTTTGAATCAAGATGGTTACCGTATTGGATACTAGGTAAATTTTTATACCGCTTTGGTTAGCACCATCGTTGTATAAAGTGTTCGAGCGTTTTGAATCAAGATGGTTGCCGTATTGGATACTAGGTACATTTTTATACCGCCGGGGTTCGCACCATCGTTGTATAAAGTGTATAATTCCATATTTGAAATTCAAAAAAAATATTATGTTCACTAGTACCAGCGAGAGATCTTGCGTAACGTCATATTTCTGGTATCTTCTGTATTTTTCGTTTTCAAACGAGACGAATGAGAAGAAAAGTACGAACGTCGATGATGTACATACGAGCTCTCGCTGGAACTAGTTCACGTAAAATATTAATGGTTTATAAATAAGTGGGTAGGTTTTTTTTTGTTACTTATTTTTGGCGTGTAATGCCGTGTTGCGCTACCTCCTACTTTAGCCAACGTTTCGGACAGCGTTGCCCTGATGATTGACACTGTAACGGTGTACACATTTTTCAGTCTTTCATGAATGCGAATGGGCGTTTCACCTTCTACAGTCAAGTATTTTTTTTCAATTTCGGTGCCGGCAACTTGGGCGTTTATTTTAAGAATCAATCACAGAAATATGATCATCGATGTCGGCCATTTTGCAAGCAACCGCAGTGCTGCCACCTGTTGACGCAGAAAGTTGCTACTGCAGCAGATTGTAGAAGAATAGCACTTAATTAAAAACACTGTAACCGTGTCCATCATCAGGGCAACGCTGTCCGAAATGTTGGCTAAAGGAGGAGGTAGCGCAACACTACATAACACCCCAAAAATAAATAACTAAATACTTTTGGCCGTGAAAATCTAAAATCTTATGCAGGTGGGTAGGTATTTTTTTGCATTAGCTCCACACAAGAGGCCAGATGAAAAAAAATCATCAGGGCCTATGTCATCTTTGGAAATATTGTGAGGAGGGTCTTTTTAGGAAAGGAAGTAGAATAAGTTATGGGAAGAAAAAGGTTATGAGCGGTGGGTAGGAATCCATCTCTCCCACTGCGGTGCAAGGCGATGGGTCAAGAAAGTACTACTGGAAAGGTCAAAAGTCCTCCCTCAACTAATCTTTCTCGGTCTGGCCCGCCACGCAGCAGGTGAGCAGACGCATCCGCCGCCAAGACCTGATAAACCTCACCCGATGAATCCAGGCTGCTAAATCACCAAACGTAGTGAGCCATTTGAATGCCAATGGCCGAGGTGTTGTTTATCCGGTAACGGTACCCTTACACGCCTCCCAATTCCCAAATTGACTAAATGATATCTCAATGAAGCTATATAATATCACATATATGTATTATATAATCACATATATATTATCACAATACTTTAGATTTTAGATACTCCCTTCTTGACCTCCCAAATTGACTAAATGATAGCATAATGATGCTATATAATATGACATATTTAATATATAATCACATAGTATTTAAAATATATATGTAATATATAATCACACATATATTATCACAATACTTTAGATACTCCCTTTTTGACCTCCCAAATTGATTAAGTGATATCACAATGAAGCTATATAATACATAATCACGTATATAATATCACAACACTTTAGAAATATAAATATATATAACGTTACGTCGCGTCGCTTCAATTCTTTTTAAATACTATGTTAGATATCCCCCAGAAGTTTTATATAAACGAGTGACCTAGGACTGAATATTGGCACCCTTGAAATAACTATATTGGCGTCATTATTTTTAACCTCTAAAATTGATAGCAAGATGTCAAAGGACTTAGAAGGGTTTTGCGGACAACACCAAGAATATATTTAATAATATTGATCTGATTTTTTCCCTCTGATGTCGATGAAAGACATAATAACCGTAGGTAAGTAGGTACTTTGTAACATTGTCGTAAATTGTACCAGAAACAACATCAAAGAGAAAACATCAATAACTTTTCCGGGAAACGGGAAAGGGAAAAGTCAATTTTGTTCAATGAAATAATCGCTTCAAAGCAGAAGATATCTGGGAAGATGTCAAAAAATATCCAGCATTGTAAAAACAACGAATAAAGGATTCCATATACTTAGTTTTATTTTGATACAAAATCTAATAAAGGATTAAGACTCCGTAGCAAGCTTTCAAAAATAATAAGAAGATGTCAGTGAAGAAGAAGATAACAATAATAATCTAAACAAAAATATGAAAGAGAACAAGATACAGAAAAAAGACAATGGTCGCAACTGGAACTCGAACCCAGACCTCTCGCCGAACCGGGACGTGCGCGTTAACCAATTTCGCTATTGCCACCTTCTGTCAAATTTTATTTGATTCATTTGTGTTATTCCACAATTGGTTCATTTAAAATAATATATAGTATATTTGCAGCACGTTCCAGAGTGGAAGATACTCTCAGTATCGCCTTGGTGTAAGACCACCATTCAGTATTGAAACTTTACTTGACCAGATCTGAATAGCCAGGTACTTCTCCAACTTCCTCTTCCCTATCCTCTTCCTCTCCCCACTACCTTCAGCCTCATAACGTACCCCAATTGGGGATGCCATAGTCTCACTGGCACCAGACGGGAGCAGTTGGGACTCTCGTGGACTCTAGACTCGTATAAAAAAACCATCAAACTTATGAAAAGAGAGTTTTTCTTATAAAAAATTGAAGAAGAAGACGGTTTGGAAAGGTTATTCTATGTAAATACGAATGTTAGAGAGAGCCGCGCCGCCTTTTTCATACAAAACTTAGATTTGGATTCGTGGTTAAAATATGGTTTCATTAATTTTGTGTGAAAAATTATGATGGTTTTTGATATGACGGTAAATACAAGATAGCTATTACACGAAGGCCACCAACAATATAAAACTAATTCGGATATATTCGAAATTATTCTTTGCCAATTAACCAGTCGAGTAACAGACCAAATAAAACCTTTTTCCCGGATTGCATGCGATTTTTTGGAGCTTATCTGTATAAATAAAAATGAATCGCCGAAATCTGTGTATGCGTATAACTTCCGAACGACTTCACCAAATTGGAAAATTATTTTATTTTGTGTTCGTTATTGTCAGGACAAGGTTTGTATAAATATGGTGAGTTATGGCATTATGAAATTTGTATTAAAAAATTGCAATAGGTGGCAAGCGAGCTGTTTGAAAACTGAATGTACCGGGACTGAATGTTTGAAATTCTGGAGGGGGAAGGGGGGAGGTGGGAGGGGAAGGGGAACTCGGAAAGGGGGAGAGTGAAGGTGGAGGAGACGGAGTTGGAACGCGAGAGGGGAAGGGGACGCGGGAGAGGAAGGCGATGCGGAAAGGGAACGGGACGAATGGGAAAGAACACGCAGGTAGAAAAAATTTCTTAAATAAATAGCATAGCAACGCATGCCGGGAACCAGCTAGTTTTGAATATTTTCTGCCCACATTAAAAAAACTATACCTCCGAATTTTAATATGGTGACATACAAACTGATTATAATTCTATATAGCCAACGAATCCATCTATCTTTTGTCTAATATCACATGCTAATAGGAATTATAAAAAAATTGAATAAAATCGTAAACTTCTACTTAACCCTCCGCCCGTCGCGCCTTTTTTGTAACGCGAGGTGTCGCGTGGGGTCGCTTAGGACCCCAAAAATAAATATGATTAAATTGTTGTTGTAGCATACATTTTATATGTTATTTTAACTGATTACAGTCAGGTGATAATGATTGCTTTGAAATAAAAAGAAATGTTAAAAAATAGTTATTTATTTTCAATGCCAGAGCCTAAAAATCAACAAGGAACATTTTTTTGAAATTCTGAATCATATTTTTTAATAGAAAACTTTAAAAAAAAATCTAACCAATATCTATCAAACTCACAACTATTTGAGGTTGATATAGACTTATTATTATTACAACAAAAAAATCAACAAAATACAATAAAAAAAAACATATTAACTTGATTTTTCATGGTATTTTGTTGATTTTTTTAGCCTCACGCCGAAACACAAGTCTGTATCTCACATCGCACACGCGCAAACTAAATTTTCTCGGCGCTTGCGTTAAGTATAGTCCCTTTTAGGAAGCTACCTAAAGTAAGAAATCAGTGGGAATATTTAAAATGAACATGATTAGCATTTCTGTAAAACCTGGGCTTTTAAAGACCCCACGCGACGGGTCGAGGGTTAATTACTTACAAATAAGGAAAAATTTGCCAAAATTGGCAGAAAAGCAATCCGAGGTATTTTAAATAGTGCCACATTGTGCAAAAAGCGCTCCAGTGGTAAAATATTGTAATATTACATTACGTATACTATTTTTCATATTGAATACAAGCAGGTTCTCGTTGAATAATAAGTACCTACCTACTCAACTAGATTAAACCGGGACCAGATCATGGTTGGATTAACTCTTAATTAATTTAGTCTTCTTCTGCGACTTAAACTGAGTTAGTTACATCTCTGGAAAATATCTTTATCCTTTTTCTATGTAAAAAAGATCTCATTTCCATAGTCTATGGTTAATTGCTGCATCTGTCTGTGGTCTATGCTCGCGCCATTTGCTATATCTGAAATTAAATTATGCTCAGAGACTAGTTTTTAAATGGTTGAGACGTTGATTATTATTTATGCCGACGGAGAAATTTTAACTCACAGCACTTTCTTGTGTTATAAGTTTGTAATTGAAAATTTAAGACCAAAGGTAATTATGGAAAGCTATGTCGAGGTTTGTACATATAATAACTGTGGATTAATTGTTAGGAATTGGGACTGAATATAGTTTTTTTCACAAACTAATTAATGAACACAATTCGTCTTTCTTTTTCAATGTCTATATTATGTTACAGCCAAAGTAATAAATCCGGATATTATACGAGTATATACTATCCAGCCATTATTTATAATGTCTACCCAATTTAGACAAAGAATTAATCACTTTATCGGGATATTTTTCATAATATCGGGTCAAAGTTAGCCAAAGTAATAAATACGGTCCAACTGCACCTAACCTAACCTAACCTAACCTAACCTAACCTAACTTAACCTAACCATATATCACTCTTTAAAGACTACAATAATAAAATATTTAAAATCAACTGGCATGAATTAACTACAATAATAATATTCAAAAACAACTGAGTCATAATTATTATTTATTAGGTTAGGTTAGGTTAGGTTGTTAGGTTAGATGCAGTTGGACCGTATTTATTACTTTGGCTAACTTTGACCCGATATTATGAATAATATCCGGATAAAGTGATTAATTTATCACATTGTCCAAACAATTTTGTTATTATAATATATATAATGAGCAGTCATTATGTGTAACTGCTATTTAATCACTATCAGCCTTACTAAAAAACCCAGTGAAAATTTTATTCAATTGACAAACGGCCGCGGATGTGAAAACATTACTAATTAAAAATTTGTTCATTGAAAGAAATACACATGGTTTCCACGGCCTGAGAGGGTAGTTTATCTCTGTTTTAACCTTTAATGTCCGAACGATATTTGTATTTTTTCCGTAGTATTTTGAATGTTCTATATGTTTCTTATTTTTGAAGGTGTCGTAAAAACAAATACCATTTATGAAAACTAGATAAAATTACCTTTTAAATTTGTATATTTGAAATACAGTTTAGTTTTCAAAAACTGACATATTTTAAGATTCAAACTCGGAAATAAATGGAAAAAAATTTCTTACCAAAGTTTTTTTGACTAAAATGTAGAGAAATTAAGAAAAAAACAAAATTTCAAAAACACAGTCCTTTTATGTAATAAATTTGGAAGGAAACTATCACCTCACTTTTTCCTCGGGCATACAATAAAAAAATAATAAAAAATTTGAAAGTTTTTTTTATTGCTAAAAAACTAACCTAAAAATTATACCGTCTTTTAAATCAGATTTCTTGCATCTCTAAAGACGTTAATTACTTTGATGCATTTACGCACACATGTATTAGATAATATTATTTAAGAAAAACACCACTGTCATAAAATTATCATAAAATAAAACCTTTAAATGTAAATTTGAATTCTAATGTATCATATAAAATAGTTTTTGACACTTCAATTTTCAAAGTACGATTATTGTTTTATAACTTGACTAAAACGTATGAAAAACCACACAACACACGGTAAATATATCAATGATATAAATATAAGAGTAAATTATTCATATTAATAGAAATTAACCATCACATAAGTAATATTGGACACACAGAAATCATTTCGCGCTTCCAGCGTCTTTTTCGACCGCGAACACGAATGCGCAGGCGCCGCGCCACCTAGCGGTTATGAAGAAAAACAAACAATTTAGTACTTAAATATGCGTGGTTGCCGGATTTACAGTACGTTTTAAGACCAAATCTTATTGGTAATGTTATCGTGTTTTAGTGTATTTTTGTTTTATTCATGTTGCTGCAGCAACACGGGTAATCGGGCGTGCTGTGTTTTTTTTTAGTAAGGCTGTTAGACTGTAACATTTAGACATTGAAAAAGAAAGACGAATTGTGTTCATTAAAAAGTTTGTGAAAAATTACCTTATTTAGTCCCAATTCCCCAAAACTACTCCACAGCTATTTTCTCTTAGGGATAAATTCTTTAATGAATTTCCAAACCTCCAAATTTGCATACCTTTATTCTTATACTAGTCCCAGGGAGAAAACGTATGCACGTCATCGACGATCGTCCTAAAAGCCGTTCATAAATAATCTTCCATCCAACACGTCTTGTATGAAAACGAAAAAGATAGAGATATGTACTAGAATGTCAAATGTCTTTAACCATATTCCTATAGACATTTCGTCAACGTATGTTTCTTTCGAATAGTAGTTCTAACTAATAATACGATATTGCCAGTTATAAAAACATGGAAAAAATTAAATGCTTTATTTCATAAATCGCATACTACGGTAATAATAATGGCACCGGTGAGGTAGACATTTAACAATAATTTCTATCGTTCCTTAATAATTTTAATGTAAAAATAATATAATATCTTCTAATATATAAAACAAAGTCAGGTTAGTTATACCATTACAGCCTTACTAAAAAACCCAGTGAAAATTTTATTCAATTGACAAACGGCCGCGGATGTGAAAACATTACTAATTAAAAAATTTTTCATGGAAAAAAATACACATGGTTTCCACGGCCTGGGGGGGTAGTTTATCTCTGTTTTAACGATTGATGTTCGGACGAAATTTGGAATTTTTCCTAAGTATTTTGAATGTTCTATATATTTCTTATTTTTGAAGGTGTCGTAAAAAACAATACCATTTATGAAAACTAGACAAAATTACCTTTTAGATTCGTGTATTTAAAATACACTTTAGTTTTCAAAAACTGCCATAATTTAAGATCCAAACTCGGAAAAAAATGGAAAAAATTTCTTACCCAAACATATTTGATGAAAGTGTACAGTAATTTATAAAAAAAACAAAATTTGAAAAATACTGACCTTTTATATAATGAATTTGGAACGAAACTGCCACCTCACTTTTTCCTCGTACATACAATAAAAAAATAATAAAAAATTTCAAAGTTTTTTTATTGCCAAAAAACTAACCTAAAAAAATAATACCGACTTTTATAACAGATTTCTAGCAACTTTAAAACGTTAATTTCGTTGATAAGTTTAGGTACACATGTATTAGATATTAATATTTAAAAAAAACACCACATTTATGAAATTCACATAAAATAAAGATCTTAAAATGTTAATTTTATCTTTTAAGAAAACTATCTATAGTTCTATAGAACAATATTCTGACAGTCCAACTTTGAAAGTACGGCGTTTGTACAATAACTCGATTAAACTGATGTAAACCACACACATAACATAATAAATATATCAATCATGTGAATAGAAGAGTAAATTCGTCACTACAATAGAAATTAATAAGTAAAATCACAACATTTAGGCACTAACAAATTTTTCTGACACCCCGCCATAAAAAACACACCGGGCTATGTTCATCGCGGTGCCGTTGAGAAGGCGCGCCAATAATGCCCCTGGCGGAGAAGAATTAAAACAACATTGTTTCCTAGGAAATTAAAACCATTTGCAATGTTGTCAGATCTTAATGCATTTTAACAGCGTGACCACGCAAGAAACGTTATTAGTAACAAATTGGGATCTAGCGTACACAAGGTTTATTTATGTTATTGCAATAATACAGTTAATCGGTCGCGCTGTGGTTTTTTTTTAGTAAGGCTGTTAATGTATAACTCAAGAACGGCTGGACCGATTATTATGATCTTTGATTTATTGGATTAGTCTCCGACCCGAACAGCAGAATAGCTATTAAAACATCGGAAAAATTCACGGAAAAAAAATTATGAAGGAAAATCTTTTCCTCATACATTTTGTATGGAACGAATTCTCATATCGTCAAAGAGCTTCAGCAGTATTGTGATGAGTATAATTTTGAATAGTGAGTGAATTCTAAAAATTCAAAAACGTCAAATGTCAATGCGCTGATTGTTTTGCTTTTGTTCTTAAACATGTAATGCCGTCCCTCTTTCTTACACGCTAAATATCAACAGTCGAAAATGAGGCAAAGGGTGAACGTATGTCGGCACCCCTCCAAAGGAAAATTTCAATAATTATAATAAATCTCCCACACACGTATAAAGAAAATAAAACGCCATTCCGGTAAGTAAGTAGAAAAGTAAGAAAATCACAAAAATATAAATTCGTACACAACGCCATCTCTGATGCTGACAAAAACAAAACACGGACAGTTGCGCATCGATAATTGCTTCATTGTGTAATTTTTTTACTTAATAAAAAAATTGGATTTAATTCAGCTAATAACACAATAGTTATCGATTCTGATGCCGTAAGAAGTTCGCCGGGTCAGTTAGTTATAGTTATGAAAGTTTCTGTCCGGGACGACTTATTTTTAGATTTGTAACACTTCGAATTCAAAAGTCACGCAATGAAATGGTAGTGGTGATTTTTAGAACACTTGAAAAATTAATATAGCCTTTTGTTTTTTTTCCATTGTAAAATATGATGCAATAGGCCAAACCAAAAAATGTTGGCTCTTTTATAGCTAGGTCTGACACAAGTGTTAATGTTATTTTAAAACTGGTTTTACATTATCGGATGCAAATAGTGTCAAAGCGACTTTCAAACAATGCTTTTATCAGATGACATCAAGATAATATTGACATTTGAAATGTACGTGCATTCAAAAAATACATCACCTTTGTACTGCATTTTGCGCAAAGTATAAAATAAATTCTATGGTTCTTTGGGTTGATATTTTGATGACTTAAATTAAATACTCACTATTAATAAATGACTTCATATTCAATACAAAGTAGTTCGTAGTAGTAGTTCACAGTCCTCCTAGACTCCTGTTCCGAGGCAAACTGTGGGTAGCTGTGTTTGTGTTGCATCATAATTTCCTCATCTACATGTTTGTTGATATCCATATTTTCATGTATGTTGATTTTCGTTATTTGTTTTTGGGGTGTTTTGTTTTTGCGTTACAGTGTGCTTCATCGGGGCAGATGTATAATTGTTAGTGGTGAAATGTGTGCTTTATGTCCTTGGAAGCGGTACCGTGTTGCCAGCTCCACTCCATTAAGAACTGATATTACGGTATACTTCTAATGGTTATAGATTTCAATTGCCTCCGTAATCAGGCGTGCTACAATAAGAACTGGTTCCAAAAAACTGTTCCTAGAATTCACTGTTATCCAGTGATCGCTAGTCACCGGTACAAAGTAACCGAGACATTCAATGGCATTTGAACTGTTTCAAAAATAGCCTGTTCCTCAAATTCACTGTTCTAGTGATCGCTAGTCACCGGTAAAAAGTAGCCGAGACAGGCAATGGCGGCGTAGTACTTACACTTGCCTAGGGTACGTCCCCATGCGAGCTGCCGACCGATGTTTGTTGACTATGTTTGTTGATGTCCACATCTTCATATTTGTTGATGTCCACATCTTCATGTTTGTTGATATCCACATCTTAATATTTGTTGATTTCATCGTCTTAATGTTTGTTGACTATGTTTATTGATTTCCACATTTTTATGTTTGTTGATATCCACATCTTCATGTTTGTTGATATCCACATCCTCATGTTTGTGGATTTTATCGTCTTCATGTTTGTTAACTATGTTTATTGATGTCCACATTTTCATGTATGTCGAATGTGGGTTGTATTGTTACTTCCAAAATTTTATAATTTTACTCTCTTATAATCTGAATATTGGTAATGTCGTTTCGGTTTTACATACATGTCAATTAAATTAGATTAGGGAAATAATCCATTTAAGTATGTATAATTTTAATGTTAGAATTTAAAAATGCACTGAAAATGCAAGTATAATTTAATCTTCATTAGAAAAACACTCAATCAAGAAAGTTATGTGCAACACCAAGAGATGAACTCTAAACATTCAGTTTTTTGGGAGTCTGCTCTTACAACTGAGCAACCGTCAATGAGCTGTCAGAAATGTAGTATTTTTCCATTGAAATTCACGTTGGGTAGATTTAAAAATTATTCAAAATTGTTCGAGATATCTCAGTCGCGCAAATTACATTTTTTTCCTTGGTGGTTTTCTAATACATAATATGATTTTTTATCCAATTCTCAGCTAGCTAAATCCTCTATCCTTGCACAAGGAACATTTCCGATGGTTATATAGTAGGGAGAATTCAAAGAGTATTGCCATTATTCGCTGCCTGGGAATGTTAATCTTGCTTAAAAAAATAAATAAAAATACCGATTTCCTCTCAAGTTCTTAGTGCGTAGATGTTTAACAATTAGGCTGAAATTCCCCCGGCAATGTAAGAAACAAGGTAAGCGTACTCCCCTTGTTTACGTTTTAACTACCCGCGGCAATTACGCCCCTATTTGATGAAACTCGTTTTAAAAAGGCTTAAAGTGAATTAATTGCTAAAAATTTTACAAACTCGAAAACTTTAAATTGATATAGAGGCTCTTTGTCTCTAGAGGAAATTAGTGCTATGGTAGTCTTACTCGAATTGTCCAACTGAAATTTTAAAGACAAATTGACTGAATTACTGCCTAACAGCAGTTTTGTTTAAAGTTACAAGTAGAGTATAACTCAGGACATGAAGGATGTTTCGAAGGGTGGTACACTGAAACGTTAAGGATAATATTGTCCATTGAAATAAAATTCGTTTATTCGCTAACGTCCTCTCATTGTTTGTGATGTAGAACTTAGCTATAGATCGCAAAAAAAACATTAAAATGCGACGCTGCTCCAAAACCGTGTGGGCAGTGGCGGACCAACCCGCCCCGGGCCTCTGGTCCTGGGGGGCCTCCAAATGCCTCCATTTTCCCTTTCAAATTCTAAATAAGACTCTAAGGCACCACGACGCTGTAAATTTTTTTTTAATTTAATTTTCTTAACACTAGAGTACACGCGTGGGCTACATATAACTTCGGGTCTCTAGCTAAGCTCCGATTGGTTGTTGCTCGACGCATTCAATGTGGCGTGAGCGATTGACGCTGGCGCACGTGAAAAAAATAACGATTTAAATTTGTTGGGCTACGTAGGTATGTAGCCCATGCGTGCACTGGCGGAACACAAGGAAAGCTTGCTCGAAATGCTACAGGCGTATATGTAATGATCACCAAATATTAATTTATCCTTGTGTAATGATCACCAAATTTTAATTTGTCCTTGTGTAATGATCACCAAATATTAATTTGTCCTTGTGTAATGATCACCAAATATTAATTTGTCCTTGTGTAATGTAATGAAAATTTTTAAAAAAGTTTTTAAAAAAATGTAAGAATTAAATCAAAAGTTGATTGATCTCAAATAAGTAAAAATTATGTGATTTTTTGAGAAGTCTGAAGTTTTGTTAATATTTTTAGATTAAGATAGAGAAGATATTTCATTTTATTTCGGTTTACTTAATAAATGTCATTTATAATAATAAATGTGTTTTCTTTAAAAATTAAACGATTATCTTTCAGTACATTTTAATTTAAAATGGGCTACAAGTGAAGCCCACGCGAGCACTCATGAACACACGTGTACCGTAGTGTTAAAGATGCATTTGTTAAGAATACCAATTTTTTTTAATACATTCGAAAAATTGACGGAGATACAGCATTTTATGTGAAACCGTTTGAAACAGTTTCCTTTCCAGAAACATTAACATTCATCAAACACGCATCAAATGTCAAACGTGCGGAGATAAAATAGCCGGCAATTTTCTTAATTTTTCTTTCCGTAAGAATCTTCTACAAAGTATTTGAAAACTTTTTAAAAAAGATTAATGCAATAGGTAAAGTCGTTCTGAAGTTATTGCGTGACCAGGGGAAACACCGATTCGTTTTTATGTACCTACATAGATTTCCAAGTTGGGATTGGCTAAATGGAATTTTTTCCGAAGATAATTAATTAATAATGTAAAAATTATGCAAAACGAAAGAGGAATAAATAAATCGGTATTAGGTTAGTCATCAAATGTGTGCTTATTTAAAGAAAGTCTTTTGACGATGTTGGAAAAATGAAAAAAATTGGGTTTGTTTTGGGTTTAAAAAATAAAAACTGTTCTATCAGAAACTGAAGATCTATTTTTATTTTTCATTTTTTTATTTTTTATTTAACTATTATTTTTTTAAGGAAAGACAAACATTCCCGGGTTACGAATAACCTAACAATATATAAAAATCTCCTACTACCACCACAGTAAGCGGAAAGTGTTGCTTATGTTTAGATAGAGGACTTAGCCAGCTGAGGAAGCGAACACGCGACGCTTAAGTGGAACCCAAACGCGATGACAACTCAGCCTCTGACCGATCCAATTAATTGCGTTTGGTGACCAGATCTGAAAAATCTAACCTTACCTTCCTCTTTCTCGTCTCCTTCCCCTCCGCACTCCCTTCAGCATTACAACATAACCCAATAGCAACTGTGAATTTTTTATTTTTTTATTTATTTGGTGATAATATATTACAAAATCATAACATAATATTTATAATTCATCATTCCCAACGAGTTTAATAAAAGTCATTTCGGAAAAGACAACATTATACAATTAAAAGAAAATTATTTTTACACAAGAACACGAATTTAAAGGAGAGTTCAATGAAAACTACATATATTTTAAAACAGACTAGGCACACTTGACACTCGTACAGTTATTTATCACCATCGAAAACTTTTTCAAATCACATTGAACGACTGCTAAGCAACGCCTAAACTGGATGTCACTAACAGTTAAGCTATCCTATTCACATGAATTATACTTCTAAATGACAAAAAATACTTCTAAAAAGTAGTTAATTACGTCTATTGGCTGTCAGCTAACGCTTAGGCATGAATGTTGGTGAAACAGAAATGATTAATACTTGCTTTCTGAAGGTTCCATGACAGTTCATCCTGCGACAATTCATCCGGCGACAGTTCATCCTGCGACGGTTCATCCGGCCGACAGTTCATCCTGCCGACAGTTCATCCCGCCGACAATTCATCCGGCGACAATTCATCCTGCCTGATCATTTAGAAGATTTTTTCGTCAAGTAAGTATGCAAAGAGGATATACGGCCGTACAACCTAACCTAACCTAACCTAACCTATTTAGAAAAAATATTTTTACAGCGGATTTCCACTCAAGATGCCTTCAGATATAAGTATATCGATTTTGGTTATACGGCCGTATATCCTCTTTGCATACTTACTTAATAAAAATCTTCTAAATGATCAGGCAGGATGAATTGTCGCCGGATGAATTGTCGGCGGGATGAACTGTCGGCAGGATGAATTCTCGGCAGGATGAACTGTCGGCCGGATGAACCGTCGCAGGATGAACTGTCGCCGTATGAATTGTCGCAGGACGAATTGTCGGGTCACCCTTTCTGAAACACGTTTACTGAACTCGGCGTTCGCTCAGGTTTTCAGAACAACTCATACAGGTATCATAGAAATCGTTGTCTTCCTTACTAACATGGTTAGAAATATGCTCTAAACGGTGTTAGAAACAACAAAAATACCACACTTTATATTCAAATCAAATAAAAATGTACACAAAGTATCCGACCGCAATTTGAAAAAATATTATTTATCTTTGAGAATTTTATATTAATTATTTTTACATGAAACGACAAAAAGTGAGTAGACGATAACGTTTAGAATACATGCACCTAATAAATTACGTCCTTTTTTTAAATTTCGTTATCAGTAATAAAAAAAACGTGAAGTGAGCCATTTTTAAAACTTTTTTTATGTTTGCATGCAAATTTTTTATATTAATTTGTTTATTTCTAATTAAAAATTTTGAAAGCGTATTTTATCACATTACAATATTTATCGAAACAGTTTTTAATTATCCGATACTTTCAGAAATATTCCATTGGTTTGAATTTTATTGCTAAAAGCAAATATAATAACCCCCTGACAAAATACGGTCGAGGCCTGATGGGTTAAATAGAGAAAACTCCAGTCGGGAACTTACGACATAATAAAATTTTCGTTTACAATAATAATAATTGTTGACATTATAATAAATTGGTATACGAATCCCAGCTGCGCGATGTTTTCCTCTGAAGGGTTTTTTCTTTAGCCCTAGGGGATTTCGAACCGATTTCAATGGAAGGTAAACGATTTATTTAATTTGCTCTCAATAGATTTTTTTTCTCTAGGGTATAATATATTTGTGAGACATCCAAATTAAACCAAAAGAGATATTAAAAATTTGTTCGTTTTGAAACGGAAAACACAGATTTTTTTCTTGTTGTTTGTTTCACGAAAAAAAGGTACATTTTTTAGTATTATTTTGATAGTGAAAATTTGAAACGAAATTATTTATCGTTTAGCTGCTATTGTGATAGTAAAAGTAAAATTTCGTTCGCTTTAAAAATTATTTTTAAAGTACATAATATGTACCAGACATACTCCGTCCACACAGCATCTTAACAGATAACCTAGGCCCTGAGGGAAATTATTTTCCTCAGGGTGTGTTTTCCTTTGTGGAGTTAATATAAAAACAAAACAAAAAATAACTATTTTATTTTTATTTTAACATTATGAGTAAAACCTCAAATTGTAATATTTATTTAAATGAAGACAATATAAGCGAAACTCAATCGAAAATTTGGAAACAGAAAAATCAAAAAAAGATACTGGCACCTCTTAGACCAAAATCCCAGAGGTGCCCATATATTTTTCTGATTTTTCTATTTCCAGATTTTTGAGTGAGTTTCGCTTATATTGTCTTCATTTAAAAAAATAATTACTTAATCATTTTGGGAGGCGGGAATGGTTACCGCCGCCCCGGGAACCAACACCATGGGTCACCCCAAGTGGTTCGCTAAGTTTAGTGGTGCCCGAGTTCATGGGGTGAGGTTTGTCTAGGTATTGGTGGTGGAAGCATTTGTCCACCTGATGCATGGCGGCCGGATTGAGAGAGACTGGTTGAGAGAGACCTTTTCATTTCTACAGCCGGACTCCCTCGACCCTCCACACAGTATCCCCAAAGATGAAATAGGCCCCGAGGAAAATTGTTTTCCTCAGGGTCTCCTGTACTTCTGTGTAGAGTAATTGTAAACAAAAACTATAACCGGCAGTTTTTAGTAAAACACGCATGTAGATGACATTATTTGGTCTTCAATTTTGTTTAAAATTTTAGTTGGTTCTAAGCAAAAATGAAGAAGAGACATCTCGTTTGAAAATATATGAATCGATAAAATTTAAAAAAAAACCTACGCAGAGCCGATGCAGTTTTTCCCGCTTTTTCTAAATATGTCATTCTCGTCTGCCTTTTTCCCGCGCTTTTATCAAAACGTCATTTTGTTTTCGTCTTTTTGGCGCCTTTTTCGCTTTGGTTTTTCCTCGCCCCATAAATGTAAGGGATGAATTTTTCAGCTTTTTGAGAGAGAAACGTTTGTTCGAAGTGAATGGAAGTGTTCGGAAAATAAGATTAAGGAATTTATGATGTCAGAATCTCGAAAGAATGATAAAATGTACCTTTCTTTATTAGAATTTTTTTTCATTGAAATGAAAGAATGTATGACGTGTATTTCTAAAACTTTAATAGCCTTACTAAAAAACCTAGTGAAAGATACGATTTTAGGTTTTCATGGTCAAAAGTATTAGGTCCTTACATATTGTAATGTGAATTTATAAGGCAATAGCATTTAGTGTAGGTAGTACCTATACCTTTTGTCATCCGACCGCTGTCTTTCCAGAGCAAGTAGAACTCCATCGCAGGATAGTGGAGATAAGGATTTGGAGATCATGCATATAAAAAACGCTGGTTTTACTAGTGAAAATTAATGTTAACTTTATTGCAGTTTGCAAGAGAAAAATCGAACCAAGGAAAAGTAAACAATACATAAATACCTTGAGCAACTATCAACTGATGTAGAAAGAGAGAGTCAGCAAATTACGTTTAATTATTAATACCGCACACGTCCCGTCGCCGTGACAGTCATGACACTCCTCCAAACGACGACAGCAATCCCCAAGACACCGTCCAGCACGTCATGGGGCCACAAGTTTAAAGGAAATCCACCCAAAAACCAGGCACAGCTGATTTACACCCATCAAGCGGCATGTAGAAATCCCACCGGCCAAAGGGACAGCAATGTCAGCGCACTCCCCAAGAGTCGCAAAGCTGCTTCATTTAAAGGGATTCCACCCAACAACCAGGCCCAGCTGATTTACACCCATCAAGCGGCGTGTAGAAATCCCACCGGCCAAAGGGACAGCCAAGTAATCAATACATCGCCTGTTGATTACAGTTTAAATTTGTTTCCGCACGCGGATAAAGCAATCTCTCGGCATCCGGCGAGGAATTCAACAAAATAATAAGGCTTCTATGCCATTTGAGTCGTCCCACACTCACACAACGAAAAATAAATCACTTTCTAGGCTACATTGCACTAGAATCTTTTATAACAAAAACTCCTCAAAAATCTCCTCTCGCCTCAAGAAATTACGTGATGTCTCCCGCCATCTTTCCTCGAGTGACGTTTCCGGTCCCCTTGCGGTTTGGCCAACCAACAAAGTTAAACAAAAAGAAAAAATAAATAAAGCATAGACAATAAACGGTACCTATTTTGAGCAGTACCTGCTCACGAAATAGATATGTTACATTTCCCCACAACCCCCGAAAATTTTACGCCGCGAAGTGAAGTAAAATTATTAGGACACCGCCCAACAAGACTCTCTCTTTCCATATCTGTTAAAAGAAAAATAATACATCACAGTATCAGAAAAACAATAACATAAGATATACCAAAGTAGCAAATTAAAAAACAAACACCCATTCACAGAATGGTATACAAAAGAAAAACTTTGAAAATGAGGTAATACCTCCACTTTTACAAGCTCGCTTGTAAGATTACCAACACGTTACTCACATGACGAGAGACAATCTCTCAAGAAAACACTAGTGAGTATGGAGAACTCAAGCTCCCACTTTCCTTTATAGAAAAAAGCAACACTTAGTTATTATTAACATATAATTAACTCTCTCTTTCTCTATCCTTATATTCTAAACAAAAATGATATATGGAAAAAGTAACGTCATACAAATTATACTCAATGCGTCTTAAATTATCAACTAAAACTAGTCCAAGGTATAAACAAATATATAGAATTAACTCGTTCAATTTAAAATTGATATCTAGGAGGTCAGATCAAGTATAATACAATTATTACTTGTCCATCGTATAACAAGTTTTATAAAAAACTGTCAATTACAAAGTGGTCAGAGTTATATGTAAAGACATACCTATCTGTCAAACGGTTTAGATCAGGTTTTACAATACCGAGGCACTACCTATCTATAAAAGAGGTTAGATTAGAGTTTACATATTTTAATTACCTATCCATCAAAATTATGAAAAAATTCATTAGGAACACAGAAGCAAAACAGGATCTAGAATGTTAGGCTTAGAGCTTAGGGATTACAATTAAACAAAACACCTAGCTATTATAAAAGTGAACCTCAAAAAGTACTCTTGATTTTATACAAAAATACAAGATGTAACTATGATAAACCATCCTCAGAGGACGTTGCTTGTGCAAGAAAAGACTGAAGATAAACCCAGGTGGCATTCCTTCAAAAAAAATAACACTTAATACATCAAGTAAGTGAAACGTCATAAATTTCTTGAACAAACAATGATATTTTGGTGATCGAATATACTTATTAGATAATCGACACTAGATAGGGGTGATCGAACAATATCCAAATGAACGACACTAGTAGACAAAATTAGCAGTACAACACTGGTTTAAGCAGTGAGAGACCTATATATGTAAATGCTTAATGTTAACTTAAAACTAAAAGACAAAATACATTTTCCTGTATTAGAGGTAAGGTGATAAACTTCAAATATGAGTTACTTTAATGGGTAGGTATGCCAGAGCAGTACCACCTTTGTTTGTGACAAGAAAAAAAAAATTCTTAACAAATATTCTTAACAAACTTAACTAACTGACTTTAAGGAAAGTTATACCAGACTTAATCTATTTAACATAGCTATGGTATATTTAAGAAAAACTTTACTTAATCACTAATTGTAGAAATTTTAACAATCTGTGCATACGAAAGTCGCTCAAATCTCTCATAAACAGAAGTTTTGAATCATTCTTTCCAAGTCCTTGGAAAATCATTATTCGGGAGAAAATTCCAACGAACTTGAGAAGAAGGATTCACACTTAAACACTAAAATAGTACAACATAACCTATTGTTTTACGAACGCATCAGTGTGTTAGTATAATTGTAGCCTATAAGGAAGGCGAAACGACTCATTACATACAAAAAATTATTTAGAGTTTAAATAAAAAAATAAAAATCTCGTCAAAGACTAAGTCAATTACAAAATATGACTTAAAATATTGGGCGCCACTGATCACACGGATCAGAGGAAACGACATTCATTATAAACGACGTCTCCTATAGAAAAAATTCCGAAGAATTTAAAGAAAAAAAAAATGAGGTAGCAAGATTGAGGAAATTTTTGAAAAAAAAACACTGACGAAACAAATGGAACAGCATGCAGGGTTCTCAGGGTCCTCAGAATCTTTTATAACAAAAACTCCTCCTCAAAAATCTCCTCTCGCCTCAAAAAATTACGTGATGTCTCCCGCCATCTTTCCTCGAGTGACGTTTCCGGTCCCCTTGCGGTTTGGCCAACCAACAAAGTTAAAAAAAAAAGAAAAAATAAATAAAGCATAGACAATAAACGGTACCTATTTTGAGCAGTACCTGCTCACGAAATAGATATGTTATAATATGAAATTCTCTTTGGTTAGGAATTCCAAATTCAAATTTATACAGCTATTTACTCATATATTTGTGTTTCGAAAATTATAAATCATTTGTTTTTTCCTAAATTGTTTGTTTTCTTTGCGTCAATTAGTTTACAAAATGGAAAACTTGAAATATCGCAATATTTACGAGTACGAGTTCCACCGTGGACCGACATGATCACCAACACAGAAATTCTCAGGCGGGCTGGAGCAGATAGAGAGCTGCTTACATTGGTGAAAGTCAGGAAAATTTCATATCTGGGTAACATACTTCGAGGGAAGAAGTATCTCTTGCTGTAATTGGTATTGAAAGGAAAGATAGAGGGTCGCTGAGGGCCTGGTAGGAGACAAATTTTTGACTCCGAAATGTACGAGAGTGGACCGGCATTAGAAGAAGTGTGGAGAAGCTGTTCCGGTCAGCGCAAGACAGAGAGACATTTTCCAGAGTGATCGCCAACGTCGGGGGGACCTGATAGGGCACACCAAGAAGAAGTACGTTTATAATTGGTTATGTTAAATGTAAAAGTGCATTTAAAAAAAAAATCTCCCCTCCCCACAACTTTTAGCCTCACAACATAATCTTATTGGGGATGCCATAGTCTCACTGCCTCCAGACGGGTGGGAGCAGTTGGGTCCCTTGTGCGTTATTCACATTTTTTTAAAATTTCCAGTTTTATTTTTTTTTTTAAACTCGTGTCGTTACCCTAGCATACATATTTTTCTAATTGTTTTCTCGTTTTTAATAATAAGTCTACATAAATGTACGAAAAGCAATTCATTCGCCATTTTATGTTGTTAATAATACACAGTTGTTTTAAAAAGTTATTTCATTGTTTGTAGGAAAACAGGTGAAAATACACATTAAAAAATACTAAAGCGCGGAATGCTTACCGTCCAAAATTAATTTTGAAATGGAATGATTAAACAAAATCCACATTTCAGCTCTAGTAAATTTGTGTAGCTTGAATTTTCCAAAGTGAATTAATTTGTTGCTTTGAATTTTCTGTACACTAGGAGGAAATTGTATTTTTCAAACAGGAGTAAAAAAATTGCATCTGAATATGTTGGAACAAACAGAAAATTGCGTTCACTAGGAAAAGAAGTATGAAAATGCACATTTTCAAACTTCCATTTAAATCGTTTGTATTGCAATTCCGAGTTAAATACGGGTAAAACAAAGTAAATATGTTTCTCCAGAAGCTTATTTGCAAAAGCACTTCCACGTGAAAATACCAGGAAGTGTGTTGAAAATGCATAAATTTAACATTGGAAAAGATAAATTTTGCCATTTTACAATGTTGTTTTTACGGGAATTTTCAAATAATGTCCATTGACCTTCTTTGACATGACAATCAATTGCAGAACACGTTTAGTTTCACAGAGCGATGAGCACTGTTCTTTTTTATGACAAAAAGCAAAATATTTTCATTTGACAGTGTTGACTGAAGAAAGAGAATGAATGAAATAATACAACTACAAAGAACGCTACATTCAAACGTGAATAAACGAAAAATTTAACAAAACAAAAAAACGACTTCAAAAAATGCACTAAAAAGTTAAAAATAATTTCGTATTCTTCTACAACTTCATAATCAACTTAATTTTTCTACTCATCAATTTGTAGGTACAATTGTTATTTTTGGAGTCGGTGTCAGTCAAGGTAGGTTTGTAACTACATACATAGTTATAGGTGAGATGTGCTTTTGTCGCACGAGCGACTTGACGAGGCGAGAGGCGAGAGCGGGGCCGCGGCGTGAGGGGAGCTGTCAAGTAAACACGCCGGGCCGGGTACCTTTGCTGACACCGACTCCAAAAATAAAAATCGTGCCTACATATTGATGAGTAGAAAAAGTAAGTTGATTATGAAGTTGTAGAAGAATACGAAATTATTTTTTACTTTTTAGTGCATTTTTTAAGTCGTTTTTTGTTTTGTTAAATTTTTTGTTTTTTTTTGATTATTAGTGAATTTGAAGTACACTCACTAATTTGTTTGAATATGGGTAGACCTACTAAACGTGCTGATCATATGAGAAAGACCTAATTTGACCATAACTACGTTAGGGTCAAATTAAGAGATTCGGCCGAGTATCGTTAATTTGCTCCTAAGAATTGAAGAGTTCCGTTACTTTGTCATGGATCTCATAATCAGAACCTAACCAAACTCTCATCAAACTCCCCTTAAAGTACATCCTTTCCAATAAAAAAAGAATCATCGAAATCGGTTGGCGTGATATTGAGTTATTCGTCCATTTGCCGCGCACATACTTATTGCAAATTCAAGTCTTATATGGTTTTAGCATGGATGCCATTGTCGGAACTGGACCAAATTAAAATGGGACCACACGGGAAGCACCAGCTTTCAAATAAAAAAAATAATCAATATCGGTTCACTCAGTCGAAAGTTCTGAGGTAACAAACATAAAAAAAAAACAATTTTAAAAAAATGCAGTCAATTGAGAACCTCCTCCTTTTTGAAGTCGTTTAAAAATGAGCATCTTCTATTTTGTAGTGTAACATTTTAATCACATTTGTGTAAATTATAAATGCAGTTGGAAAAACCACTGCTCGGCCTTTTCCATACCTAACTTAAATTTTGATTTCAGGCCAAAATAGCTAACAAAAATTAATAATTATTTTTTTAACAAAAGGTTCGGCAAATCGCTTGGATATGAACTGTTATATTTATCGGTAATTTAATGTATAAAATTTATTATATTTATGTGTTAATTCGTGACAATGCACGGGGGTCAGAATAACCTTGCGGTCACTCTTTGCTATTTAAAACGCTTGTGGACTTCGATACGAATTACGCCCGATCACCAAACAAGATACGGTATACACAATTAAGTAATACTCACTACTTTTGTGTCTCGTGGCTTGATTTTCATTCGGTGACAGTCACAGGTATATCTAAAAGCGTGCGATACAGATTGCTCTGGTCGGTTATTAACCACGATAGAGTTGAGTCATTAGACGATCAACATAAGCGGTTTACATAAAGCCTTCGATGAACGACGGCGATATAACGCTTCAAATTAAACACTTCCGATTGAAAAATAACATTTCAACGTAGAGCGAAATGTCACGTTACGATGTGTTACGATGCTTGTTGACATACTGGCGATATTGCGGTACTTGACTCATGTCCACCATGTAGGTAGGTACACTTAATGTGCGGAAGTCCAAAATCTGGATTCCTCCTATCTGCTAGGCAGATCAGAACACAAATACGAATGAAACCCATCAGCGTTATGAAACATGTGTTATTCATGATTTAGGCAACTTTGGCAATTTTTTGAAAAATATCTGTATTACATAGATATTTGCTGCACCTTTATCTATACATATAAATGAATGTTTCTTTGCTTGTCCCTTACTTATAGAAAAACTATGCATCACGCAATTCTTAAGTTTGACAGTTTAATGACAAAGCTCAATACCATACCTCGTGAAGGAACTGTTATATCGAGCTGAAGATCAATGCGTTTTCTTCCAATCCACAAAGCAAGAATTGTGAGCATTTTCTTCAATACGTTAATTCTTTCAGACCTGAAATACAACTGGCAGTAATAAAATTTATTAAATGCTTGATAACAATTGACAAAGATATTTTAAGGGAGTTGGTATTTTTTTCAACGTTTATCTCTAATTGAATTTGAAAGAACATTAGTCCTCAGTGGGTTTGTTTCACATAAATTGATAAATCATAAACTGTGTACAAAAATATAACCTTTTGTTCAATTTGGAAAAAATACTTATAAATTAATCATTAAAAATATATCTTAAAAATTAACATTTTTTAAAAATTGGGGAAAAAATTCGGTCGAGATTGAACACGAAAATCATTTTATTAAGTAAAATTTTCAAAATTTTAAGCAACCCCCGACACAAAAAAGTGCTGATGACCGTGAAAGGCCTTAACAGAATTCCATGAATTGCAGATAAGAACCATCTCGATCATGTCAGCTTTCAAACAAAAAAAACCGCATCATAATCGGTTCTTAAGTTTAGGAGCTACGATGCCACTGACAGACACACAGAACGTCAAACTTATAACACAGCGTCGGGGGTTAAAAATATAAAAATAGCTACTACCTAAACTAGTAATAATAAAAATTTTATAAAATGGTGCGATAAGCCGGCAGTAGAAAAACTAAAACCGCCAATTATTAATCGCTCTTTATACGGAGGATTTTTTTTTTAAATATATGTATTTTCAAATATGCACACGGTCCGAAAGCGTTAGGATTTTTAATATTGTTGAAATTAATGAAGTTTCGGGGTTAAAGGTTGAATTTTTGATTAATTTTTGACAGGAATATTGAAAAACCGGCTAATAATTCAGTTCGGAGGACCAAATTAGAAAAATTTTATAAAACTCCAAAGCATATTTTTTCTGGTTGCCCAGCATTGTTACGTGAGTAGAATTCAGATTTTCCCGTAATGATTGACGGATTTTCGTATTTATTTTATAATAGAAAGCAAACTTCAGATTTTCTGATTGAACTTGCGTACTTTATTCTTAACAAGTCAAATATTTTCATTCTGAAAGGTTTATTAATCCTACTAATTAAACGCCTTGTTAAGTTTCTGGAAATAATTAAATAATTGGTTGATCCTTGCCCGGAATAATGTTGAATCCAACAATGTTCTTGTTTTGAGAAAAATGTAAAACGAAACATTTTATCATACATATAATTTTTAATTAAGCCACCAGAAGATTCAAACAGTTATCGGCCCATCTCTCTTTTAAGTACCATGTGCAAACTCCTAGAGCGAGTGGTGCTCCGTGGACTTACTCCAATTCTGGAGAAAGTGGTCCCACAAGAGCAAGCTGGCTTCAGACCAGGCCACTGCTGTGACCAGGTGCTTGTTCTGATAGTACACATCGAATCTGGTTTCCAGGAACGGCTTAAGACTGCGGTCAATCAAGGTTGCACGAGCTTGCTCAATGCGGTATTCGTTTTCAACTGAAGGATCCCATCTATCATTTACATTGCAGCCCAAGTATACAACACTCTGTACCTTCTCTAGTTTTCAGTTCTTCAGTAAGCGTCCATGCTTCCATTCCATAAAATAATACGGGAACATTTGTTGAGTCGTCATGGAACCGTTATACAAATCTAGAAACTTAATGTATTGCATGAGCGGAACATTAACAGTCCTCGTGGCACTGGCAGTACCAGAACCAGTTCCTTAGAAATCCGGAACACAGTTATTTCCTCGAATGAGATGGTAAATTGCACATTATTTTATAGGAGACGGCACTTGGAACAATGCGATGCGAGAAATAGGTCAACTATTACGCCATTAATAACTAATTTTATGATTCAGATGTCTTCACAGGGTGTTTCAGAAATGATTTACATTATAAATAATTATGTTTCATAAAATTATGTGAATTTTGTTCCATTTACGTGAAATTAAGGTGATGCTTAAAAGAATTCAATATCTGCTCTTTCTCAGATGGCGTTAGTTTAATTATTTAACGACAAAACACTTTTTGAAAATTATGCCTTAAAATATTAAAATGAATAATTACATTAGTTCCACATAGGAAGTCCTGAAGAAAAATAATTTCCTCGAGGTCTTTGTCATCTTTGGGGATGCTATGTGGAGGGTATTTTTTTTAGGGAAAGCTAGGAGAGGAATATTTTTATTTTATTTATTTTTATTTATTAATTTTCAACGCCCTGATGGGCTTTTACATGACAAGTTTATAAAAATAATATTAATATATAATACCTAGGAATCTAATTAAAAATTTAAGCATATTAGATTAGTCAAAGAATTTGTATATAAAAATGCAAAAATCAGTAATTTTAAATACATGTAGGATTACAAAAGTTTTTTTAAATATTTATATTGAGAGATCAGTAGGATTTATAGGTTCAATTAGAAATGCCACAGAGCCGAACCCTCTGATATGAAAATATCTGGAGTCGGTGAATTATATTCCCATTTGGTCTCTAGTAGGTTAACATGTTGTTCTTGTATTGTTTTGTATTTATAATACTTATATAGTGCAATTGCATAGCGTGGGTTGACTAGATGATCATTTGGGGAAGTGTGTGAAAGGGTTTAGTTTTTCCTGTGGGGAAAATTTATCCCGGGCATTTAAATCTGGTGCGTAAAATAATCTTTATTCCAGGGTGTGGGGAGGATAGTGCAATCCCACACGTCCTATATAGTTATACATATTTATATATTTACACAGTAAAGAAATAAGAACATAAATAAATAAAAAAATAATACTAATAAAAATTAATAATAACAAAAATAAATAATCAATTATTATGCAGGGCGTGATCTTGAGTGCGCTCAGGCCCATCGCTCACTCAGGAGTGGAGCTTGGTGCTGGAAGGCTGCAATAATACAGAGACAGTTTTTAAATGAAAAAGATAAACTTCATATGAAAGGTAGGTAAAGAAAAATTTAAGGAAAGATAGTGCATTACAATAAAAGAGAAAGTTTCTAAGTTGTAAATGGCATAGAAAGAAACTAGAAGGTATGTTAGTAATTACAAAATTTACAGGTGACTGATTATATGTGATGAATAATACATGACAAAATGCAAGATACATAAAAAGAAAACGGTAACAAGTTTTTACATTGTAGATTAATATAGAAATACACAAATATATGCAATAGACCCTAGGTGATGCTCCTTAGATATTAAAATATTCTACATAAAAATATTGTTCAGATATTTCTTGAATAAAGTAAACTTACGTGTTAAATACATCGATATTTGAGGTGAATTTGTTCCCTAGTGTGTGTAGTCGAGAAATTGGTGCATGTGTGTGGTATTTGGTTACAGAATATCTGGGAAGGAAAAGGTATGAGGAGTCGGTAAGAATCTGGGGGTCAGTGTGTCCAGAATGGATAGACATATGAATGTCCAGATGGACATACGAATCTATTCCTCCCACTGCGGTGCAAAGGGATGGTTCGAGAGAGTCCGGCTGAAGAGGTCAAAAGATCTTCCTCTTTGCACTAGGTGTGAAATCGCATCCGCCACCAGCATCTAAACAAACCTCCCCCCATGAACCCGGCACCTCTGCTAAGCCACCAAATGTAGCGAAGAACCTAGGAAGGGGTGTTTGTTATCCAACAAATGGTTCCCGGGGCGGCGGTATCCACACCCCAAATTGTAAATATAGGTGATTTAATCCAATATCGTACTTGTATGTCTTTCTTGAAAAAAAAAATAGTATGTACACGGACAAAACTATTTATTCATATTCATATTGCATATGTACGGACGCACACAATTAATTCATCTTAATATTAGGTCCTTACATATGAAATTGGCGTTTTGCCGTACTGGCAACTTTGATCTCAAATATCTTCTTTTTGGTTAGGAATTCCAAATTCAAATTTATACAGCTATTTACTCATATATTTGTGTTTTGAAAATTATAATTCATTTGTTTTTTCCTTAATTGTTTTTTTTTCCTTGCGTCACTTAGGCTAGCGCCACACTTGACGGAAATTCCGTCGCGTAACTTCCGCGACGGAACGCCAATACATGTAATTGCATATAAATTACAAATAGCGGGCACACTACGCGGAAGATCGGTCGTTTCGTCGCGGACAATCGGTCGCTCCGCGGCGGACCGCCGACTCTCGCGTCTGTTCCGTCCTCCGCGCACCGATCTTCCGTCGGCGGAAGATCGGCAACATCGCATTCCAAGTATTTGTATGCAACGCGCCACATTCGGCGGATAACACGCGGCGACGACGCACGCACGGGATGTTCGACACTGAGCGTTTTATTATCGAAGTGCAAAATAGAGTTTGCCTTTGGGACTCTAGAGAAAAGCCGGATAGAACGGCAAAGAAACGAGCTTGGGAAGAGATTGCCAAATTATTGTACGACAATTGGAACAGTGAAATAGAAATAAAACAGCGAGAAATTGGAAGCATATACTACAAATACAAACAGTCCAATTCAATCAGCTGACACTGAAACAACACACTCAATTGAGGAAATAGAGGAAATATTGCAGAATAGGTCCAGCAATTCAATTCAATAAAAATTAAAGATAATAAAATAAAATATGTCAAATCACAAAGTAATTGCTTTCTACAATAATAAAAATTAAAGATTTAATTTAATATTTTGTAAAATATATGTGTATACATACATATGTAGCTCATATTTTATATATTACAATAAAAAAATAATCATAATAAATAATTTGTTTCATTTACAATTTTAATATTTATCTCACCTATCGGATCCATTACGACCACACTGTATACTGTATAAGCGTTGGCAGTCGACTGATAATCCGCCACTGAATATTCAGTGTGGCTGCAACGATGACAACGGATTGACTCCCACGGAAGTTCCGCGACGGAATTTCCGTCAAGTGTGGCGCTAGCCTAAGTTTACAAAATGGAAAACCTGAAATATCGCGTTATTTACGAGTACGAGTTCCACCGTGGCACCAGTGCTGCAGAAACGGCTCGAAGGATTAATGATGTGTATGGCGACGGTGCGGCAAAAGAAAACACAATGCGTTTTTGGTTCCAACGTTTTCGTTCTGGAAATTTCGACCTGCAGAACAAGCCCCGTGGACGGCCGGAGACCAAATTTGATAATGAAGAATTGAATGCTATATTGGAAGCGGATCCATCGCAAACCACATCCGAGTTTGCTGCAGGCTGCGGTGTTAGTGATAAAACTGTTTTAATCCACTTGAAGCAAATTGTGAAGGTGATAAAGCTTGAAAGGTGGGTACCTCACGAATTGAGAGAAGCAAATCAACAAACGCGCGTTAGAACGCTAGACCACACACTGCACAACAGACGGCTACCAAATTAGAGGAACTTCAATTGTAATGTCTAAGACATCCACCGTACTCTCCAGACCTTGCCCCAACAGATTACCATTTTTTTTCAAAATTTGGATTACTTCTCGTAAGGGAAAAAATTCAACTCCGATGGGGCAGTCCAAACCGCCTTCAAAGATTTTATTGATTCCCGTACGAATGGTTTTTTTAGTAAAGGGATCGATGAACTACCTATGAGATGGCAAAAGTGCGTAGATAGCAATGGTACACTTTTATATTTTTAAAAAATTACTTTATGTTCCTCCCATACAAAACGCCAATTTCATATGTAAGGACGTAATATTTTAAGACATAATTTGCCAAAAGTTTTTTTTCGTAAAATAATTAAACTAACGCCATCTATGAGAGAGCAGATTATGAATCACCTTGAAGTTTCACACTAGCGACCCAATTATTTTTAGAACAGTATTGCGATAACCGAGATTTAATTTTTCACTTGGGCTTTTATCACCTAACCTAACCTAACTATCCTAACCTTAGTTTTCACAGTAAATTAATTAAAGGAGGCTAAAAGTCTTGCAGTTTTTCGAAGATCAATCTAAATATTGTGATGTCCAAATTTTAGTAGGTACGTAGTAAATAATATTACAGTAGTATTAGAAAATAAATTTTATTTGATTAATTTGTGTTATTTCACAATTAATTCATTTAAAATAATATATAGTATATTTGCGGCATGTTCCAGAGTGGAAGATACTATCAGTATCGCCCTGGTGTAAGACCACCATTCAGAATTGAAACGTTGCTTGAAAATGGCTTTAGCCGTGTTTAGTGACCAGATCTGAATAGCCAGGTACTTCCCAACCTTTCTCTTCCCCACCTCCTTCCCCTCCCCACTACCTTCAGCCTCACAACATACCCCAATTGGGGATGCCATAGTCTCACTGGCTCCAGACGGGAGCAGTTGAGATTCTTGTGTGGTATTCACTGTAAAAAAAAAAAGTACATATTACAACAAAATTTTACGACTAAATAAAAAATCAATCAACTGGTGTGATTATCGATAAATTATTCTTAGAAAAGTATTATAATAATCGAGATCCATTTTTTTCAGTTTGGCAATTATCACCTAACCTAACCAGTCTTAACATATTTATTTTTGGGTTATTATGCCGTGTGGCGCTACCTCCTTCTTTAGCCAGCCATTAGCTAGTAATCACTACACATCTGTCCATCTGTAAAGCTGTGCGAAACGTTAGCTAAAGAAGTTAATTATTTCTAGTTAGAAAATAATAGCCCTTGTGTAAGAAATGTAAACATTAGATTCATTGACACGGCATAAGAACCAAAAAATTAATTGCGATATCATTTTTGGCCGTGAAAATCTCAAATCAAATCATTTTAACTTTAAATAGTAACAAAAAGAACCCACAAAGGCCCGAAGCCTGAGCGTGGGTATTATATAATGTGGATATTAAACAGTGGTGGTTATTGGTTATTACATATTTAAACAGTGGCGGTTAAAATAGAATTTAAAAAATATGTCTATAGTATCTATACAGATCAATATGATTGATTTTTCAGATTTTTCTAAATCTCGGGTTGAAAGACACCTTCCACATGTTTTAACGTTCAAGTAGGCAAAACTTCGTCAAGCTCGGAATAAAACCGTAGATTCGATTTACAACTAATAATTTTTTCTGAAAGTGAAGTTCTAAATAATTCACAATAGTATATTTCCTGCCTCGAAGAAAATCGACTGCGTAAGTTATTAATTAAAATCAAATATCTAGGTGTTTTCCCATGCGAGAGCTTTAACGGAAACTTCGTATTCAATATAATACATTAAAAGAGGTTTTGCGGAAAGTTTTGAGGTCGCGGAGCGGAAAAGCTCAGATTATTCTGCTTTTCAATAAGCATCCTTGATTAATTATATTATCATAGCGCCCTATTACGACCCCTTTATAAAACACGGTAAATGGTACTTGATGCGATATATTTGACGGCCTTCGTGGTCGTGCTTTATTTAATTAATTTGTGTTATTTCACAATTTACCAATCAATATCATTATCATTATCATCATTTCATTATCATTATCATTATCATTATCATTATACAGTATAAAATGAAGTCGCTCAAAATGTATGTGCGCATAGATCTTTGAAACTACGCAACGGATTTTCATGCAGTTTTCACCAATAGATAGAGCGATTCAAGAGGAAGGTTTATATGTATAATACATGCTTATTATAGTACAGAAAAGCCGATAAAATCAAATATTCAATTCAGGCAGCGGGCAGCGGGCAGCTGGTGGTGTGGATTTTATAAAGGTTGGGTAATCGCGTTGTGTTTCGTTAGCCACAGCAACGTGTGGCCGGGTCTGCTAGTATATTATAAAAGAAAGTGTACTACAATTTGCGTGCCGCTAAAACTCAGAAACGAGTCCCAGTACGAACAAGGTATGGTAACCCTCTTGGTTCCCGTTTTTCCTGAAGGGCGTGCTTTTGAAGATATAAGGCTGGAAGTTTGACCCTCTAGAAATTTCTAGAGCAATCCAGAACATTCGAGAGTATTTGAGAGCATTCAAAAACATTCCAGAACATCCCGGAACATTCTGGTTGTGTAATGTTCGAAAATAGTCTGAAACGTTCTGGAACACCCCAGATCATTGTGGAATAATCCAGAACACTTTCAAATTTTGTGGAATGTTCTGGAACATTGTGGACCATTCGAAGCCTTTATTAAAGGGGTAGGGCTACCCAGTGGAAGGGGTATACAAGACAAGATCTTGCTGCACTTTTCAAAGTGAAAGATACTCTAAATATGACTCTGGTGTTAGACAACCGTTCAGAATTGAGAGCAGTGAGACAATGTCTAACGCATGATGTTTGGCGTTCCCAGATACTGCAGCGCTTCCAATATGCCCACGGCCAGATGCACAAATGTGTCAATCCTGGAAGAGCTAAGCATCTACAATGGGCTTTCAACTGCTTTCAACTGCCTTCAATCTGCCTACAACGTTTCTTAAGATGCTTTAGACACGTTGCTTGACAAACTCAGGACTCCCAACTTGAAGAAACTGAGATGTGTGGTTCGCACTAATCTCTCCATATTCCGGAATAAATACATTATTATTACACGTCACGATTAGTGTCAGCATTCCGATGTGGACTGCTAGCCTCGCTTTGCGTCCTTTAATATGTGTATTTTAATGATGTTTTTTTAATGGCAATACTGCCTGAGAGTCCCAACTGCTTCCAATCGTCTGAATCCAGTGAGACTATGGCATCCCCAATTGGGATATGTTGTGAGGAGGAAGGTAGAGTAGAGGGGAAAGTGATGAGGATTGAAAGGTGGGTCAGCAATCACGGCTAAAGCCATTTCAAACGACGTTTTAATTCTGAACGGTCTTACACCAGAGCGATTCTGAGAGTATCATCCACTCTGTTACATAGTTGGGTCATTTCAAGTGTCGGTCCAACATCAGACAAGCTATATATGGATGTGACTAAAGCAAACAATGTGTGCCAAGACTTGTGTGACGGTTAATAATTGTCTCGCTCTACCTCCGTGTTTATTTTAATTAATAATTTAATTGTCACGTTAGCTTCGGGAAGAATAGTATTTAACGCTGAGAAAACAACGCATGCTCCTTAATTGGAGAATTCCCAAGATACAGTAACGCTTATTCCTTGTGGAGAATGTTCAAGGATAGGATTAAGGATTTTAAGGAAAGCACTAACGGGAAATAGGATGTACGAGTATACTTCGGAGAATTATTCTCCCTTGGTGGAATTCCCTCTCAGTCCAGATTCCTACATCAAAGCATACTGGAGGAATAATATATTGGCTTCATCAAAGCGAAGAAACATCTCAAATACTTCAAGTATCAAATCACCTAATAAATAGTACGAGTATATTTATTAAAATAATCAAACAATTTGAAGAAATAAGATTTAGAGGCTATTTCACCATCCTCCTCGCAGATTATATTATTATCCACAAGATAACGTACATTTTCGATTAATAAAACACGAATTATGAATTTGAAAAGTCTAAGTTTACTATTCGGCACTTCAACCCATGAATAGTGTAATAATAATAATAAAATGTTTATTCATCCATAGATTTTTTACAATATTACATATTTTGTTCTTTTTGTCATTGATTCTATTGACGAAAGGGTCACTACTCAGCTACAATTCAGGATTTCTCCTAGAATGCGGCTGGTTTTTAGCAGTTCTTCCAATATGTAGGATAAGTTAGCCGAGTTTTTACCTGTTACGAGTATTTATTTGTTTATCATAATATTATGGTGACCGGCCAACTCAGAATCACCTCAGAAAGTTCATAAAGAGTGATGATAAAAAAAATTGCTTAACCCTCCGCCCGTCGCGCCTTTTTTGTAACGCGAGGTGTCGCGTGGGGTCGCTTAGGACCCCAAAAATAAATATGATTAAATTGTTGTTGTAGCATACAGTTTATATGTTATTTTAACTGATTACAGTCAGGTTATAATGATTGCTTTGAAATAAAAAAAAATGTTAAAAATTAGTTATTTATTTTCAACGCAAGAGCTTAAAAATCAACAAGGAACATTTTTTTGAAATTTTGAATCATATTTTTGATAGAAAACTGAAAAAAAAAATCTAACCAATTTCCATCAAACTCATAACTATTTGAGGTTGATATAGACTTATTATTATTACAACAAAAAAATCAACAAAATACAATAAAAAAACATATAAACTTGATTTTTCATGGTATTATGTTGATTTTTTTAGCCTCACGCCGAAACACAAGTCTGTATCTCAGATCGCACATGTGCAAACTAAATTTTCTCGACGCTTGCATCAAGTATAGTCCCTTTTAGGAAGCTACATAAAGTAAGAAATCAGTGGGAACATTTAAAATGAACATAATTATCATTTCTGTAAAACCTGGGCTTTTAAAGACCCCACGCGACGGGTCGAGGGTTAAATAGGTTACGTTACGTTAGGGTTACCGCCTTTTTTAAAATTATTTTTTCCATAGCTTTTAATAACCTTTCAAAGAGTTGTTGAGTTGACTTGATTCTGGGTTGGCATGGACCCTATAATATACAGGATACAGTATTAGGAGGATAGTGAAATATACTGTAATAATTTCAAATTCTTAAGGTGCCGTAATTGCGCTCAAAAAGAAGAAGATGGAGAGATATGTAATTACGAGTGTTAGAGGAGCGCGCTAAAATTTAAAGCGATAAAATCGTTGCGAAATTGTGAAAATGTTTAATAAAACGCGACTTGTTTAAAGTAGAGCAAAAATCTCTTGGGGCTGTCTAAAACAGCATTTAAAGAAACACTGTGAATTTTTTCATAACTATAACTTGTAAAATAACAGAAACAGACGTGAAAATAAAAAAAAATTGGACCATACTATGCGATTATACATTGCACAGGAGAGAGAATGCATATAATGTGATCCCGTCTATTGCGCGATTTTGTAGTTTTGCAGTTTTTTTTTTCATGTTTCGCTTCTGCATTTTTATTATTTTTAAGATCAAGAAATTTAGTGTTGTTTACGTATTTTGCATTTCATTCAATATTCGTAAAATACAGTCAACAAAATCGACCAATAAATAAGCCAACAAAACATTTTTCAATTTTTCGCAGCTTTGACATTCTTCGTTTGGGTTGTGATGAAAATGAATACAGACTCTTCTTCTTCTTTTTCCTTGCGCTGTCCCGACTCATTGCCTAGTTAGGCTGTTGGGGTCGGCTCTTCTCGTTCTCAGGTTGTAGTTTCTTCTGTTCTGGGTATCGCCTTCATCCAGGCCGTTTCTCTAAAGAATTTTGGAGCATTGAGTCATCCAGGAGTTCTTCGGTCTTCCTCTGGATGACTGTCGATGAAGCTCCATAGACATTGCCTGCCTCACTGTGTGGTCTGATGGTCTCCGTTTTATGTGTCCATACCATCTCACTGTCGTTCCTCCAGCTTACTATTTATGTCTGTGCCACCCAGGCTACCACGAATGCGTGAACTTTTGACCTTATCTTTTAGTGATACTCCTGCCGACCATCTAAGCATTCGCATTTCTGCTGTTTCGAGTTGCCTAGAGTAGGAGTTGTACATAGTCCAGCATTCGGAGCCATACATTATTGCGGGTCTTACAATAGTCTGGTATATCTTTCCTTTAAGTTTTATAGGCATTTTGGAGTCACACAATATTCCTAGGATCTAAATTTAATCCATCCCACACCTATTCTATGGATGACATCCGCTGCACATCCTCCGTCTCTGTGGATTAGTGAGCCCAGATACCTAAATGAATCACAGTTGGCTAATGTTACTCCATCCTGTTGAAAATGAATACAGACTAAAAACCAAAAAAGACGAAATTAAAAGATAAACCAAAAGAGAAAAACCAAAATCGTTAAACATCAAGTATTTTAAAAATTGTGAATAAACCATTTGGTTTCTGTGTTCGTTGTTATTATTAAGCGATCAACAATTTTTTAAATTCATTAATGATGAAATCGGATATGGTGACTTCACCCTAAATTCTAACGACATTACACTAATCGGTGTTTCGCGTCAAGTACCAACTGCCCTGTATGAAGCCATACTAATTGCTATTCATAGGCACCCTGTAAAATTGTTCAACTTTGTTGACTTCACCCTTCATAATGACGTCATTAAAACAATATTGTCATTCGAGTCTCGTGTTTGAAATTATTTTGTGCGGCTCTTTGATAATAACAGGGGAAAAACGAGATTGGCTTTGGGTACAGGAAAATTAAAGCAAATATTACAAAGTCTAGTTGGTATGAAGAGCAGACTAAAATTTATAAATGATTTTCAATTTTGTTTCCTTGAATGAATGAATAAATTAATCTACTTCCTGACATCCGATCGAGCTGAAACTCGGCAGAGAGACTCGCTTTCGATGACAATGCCAACTTTTGATGGCACTCACGAACACAAACGCATTTTTTAAAAATAAGATGACTTGTATTTTAAAATTTACAGCAGTTGTTATACGAAATAAATATCGATACTATCCAATTAGGATTTGGCTTGGATGTTAGCCCACGACGGATTAATGAAACAAATGACAATTCTACAAAACAGAGCTATGAGAACTATATTGAAGAAAAATAGGTACACTTCAGTCAATAAAATGTTGAAGGTGTTAAATATCTTGTCATTTAAACAAATTATTTACTTCAATACTATATTGTTAATCTACGAAATAATCCATGGCCATATATGTCTATTGAATTCCTAAAAAAAAATGATAAACTACAAAGCAAACATACACATGAGACGAGGAAAAGAAATGAACTAAGACACCCCTTCAAGAAAAAAAAACACAGAGTCAAAAGTCATTGATGTACGGAGCACTGAATATATTTGAAGAATTACCAGAAGAAATTAAATTGGAAGAGAGCATAAAGGCATTTATAATTAAATTGCGAAGATATGTGATTGATTTGGTATAGAAGTGCATGTATATATAAGGATTGTATTAGGACATAGATAACTATGTACCTATTTAAAATACCGCAATAAGCAATAAGTTAGCAGTGTTGACTCTATGTAGTCAATCCTCAGACAAACCAAAAAAAATGTTTCGCTCTTATCGGAGGCTTTACAAATTTACAAGAAGCCAAAGCTAACTTATAAGACCTGCATGAGATTTTAACAATACATTTTTTAAAAATTGGACTGTTAAAATTCGTGGAAACATTTTTTTTATTGTTAAATTGAAATTTTCATAGACATACAAAAAAAATGGATCTATAAAATTAAACCAAGCACGTTCATTGACAGACTTACTATGTTTAATACAGACATTCAGTAATTTTCATAAAGTTAATTAATGTAATACTTACTTAGGTACTATATCTGAATATACTTTGCTTCAAGGGTCTACAGTTCCACAGTTTACTTTTGAGTACCTTGCACAAATGAATTTTTTAACCCCTCGAGCGATTGTTGTTGCATTTTAGATTTGGCTATTCGATTTAATTAATATCATTCCTCAAAATCCTTATAAATAAAAATTTCGTGTCACGATGTTTGTACGAGATAAACTCAAAAAATACTTTTTCGATGAAATTTAACTTACTGTAATTTGGACCAACTTAAAAGATTAGTTTTTATCTCGATTATTGAACTCAATATTTATCATAGTGAATTAAACTTTTTTTCTTTATTCATTGCTATGAATGCTTACATCATTTGCGGTAGCGGCGTGTGTCAAGTACAATAAGCGTGTTTACACGTCAACGCGTGTGTCATCACAGAAATTGTTCTAACTCCGTTATTGTTTTAGTGACACACACCCCTAAAATAAAAAGTGAAAGGTCGATAGTGAATCATGCTGCACATCTCTATTCAATTTGTCCATAGAAAAACATAAACAGACCTTATCTGTCAAGTCACACGGCGTCGGATATTTTACTCGTCAAAATGGCCCACGGGCCGCTGGATATTGTTAATTTTTATCAAATATTTTGTATGAAATGATAAAAAAGTGAGGTGACAAAAGTGTTTATAATACATTTATACAATAGAATAAGTATTGTTGTTTATATAATCTGTGATTTTAGTACCGTTTTCACATAAAAACATCATGTGAGTCATTTTTACAATTTTTTCATGTTTCCATTCAATATTTACAAATATTAATATTTATTTGTAATATAACAATTTAAAAGCTTATTTTGTAACCTTTCTAAAACAGTTTTTACTATTCGGCTACGTTCAGAAATGTTTCATTTATTGAGCTTTAATTGTGAAGCGGTAATAACACAAAGTTTTCGTAAAATCGACATTTTGTTTGAGACATTTTAAGTCAATACAGGCGATTTTCTGAGGGGCTAGAGTGCTGATATTAAAAAAAATGGCATTATTGATGTTATTGTAGCCGAAAAAAATTTTTTTTTTTTTTTTAATCTTCTGTGTACTATTATTATAAAGAACTAGCTGGTTCCCGGCATGCGTTGCTAGGCCATTTAATAAATAAATTGTTTCTCTCTGTGTGTCCTTTCCCAATCGTCCCGTCCCCCTTCTGCCTCCCGTTTCTTTCCCGCGTACCCTTCCCCTATCGCGTTCCCACTCCGATTCCTCCACCTTCCCTCTCTCCACTCCACACCCCCATCCCCCTTCTCGCAAACCCCCCTCCCGAGTTTCCCACCCTCCTCCCAGGTTCCCCTCCCGTATTCGCCTCCCGCGATTCCCCCCGCCTCCCGATTCCGTCACATTCCCTCTCTCCACTCCACTCCCCCGTCCCACGTCTCGCAAACCCCCCTCCCGAGTTCCCCTCCCACTCCCAGGTTCCCTACCCCCCTCCCGCATTCCATACATTCATTCCCGGTATATTTAGTTTTCAAACAGCTCGCGTGCCACCTATTGCAATTTTTATACAAATTTCTTTATGCCAGAGCTCGTATATGTTATTCTGATGTATGAGCTATATTATTGTAAAGTTTCGTTAAAATTCATTCAGTAGTTTTTGCGTGAAAGAGTGACAAACATACACCCATACCAACTTTTGCCTTTATAATATTAATAGGATTGACTAAAGATATTCAAATACAAAAGAGATATGCTATGGTATCCGCGAAACTGTCGGCGGACTACGGCCTAATTAGAGTAGTTTGCATACGAAAAGAATTTGTTCATTTCGTTGATTTTTTTAAGGTGTGCATTAGCATTGGTTAATAATATAGTTTGAGTACGGAAATAATTTGTTCATTTAGTTTAACGTTCGTTTGCTTTATTCGTTAATTATTCGTTCATTTAGTTTATTTGTTAATTGGTAAACAATATCGGCGACACCCGGGTGCGCAGTCCCGCCTAGTAAAAACTGCAGATAGCACATCTACTTATATTTCAATATCTTTGGGATTGACATTATATCATGAATACAAGAAGTACCACCAAGACGTTTTGCAAACTTCGCTCGAGAGGTTTGCGTCTTATTTGCAACATGCCGACTCATCTGTAGAAACAGATTCCAGTTTATTTTAATTATTTGGACCTTCGCAAATCGCTAAATAGCGGATGAAATGCTGCAGAGGTGCGGCGCGACCTTTCGGAACTAGGGGGCAGTCCACCCCACCAACCTACAACGTAATATTATTAATTAATACTGTTGCCGAGGAAGGAAGGTGATTTCCTCCCCTTCATGAATATGAAGTGAATTTCAGGAGTACAAAGGCAATGATAACGTTTTACGCAACTTTTCTTCCACTCTTGCAATCTCTATCGGAGGTAGGATATCATCAGGGCAATCATTAACCCAAACAAACTCATTTAGAACAGTACAAGTCACGTAGAAAACTATTTTTTTATTTTTTTATTTTTTTTTATTTCATATATTTTTTATTAGTAACAGATATTTGGGTTTTTTTTGGCTACCACACTAGGCTAAGCCCGTGTTGTGGTAGTCGTACATTTAATATTTTAACATTTCAAAAAATATTAAGAAATACTTAAAACTAAAGAGAAAAAAAAAGACCATATTTTAAAGAAAAGTAAAAATGAAAATTCAAATTCAAATTTTGAAATACAAAAATTAATAATAAAAATTAAATGTTAAGAACTCAAGTGTTCTGTATAAATTAAAACATATAATTATATAAATCAAAATTAAAAACATATATAAATTTAGTGAAAAACTAAGAGAAAAAAATAACAACATTTTAAAGTAAAATAGAAATACAAATGGAAATTAAAATTTTGAAATGCAAAAATTAATAATTAAAATGTAGTGTTAGAACTCATGAATTCTTTAAAGTGCGTTCGTCCCCTTTCAAAAATCCAATGTTGAACACGTGTTATAAAAAGAGAATTAGAATTACTTGACTTTATGTCAGTACTCAGAGCATTATATATTTTAGGAGCGATGAACCAGAATTGTCGTTGAGCGAATGAGGTGTTAGTTTTTGGGACCACGCAACCCAGGTTTGATGAAAATTGGAGTCTATCTATACCAGTGATTCTTGACGGGGGCACCAGCGCTCCCTTGTGGGCGTTTTGGAGGTCTGGGGGGGCGTTTTTAAATTTTTAGCATTTAGGGGGCGCTGCAGAAGTTCGTGTGGGCGTTGTGTCAATATAGAAAATAAACTCATTCACGAGCTATGCATACTGATGCACTAATTTGACATAAAAGGTGATAAATGCATAATATTCAAAAATTAATTATGTGTTTTTATAATTTAAACTTCGTGTCGGGGGGGGGGGCGCTGAATAATTTTATCGTGGTAAAGGGGGCGATTCTTTCAACACGGTTAAGAAACATTGATCACCATGTATTCTATCATTCTTCTTTGTAGCTCATCTTCGTGTGACAGAGATATTAGCATCTCCCACACGCATACTTCGGAGCGACCGAGTCCCGCGCCACTTCAGGCCGCCGCGCAGAAAAGTCTCACAGTGAACTGCGCTGTAAACCTATCGGTCTTTACTTTTCTGCGCGGCGGCCTGGAGTGTCCATATCCAGAAAAAAATACCATTTTTTAGTGGTATAAAATATACTTTATAAAAAAATTCATAACAATCGCTCAAGCCGTTTCGGAGGTGTGCGACCACAAACACCGTGACACGAGATTTTTATATATAAGATTAATGTGTATCCAAAATGGACTAAACGCCATTTACGGTGCATTTCGGTAAGCACCTGCCAGATGCACATATTGCACATTATAAATACATACGGGTACGAAACACAATCTATGAGGTACATATTTAAACTAACCCAAAGAAAAATTTATTATATATTGTGATGCTTAACTAGGCCGGTTATTTCACGGTACTTTGTAAATAACAGAACTTGAATAGGAAATCATTATTAATGTTTAACTTTCACTGAGAGGCAATCGTTGACCATCTTTTTTTAAAACGATTTGTAGTAAAAGACGTCAGCCAACAAGCGGAAATTCCTAGTTCGACTTTCGGTTGCCCAATATTTTAATCGTGTGTTTTTATGGTGAATTTGTTTTACATTAAAATCGCTTCCACATTACATATCCTTCTACTACATAAAGGTAGCCTCCTTACAAATAAATACTAATAATTATATTTCTTATTACAGGTGATCTGCCTCGTCCCAGAAGTAAAGGAGAGTACCTGTTCGTGATAGCACAGCTGCTGTTTGGTTTGATGCTGTTTGCGACGGTGCTGGGTCACGTGGCCAACATTGTGACATCAGTCAGCACTGCACGGAAAGAGTTTCAAGGTAGGAGCTTAAAACAATATATTTTTTAAGTAAGATTTTTTTTTTATTTTGACTTGATTTGACACTTATTTGTATTTAAATGTATTAATGGAAATATAACAAAAACTAAAACAAATGAAATAAAAAGAATCGAACCTCGATTAACTGCTTGGAAATGTATTGTAGGAAATATAACAAAAACTAAAGCAAATGAAATAAAAAGAATCGAACCTCGATTAACTGCTTGGAAGGCAACTATGCTCACCATGACGACATCAGCAATTGTAAGAACGGCGGTATAAATTCATTAAAGGTTATGAAAATAATGAGAACTACGTATTTTTTATATTTATTCTTTCAAAATAGTATTTTTTATATCGACTCCACACAGGAGGTTCTGATAATTTCCCTCAGAGAATAACATTAACCCTTAGCCACCGACGTACTTTTCAGTTGCATTACCACCTGACGTCGGTCCTGGAGACCTCTTGCTTATTTTCTATGTTTGATAATCATATATTAAATTTTTACAATAAATATTATATTTATTCATAAAAACTTATAAAAGAAAACAAATGTATATTTTATAACTGTAACTTATCTATTAATATACTAATTTCAGGAAAAAATCTAGGAACTTTGAAAACCTGAGATCAGAGTGAGAATAATCACTATAACTTTGTAGTTTTACTTATTTACGATGAGTTCGTTTATCGTATCGTATTTCGTGAATCTAAAATATACTTACCTATAATTTATAAACGCGCCCATCTCTGGAGCTGCCAACTGCATGGCTAGAACTGGCGGGGGGAGGCGAGGGAAAACTACATCAACTCACAGTTGCGTCGCGTTCCTAGTAACGGATTAATTAGTAATAATAATAATAACGATCGTACTGTACAGGGCCCGCAGACACTTTAATAGTACACAACTGCTAACCCTGTACAAATCACAAGTGCGCCCCACGGTTGAATTTGGCAGCCACCTCTGGTCTGGAGCTCCAAAATACCTGAAAAATAACCTCGATTCTACAGAAACGGGCGGTCCGTTTGAAAGATTCTCCCATCTTAACAGACGGATTGCAATCCTTAGAGCATAGGCGTCGGGTGGGAATGCTATCCTTGTTCTACCGGCAACACAATAGAAGATGCTCCGAGGAATTAGCGTCATTGATCCCTTCGGCACCGGTGCATAGTCGGAAACACGCCAAACGCGTGCCCAACGTTTGTACACGGTTGAAATTTGTCACATGAGAACAGATTCTTCGACTCGTTCATCAGCTCGGCTGCGGAATGATTTGCCGGCCTCTGTGTCTCTTCAAGATCAATGTTCATTCCTTCCTCCCCTCAAAAAGATCCCAGATGACATAGGCCCTGAGGGAAATTATTTTCCTCAAGGCCTCCTGTTTAGAGTTAATGTAAAAAAAACAACAAAAAAATGAATAACGAAATCGCGGGAATCTCTGAGACCGACGTCAGGTGGTTAAGTGTTAATAAACGTATTTTATCAACTTTAACAGTTTTTAGCTTTAGGATATGTAGAGAAATATTCCATTTATTTGGTTTTAATTGCGAAGCAGGAATATTTTAACCTTCTCACAAAATACGTCCTATTCCTGATTATTCTGTGTGGAGTTAATATAAAAATATTATATAATATTATGGTACCTGTAAAGTTGGAGGTTGTGTCTATCATTAACATGTAATTATTCCACAAAATTAACACTAATAATTCGTGTGATTACCGAATTATGTCCTAATTGGTCACGTGAGCCGACCGCAGTACTTAGGACACAAACATTGGTAATTACATAAATTAATAACAGTGTCTAATTATGCCTCCGACGTTATGCGAAGGCTCGTTCAAAATTGCAAAACTTCCCACGGGGATCACTAAATTTCAGACATAATTATTATCAACGTATTGAATGCAGTTCAACGAATCTGTCATGCAAATGTATGGCTTAATAACGTAATATCCTGTTGATTATGTCTATTTAATTTTTTTTATGTCCAGAACAGACTGTGGTCATTACTATTAGTTCCACGTGAATAGTAACATTGCAGATTTCAACACCACGTATCGTATGGATTTTAACCAGAGATTTCTGAGCGTGTTTGGAGTAATAAATGTGGATGTCATTTTGCTGTCCGTTGATATTTTTTTCAATTAAAAATAATCAATAACTACTGTGTAGTCGGGTGTAGCCTAGTGGGCCGCGTGATAATCATTCCGTCTCGTTCCAGCAGCACAGAAACACGCGAAACAGGGCGCACATCATATGAAGTGTATGAGTGTGATCAGTGGTGACAATCACTTTGTAAAACACCACCTATTTAACATAAATTATTTTGGTTTCAACATCAATGGTTTCTTCGTCGGGATAAAAAATAAAAATAATATTGCCAATACCATGAAACCATTGGTTATAAAACATGTTGATGGTTTTGAAGTGAAACTTCTTTAGTCCCATTAGTTTCGTATCATTGAAATTCGAATGATACGGAATGCTAAACTAACTTTGGCGGGTCCTCGGGTCTAATATAATCACGCTTCGGCGCGAGAATCCGATAAGGCGCTTGTCAAGTCCCAGCGGCCAGAGAGACAGACATCCAGCGAACAGATGTTCAAATCCTACGACATCCAAAAAAAAATATATATATATTTTTATGAAATCAATATCCAATCTTCAAACCACTTTAAAATAAACAGGCAAAATAAAAGAAAGCGACTTTCTAGTTTCACTTCTATCACTCTTCTATTACACACTCTGATGTTTTTTGTTAAATAAGTTGTATTTTACAAAGTCACTTTTTTGGTTCAAATAATTATTATTTTCGTTTTTTGTAATTTAAAATGATACCATAAAACGAATTTACAATATTTAAAATCAAATGAATATTGTGAATTAGTTTGGAAACCAAATTACTCAGAAATTAGCAATGTTATTTAATTACTTAATCTTTAAGGGGTTAATATTGAACTTGTTCAGGAAAGTAGGCTTTAAGGATAAACAAGCCTACCTGAGTTATAAACTTTGACTGACCTAATGTTTTAATGTAAATATGTACCTAATTGGTGCTTTCGTGTATAGAATATTACAATTTGGTGTACTTCTAGGGTTTTAAGTCGTCGTGCGATTTTTTCTTCTTGGGTCAAGTCTTATTCAGTTTTGGACAATCTTACAGTGTCCATCTTTAAGGGTGGCCGAGAATTCATATTTCGTCGATAGATGTTCCTACGATCGTACAAGGCGGTTCCAATGAGAAAGATTAATTATTATTCTCCGTACCTGCTTTTTTAAATAATAACTCAATATCGATTTTATTTCATTCAAAATTTGCTTTATTTTATACCTACATTCAAAAATGCTGAGAGACGTGATGATAAAACTGTTAAAATTATGTACTTTTTGTAATTATTTTTTAACATAAGTATTTATAATTTATCAATAATGTCTAAGCAAAATAAGAATGTTAAAAAATCTTTAATATTTTGTAAGACCGTAAATAAATAGAAAAACTGAAGTATTTTATCACAAGACAAATCCAACATATCAAAGATCATAAAAATCGATCCTGCCGTTCTTGAGTTATAAATGGTGTAACTAACCCGACTCTGTTTTTTAAATTAAGAGCGTTTAACCAGCCAGCGGACGAAAATCCACATTTCCTCGAAAGTTGTTCTTCCGATCGTGTAGGGCGGTTACAATGAGAAAGATTAATTATTCTCCGTACCAGCTTTTTTAAATTATAACTCAATATCGAATTTATTTCAATCCAAATTAGCTTTAATTTATACCTTCATCCAAAAATTCTGAAAGGCGTGATGATAAAACTATAAAAATAGTGTACTTTTTGTAGTTATTTTTTGATTATAAGTATTTATCATTTTTCAATAATGTCTAAATTTAATAAGAATGTTAAAAAAATCTGAAATATATTAGTTTGTAAGTGCGCAAATAAATACACAAATGGACCAATTTTCGTCAAGAAACACATGTACGTACATATTTTTTAATGATTTTTTGGAAACTAAAATTAAAATTCTAATACATAACTCTGCTAGATAATGTATTGATTTATTTTACTGCATGATTACATTATTTGAAATGGGTGTGGTATAATACAAAAACTTTTTTGAAAATTTAACAAATCTGCCAACGACCTATGGAATAACCTTATTATACTAAAAATTAAAAAAAATTCTAAAAATTTATTACATAACTTCACTAGATAAAAGAACCATCTTTCGAAATCCATTGATAATTTTTTGTGGAAAAGAGTCAATACGTCTAAAAACTTTTTTGAAAATGACGTATTTCCGGATTTCTCTGGTAATGCCCTCTTAAGAAGATTGTGTATTTACGGGTGCAAATAAACAATAGATACAACTTAAAATTTTACGACGTACTTGCTAAAGTGGTGCGTTTGGTGGCTTAGCAGGGGTGCCCGAGTTCATCCAGTTTTGCCCAGGTCTTGGTGGCGGATGTGTCTGCCCACCTGCTGCGTAGCAGGCCAGATCGATGAGACTGGGTTAGATAGGCTTTTTTTACCTCTCCGGACTCGTTTGACCGCGTCGCATTGCACCGTAGTTGACACACCGAATCCCAGATTCCTACCCACTCCTCATACCTTTTTCCTTACCAGAACTTATTCTCCCTCCTTCCCTCAAAAGACTTTTCATACAGCAGCCTCTAAGATGGCATAAGCCCTGATGGAAATTATTTTCCTCGGGCCTGTGTGGATCTAACGTTAAAAAAGATACCCCTTGCGCAACATTTATGAAATTTAAATTTAAAGAAACCCTTTAAAATAAATTTGACGTCCGCAGAGAAATCTTGTTCTGTATTTGAATTATTCACCAAACTTCGCTGAAAAAACATCAAACATATATTTTAAGTACCTTCTTAAACGGAAAAATTATGCCGCACACAGTTCGGAGCTGACAAAATTCCCTCTCGTTAGTCATGACCCAAACTGAGAAAAATAACGTAGAAAAGCGCTGCCTCTTTAAAAATGTGTAATATTTCTTAAACTCGAACAAATTGCGTGGCTTTAGACATAATTAGACAATTGGCATTAAATATTCAAGATTTAAAGCTGCGCGAGGAAACATTTTAACACGTTTACGACATTTTTTCTTCCATTTGGTTCAAATAGGTGTAGCCAGCTCTTTTAACCCCCTCAGATCTCGAGCATATTTTCTCAGAAGGTCGCAGTATTTCAGCTTTGCAATAAAATACAAATAAATTGAATAATTCTGAATGTATCTGAAAACTAAAAACTGGTTTTGAAAGGTGATGACGCTTTTAAATGTTATTATTAAGAACAAACATACAGTTTTCTGCGGATAAAAACTGCGGATAGCACATCTCTTATATTTCAATATCTTTGCCTCATACCTTTTTCCTTTCCAAAATTTCCTCTCCTTCCTTTCCCTAAGAAGACCCACCACACAGCATCTCCAAAGATTATTTCCTCAGGGTCTCCTGTGTGGAGTAAATGTAAAAAAAAAACTTTTCTGCAAATGTCCCCTGCCAATTTAGAGATATTTTCGACCTATTAAGTTGCTCTAAAAATCCACGCATTATTTTTCCTTATCATGTTTTTACAGATATCCCCAAGCTTGAGATTTATTCTAGAGTTCCTTTACCCGTGTGTGCAAAGCAAAGCTTCCTTTGATTTTCTAATAATGTTTATACAAGAACGTTCAAATAATATCTCTCAATGGTTTGGGAATATTTAAATAAACATTTTCATCGTTTGAGTAATATGTGTGTATTTACATTGTGACAAAGGTTTGTTCTTCTTCTGTTGTAACTCTCAAAAATATATATAAAGAATAATATTTTATAAAAACTGAATAAGCCTGAAGTGTGTAAATAAAACCAAACTATGTGGACATTCTACCCTTAAAAGTATTGAAAAAAATTTAATTCGAAGAGTAAATATCTCAAAAATCATATAAATTGCCTAAAAGCACATAAAGTTGGAACTAACCCATAATAAGCGATTGTTTTCTGTAAACTTGACTTTTGAACTTGAAAAAAAACTTGATCTTTTTTATTACATTTTTTAAATTTATTAAGAGTGCTTTCACCAAATGTTTAAAAAAAATTCATTAAATAATTGACGGAGGTACAATATTTTATGTGAAATAGTTTGTATGTTTAATTATCCTTCAGCAAAACTTTGAATGCGTTTTTCTTGAAACTACAACTTTTCAACCTGGTTGACAATATATTAAAAAAACTATTGAATGATATTATGATTGTGTAGAGTGGATTAATATATTTGTGTAAAAAAATGACTGGCGAAGGACCTTGATTTTGTGTTACTATCACTGCCTGAAATGATAAAATACATGTGGCATAGAAAGGAAAGGACTCACCGAAAAGGGTAAAAGAACTTGTAGGGGTGGCAATGCTCTTGTCTGCTTCCTCTCCCATCCAACAGGCACAAAACAGCAATAGTCGTGAATTTCGTTTATTTGATAATACACGACGGAGTTATTTATAATGGCGATTCACCGATAGCGGAAGCACAATGGCTATAGTGCGGCGGGAGTTTATTACAGCCTGACTGTGGGCAAGCTTGACGGGTAGGCAATAGGGATAGGTAGGAAAAAAAGGAATTTGCATCAATATTAATACCAATCTCAAGCAGTGACAGTATGTATGCGTGCTATGTAGGTATGCGTATGTGTAGGTATGTGTATGGGCGTAACCAACTATACATCCGATTTGCATGCACCAAGTGTTATAATGTTAAAAAATCCAGTCTCTTTTTGCACCATTTTGAGATTTTTTTGTAAGGGGCCCCTTGATTTTCTTTATCAACGATGAAAATTTTCCATGAAAATCGGAAATAAAATTCGCTGGTCCGCAATCTTTTCTTTTTTTTAGATATCGAAATTCCCCTACGTGGTGCAACAAAGACAGGATTTTCGAACAGTTTAAGATTTCTACATATCTCCCTTAACTAACTAACTAACTAACCATCACGCCGTTTCCCCGCAGGGGTAGGCAGAGAGGACGGACCGCCAAACAACTCGGTCTTGGCACACACTCTTTGCCTCACTCACATTCATACATCGCCTCATACATACTCTTCTATTATTCTGACTTTTGACATGGCCCGTCTCAAGTATCTGATTCACTTGATCGTGCCATGTCTTCCTCGGGCGTCCCCTCGACTTCTTCTACCATTCACATTTGCATCATATATTCTTTTTACACTACTTTCTTCGCTCATTCGCTCTACGTGCCCAAACCATCTGAGGGTCCCTTTCTTAATTTTGCTCATTATACTTACATCAGCCTTACATTCTTTGCGGATATCCACATTTCTAACACGATCATACATGGTTTTACCACACATACGTCTCAGGGATCTCATTTCAACAGCATTCAGTTTACTTTCATCCTTCCTCTGCCAGTTCCATGCCTCACTGCCATACATCAGGGTAGGTACCAGGACTCCATTGTGGACTGCTAGCTTCGCTTTTTTTGACAGTTTTTTATTAGCGCCAACAGCATTCAGTCCTCCATTAATGGAGTTACTGGCATTTACCCTTCTTTCTATATCTCTATCAGCCTTCCCATCTCTCGTAAACATACTACCCAGATAAACAAACTCATCCACCTGTTCCAAGTATTCATCATTCACAAATATATCGCACACTGTTTTCGTACTCTCTCTTTCAAACACCATGACTTTAGACATGACTTTAGACTTACTTACTTACATTCATCATTAACTCATTCTTCATACATACTTCGTTCATCCTAGATACTAGAGACTGTAGATCTTCCATAGTGTTAGAGATCAGCACCGCATCATCAGCATACAACAGGCAACATACTTTCAGACTATTCAATTTCGCGCCCAATCCCACATCTTTCAATTCTTGCATACAATTATCCATGTATAGATTGAATAACCATGGTGACATTACGCAGCCTTGCTTAACACCTTTTGTGATGTCAAACCACTCCGTAAAATCACCGTTCACCCTAACACATGCAACGCTTCCCTCGTACAGAGACGCAATTGCCTGTATGAGATTTGCATTCACTCCATACTTGGACAACACCTTCCATAGCTTTTTCCTGTCGACTCGGTCGTACGCTTTTTGAAGATCTACAAAGGCGCAGAAAAGTTTCTGGTTTTTCGCCAGAAACTTCTCAGTGAGCACACGCAAGGAGAAAATCTGGTCCATGCATCCCCTTCCACTCATAAAGGCACCTTGCACATCCCATATTTTATCCTTTGTTTCCGTTCTTACCCTTTCAATCAATATTCTTCCATACAGCTTGCCGACAGAACTTAGCAGGCTAATAGCCCTATGATTCCCACATTCCATGCGTGACCCTTTACCTTTGTACAACAGCATGATTACAGCCCTCCTCCAATCTAATGGCGTGTAACCCTCCTCTAAACATTGATTAAAAAGTTTGCACAACCATGTGAGAATAATATGGCTATCTCCTTTAAAATATTCGGCAGCAATATTGTCAAAACCAACAGCCTTACCATTCTTCATGCATTTAATCGATTTTTTTATTTCATCCATACTGATTTTGATAACATTCACTCCGTCATCGTTCATTCCCGATTCGACGCTGGACTCACTATCACCCGAGTTGCTTTCGAAGACTTCCTCAAAATATTTCATCCATCTTTCTTTTATTTCTTCTTCATTCGTCAACATTCTTCCATCATTCGATTTTATCACTTTCATTCTTCCGTTCTCTGGGCCACTCCGGGACCTTTTGACTTCCTTCCAAAACAGTTTAATGTTTTCTTGGAAGTGTTTTGTCATTTTTATTCCCTCTTCATCTTCCATGCGTTTCTTTCGTTCTTTCACTCCAACGCTTACTCTTTTCTTGCATCCCTTGTATACTTCTTTCGCTCTATCTCTCTCTTCGCTTGAAGCACTGTCAGTCGCTATCAGACGTAACCAAGCTTTCTTTTTCTCTGAGACCAGTGCTTTGATCTCATCATCCCACCATGCATCGCCTTTCTTCCTACCTTGCTTACTTATTCCACACACGTCTCTAGCAGATTCGCACAGACTAACCTTTATGTGGTTCCATGTTTCCTCTATGCTTAGACCGTCCATTTCTTTCGCATTCAATCTCATTTCTGCACAATTCTCATACTCACTTCTCACATAATCGTTTTGCAGTTTTTCTATTTTGACTCTTGTTGGAGCTGATACCGTTTTCACTTTAGAGCGCCATCCGCGAAAGAGGTTTACTCTTGATACCACCAGAAAGTGGTCAGTTTCAACCTCAGCCCCTCTGAAAACTCTTGTGTCCTCGGTAACGGCTCTCAACCTAGAGTCAAATACTACAAAATCAATTATTGATCTTTCTATCTCCCTTAAGAGCGTTTAACCAGCCAGCGGACGAAAATCCACATTTCGTCGAAAGTTGTTCTTACGATCGTGCAGGGCGGTTACAATGAGAAAGATTAATTATTCTCCATACCAGCTTTTTAAAATTATAACTCAATATGGATTTTTTTTCAATCCAAATTAGCTTTAATTTATACCTTCATCCAAAAATGCTGAAAGGCGTGATGAAACTATTAAAATAATGTACTTTTTGTAATTATTTTTTGATTATAAGTATTTACCATTTTTTAAAAATGTCTAAATTTAATAAGGATGTTAAAAAAATTTGAAATATATTAGTTTGTAAGTGCGCAAATAAATACACAAATGGACCAATTTTCGTCAAGAAACACATGTACGTACATATTTTTTAATGATTTTATTGAAACTAAAATTAAAATTCTAAAACATGCGTTTGCTAGATAAAGTATTGATTTATTTTACTGCATGATTACATTATTTGAAATAAGTGTGGTATAATACAAAATCTTTTTTGAAAATTTAACAAATCTGCCAACGACCTATGGAATAACCTTATTATACTAAAAATTAAAAAAATTCTCAAAATTTATTACATGCGAATGCTAGATAAAAGAACAATCTTTCGAAATCCATTTATAATTTTTTGTGGAAAAGAGTCAATACGTCTAAAATCTGATTTTAAAATGACATATTTCTGGTTTTCTCTGGTAATGCCCTCTTCACCATCGTTCAGAAAATGAAATTAAAAAATTTAAAAAAAAAATGTTTTTTTTTTCAATTTTGTCTACAAGTGCCTGCCTTAAACATCCAGTTGGCTCAATCTTCTACACAAAGAGCACCTGTCCCAAATTGTATTGTGTTTATTGAAAACTGAGTAAGATTCCAACTCTACCCCAAGGAAGCGAAAATTAAAATGAAGCGCAAGTTATTTGAAATTCATGAGGCAATGAAAAATTTGTATTTCAAATTTCTGTCTAAAACTGGCATTAGAATGCATCTATGATACATTTCAAAAGGCGCTAAACATTTAGTGCATCTTCAAATATATGGAGGCAGGCAAACCATCTTTGAGATATGCAAATAGGTCCTTAAAGATATTTGCAAAATATTTTCAAATATGCAAAGTAGATGCTGTTAAACTAAAAACATTATATCGACTATGTAAATACTGTGAAAGAGGCGAAGCTACCAGTCCACAACGGAGTGCTGATACCAATCCTGAAGACATGACAGTGAAGGATGGAACTGGCGGAGGAAAGATGAATGTAGATTTATGCCGTAGAAATGAGATTCCTGAGGAAAATGCATGTTAAAACCATGTACCTATGACAATGTGAAAAATGTGGAGATTCGCAAAGAATGCAAGGCTGAGTAATGGATAAGAATAAGAGAGTGACGCGAGTATTTTATGTGAAACCGTTTATGTAAATATTGTGAAAGAGGTGAAGCTACCAGTCCACAATGGAGTGCTGATACCAATTCTGAAGTGTGACACTGGCAGAGGAAAGATGAAAGTGGACTAAAAACCGTAAAAATAAGATTCCTGAGATAAATGTGTGTTAAAACCGTGTAAAAAAATGTGGAGATTCGCAAAGAATGCAAGGCTGTGTAATGGGTAAGAATAAGAAAGGGACGCACAGACGTTTTGGGCGTGTACAGCGGATGAACGGAGAAACAAAGAACTTGAGCATTTTACATTTCCACGACTTCCGTGGTCGAGTGGTACGGCTCTCGACTAGCAACACAAAGGTCGCAGGTTCAAATTCCGACGTGCGGAAGTGAATTTTATTTCATTGATGTGTTTTATTTTACAATTTAGTTATTTAAAATATTATAAGGCATTTGCGGCAAATTCTAGATTAAATTTTCGCCCTGGTGTAAGACCACTATTCAGAATTGAAACGTTACTTGAATTGGCTTTAGCCTTATTTTGTGACCAGATTTGAATAGTCGGGCACTCCCCACCTTCCCGTTCCGTATTTTAACCTCAACCGCAGTATCATCATGTAATTCGTAGCAACATGAATAATATTATAATAATTTTACAACCTAAATGAAATTAATTGCTGCCGTAAAAATAAATACGTTCAAACATTTTTGATTATGTTCACAAAGTTTTAAATATGCAAGGATAGTGTAGCCAATTTAAAAACGCTGTAGTAAAGGATCGTTGAAACTTTCATAGTTACGTTGAAAAGCCACGTTAACAAAAAAACTGCTTTTTATATTATGTATGTACATTTTTTTAAACTACCGCGCACTGTAGTACAAGTGCTAAATATGATAACCTTCCTTTTGAAGAGAAAACTTCTTTAGCAACGTTGTGATTTAAAATTCGATGAAACGAAAAAGCGTCACTAAAAAAATAGACAACCACAAACGTTTATAGAATTTAGCCTGCAAGAGAATAAGATAGAATAATCAGTTTCCTGTTTGTGCAGTGCTGCGTAGCCTCCCCACTCTTGTCTACTTTAGTTTTCTGAGGGTTTCACTTCTACCGCGTGTGAACTGCACACTCTTATTTTTGAAGTGAAAACTTCTTTAGCGTCGTTATATTTGAAACTCGATGAAACGATAAATACCGACACTAAAAAGAGACTAACACATACATCTTTAGGATTAAGCCTGCGAGTGAATGAGATAGAATAATGATCTCCTCTTTGTGCGGCGCTTCGTAGCCTCCCCATTCTTTTCTACTTTGGTTTTATGAAGGTTTTTACCGCGTGTGAACTGCACACATTTTTTTTTTTAATAACTTAAGCCGCCGCTTCCCGAATTTCTACCGATTTCTTACATATCCTTAAACACGTTAAGTTTTAAAGCTCTTAAAAAAATATATGTTATTATTGAAGATAATATCTAGAAATTCTCCGTGCCGAAACGCAAATTATATAAAATTGCCTCAATAGAAAAAAATCGCAAAGCATGCTCCAAAAATTTTATTATAAACACGTTTATTTCAGTTATTTTACAAGTTTTATGAATGCAAAAATTCAATGCTGTTTAAGACAACCCCTGTGAGATTTTTGCTCTATTTTAAACGAGTCGTGTTTTATTAAACATTTTCACAATTTTCGCATCGATTTGTCGCTTCAAATACTAGCGCGCTCCTCTAACATTCGTATTTTCACATATCTCCATCTTCTTCTTTTTGAGCCTGGTTGCGGCGCCTTAAGAGTAAAAACTCAAATTGTGATATTTAATCATTGAATGAAGACAATATTAACGACCCTCATTTAAACAGAAAAATCTACTGGAAATTGAACCCAGAACCTGCTGTAGCCATTGAGCTAATTCGACCCTATCACCTTCGGTCATATTCGACTGTATCGTAATTCACTAAGAACTAACAACCTTGTCTTAATTTTTTATCGTGTTTTTCGGTTTCAAATTTTCGTGATCCAATGATTCCTGACATTATTTGGAATAAAAAAATTAAAAACGGGATTTTGGTCTCCGGTGACTTTTTTGGTTTATTTTTTCAAATTCAAACAAAAAATTTCTTCCACACGTATTCACTGATCACTTAGCCGAGTAAGCGCCAAACACATCACCCCGACCCTACCTGTCCAAAACCTATGATTTTTAAGTTTAAAGTTGTAAAAAAACGTCAAAAACATGACCGGAGATCAAAATTTCATTTAAATTTTCTATTCCAAATAATGTCAGGAATCGCTGGTTAAAGTAATAGTCAAGTATGTCTCTAACACTCCGTGTAAAAACATTATATTAAAAAATTAAAACGTGTTAAGTATTGGAAGAAACGAGAGATGGGAAGGTTGACAGAGATATCGAAAGAAGGGTAAATGCAGGCAACTCTGTTAATGGAGGACTGAACGTCGTTGACGCCAACAAAAAACTGTCCAAAGAAGCGAAGTTAGCCGTCCATAATGGAGTGCTTGTTCCTACCCTGATGCATGGCAGTGAGGCATGGAACTGGCAGAGGAAGGATAAAAGTAGACTGAATGCTGTAGAAATGAGATCCCTGAGGCATATGTGTGGTAAAACCATGTACGATCGTGTGAGAATTATGAAGAAGAATGCAAGGCTGATGTAAGCGTAATGAGTAAGATTAAGAAAGGGACGCTCAGATGGTTTGGGCATGTAGAACGAATGAACGAGTAAAGGAGTGTAAGGAAAATATATGACGCAAATGTGAATGGTAGAAGAAGTCGGGACGCCCGAGGAAGACATGGCACGACCAAGTGAATCAGATACTTGAGTCGGGCCTCTTGTGAAGAGTCGGAATAATAGAAGAGCATGTATGAGACGATGTATGAATGTGAACGAGGCAAGGAGTGTGTGCCAAGATCGAGTTGTTTGGCGGTCCGTCTTCTCTGCTTACCCCTGCGGAGAAACGGCGTGATGGTTAGGTAGTTAGTTGTTGAATATTAATTTTCGATGGCAAAGTCTTAGCTAAATTGATTGAGGATATTACCTACATAAATAGATTCGTCAACTTTAGTACATTAGGACAATATTTCCAGAAAGTTTACAATTTCGAGTCGAGTCAGAGTCGATAATTACAAAGAAAATCACTCCTATTTTCAAAAATGTTCTGATTGAGGAACAGCATGGATTTAGATCGGCAAAATCTACAACAACTAATTTACTGTCCTTTACAAATATCATGGTTAAAGCCTTAGAAGACAATACTCAGGTTGATGTCCTCTACAATGACTTCTCCAAAGCCTTCGACAAAGTTAATCACCGTATCCTCATCTTCAAACTTTATGCTATAGGCATTAGAGTCCCATTATTATCATTCTTTCACTCTTACTTGAGTGATAGAAAAAAAAGGGTTAAAATAAATAACGTCGAATCCTTTAACATTGATGTAACGTCCGGCGTTCCGCAAGGAGCCCATTTGGACCCACTTCTTTTTAACCTTTTTATTAACGATACCATTAAAGTTTTTTCTCACACACGTTTTTGGCTTTTTGCCATTTCTCTATTTTTATTCATGTTATTGTTATATTGTTAATGGACTATTTGTCCGCAAATAAATAAAGAAATTGAGGTGAAATCTGACTGAAATATCAAAGAACATAATAACAGCAAGCAACCCGCAGTTTATCTATATCAAATGTGTATTTTCATAATAATTTTCTAGTCATTAAACACAGATATTTTATATCATAAACTTTAAGTACGCCCTACTTACCACTTGGTGCCCCTTGAAACCACCCCCTACCCTTTAAGTGTTTACCCGGAGATCCAAGAGGCTGCAGAGTGCAGACTGAAGGGTGAAATAATCTCAACCCTTGGCGCCAGCCTGAGTTATGCTGTGGGCGTTATTAAATATGGTGCCCTTAAATGAACACAACAGCCTGAATTGCAATCATCATAAATAAAGAAATTCCGCTGATGAAAATATAGGCACTTCTAGGATAAAGGGTGCAGGGGATTATTGGCGTTACGTGAACATTTTGAAACTTACAATTCATGGTGGAATTACATTATAATCCATACTAATATTATGAATGCGAAATTGCGTGTGTTTGTTTGTTACGCTTTCACGCTTAAACCACTAAACCGATTTTAAAAATTCTTTCACCAATAGAAAGCTACATTATCAGCGAGTAACATAGTCTGTACATATTGGTAAGCTCTGGCGTTATGAAATTATTTATCATACGTATTCTGTCCCTAACGAAATCGAGTTATTGCAAACGTCAGAAGAAAAGCAAAACGAGTTTTTGCCTTGGAAACGATATTGGCGTCGTAGTTAATATCTATCTCTAAAAATGAATCACCGAAATGTATATACCTACGTGCATAACTTCCGAACGACTGCACCAAACTGGATAATTCTTTTTTTTGTTTGTTATTTTATATAAAACTACTGTTGAGCTCTGGCATTATGAAATTTGTATTAAAAAATTGCAATAAGAGGTACGCGAACAGTTTGAAAACTGAATTTACCGGGAATGAATGTGTGGAATGCGGGTGGGGGAAAGGGTGCTATGGGGAGGGGTAGGGGAGGAGGGGGGTGGGGGGATGGGGAAGAATGAAGGGGGTGGGAAGGGGGTGGGGGAGGGGAAAGGGGGAGGGGGAGGGCTATTGCGGGGAGTGGAATGGGAACCCCCTAATACTATGCGAGCGAAGCCGCGGAAAAAGCTAGTATTATAATAAAACAAATATGACATCTATTTCCACTTTAATTTATTTGACCTTAACCGGTTTCAGTTTGTTACGGCCATCTTCAGACTAGTACAAATTATTTTTAAAATATTTATATGTATTTTGTTTATATAATGACCATTATAAGCTTATTTCTATACCAATGTAAAACACGTGTCCCTTCAAAAATTCCATATCATCATAAATATAATAATGATTTGGTAACAATAAAATTAGGTCATTAATAAAGTCCCCGAACAATCTTGAATTAAGCTACAAACCCGAGGTAATTAAGCGCACTGGGAATAACAAAAATAATTAGAAATTCGACAGTCAAAGACCACTAAGTAACAAACGAAAATAATATAATTGATTAAAATCCTTGTGGACCACCCCTTTCCTCCTCCCCATATGTTTTGTACGGTGACCGGCCAACTCAGAATGAAACCAACCCAGAACCACCTCAGAAAGGTCATTAAGAATGATGATAAAAAATTGGTTAAATAGATTATGTTAGGTTAAGGTTATCGGCTATTTTAAAATTATTTTTTCGTGGCTTTTAATGACCTTTCTGAGGTGGTTCTGAGTTGGTTTCATTCTGAGTTGGCATGGAACCTGCTTCAACACACGAATTTCCTGATATGCAATGAAAATTAATTGAAAATCTAACTAGTTTTTCATCTTAACTGCAATCAAAACTTAATTTTCTGATTTTACTAAGTCATAAAAAATCCTTGCTTTATTCAATTCAGTGAGTATAATGGCGGTTAAAAGTGTTGGAAGTCACTTTTCAAGTTATGGGAGTTTGGCTTGGTGCCAAAGACCTATTTCGGTTGCCATATTTCGATGGTGACAGCCAAATTAATCACAAGAAATAATAAAGAAAACGTTCAGTTTTTCATTGTTATACTCTTTGAAAAACGTGCATTTTTTTACGTCTTGGATAATATAATTCAACATTTCTTGTTAGCAGAACGTCTATTGTAGTGCATAATATTATGAAGGAGAGCTACAAAATCAAGCAAAAGTTTTTTTAAGCAAATATTCTAAGTACCTACTTGAATTGGTTGAGTTAAAAACTCATACAACCATTTTTAAATCGTTCACCTACCTGCGGCGCCTGAAATAAAAAGTTCAGGCAATTCGCATAGCATCTACGATTGTCGTAGCGCAGGTCACTTTATTCTACGCGTCTATTTGAAATTCGATTTTTTTTTCTTGAAAGAATGAATGATTGCTAATCTGGGAAATGGAAATTTACCCACTTCCCGACATCCGATCAGCTGAAACTCGGCAGTTAGTATTTACTCTCGTTGTCGATGATAGTGCATTCTGTCAATCATGCACACACACGCGGGCGTATACGCATTTTTTCTGAAATTGAATGACATTATATTTAAAATTTTACAGCAATTAATTTACGAAATAAGTCTCGGTACCGTCCAATTAGAATTTGGCTTAAGTGTTAGCGGTGTTCACCCATTTTAGTTAGCCCTTGGGGAGGAAGGTTCAATTCTCAGTCAAACCAAAAAAAAAAAGATTTTATACATCTCAATGAAATTAGCTACTAGCTGGCCCAAAAGATGGCGAAATTTGGTCGAAAATTTAAAATAGATGTATTATGGTTAAAAAACGTCGTTTTCACGGGTTGATTTTTGAAGTGAAAACTTCTTTAGCTCCGTTGTAATTTAAACTCGATGAAACGAAGCGAGCGACACTAAAAAGAGACAAAAATTTACATTTATTGGATTCCTGCGAGAGAATGAGATAGTATAATCGGTCTCCTCTTTGTGCGGTGCTTCGTAGCCTCCCCATTCTTGTCTACTTTAGTTTTCTGAAGGTTTTTGTTCTAACTGCACGCATGTATGTATATGTACCTTTATTTTTATTAAATAATGTCAATACAAAGAATATTTGTTTTAATATTGATAATGCATATTGTAGGGTGGGAATGATAGGTAACTGCAATAAATGTTAAGCTACTTTAGTTTTCTGAAGGTTTTTGTTCTAACTGCACGCATGTATGTATATGTACCTTTATTTTTATTAAATAATGTCAATACAAAGAATATTTGTTTTAATATTGATAATGCATATTGTAGGGTGGGAATGATAGGTAACTGCAATAAATGTTAAGATATTCGGAGTATTCCCACGAACCTATAAATGTAATAATATCTTTATAATGATTTCATAATAATGTTTTATTACAGAATGTGGGGAGGATAGTGCAATTCCATAAGTCCCATATAGTTATGCATATTGATAAGGTACTAGCTGACCCGACAGACGTTGTCCTGTCTTAGCTATGAATATTCAATTCGAACTGGAATGAATAATAATAAAAAAATATATTATTTCAGAACATACAGTTTATTGTAATGCTTTTTGATACAATTGTTTCTCCCTGCGTGTCCTTTCTCATTAGTCAAGTTCCCCTTCCTCTCCCGCGTCCCCACTCACCTCGCCCGCTTTCCCCGTCCCGCGTACCCCCTCCTGAGTCCCCCCCCTCCCGAATTTCATCCATTCAGTTTTGAAACGGTTGGTTGCCACCTATTGCAATTTTTTATACAAATTTCATAATGCCAGAGCTCACCAGTATACATAGAAACCTTCCCGGGCGTGCTCACTACAACTCACCAAAGTTTCCTCGCAATCAAATGAACGGTTTAGTAATGTATTTTCATGACACCAGAGCTCGCTATATAGAAGACATCGCGGGCATGCACACATCAAATCCCCAAAGTTTCATCGCAATCGGATAAACGGTTAGCAATTCATAATTTCATGATGCCAGAACTCACTATTGTATATAAAACCATCGCGGGCATGCACACATCAAATCCCCAAAGTTTCATCGAAATCGGATGAACGGTTAGCAATTCATAATTTCACGATGCCAGAACTCACTATTGTATATAAAACCATCGCGGGCATGCACACATCAAATCCCCAAAGTTGGAATGAAATTGTTAAAGTCGTTCTGAAGACATGGCGTGACCAAAGGAAACAGGGATTCCTTTTTATACATATAGATTTTCTGAATAAAAAATTTTAAGATAAGAAACATGTTGAATTGAAAATAAATATACAATAATAAATAATCAATTATGTAGGGTGAGGTCTCAAGCGAGCTCAGGCCCAACACTCACTCAGGAATGGCGCTTGGTGCTGGAAGGTTGCGGTCACCACCGTGTCGGAAGCCATTAGCCGCATCCTGGCTCCAGTGACCCGGTGTCCCAACAGGCCAGCGAGTCCATTCAGTTCTAGTTCCGTAAACATTCTCGATGCGCTGCTCAGTACCTTCTGTACACAAATATAATCTAATATGCATGGAATCTCCGTAACCCCTCTTCATTCGATACACGAGTATTGCTTACTGTCTAATTTATACATTACTAGCAGACCCGGCCACACGTTGCTGTGGCTAACGAAACACAACGCTATTACCCAACCTTTATAAAATCCACACCACCCGCTTGCCAGCTGCTCACTGCCCGCTGCCTGAATTGAATATTTGAATTTCTCGACTTTTCTCTATTATAATAAGCATGTTTTTATACATATAAATAAACCTTCCTCTTGAATCACTCTATCTATTGTTGAAAACCGCATGAGTATCCTTTGCGTAGTTTAAAAGATCTATGCGCACATACATTTTGAGCGACTTCATCAAATAAAATAATTCAAATCAAATACCTACTTACTCTAGGACATCTATTTTCCAATTTCTTCCGTAGAACGAATTTCAAAAGTGACTATAGTACGGCCCGCCAGCCGTTTTAAATCGCACAAAAATATGTTTTCTTTGAATTTCTCGGCTTATAATTTACATGTATTATACATATAAACATTCCTCTTCAATCACTCTATATATTCGTGAAAACCGTATGAAAATCCGTTGCGTAGTTTAAAAGATTAACGCGCACATACATTTTGAGCGACTTCATTTTATACTATGTAATAATAATAATGATGATGATGATATGATGGGATGATATGATGATGATAGTAGTATCATTTTTTTTTCCTAAATATGGTACCTAATATTTCTTCTGCCAATTCCTTATTTGATTTCTGATGATTCCTTATTTGTAATGTAAAATATTTATTTCTTCAAACACAGCAAACTTATTTGAATTAAAATATTTTTGGTTTATAATTAAGAGGTTAAATGGGTTTTGAAGGTTGGAAAATAGTTCATTTTCTCTTAGGTTTTTTTAAATGATAAATAAATAACAACATTTAAAATTTTAAGCAATTAAAAGTGCCGCATTTAAACAAAATTAAAAAAAACTTCATAAAAAAAATTTTGAAAAATTCAACTGTGGGACCTGGTTTCCGGAGACCGGAAACTTAAAAATCGGTTTCTGGAGACTTAAAAAAGTATCCTTGCGGTGGACAGGATAACCCATGATAGCTTCATCTGAAATAAAAAAAGATTTAAAAAAAATTACAAGGCTATAAATTTTACTGTTTGCATACAACTCTGCCAAAAATTCATGTCATGCATAATATCATCAAAAGAATTTACTTTGGACTACAATATTTTCAGATGAGCAAAATGTATGCTATGAAACAATATTAATTTGCATTATTTGAACAAAATAATGAACATTGCAAATCATATTTACATATGATTAAAATAACGCGCGTAGATTGATTGTTATTAAATATTTGATTAGTCAAATAACGTTATTACATAATACTTGATTTCCAGATTGGAAGTTAGTGTTCCATATACCTAAGTAAAATAAATATGGAGGTCTCTCTTTTAAATGGAGGATTTTTTTTTCAAAGAGACGTATTTTGTATGTCATCATTGCCATTAAATGATATAAATAAAATTAAATGATTATTTGAAATTACTAGCATTTTCTCAAATGTAGCAGGCATTTCAAAAATATATCATTCCTGATTATTCTGTCAATACTTTGGCAAAATATATATTTTTTAAATACGGACTTTATTCAACTCCAGCCCTCTCCAATCAATTCATTTTTACAAATAAAATTTATTCTCTTTGTAGTCGCTACCATTATTGTCGTATTCGTTAATTTGACGGGATATGTAAAAAAACCTTTTTCGTTTATCCTCTTTGTGATTTTATATTCGATTCCAGTGGTTCTTTTTTACCATTTTTAATATTACAAGGAAAGGCTTCGCGGTATTTTTTCTGACAAAATTTAATGTTGGATTTGGGACCAAAATACCGAACCAAACTGATTTTTTTGTTATTCAAAAGGAATAGTAAATATCTAGTACACATTTGTGCTATTTTATTTAGTTAAAATTAGGCCTTTCAAAGATTTCAATTTGTCATGATTTTAGATGCAACTTTGGTAATTATTTGTGAGTTAATGACAATTATTTTATAAAATTATTTTGCTATATCATCATTACATAGTATAAAATGAAGTCGCTCAAAATGTATGTGCGCATAGATCTTTTGAACTACGCAACGGATTTTCATGCGGTTTTCACCAATAGCTAGAGTGATTCAACAGTAAGGTTTATATGTATAATACATGCATGTTATAGTAGAGAAAAGCCGAGAAATTCAAATATTCCATCCAGGCAGCGAGCAGCGTGGATTGGATGTGTGTGGATTTTATAAAGGTTGGGTAATGGCGTTGTGTTTCGTTAGCCACAGCAACGTGTGGCCGGGTCTGCTGGTTTATTATATAGATATGATTAAATATAAAATAAAAAAGGTTAAAAAGTGTTTACATAGGTGTAAATTTATATTACAAATGACCGATATACGAGATTATTTTACTAGTTTATGGACACCGCGGATAGTGGAATAGGATTTTACTTAGGGATACTGAAAGTGAAAAAAACATCGATATATCAATGTATCGACATTTATTAAAATATCAGTATCGAGGAAAAAATATCGATATATCGATATTTCGGTTGAATTTTCAAAAGATTTTGCATTTTTAAAATATAGTGAATTTAGTTCAATATTATCACTAGTAATTTTTATACACAATGTGCATTATTTTAATGTACCTACAAAAATCTCAATAAAAATGCAGAAATTTTATCAGTATTCAATTTTATTAGGTGATAATTACAAAAATATCAAAAACTAAAAAGCTGTCTTCTAACTTATATGTAAACTGAGACAAATACAAAGTTTGTATGCGTCTCAGTAACATTCTTTTGGCGTATTAATCTGTCAAAAAGGACTTCGTGTTTGGAACAAGGCATAGTCAATAATCATAGACAATTGGGAACCAACACATAGGAGTGGCTTATGAGATAGTATTAGTGATCACAAATACTAATGCAAAGACAATAGATTTGTAAGCTATTAATAGTTAAAATTTCAACCGCCGGATGTCATGAACAAATACAGTTACTTTTTCCGTTCGTTCCTATTCGGTTTTGGATTCTAGTGACTTTAGTTACATAAGTAAATAAAAATATCGTATTTGATACAATTTTCGATGTTGGATATTTTGTATCAATATATCGATATATCTGATCAAAATACATCGGCTAAAAATATCGACGTATTGAATTAAAAATATCGATACTTTTTCAACAAGCCTAGTTTTACTCTATATCTCCAATTTCTTATAGGTAATAATAGTTTATTCCAGAATGTATGCGGGGATGGTGCAATGCAATTTATGCAATGCATCTCATATTTTAGGTGTTAGGTTAGATGTTAGGCAACTATTCATAAGAAAAGTTATATTGTACACAAAAAAATATCGTCACCTCTTCCACTCAGTAGAACATTATCATGACACTCGACATGCAGGGAGTAATCCAATAGTTCCACTTACTACTATGACATCCCTTGCTCAAAGACAATATTCTTACCTAGGTCCAAAAATGTTCAACCTTATACCTGGTTCTTGGAAATTGAAAAGTTCAAGAGTCATGCGTAAATTAGTCAATGATTGGATTCTGGACTTAGGGAGAGTCGAAAGTGAACGTATGCTGTTTAACTGATAAACAAAATCACCTAACTTTCCTGATCACTAGACCAAAATTCCTACCACACTTCATTGAGTTCTGATTTTGCTTCACAATGTTTCGACATCTTTTTGATGTTTTTATACCTGGGATTTATGGTTTTGCGCCCCTGAAGACTGTTTGCTTCAACACTGCTGCAAGAGACACAAGACACACATCGCTCATTAACATAATGCTACACTAGAAGTCTCGCTGTGTGAAACTTGGTACGGTATTAGTTCATTTATGCTTGGTACCTCATAGCGGTGATGATTTATAATAAATTTGAAATAGGTACGTAACACAATATGATGTTTATATGACGTTCGAAGTAATGCACCAATTTCACTACATCGTTATCAAAGTAGCACTAAATCAGATTTATGTATATTCATAGTTTCTTTTTATATCTCTATCTATATTTATATTGTTTTCATATTTTAGCAGGAGTAGTTAGACATGAGCGCAGTGTATTCGTATTGTTGTTGTTAGAATAATAAATTCCTATAAACCAAACAGTCCTTTGTATCAGACGATTGCCCATAGATGGCAACACTATCTATGCTTCGCGTCACCCTTTATTGTCGGCTGTACTTTGACAATGTCGTGTAACCAATTCATTATAATAAAACTCACTAATAACATTTAATCCTGGTTTATTTTGCTCTCTATCCTTCAGGTTATGGGCCCAGGATACGCGGGAAGTAAAAGTACGTAAATAGTTTTCAGTGCGGAATGCCAGACGAGAGTGCAACACAACCGACAACTCAAGACTCGTTTTTGTCAACAATGGCGTCGTCGACAACAAGTGCAGGAATATATGGCCTTAAACAAGCATCAAAGGTCTGGTATGACAAGATTGATAATGTTTTGACAGACCTCCAGTTCAGAAAGTCACTTAACGAGCCTTGTGTATACATAAAATCAGATACAAATGGTAATCTGATGATATTAGGGTTGTATGTGGACGATATTTTAATTTTTAGCAAGGATACACCAAGCAAGGCGGTGAGAGGTACCACACCCGAAGAGAAATGGTCTGGTAAGAAAGTCAATTTATCTGAATTAAGAGTATTTGGCTGTGTTGCTTATGCAATGATCCCGTATGAAACGGAAGCTGTGAATTTGTGTGAAGCGAAGCCATCCCAAGATTTATGGCATCGCAGACTTGGGCATCTGAATAGGCGTAGTATGGATTTACTTAAAAAAGGTATGGCTAGTGGAATTGATTACACTGATAGCAAACATACTCCCTGTGTAGCATGTCTTGAGGGAAAACAAAGTAGATTGCCATTCCCAAAAAGGTCTTTCAACAGAGCTACTGAGAAGCTAGGCCTCATACATTCCGATTTGTGCGGTCCTATGTCAGTTTCCTCATTTAGTGGCAGTAAATATCTATTAACATTCATAGATGATTTCACAAGAATGACATTTGGTTATTTTCTTAAGAGTAAAGATGAAGTATTGCCGATATCCCTTTGATTCAGTACAATATCCAACATGGATATATTTTTTACTCTTTGGATCCAATTTCTTGCGCTTTTCATACGGGATCATTGCATAAGCAACACAGCCAAATACTCTTAATTCAGATAAATTGACTTTCTTACCAGACCATTTCTCTTCGGGTGTGGTACCTCTCACCGCCTTGCTTGGTGATTTATTCTTAATAAATATTGCCATATTCAATGCCTCTGCCCAGAACCTCCGGTCCATTCCAGCATCTTGCAGCATGCATCGTCCAGCCTCCACAATTGTCTGATACAAAGAACAAACTGTTTATTAACATATTCACGGCCATTGTCTGTTCGAAGAGCTTTGATTTTTAAATTGGTCTGATTTTCTACAAAACTTTTGAAAATCTTAAATATCGAAGCTCTTCGAACAGACAATGGCCGTGAATATGTTAATAAACAGTTTGTTCTTTGTATCAGACAATTGCCCATAGATGGCAACACTATCTATGCTTCGCGTCACCCTTTATTGTCGGCTGTACTTTGACAATGTCGTGTAACCAATTCATTATAATAAAACTCACTTATAACATTTAATCCTGGTTTATTTTGCTCTCTATCCTTCAGGTTATGGGCCCAGGATACGCTTCCGCTGCGCCACTCTGCTGCGGAGAGTATGGGACGGTCAATGAAGTTACACGACATTGTCAAAGTACAGCCGACAATAAAGGGTGACGCGAAGCATAGATAGTGTTGCCATCTATGGGCAATCGTCTGATACAAAGGACTGTTTGGTTTATAGGAATTTATTATTCTAACAGTTGTATAATATAATTTTTACTGATAACATGTTTTAAATCAGTGAAAATATGTAATCATGTTTGCACATAATTTACTAAGCATTGTAGTTCTAACGCATAAATAAATAAAAAAAAAAAAAACAATATATTATTACATACACAAATTCTATCTGATTTTGTAAATTTTAATATAGTTTCTCTTTAAATGTACTATGTATTATCTATAGGTTCACACTTCAAACACAAAACCTAACATAACTTCATATCTTTATAATATTGTTTATAATAACTCTTTATGTTGTAAATCTTTATGTAATTCCTCCAAATTGTTATCAGGTACCTGGTTTATTCTTTTCAATACTTACAACTAACTTACCTGCTGATCTCACTGTAAATCCGAATATATTATGCGTTACCAGGTTAATTTGGTAAATCCGAGTATAATATTATATGCTACCAGGTTACCTTTTCTATTTTTATTTTGTTGGTTATGTAATTATGTACATTTATTGGAATAATATTATGAACTAAACCTGTCAATTTGTCTGTCCTGGAACGGGAAACTTTCCTAGTTGGACAGACAAAGCTGCCTAATATGTTATTTGTACTTTCTTTTGTATTATAAATAAATAAATAAATAAAAATAAATAAAAATAAATTTTGAAATAATAAAAAATAAATTAAACGAATTAACATACAAAGGTTCATTCAATAAAATCAGAAAAGGAAAAAATAAGTGAAAAATGTTAAATATATAAATAAACGTACGCAAGCGCCCGTTTGGAGAATATTTGACCGACTCCCGTCTCCAGAGGGCCATCAGGGGAGACACCATGCACGCAATAGTGGCAGTGATGATCGTATTATTCGATTGGCGTTGCCATTTTGGGAGGCGAGTATGGGTACTGACTCCCCGGGAACCATTTATTGGACAACCATTTATTAGTCACTACATTTGGTGGCTTAGCAAGGGTGTTCCACTCGTCTCTCCTGGAACATTTCCGTACCGCTGCAATATACTGCTTTATACGAGTACTTTCCCAATCCCAAACCTATTGATCAAATAAGCACACATCATATGTTATTTATAACTCTTATATTTTTGATTTAATGCCTAAAGATTCTATCAATATAGTATAATCCCTTCAAAATTTGGACTATTTTGTCAGAAGGTAAAAATATTTCCGCTCTGCAATAAAATCCAATTTTTTTTTTTTTTTTAAAGAAAGACAAACATTCCCGGGTTACGAATAACCCAACAATGTTTGAAAATCTCCTACTACCACCACAGAAAGCCGAAAATGTTGCTTGTGTTGTGATGGAGGATTTAGCCAGCCGAGGAATCGAACACACGACGCTCGGGTGGGACCCAAGCGCTATGCCCACTCAACCACTGACCGGTCTAATAACTAATTAAACACAACTTATTGTTATTTTTTTCTATAGATACTAATTTTTCCATACTTGTTTCCAGACAAAGATTTGTTTTGCTTTTCGTCTGACGTTTCGCTTTTGTCAGGAAAATTTATTTGACAGTAAACGTATTATTATTTATAATTTCATAACGCCAGAGTTTACCATTATATATAACTCTATGGAATGCTTGTGAACGTAACCGAAAACTAAAAACTGGTTTTGAAAGACGATAAAATACGACATAAAATTTTACTCTTAGAAATTTTACCATTTAATTTTTTAAATATAAAATTTTTTTATGCAAACTTGAAAAAGTTTGGAAAATTTGGAATTATTTTGAATTAAAAACTGTTTCGCCAATCATATCAACCAAATTGTAAACAAAGGTATGAAAACACTAGGCTTCGTATTAAGAACAACCAAAAACTTTTAATTCCATACAAGCCATTAAATAATTATATGTATCTCTAGTTTGAAGCCTAATGGAATATAACTCGGTAGTTTGGTCTCTTATCACCATCTTTTTTCTAACTAAAATTACTGGTAACGAAAAAAACATTTGTTTTATATGACAAATGCATTTTAAATGTTATTGTCACCTCTTTTTTTATAAAAATAATCCCTGAAAAATTCACATCATAATTTTATTCAAATTGCGGCCGGAAATTTTGGTTTCATAAAGGTGTACATTTTTGATTATTTTTTATATTTGATTATATACCAAGTGGTTTTCTCTTTCCAATACCGTTTAGATCATATTCCTCACTGTAAGGGAGACAACGATTTCTCTGAGACCTATGTCAGTTGGGACAAATATGGTTTCCTGCGATTAAACGGGTTATATTTTCTTATCTCAAATAGCCTTTATGTATTTGATTCTCTCGCATATTTAAAATTCGATTAAATAATCATATTTATTCGCGCATAAAAATAAATTAGATCTGACCCTTTTTGCACTCGGCCCCGATGCAACACCGCCAAGTACTTGATCCGTCCCGGCGTGCAGTGCTATTTTTAGCCTGCCGCATGTGCGCCGATCAATAGCCGTGCCGCGGCCGTCTAAAAATAGCCCGCTGTGGCCCAGTAACCTCGGGCCACGTGGCCGGGCCCTACCTACCCGGGTATCTATACTAGAATACCACCGTACGATATTATTATGAGAATAAGGGTGTGTTGTGGTACACTGCGTCATGGCCTGCAGATCTAGGCGGCCGTGTGAGGGTAGGTACTATTATGTCGATTAGATGAATTTGAATTTAGTACTACTGTAAGATTATTTCGGTTGGATAGTTTTAGAATGATATTTTGAATTTAGTGTTGTGGTAAATTTCAATTAGATAGTTTTGGAATGATATTTTGAATTAAGTAGTACGGTAAGATTATTTCGATTAGATAGTTTTAGAATATTATTTTGAATTTATTGCTACGGTGGGAGTATTTCGATTAGATGGTTTTGGAATGATATTTTGAATTTAGTACCTACTACGGTACCTATTTTGGATTGGATAGTTTTAGAATGATATTTTGAATTTAGTACTACGGTAAGATTATTTCGATTAGATGTTTTTGTAATGCTGTTTTGAATTTAGAACTATGGCAAGATTATTTCGATTAAATGAATTTGAATGATATTTTGAATTTATTACTACTGAACGATTATTTCGATTGGACAGTTTTAGAATGGTATTTTGAATTTAGTACTACAATAAGATTATTTCGATTGGATGGTTTTAGAATGATATTTTGAATTTAGTACTACGCCAAGATCATTTCGATTGGATTGTTTCAGAATGATGTTTTGAATTTAGTAGTACGGTAAGATTATTTCGATTGGATAGTTTTAGAATATTTTTTTGAATTTATTACTACGGTGGGAGTATTTCGATTAGATTGTTTTGGAATGATATTTTGAATTTAGTACCTACTACGGTACTTTGGATTGGATAGTTTTAGAATGATATTTTGAATTTAGTACTAAGGTAAGATTATTTCGATTAGATGTTTTTGTAATGCTGTTTTGAATTTAGAACTATTGCAAGATTATTTCGATTAGATGAATTTGAATGATATTTTGAATTTATTACTACTGAAAGATTATTTCGATTGGACAGTTTTAGAATGGTATTTTGAATTTAGTACTACAATAAGATTATTTCGATTGGATGGTTTTAGAATGATATTTTGAATTTAGTACTACGCCAAGATCATTTCGATTGGATTGTTTCAGAATGATGTTTTGAATTTAGTAGTACGGTAAGATCATTTCGATTGGATAGTTTTAGAATATTTTTTTGAATTTAGTACTACGGTGGGATTATTTCGATTAGATGTTTTTGTAATGTTTTAAATTTAGTACTACGGCAAGATTATTTCGATTAGATGAATTTGAATGATGTTTTGAATTTAGTAGGTACTACGGTATTTCAATTGGATAATTTTGGAATGGTGTTATCAATTTACTACCAAACCTGCGTGAGTTTGGAATAATTCGACGGTTTGAATTGCATCATTTTGGAATAATAATGATTACGATGTCTTCCCTTGGGAATCCGTCGGAATTTCGAAATTTGTATATTTTGATTGGAAAATGTTCAATTTGAATTCTGAAGAGAACATTACTCACTTTCATTGTTATTGTCTTTAATGATTCATAGGACTCCACAATATTTATTTTGTTTAAATTAATACTTACTTACCTATAGTAAGTCAATTTTTGTAACAATGTTACTATCAGGTTATAAAGTATTTTTAGTAATAATTATTGTAACAGCTGTTTCGGCGTTCAAAATCTTTATCAATCTGTGGTTACCCCACATTGAGACAACTTATTTATTTGATATTATTGAATAAATGTGATAATTTTTTTATAAGTGAATACCACACAAGAGTCCCAATTCCCTTCTGGAGCCAGTGAGACTATGGCATTCCCAATTGAGGTATGTTGTGAGATGGAGGTGTTGGGGACGGGAAGGAAATGGGAAAGAGGAAGGTTGGAAAGTACCTGGCTATTCAGATCTAGTCACCAAACACGGCTAAAGCCATTTCAAAGAACGTTTCATTCCTGAACGGTGGTCTTACACTAGGGCGATACTGAGAGTATCTTCCACTCAGGATCATTCCACAATATGGTTTATGTTATTTTAAATTAATAAATTGTGAAATAACACAAATTAATCAAATAAAATATATTTGCGCATGCCGCATATCCACAGCTTTAAAATTGTCATATACGACGAATCAGCTGTCACAATTACAAAAATTACGATACTTGCAAAATGATGTGTGGATGCGGGTGTCGAAGGACCTTGTATGTGTTTTGAAATGTAGGTGTGTGAAAGGTGGCGTCTACTAATATCTGCAGGAATTCCAAAAACTGAACAAATCGGACTAATATCTATGAGAACCAAAGTGAGGACGAATATCTACAGCTCAAACTGCTGACTAATATCTATGAGAACCAAAGTGTGGACGAATTTCTACAGCACTGGCAGAGGTTGGGTTAGGTTAGGTTAGTTATTACGTAATTGAAGTAATTTATGCTTTTCCGTACAACCTCTTGCTCAGCTGCCCTCTGACGATATTAGTCCAACCTACGCTCCATAGATATTAGTCACCACTGGAACCGTCATAGATATTCGTCCGACCTTAGCTCTGTAGATATTAGTCCTCACTCTGAAGTTCATAGATATTAGTCCAACATATGAGCTGTACATATTCGTCCGACATATAGGCTGTAGATATTAGTAGGTATCTGGAGTCGTTGTAAAGACCACTGTACAAGTAGAAAGAATGCACTTAAAGGAAAGGAACGAAGGGACTTACTGCGGTAATTTGTGACACTCTGCTGTCTTGACTGGTTTATTCATGCACTTATATACTTGCGTTATGCGGATTCAGTTTGAGAATACGGGGAGTGGAAAATTATATGCTTACGCGGCGAGTTTCGATTGACGACACTGATTGTTATGGTAACGTTAACAGGTATGTAGTGATGGGATAGGATGGGGAAAAGGAACATGATAGGGATGGATAACAAGGAATATGTGACAATCAAGCTACAAGCACAGAGTCTATGATATATGTAAATGTATGTAGATAAGTGTAGCTATGAATAGGCCACTTGCATGGACTTCATAACAACTTGGAAAAAATCGTGTAGATAGAATTTTTTTACTAAGATTACGAATGTTAGTAATAATTTTTACGAATGTTAGTAATAAATGTCAGTAAAAATTTTTAGAAATGTACAGTTTTTTATTTTTAAATAAATAAATCCATTATTTGGGCTCGTGACGTCACTACATGAAAATGTCACGCCTCCGAAAATGTTCCTATTAATTTTATAAAATTCCACACTGATTTATTTTTTTTATATGGCATCACTTTGATTTCCGGCGAATTTTTGAATTTGACATTTAACGTTCACTAGATTTATCGTTTGTTCTCTGCGAACTTATCATTTGGTTTGATTTTTGACAGATGTTATGAAGAGAACCCCGTACATTTCACGTTGTCCGTACATGTTTTAGAGGTATAATGATAATTGTGCGGATTTTAACCAAATCAAATTTTATAATATTCTTATTATTATAATTTACAAGTACAAGTATATTTCATTTGATTTAGTAATATAGATGTTGAACATTATAATGATTTATGATCAATAAGATGGAGCAAGAAAAAAAAATGAGATTTAATATTTTTGGTATGCCTCGTTATTCTCCCGTGTCATTCATAAAAAATGGTCTGATTTTTCGGATTGAAATTTTCAAAAAATCGCCAGGGTTTCAAAAATTTGATTAAAAAAAATACGGAATGTCTTAGAATATTTGCCTAAACCGGATTTTTTTTTAAATGTGTTGCAAGTGGCCTATTGTGTAAACGCCCAACCATAAAACATTATTCAATTTGATGTTCTTTACGTTTAAAAAAAATAACACTTTGGGTGAAAGTTTCATCAAAAAGTTTCCAAGCGCTTTCCTGATACTATGGTATTTTTTGGTTATTTGCTTTATTTCAGTTGTTAAATTATTGAAGAATTTAGTAGCACGAAAATTATATTGTGACTGAGCTATTGAGGTTTTGTTATTGGCATAATATAGTTAGGTTGGTTGGATCTTGTTTTATTTTTATTTCAAATTTGTTTCTCTGTTTTCTTAAATTTGAATTTGAAATAGGGAGGTATGTATTTTACATATAAGACTTTTATATTAAGTACTTTGATGCCCTTAAATAAGTCGTTCGTGTGGTGAATAAAGTGTACTTTTTAAGTAGTCCATACTATCGCTTTCTTATTAATGGATCTAATATCGTTTTAGAGCGTCCTCCCCAAACCATAATACCGTAAGGTGTAATTGATTGACAAAGGAAAAAGTATGCTGTTTTCAGTGTCTTTTTATTTAGTACATTTCGTGATGATCTGAAGATATTTCTGTTTCCGTATTCGGTTTTAATATTAATTACATGATCTTCCCACCGTTGATACCTACAGTCGGAAAATCTCGATGACGTTCGGCGAAACGAACGTTAACAAAGTTAAATATCAAAGTTTTACAATAATTTCTTGTCGACTGTATAAAAAAGGGAGTACCTAATAAGGAATTAGATTTGTGGGAATGTTACACTTTTAATACCTACCCCATAGTGGTGGAAGTGTTGCCATGGTACTTGGCAATGTTGCCAGACGTCATCTCCCACAGGCCGTAGACTTAGATAATAACGGCACTTCCTATTCAGGGCACAAACATGACGACATGTTTCGCTCCAATTTGAATTTGAAATTCAAACGTCGAGCTGCCTTCCCCTGGCGGCGACGCGCCGAACTCCCAGCCTACGTCACAGGAATAATAATCATTAATAATACCATACGGAAGAAAATACAAGAAACACAGGCTTTATTTACTATTGTATCATTTGTGACATTGGTATTCTAAGGCCCATTAACCAGCGGCCGAGAATTAAAATTTCGCCTAAAGATGATCTTGCGATCTTACCCTTACAACTGTACAAGGCGAATCCGATGAGAAAGATTGATTATTCTTCATACCAGCATTTTTAACTAATAACTCAATTTCGATTTTATTTCATTCAAAACTTGCTATGTACGAGGCTTATCCAGAAAGAAAGTGTACTGATTTTTATTTTATTTTTTTGAAAAAGTGTAATAGAAGGATATTGTTGATACACTTGTTGGCTATTTTTCCAAATAATTGCTAACCCGTTCAATGCATGTGGTGAGCCGTGGCACAAGTTTATTTTGCCCTTCTCGAAGAATTCTCCCGCCAGCTCCTTCCCCCTCTTCAGGGCCAATTTCTACATCTGCTCGTCAGTTGAACATTTATTTTCATCCATACATGCCTTTTGGAAGGTGAAAAGAAGATAATCTGAAGACGCCAAGTCAGGGGATTACGGGGAGTGGTTCAAAACATCCCAATCAAATGAGTCCATGATCTTATTGGTGGCTAAGGCTTTGTGAGGTCAGACGTTTTCGTGAAAAAGGCAAACTTCTCTGGTCAGCATTCCCCTCCTTTTGTTTTGAATGCTCCTTTTGAGTGTTTTTAGGGTACATAACATTGTTGTGCATTGATGATCTCAATCTGAGGCCGAAATTTGAACAAAACGATGCCTTTTCGGTCCTAAAATACTGAAGCCATGATTTTTTTTGCCCGAAATTGTGGTTTTCAATTTTTTCACAGATGGGGAACAGGTTTCACGCAACTGGACACTAAAACGTGAGTTTACGTACAACAATGTTTCTGCTATGCTCTTTCTGGTCAAGAGACCCCCTTGTACCACTAAGTGTTGCCAACCCTCAAAAAACTAAAAACCTCCGCCCGTTGTGGTCACAGTACACTTACTTTCTGGATATGCCTCGTAGATACATTGTACAGGAACATTCAAGTTAGCAATAAAAATGCTCAAACGCGTGATAATAGAATTATTAAAACTATGTACTTTTTGTAACTATTTTTAGATCATAAGAATTTATCATTTTTCAATAATGTTTTAGCAAAATAAGTAGTAAAAAAATCTGAAAAATATTAGTAAATAGACAAACTGAAGCATTTTCGTTTAAAATTTTTCTTTGGGGCCCGATTTTTTTTAATGATTTTATTTGAAGTAAAAATTTAACCTAACCAAAGAAAAAATAGGACAAAAATAATACGGACACCCTGTAGAGACAGTAAATTGTTGTTAAAAATGGTAAAATATAAATTAAGGTTAATAGGTTAGGTTAGGTTTTAGTAGATATTTTGTTGGAGGATGTTTTATCCGTGGGATTTTTTGTCGGAGGATATTTTGTCGGTTCCATACCAACTCAGAATGAAATCAATTCAGAAACACCTCAGAAAGGACATTAAAAGCAGTGAAAAAATAATTTTAAAATAGCCGGTAACCCTAACCTAACTTAACCTATTTAACCAATGTTTTTATATTTTTTATCATCACGCTTAATGACCTTTCTGAGGTGCTTTCGGAGTTGTCCGGTCACCATTTTGTCACCGCGCAATTCCCTCCCAGGCATCGCGTGTTCGGTTCTTTGGCTGGCCAAGTCCAACAATACAAGCAACATTTTCTGCTCATTAATAATAATAATAATAATATATCTTTATTGAGCAAAAAAATTAATATTTATAATTACAAAAACAAAAAGTACATCATAAGTACAGTAAAAGTACAGTTTAAAAGTTGAATGAGTACAAAAGTTAATAACAGAAAACAAAATACATATATCCAGTAGGTACTTAAACAATAGAGATTTATAATTATAAATTTAGGTTTCTCGTAACCTGCCTCACTAGGCTAGCCTGTGTTGAGGCAGTAATTTTACGTCAATTTATTATACTGATGGTAGTAGGAGATTTTCAAATATTATTCGTAACTTGAGAATGTGTGTCTTTCTTAACGAACCAGATCAAACAAAATTATTAGCCTCGAAGTTTTTACTAGCGCCAGGAGTCGTTTAGTGTAGGACAGGTTACCGGGTACAGGATTGGTATAGGTACGGTACAGATTTAGTATAGGACAGGTTACCGGGTACAGGTTTGGTATAGGTACAGTACAGGTTTAGTACAGGACAGGTTACCGGGTACAGGTTTGGTATAGGTACGGTACAGATTTAGTATAGGACAGGTTACCGGGTACAGGTTTGGTATAGGTACAGTACAGGTTTAGTATAGGACAGGTTACCGGGTAGAGGTTTCGTATAGGTACAGTACAGGTTTAGTATAGGACAGGTTAGTATAGGACCTGCTACACTTACCCGATCTTACTAAAGTGATTTCAAGCAATGCAGCATATCTATTCTAAATGTCGATTTCTCACCAGGGCTATAGACAGATCTATCTTATATCTATAAGCTATATCTTCCACTCTGTTCTAAAGAATATAAATTTTTGTTTCCCCTTGTGGCAGATCAAATCAATAGGCCACTTGCATGGATTTCATAACGACATGAAAAAAATCGTGTGGATACATTTTTTTACTAAGATTATGAAAATGTTACTAAATTTTTTTAGAAATGTGCAGTTTTTTTTATTTTTAAATAAATAAATCCATTATTTGGGCTCGTGACGTCACTAGATGAAAATGTCCCGTCTCCGAAAATGTTCCTATTAATTTTATAAAATTCCACACTGATTTATTTTTTTTATATGGCATCGCTTTGATTTCAGGCGAATTTTTGAATTTCAAATTTAACGTTCACTAGATTTATTGTTTGTTCTCTGCGAACTTATCATTTAGTTTGACTTTTTGGTAGATGTAATGAAGAGAACCCCGTACATTTAATGTTATCCTTACGTGTTTTAGAGGTATATAGGTTGTGGTGCTGATTTTATCAAAATCAAATTTTATAATACTCTTATAATTATTATAATTTACAAGTACAAGTATATTACATTGGATTTAGTCAAAGATATTCTAATACAGAAGAGATATGCTATGGTGTCCGCGCAACTAGCGGACTACGCGCTAATTAGCGTAGTTTTCATACAAAAGGAATTTGTTCATTTCGTTGATTTTTTGAAAATGTGCATTAACATTGGTTAACAATATATTTTGAATAAGGAAAGAATTCGTTCATTTAGTTTAACGTTCGTTTGGTTCATTCGTTAATTATTTGTTCTTTTAGTTTATTTGTTAATTGGTAAACAATATCGGCGACACCCGGAAGCGCAGACCCACATAGTAAAAACAGCAGATAGCACATCTACTTATATTCCAATATCTTTGGATTTAGTAATATAGACGTTGTACATTATAATGATTTATGAACAATAAGATAATGACGATCTCCGTAGCCCAGTGGGTAAGACTCTTGACTCACAATCCGGAGGTCGCGGGTTCGAACCCGACATGCGCAAATAAATTTTATTTGATTAATTTGTGTTATTTCACAATTAATTCATTTAAAATAATATATAGTATATTTGCGGCATGTTCCAGAGTGGAAGATACTATCAGTATCGCCCTGGTGTAAGACCACCATTCAGAATTGAAACGTTGCTTAAAAATGGCTTTAGCCGTGTTTGGTGACCAGATCTGAATAGCCAGGTACTTCCCAAACCTTCCTCTTCCCCACCTCCTTCCCCTCCCCACTACCTTCAGCCTCACAACATACCCTTGGGGATGCCATAGTCTCACTGGCTCCAGACGGGAGCAGTTGAGATTCTTGTGCGGTATTCACTGTAAAAAAAAAAAAAAAAAAAAAAAGATGGATCAAGGAAAAAAATATTTATGAGATGTAATATTTTTGGTATGCCTCGTTATTCTCATGTGCCCTTCCTTCTGGAAAACGTTCCTTTTTTTAAATGATTTTCGGCTATGTAATTATCGTTTTTTCGCACCCATAAAATTATTTCCGTCTTTCCGGTTTATGAAAAATGGTTTGATTATTCGGATTGAAATTTTCAAAAAATCGCCAGGGTTATAAAAATACGATAAAAAAAATAATAATAATACAGAATGTCTTAGAATATTTGCCTAAACCGGAATTTTTTTATAAAAATGTGATGCAAGTGGCCTATTCAAATGAATTTCGTATCGTTAGACACACCCCACCGAGTCGATAAAAATATTCAACGCAAAACAAAAAGCTTTCATAAATTGACTTATCGAATTTCGAAGTCGAGCGTTTCAAAAGAAAGAATACAAATTTTTTACCAAGTGAATTCATGCGAAGAAATTTCTCTCACTCCTGCAGCAGATCACGTGGAAAATGTAATGGAACTTTCACGGCGGAAATCTTATCCACTATACCGAGTTCCACTTAGACTTTAAGACTGTTTGAAGGGCTCGGTAGAGTAACGGCGCAATTCTTTAATTTTATGGAAATTAATTAATTTATTAAACATGGAATCACATTTCAGTTATTTCGAAATGAAAATCTAGTCTCTTTCAACGGAAGCAATCTTCCGAACAGGCCCTCTATTGATATGCTTGGGGTAACCCTAAGTGACCAGCTCAGGTATGGGGGCTCCATCGAAGCCAGAGTAAAGTTACCCTCCCAGAAACTGGGCGTAGGTACTGTATAGGGCCCGCAGATACTTTAATAGTGCACAACTGCTAACCCTGTACAAATCGCAAGGGCGCCCCACGGTTGAATTTGGCAGCCACCTCTAGTCTGGAGCTCCAAAATACCTGAAAAATACCCTCGACTCTGTGCAGAAACGGGCGCTCCGTTTGATAGATTCTCCCATCTTAACAGACGGATTGCAATCTTTAGAGCACAGACGTCGGGTGGGAATGCTATCCTTGTTCTACCGGTATTACAATGGAAGTTGCTCCAAGGAACTAGCAACATTGATCCCTTCGGCACCGGTGCATAGTCGGGAAACACGCCAAACGCGTGCCCAACATTTGTACACGGTTGACATCTGTCACATGAGAACGGTTCGTTTCTTCGACTCGTTCTTATGTTCAACAGCTCGGCTGTGGAATGATTTGCCGGCCTCTGTGTTTCCTCCTTCCTACAACTTAGGTCTCTTCAAGACCAATGTTCATTCCTTCCTCTCCTCAAAAAGACCCTCCACACAGCATCCCAGATGATATAGGCCCTGAGGGAAATTATTTTCCTCAAGGCCTCATGTGTGGAGTTAATGTAAAAAAAAAAAACGTAAACGCGATGATAAAGAGTATCTACGATTCTGAAACGTGGTTTAAATAATATGGAATTTGGAAAATTCATCAAATTTCAAAGATCATTTTCTGTGAAAGTCCTATTCAAGTTCTGTTATTAAGCACCCAATTACTGTGAAACAACCGACCCATGACGAAATAATAACAGTACTTAAATTGAAATTTCGCAAAACTTGAATTTTATTTTTGAAATTTGATAAATAGTGTAAAATAACCCGTCCTTAATATTCTAAGCTTCTTTCTAATATTTAAAGGAGAATGTTTGTGACGGGGTGGGCTGGAGGCTGTGATTTGTGTACAAATCAACTGTTTTATTACACCCCTGTAATCATTTGTTGGATAACCAACACCTCTGCCATGGGTCACCCCAAGTGGTTCGCTATGTTTGATGACTTAGCAAGTGAGATATGTTCAGATGAGTCCTTGAGAGGCCGGTGTGTGGAGATCTCTCTAGCTGGTCTCTCTCGACCCATCATCTTGCACCGCAGCGAGCATACGTTTGTCACTCCTGGACATACTGACGCCTAAAATCTTACCCGACCCTCCTAAAATACATTTTTCCTTTCAAGAACTTCCTCTTCTTCTTTCCCTTAAAAAGGCCCTCCGCATGGCATCCTCAAAGATGACATTAATTAATTTCCCTCAGAGCTTCCTGTGTGGGATTAACGTAAAAAGAACGATGAAATTTTGCACACTAGATCTTCAAAACCGTGTAAGATTTTGAAAAACCACCCCTCTCAATAATAATGCTCTCTCTCTGGTTTCAATCGTGGGATTGGTTTGCAGCAATTTCATCTGTTAATAATGCTACAGCTAGTATAATAATATATTTATCATATCATGAAGGTGTCAATAATATAATAACACCTTCAAAAATTGAAAATTAGAGTCGTATAAATAAGTTGTCTCAAAGTGGTTTAACCACAGTTTGATAATGGTCTTGTAAGGCGAAACAGCTGTTACAAGAATAAAAACTGAAATACTTGCAGAACTTATAAATACAACATCATGAAATTTAATTTAAATTAAATTTTCAAAAAATTTAAAGGAGTCTACGAATTAAACACAAAAACAATTAATAAAATATTTACACATGATAGTCCAAAATTGTTTGCGTTGATAAACTTTCGGATTCCACTACGTAATACCAAAAGTCGCGAATTATTTCAGTGCAGAAATTCTGGAACTAACCACTATATGTATTCCTCATTGCCTAGAATACTAATTATATATAACAAATACAAAATATTGTTACTGAGGCATTTCTAATTTTTAATAAATACTGTATAATTTTTGCTACTTATTGTGTGAAAAGCCTTGAAAAGGGCGCTTAATAAATAAATAAATAACTTAAATTTTTGAAACTCTGGGTGGTCAAATGTATGAAAACTGACATATAATGGCCCCAGTCCACGTTGGGCCAACGCGCTCGGCCAACGCGTTGGCCAGATTTTTGTAATACCGTTCACACGTTGGCTTGTCTCATTCTGCGTTGATCGCTAGACGGAGATGGACGTCAGCGGGGCCGCTGCAATATACTTGTACAGCGCGATGCGATGTATTCTGTATGTAGCCTCTAGACTCTTTTTTAAAAATTCAGTTAGTGGAATATTCGTATTATCTGCTATTCTACTCCAAGCATCATTACACTGATTTTTTTTTGGTAGTTATACTTGCAGATTACCACTATAGAACAGTCCAATAATATTTCAAGAGGTTTAAATAACCCATCAATATTGATATTTATTTATCTATAAAAAGTATGTTTGTATTACATTATTCGATGCCTGTCTCACTAGGGTATACCTGTGTTGAGACAGGCGTAGAGGTACATAAATGAGTATCATACATAAGAATATTTAATTACAACATAAGAATATTTAAGGTAAGATACATACTGATTTATACAATTCAAGCAGAAAGATGATTAAGATTGAGGGTTAATATCATAAAGAGAGCATTATATAGGTGAAGGAAGAGATGAATAAAGTAGTAAATCCTTTTGAATCTATATAGGGACTTATATTATACATATAGGATTTTACTATTTTAAGTTCTTTAATAAGGGTAAGGACATACGTGAGATATGAATTATCATTATTAGTGTCCGACTGAAACAGGACTTTCCACCGAAACCGAAACCGAATCTTTGGTGTTTGGTCTTTGGTGAATCTTCGGCCGAAACCGAAACTTTCTTAAACATGTTAAAAATCGACTGTTTACTGTTATTTAGATTTTTTTTTACATTTATTCGGACAGTTAAGACGTGTTAAATAAATAAATAAAAAACAATAATCGAAGTATGTGAAAAAATGATATTTATTTATATTACTTCTACAAAACAAATAAAAATAAATAACAGCACAGGCGGGAATGGGTACCTTTATTGGATAACCAACACACCTGACAAAGATCACCTCAAGTGTTTCGCTACGTTTGGTGATTAAGCAGGGATGCCCGGGTTCATGGGATGCGGTTTTTCTAGGTTTAGTGACCAGGACACACTGAACCCCAGATTCCTACCCACCCCTTAAACCATTTTCCTTCCCAAAACTCTCCTCTCCTTCGTTTCCTTAAAAAACCCTCCACACAGCATCCCCAAAGAAGGCATAGGCCCTGGGGGAAATTATTTTCCTCAGGGCCTCCTGTGTAGAGCTCATGTAAAAAAAGAACAGTCCAATAATATTTCAAGAGGTTTAAATAACCCATCAATATTGATATGAATTATTATTTTGAAGTTTTTAAATCGATCCAGTAGTTTTGAGTTTATTCGTAACAAACTACAAAAATACAAATCATTCCTCATTATTATATTAGTGTGATTATCATTACCCTGAAATCACCACTAAATATGTATTATTTAAAATATATTAATTGTGATAATAATCAATTAGCCCAAACATTTCATCAATACTCCATGACGCCATGTTCGTGAAACGATCGTTGGAACAATTAAGCGCGACAAACAGCGTCCGGTCCTGTCGACGCGTAGCTGCTATGAACTGCTATGAACTGAGCGCTCGGCCAATGTGTGAACGCTGTTTGCGGCTTGTGCCAAATTTCTTTGATTTGTGCACGTAAAAAAGCGACACCCATCGGCTCGTCGGCGAGCGTTGGCCGCAAATGTCAAATACACACAAAATGGCCCTGTACACGTTGGCCCAACGCATTGGCCGAGCGCGTTGGGCCAACGTGTACTGGACTCTTAATAAACTAGCTGAACCGGCCTTTGCGTTGCTGTGACTAACGAAACACAACGCCATCTACTGGATGGTTACCTAACCTTTTAACTCACACCGCCATCTCTTAATTTGCGTACAAATCAAACCCACACCGCCCGAAAAGACAGTCCGCTCGACCACCACGTACAGACATTCTCCTTTATATATTTTAACCAATTTACATAAAACCTTGACAAATTATATGCCTAAACCTTCCTCTTGAAAAATTGGTAAAACCGCATGAAAAGTAGTTTTGAGTTTATCGCGGATAGACAGACAGACGCGGCGGAGGTCTTTAATTTATAATATGTGGAGATACATAATTAAGTCAATTAATAATGGATTTATTTTATTTTTATTAAATAGGTTTGAGAAACGCCTCCATGTTGCACTAATATTGGACGATGAATTGTAGATGTTACATATTATGAAGTTCAGACGAACAGAAGTCAAAGTTTACATCGCCTCGAGACGTTCGCAAGCTGTTAGCACAGCTTTAAAGCTGTGAGCAAGGAATGAAACTGCATTCAGAGAAACATAACGTTATTTGAATGTTATGGTAGGATTATGACACCGGTTTAAATTTACTTAATTTGTTAGTGTTAATTTACTATATACTTTACAATTTATTATGCGCTTTGTCAATTTTTAATGGAGTACGGTATTATAGCCTGGGGAGGAGCTGACGCTGCCGCTATTGATCCGATTTTTAAAGATCAGAAACTAATTATATATATTTTATAATTAAACTACCGATCACAAGCAGTTCGGATGAAATCTTCGGGGAATCAGTGTCTTGGACATTAGGCAACTTTATTCCAAAACCATACTACTCGTAGCATACCTCTTCAAACACAAAACTACCTTTGAAAATGTCCAAACTGCTCGAGATGTAACCAAAGCTCATAATCTCTTACTTATCCCTATTGCTAAAACAACTTTTGGCCAAAGATATTTTAGATATTTTGCAACAAAATTATACAATGCCCTTCCACTGGCCATTAGACAAAACACAATGTATCTTAAATATAAATCTGACACCAAGTCTGGATTACCAGCCAAAACAGATCCAACTTCAAAGATTATATTATATTATTACATTACCAAAACGAACTTATAAGTACTTTTTAATATTTCTATTTTTGAGACTGAAATTTCATGGTGGAATTCCATTATAATATATTATAATAAAACAAATATAAAACTTTAATCCACTTAATTTTATTCGACCGTAACCGGTTTCAGCTCGTCAAAGCCATCTTCAGACTGGTGTTTTTTTTAGAGTCTCTTCAGTGTCGCTGTGTTTGCACTTTTTAATATTTCTATTTTTGAGACTGATATTTCATGGTGGAATTCCATTAGTCTGAAGATGGCTTTGACGAGCTGAAACCGGTAACGGTCGAATAAAATTAAGTGGATTAAAGTTTTATATTTGTTTTATTATAATATATTGAACTTATAAGTATCTATTTTTTCAATGGTACGATGATGATTGTTTCATTACATTTAATGTAATATTGTGTTATTGTGTATCGATAAAAGAAAATTAAGGTTCACACGCCCTGTGTAGATAATACGTTGATGCTAAAAGCACTTTAAGTAATTGTACACAATTCCAACAAATTAATCTATTAACGTTAACAGTAAATTATTACATGACAGTCACATACTTGTTACGACGACAGTTAGGCAAATTAGCTGAAGCATAATAATGTCATTAATATAATTTACATAGACTACAAATAATAATATGCTTAACATTATTACATACTCAGCTCGGAGCAATGGTTGGTAAATGTTAGAGGACAATTTTCATCACTAGGATCCACCGAAGATATGTATTTATTTTTATTAATACTAGCGAGTAGCCGGAATGAGTTGCAAAAACAATATAAACACCATAAAAATACACAAATGCATAAACACCAACATCTGCGATTGCCCTCCTCTAGAAAAAACGGAACAAATAAAGTATCCAGTAATCATAATTGACCATAATCTTAGATGGACACATCATATCAAACAAATCACAAATAAACTCCTCGGAGCAATATACATTTTCCTAAACATAAGAAAAAATATAAAAAAATAGATGAAAACAATATATTTTGCACTTTGTCAATCAATAATAGAATATGGAATAATTGGTTGGGGAGGAGCAACAAACGCAGCTATCGATCAAATAGAAATCGCGCAGAAAACGATCTTAAAGGTAATACTTAAAAAAAGTAAAGTAACCGATACATACCAAATATTCAAAAGTTGTGACGTACTATATATACGCCAATTATACCTTAAAACACTACTAAACTACATTTTTGATCAAACTCCAACAAACACGAAATATTACTAACAGACCGGTTAGACGAGCGTACAAAGAAAATATAAAAACTCCGACGGTAAACAAAGACACCATAAATATCATGTTGTAAGTAAAGCATTCAACAATCTTTCACTTGAAACAAAAATTGAGGGAAACAAAAATAAATTCAGACACAAAATAAAAAATGAATTAAAAAAGACAAAATTTTAAAACATAAAAGAATAAAACATATACACGCAACATACAAAACAAATATAAAATACGCAAGTCATAATATATGCCGATTATCATTTAATTTTTTTTTTAAATTTTGCTTTACTTTTAATTTTAATTTTAATCTGAATTTTAAGTGTTTTTTCGTCACCAACATTATTAAATATATTGTATATAAATTCTTATATCATAAAAGGGGGCTTACTTCTTCTAACGCAGTAAACTTATTTTATGGCACCACTTTAATTCAAATTAATAAAATACTCAACCCTGAAGAAGTGAGCGTTGCTCACGAAACATGTTGGTTTTTGTAAACAATAAAAGTGGTAAAAACTAAGTATTTTATTAATTTGAAATAAGTTTTAAGATTTTCACGGCCAGAAGTATTTTCGTTATTTGTTTTTGGGGTGTTATGCCGTGTTGCTATACCTCCTTCTTTAGCCAACGTTTCGGACAGCGTTGTAGTGTCCATCATCAGGGCAGATCCGGCAGATCCGGTAGATGTCACATCTACGTTGGCTAAAGAAGGAGGTAGCGCAACACGGCATAATACCCCAAAAACAAATAACAATAATATAAATGCCACTTAAAGAAAGTGTTTGTGTTTTAATTCTAATTTATGAAGTCCTTTTGGATACAGTATATTTTTTCATCTGGTGCGGACACCAATAAAACAAAAGGTTTTCCAAACACATGAGCATGAGCAGGTCACTTACAGGTGTGAGAAGCAAAAATTTTCCAAATTTACCGCCTGCTTTCCCCTGCCGTTCCTATGTCTCCTTTGCAATCGCTCCCTCTGCCCCTCCCTCGCCTCCCACCCTTCTGTCGCCCATCACGCGTGTGTCATTTCCCATGTTGATTAGGAAATTGTTTCGTATTCAAATGTCATTTTTTTTAAATGTCAGTTAGAATCATGCACATATGAATATATCTGGACCTGCCCTAAGAGATTATTATTTCCCCCTCCCCATAACGGTTCCATGGAGCCAGCTTGGCTTACGAGAGCCTCGCTTGAATCTAAAAAGTGTGACGTCATCATTCTTGTCCTGACCAGCGCTGAGTTCGCATCGTACATTTTACGAACAAATATGAGAGCTTGTACTATGCATTATACCCTAGTACATGTGTATATAGCGAATGTGGGCGTTTCTCCAGTGAGCTCGTCGCTGGTTACAGGGGTAAGTAAATTATGAAACATTTGTAAAAGTGTCTTAACTAAATACGGCAACAAAATATTCCTCTGTGAAAAAGGGGGAAGTTTACTTTGCGCATTTGGACTACGTAAATATGTTAATAACGTGGCGGGCAATTCGCGCTCCCATGTAAAAAGGTATATTCATTCGAAAGCAAATTTTGCTTTTAAGAACTAAATGGTGATATTATAATGCGAGATGCCTATATACTGTCAGATTGATTTTTTAACGAATCACAGTCATCTTTCCCCTCTTCACCCTTCATAGTTTGGTTTTACCCCTCATCTGTATCTTCTCGTCTATTCATTTAGATGTCTATGGTGAGAACCTTGTCCAACTTAGATGACGAAATTACAAACAAGGAGTACAGTATACCTCTCTCACTAATTAGAATGCGTAATGATTCAACTTCGGATGATATGATGATGTTATTTTATAATTTAATTATAATTTAGTGCGCCGTGTTCAAGATGTTGGCGTTAAGATTTGGTTCATTGATATTCTAAGGGTTTCAATCTGAATAATTATATTTAATAAAGTGTTTTAGAATTTGAGCGTTTTTATTCTTACCGTGACGATCCACGATTACGGTACCGCGAAGGCACAAAAAAGGCAATAAACATACATAATAATGTTGCAGCTCTTTCAAAAGATGACATACACAATGTACGTAGGTCCAATCTTTTCTTCTAGGGAAAAACGTAATAATTTTGAAAGTATGAAATATAGTTACAAGGAAAATATTGAGGTGTGAGTAGGGTTCCCAGATCAAAAAATCAAAATTCCCGAGAAAATTCCTGACACTTGATAAAAATTCCGGACTTTAAAAGTTACGGAATTAAAAAAGATATGCTCTTATATATTTGCGATACAGGCACAAAATGCCAATGTTGAAAGGGTCTTTTCCTTAATGGGAATCCAATGGTCAAAAGAAAGGAACAGGCTTTAGTAGAGTCGTCAAGTCGATTCTCTTAAACACAGTAGAATTTAAAAAAAATGACTTGCGAAATGTTCTAAAAAACTATTATTAAAGATTCGGAAGTGTTAAACAATATTTCTGGGAGCATTAAACATAGTTTGTTGTTTTTCCTTTGATTTGTAATAAAAATAATTTGGTTTATTTCATTTTTTATATCAATCTCCACTTAATTGTAGAAATTCCGCCCTGTTTAGGATTCCCCCCGCCCGGACAAAGACCTATATTTCCAGACTTGTCCGGAAAATTCCGGACGTATGCCAACCCTAGGTGTGAGTGAATTTTAAATATTCAAAAACCTCAAACGTCAATGCGCTGATGGTTCTTGCTTTTGTTCTCAAACATGTCTTTATCATCAGCAGCTCTTTCTTACGTACTAAAAAACGATACTCGAAAATTAGGCGAACGGTGAACGTATGAATAAAGTACCGATAATATTTTAACAGAAAATTAATTAAGGTAGGTATATTTTTTTAAATTTTAAATGATACGTCAAGAATTCATATTATTCCGTAATTTTTCACGGATCTGCCTTATTTTTATAAAAAAATTTACCTAATAATTTGTCATGGAAGAAAAACAGAAACAATCAGAATAATGCGTGATTTATTGATGTTATCTTTATATATAAAAGCTAGCAGACCCGGCCACACGTTGATTTGGCTAACGAAACACAACGCCATTACCCAACCTTCGTAAAATCCTCACCACCCGCTTGCCACTGCCCGCTGTCCGCTGCCTATTTGAATTTCTCGGCCTTTCTCTACTATAACAAGCATGTAATAAGCACATATTAACCTTCCTCTTGAATCACTCTATCTATTGGTGAAAACCACATGAAAATCCGTTGCATAGATTAAAAGATCTATGCGCACATACATTTTGAGCGACTTCATTTTATACTATGTTATGATTAATGTTGTTAAAAATTAATTGTCCTGTACGCGTTCCACGGACCGGATCGAGAGAGACTGGTTGACCTCTCCAGCCGGAATCCCTTTATCCATGCCCTTGCACCGCAATTGGAGGAATGGATTCATACGTTTGTCACTCCTGGACACACTGGCCTCCAGATTCTTACCCACCCCTCATACCTATCTCCTTCCCAAAACTTCCCCTCTATAATAATAATAATAATAATTGGATAATTTGTAGAGCGCCGTTTTTGTGAAAAATCATTCCAAGGGCGCTGAACAATTTGTTATGAATTCTTACGATCTATTTAATTTTATTATTTCCAAATAGATACAGAAAACATACAACACTTCCTCCCCGGACCGGGGTAATGGACTTACACTAACGAGGGTTTTACGCTGTATCTAAGTTGTTTTTTAAATCACATCCTCAATAATTTAGGTAATCCTAGAAAAACTATTTAGTTATCGATCTGCATTTAAAAAAAAAATATTACATTACCATTTTTTTAAATATTAAATAATTTCTATCAAATTCCGGCGGATTATCTGTTCCGCCCCCCCCGCTGCCCCGCTGTTATATCGGCTGGCGCTTCCCCGTTCCCATGTCCTGCCGATGAAGATTCCGGGGTCTGGTAACCGATCAGTAAAAGTTGCTTTTTAGTAGAAAGGTCTGTGTATTAATAACTGAGTCACGCTGCCTTTATTACTATTACTTTGCCATTTTGCTTTACTTAAAAATTGACGAGAGCAAAAATGGGCGTTACATAACTGGGCAATTGTATACGATGGTAACTAATAACAGAAGGTTTAAATAAAAAGGACTGGATGCAGTTTGCTTACACTACGCATCTAGTATGTTCTTTTTACAATGCTAAAACGTTCGCTTGCTTGTCTGAGATAGTTCTGTCTGGGAGATTTCCGGTAACATGTTGGAACATAATCTAGAACAAAATACAGTATGGTTAAAAGGTATACAGCAAATAAATAGTGTTGTCAGTTTTAATTACCAACTCGTTTAATTTTGGCGATAAATAATTCTATGTAAGACCCGACCAGTTTCACCGTGCTACAGACATCTTCAGATTGGTAAGTACATTTAATCTTTTGCAATGGCATCCGCAATTTTCTGTTTCAGGGGTGTAAAATATTATTTATTGTAGGTACGCAACATTAAAATTTTGCAATTTAATTGTTTGCTTTTATTGATGTAATGAATGTTGAATATATCGGTGTCTAACTGCGTGTTATTGCAGCTTATTATGGGATATTTACACAAGTTGTTAATTTGATTCGCAAATTCTTACATTTTGTGATATATTTTTTTAATATATTTTATAATCTTAATATTTTTTCCACATAAACATTATGTCCACGTTTTAAAATTTTCACGGCCAAAAGTATTTTCGTTATTTGTTTATGGGGTAGGTATTATGCCGTGTTACGCTACCTCCTTCTTTAGTCAACGTTTCGGACAGCGTGCAGTGTCCATCGTCAGGGCAGATCCGGCAGATGTGTGATGATGGACACTGCAACGCTGTCCGAAACGTTGGCTAAAGGAGGAGGTAGCGTAACACGGCATAATACCCCCAAAACAAAAAAATTGTTTACCAATATTTACCTTCTTTTAGGAATAGGTTAGTTCGTTATACTTTATGTGTAATTATTTTTGCTAATAATTATTGGTTCATTAAACTCATATTTATTATAGAGTACGTACCTCAAATGAAAAGGTGTTTTTGTTATTTTTTTTATAAATTTCTTGATTTCACCACGCTGTTACGGTGGTGAATTGGTATGTGGGATATTGTAAAATTAAATTAAAAAATGTGTTTATTACGAATGTCTTTTTCTATTTTCAAATGCAATTTTTCCTATTTTCAACACGTTTATATATGCATCATTTACGTTAAGGCACTATGTTTTGATGCTAGATCATATCCTAAATCTATATATGTATATAAAAAATGAATCCCTGTTTCTCTCTTTTTTTTACAGTGAATACCGCACAAGAATCTCAACTGCTCCCGTCTGGAGCCAGTGAGACTATGGAATCCCCAATTGGGGTATGTTGTGAGGCTGGAGGTAGTGTGGAGGGGAAGGAGGTGGGGAAGAGGAAGGTTGGGAAGTACCTGGCTATTAGGATCTGGTCACCAAACACGGCTAAAGCCATTTTCAAGCAACGTTTCAATTCTGAATGGTGGTCTTACACCAGGGATATACTGATGGTATCTTCCATTCTGGAACATGCCGCAAATATACTATATATTATTTTAAATGAATTAATTGTGAAATTACACAAATTAATCAAATAAAATTTATTTGCGCATGCCGGGTTCGAACCCGCAACATCCGGATTGTGAGTCAAGAGTCTTACCCACTGGACTACGGAGGCCGTCCGTTCTTCACTTCAGAAAGACTTTACCTATTTCATTCATCTTTTTTTTCAAGTTTTCTAATACTTTGTAGAAGGTTCTTACGGAAAGAAAAATTAAGAAAATTGCGCAAAAAATTAGGTAAATTCAGAAAAATTAACGACTTTTTTAACTTCGCACATGAATGTGAATTTAGCAGGCAGTTGTTTTTTTTTTAACAGAAGAATTGTCCGTAGATTTTTAAATTATAGATATTTTAAATAGATACCTATGTTAGGTACGAAATTAGATTGATGGTTCTTATAATATACGAAAATGAATATTTGTAATATATGAAAAACGAAAATTTTGTATAAAAAAAATTGTAATAGGTAGCACACGAGCCAACTTTATTTTCTAACTGAATGAACTGGGGCTGAATATAGGGACGGGGGAGCGGGAGGTGGGTGACGGTAGGCGGGGAAGGTGAAAAGAAAACGCGGGAGAGGAAGGGGATGCGGAAGGGGAACGGGGACGCAAGTTTAATTTATTTTAAAAATGTCAAATTTATTTCTTTGCATATGGCATTGCAACGCATGCCGGGAATCGGCTAGTGTAAATATTATAAAAAAATCACAAATTAATTAGCAGATCAAATTTAATACCTACATTAAATATCTAGATATACCATAAGATTCAAAATATTTAACATCCTAGTTTAGTAGTAGGTAGTAGTTTTCAAAAACCAAGAAAGTAAAAAAAATATATACATATATCCATCATTTACAGATCACCCTGTGCAACAAACTAGCCATCGACGCGGAGAGTGTAATCGCCAATCGCCAGTCGAGATTCGGAAACAAGGCGTTATGGTGGCTATCGGCCCGCCTTCTCTGTTTTCTATGGAAAAACACGCGTTATGGTCTAAATTCATTAGAATATTAATCATGACCTTATTTATCAAAGAATTTAGATAATGACTTCTGAAATATAATGAATATACTTCCCTCTAATTATTACCGAAACAAATTTCAAAAAATTGTATCATTAACACCCTTAAAAAAGCAAAACAAATTGGGGGACCCGAGTGACCCCGCTTCGGATCGTGTGTGATTTTTTTCTTTCCGGGACGAAAAGGTTAACTGGCTGGTCACTTCCGATAAACACACTTTAATTAGAAAGTTTATGCTTTAAGAAAATACGGCTTTGCACGTGTAAAACATTATATTTAAGGGGAATGTATGCACGGCCCATTCCTGCAAAAGATATAGAATAGCTCGTCGATCGTTTTTGTGTAAGTTCGCGCTGGCCGTTTCGGTCCGTTTCATACAAATCTTAGATTTGTATTTGAGATCAAAATACCTAACCAAACTGAAAAATTATATTTGTAGTCAAAAGGTATATCAAATATCTAGCTAGTATGTGAGCTACTTTATTTATTTTTGCTTTAAATTATAAGATATAGGCCATTAAAGATTTTAGTGTTTCATGATTTTGGAGGCAACTTAAGCAATTATTTGTGAGTAAAAGAAAAACATTAAAAAAATAATTTTAGTAAGTATATTTATTTTAAAAATACAATGAAAAATAAAATTAAACTTATAAGATTATTAAAAATGCATTTTTTGGGCAGTAATTTTAATACATAAACGACTATTTTTTATTTCGCCGTAAACAGGTAATTTGTAATTTAATTTACACCCATCAAAATGATTTTTTTTATAATTTTTTATTTTATATTTCATCATATTTATATGATAAATATAGTATAATATTTTTTTATTGTTTTTCATTTACTCACAAATAATTTCCCAAATCACCTCTAAAATCCAGAAACATTTAATTTTTTAACGGCCTGTATCTTATGATTTAAAGCAAAAATAAATGAAGTAGCTCACATCCTAACTAGATATTTGATATATCTTTTGATTACAAAAATAATTTTTCAGTTTGGTTGGGTATTTTGATCTCAAATCCAAATCTAAGATTTATATGAAACGGGCAGAAATGGGCGGCGCATACGTTCCCCTTATTAAAACACTGGACATTGCAAGATTTTACATTTGCTACCCCCATCACTGTTATTAGTTCAAATTAATAAAATTCTCAGTTTATACCACTTTTATTGTTTACAAAACCAACATGTTTCGTGAGCAACGCTCACTTCTTCAGGGTGTTTATTGATACTAATTATAAATAATAGACATAAACAATGGTGTCAATTGAAAAAGAATGGACATAGACAATGGTATCAATGGAAATATGAGGGCGGGTAGAGGAGAGAGGGGCAATGGGAGACAATTTACAAAGGGAACATGTTTAATATTGGGTTATTTAAAAACAATTTTTGGTTATTAATAATATTCAAATTCGCATTAACATTCGCAGAAACGGGCGGTCCGTTTGATAGATTCTCCCATCTTAACAGACGGATTGCAATCTTTAGAGCACAGGAGTCGGGTGGGAATGCTGTCCTTGTTCTACCGGTATTACAATGGAAGATGCTCCGAGGAACTAGCATCATTGATCCCTTCGGCACCGGTGCATAGTCGGGAAACACGCCAAACGCGTGCCCAACATTTGTACACGGTTGACATTTGTCACATGAGAACGGGTCGTTTCTTCGACTCGTTCTTGTGTTCGACAGCTCGGCTGTGGAATGATTTGCCGGCCTCTGTGTTTCCTCCTTCCTACAACATGGGTCTCTTCAAGATCAATGTTCATTCCTTCCTCTTCTCAAAAAGACCCTCTACACAGCATCCCAGATGACATAGCCCTGAGGGAAATTATTTTCCTCAGGGCCTCCTGTGTGGAGTTAATGTAAAAAAAAAAAAAAAAACACTCTTTCGGATTTCTAAAATTTCTAGTTTATCCAAATGAATGCCATTGACATTACAATGCATTAATTCTATTCCACTATTGAAGTCAAAGGTGTGACTGGTTTCCACCAAATGGTTAGCAAACTCCGAGAAATACATAATCCAATAAATAATTGATACCATTGTAAAAAATTGCTAGGTCTTCACTCAGGAGAAATCTTGGTAATGCCTTTTTATAAATGAAGCACTTTTTTATAATTTAATTTCTTGATTTTTTATTGTTATGATTTGATATTTATAACTGACGACAATAATTTTTCCCCACCCAACGGACAAGGGTTCAGTAGTATTTTAAATTCTTAGTACAAGTTTTCGTAAAGAAGTGAGTTAATTTTACTGATGCAAGCCTTTTTATAAGGATTTCGTACATCTATATTTCCCTCGTTTGTTGGGTGAGAAAGGGACAAAAATAAAAATAAAATGATTCTATCGACATCTAACGAACAAATCAGACAACTCTTGGATCGCAATCCAATCTTTAATGGTAACTCAAATCCATATCCATAATTGGTTTGAGTCTTGGGTCTAAATCCAAACAACCATTGTCTATGTCCATTATTTTTCAATTGACACCATTGTCAATGTCTATTATTTATAATTAGTATCAATAAAAAAAACCTGAAACATGTTGGTTTTGTAAACCATAAAAGTGGTAAAAACTAAGTATTTTATTAATTTGAATCAAAATGGTGTCACAAAATAAGTTTGCTGTGTTGGAAGAACTGTTATTAGTATTGCATTTATGCGATTAGTGGCAAAAGTAGAGTTCATGTTTATTTTGCAAGACTGGAGAATTTTTGTGAAATGACTTTTACAAAAGCTTACAAATAAGAAATTTTTAAAATTTTACACAATTACTTATTTACAATTTCACGGGCATTGAAGGTGAAGGTGAAAGGTTTTTGAGTTTACGGATACGACTGTCTGAAAAGGTGAGTTTTAAGTTTGGCTCTAAATTCCCCCGAGTCTGTGATCATTTGTCATGAGGCAGTCCATTCCTGGCTTTAGGTCCTGACACTTCGAAAGCGCGCTCACCGAACTTAGTATCTGGTATGCGCTTTGGCTCCTTTAACCTTCCGATAGCTGATGTTGCTGCTGACCTGAGGGTTGACTGTCGAGAATTAGAATTTTCTGTAATACACGTTTCCGATAAGTAAGCCGGATTCTGTTAAGGGACTTAAGAAATATTTAGCAGAGCATGAACTGGATTCTTGCGGGACATTTGAGTTAGTGAAGATTTTTTCTTCCATCCTTCCTTTCCTTAAAAAAAACCCTCCACATAGCAGTGGTGATCCGTGAGTTTTCAGTGAGCTAGAGCGCTACGATTGAAAAATATGACGTTATTGACGTTGTTCTAACTGAAAAATATTTTTTTTTTTCAAAATTTCAGCTTTTTATATGAAGATCTTCAGGATTATTTCAGTCAAGGGATGCGCCGCATCCACATACTGAAAAATATTCATACAAAAAGTTGAAATTTTGAAAAACAAAATCAAACTCATTTTCAGCTACAACAACATCAGTAATGTCGTATTTTTCAATCTTAGCACTCTAGCTCTCTGAAAACTTACGGACCGCCACTGCCATACAGCATCCCCTAAGATGACATAGGCCTTGGTGAAAATAATGTCCATACATTATAACACCTTATTTTTCGTACCTCTACATATTCATCAGCTCACGTCTAATAATTAGAAAACTTTATCGTTGCAGGATCATGAAAGCGCTGTGAATATTTTAAACACTCTTAAGTCATCAAAATTTAAATCCTTTTACCCCCTAATCCAAACACGGTCCTGTCATAAAAAAGGGGATGAAAAATCTGCCGTGGAATTGTATACCCTAATCAATAATTCCTATAAAGTACAGACTTAAAAACTTTTCCGTATTTAAATTCAAAACTTTTAATCTGGAGATGAAGTTTTAAAGTTTTGCAGCTTGGATTTTGAGCTTAAATCGGTCTTGAAGCTTTACGGGCGTTTTTTAGTATTTTTTTATTTATGTTTAGAGTTTCTCTGTCAGAATCTAATGTTCAAATTAGGAAGGACTAATCACACTTATAAAGACAGTGATCCCTTTACTAATTAAGGAAATAAAGCGACGGTGTGGAAAAATGTTTTCAGTTGTTTGTATGCTATTTATTGTACGATTAACATTACGAATAAAATCGTTCGTAACTCGTAGAAACCTATTGTTGTGTATCTAAAAAGCTTTCGGCTTTTAGATTTAGATGGCGGTGTTTAGAACTGTCAGTAGATTCCGCTAGATGGCAGGTAGCTTAGTACCTAAAGGCCCCAGTACACGTTGGGCCAACGCGCTCGGCCAACGCGTTGGCCAGATTTTTGTGGTTACCGTTCACGTTGGCGTGTCTCATTCTGCGTCGATCGCTAGACGGAGATGGACGTCAGCGGAGCCGCCGCAATATACTTTTACAGCGCGATGCGATGTATTCTGTATGTAGCCATTAATGACTCTTTTTTTAAAATTCAGTTAGTGGAATATTCATATTATCTGCTATTCTACTCCAAGCATCATTACACTGAATTTTTTTTGGTAGGTATACTTACAGTTTACCACATAGAACAGTTCAATAATATTTCAAGAGGTTTAAATAACCCATCAATATTGATATGAATTATCATTATGTGTCCGACTTAAACCATTTTCCTTCCCAGAACTCTCCTCTCCTTCCTTTCCTTAAAAAACCCTCCAAACAGCATCCCCAAAGATGGCATAGGACCTGGAGGAAATTATTTTCCTCAGGGCCTCCTGTGTGAAGCTCATGCAAAAAAAGAACAGTCCAATAATATTTCAGGAGGTTTAAATAACCCATCAATATTGATATGAATTATTATTTTGAATATTGATATTTTTGAAATCGATCCAGTAGTTTTGAGTTTATTCGTTACAAACTACAAAAATACAAATCATTCTCATTATTATATTAGTGTGATTATCATTACTCTGAAATCACAACTAAATATGTATTATTATTGTGATAATAATCAATTAGCCTAAACATTTCATCAATACTCCAAGACGCCATGTTCGTGAAACGATCGTTGGAACAATTAAGCGCGACAAACAGCGTCCGCTCCGGCCGACGCGTATTTATGAACTGAGCCATAAATATACCAATCCCAACTGAGCGCTCGGCCAACGTCTGAACGCTGTTTGTGGCTTGCGACAAATTCCTTTGATTTGTGCACGAAAAACCGACACCCATCGGCTCGTCTGCGAGCGTTGGCCGCAAGCGCCAAAAGCACACAAAATAGCCCTGTACACGTTGGCCCAGCGCGTTGGCCGAGCGCGTTGGCCCAACGTGTACTTGACTCTTTAGTTGTCCAGAAGAGGGACGGGGGGCTGAGAGTGGGTTTTCTGTAAACACTCGTTAGAACCAATTTAACCAGCTCCTAGTTAGGTCGACTAAAGAGGTCATTATTGTAATACGCGAAGTATTGAATAAAACCAGATAAACGAACCAGAATCTATTTATTCTCAAGAAGTAATCTCCATCCAAAGTGTGTTGGAGAATCTGCTAGTGTGTCAATCAAATAACAGAACACTACACCTATTAACAGCATCGCCTTGGTGAGGACGACCATTGAGAATCCAAACCTTGCCTGAAATAGTTTTAGTTCTATGTTGTGGTAACCGGATTCATATTGGACAAGAATATTATATTACCTGAGAAATGATATTCCTGCTGTTTTTTCGAAACCCCTTTACCTTGTAGGCTGAACACTTTTTTACATTGGCTATATCATTAACATTTTTAATTTATAAATTAACGTTTAAGACAAGATTTTTATGCATAGCACAAAGGGTAACAATTATTATAAGAAATAATTGTCAGCCTGAAACACTCATTTACATTGAAAAATCTTCCAAGAAAAGATACTTGCCGCCAACGGGACTTGAACCCGTGTCCTTCAGAGCATCCGACCGGCAATCAGAAGGACACGGGTTCAAGTCCCGTTGGCGACTATATCATCTTTGGAGGTGCTATTGTGGTGGATCTTTCTCTGGAAAAAAATTAGAGTAAATTCTGGAAGGAAAAAGGTATGAGAGGTGGGTAGGAATCTGGGTTTTAATGTGTCTAGGAGGGACGAACTTATGTATCCATCCCTTCCGAGAGAGACCAGTTGAAGAGGTACAGATTCACAGTTAATGTACTGTTTTTTTTTTTTTTTTTTTAAAGCGGAGACGGTTTACCATTGGTTCCCGTGAGTACTTAGGCCATGGGCCCATTGTACTTTCTCCCATTTTACCTCAATCCTTTAACAATAACCCAGTCCCTTTAATAAAGTTCACCAGAGTTGTTATCGGATATGTGGCTAGGTCTTCTGGTTCTACAACATGTCTCCCCAGGTATCTGAGCCTAATTCCCACCAGGGCAGGACATTGGCACCATAAGTGAATTGGAGTCTCTTCATCCTCTTCACATTTTCTACAATTACTGGTGCTTTCCACTCCCAATAGCTGCATGTGTTTCCTGAGATGGCAGTGTCCCGTTAGTAGGCCTACCAGTTCCCTCAGCGAGTTTCTGTCCATATCGAGTAGTTTCCTGGTCCGTCTGGGGTCGGGTCCGTTTATGAGTACTTTGGATTATCTCATTCCGGGTGCCCTCTCCCATTCCTTCCAGTGCTGGGATTTGACCCACCTCTCGATATGTAATTTGGTGTGGCAAGCTGCTACTCCTACGGCCGGCTCAGATCCCGCAAGTGGTGCTTTCGCCCCTTTCCTTGCTAATTCGTCAGCCCGCTCGTTGCCCTCAATACCCTTATGTCCTGGTACCCATATCAGGGTTATTTTATTGATGGTTGCGAGTTCTGTAAGAACGGTTCTACATTCCATCACCAGTCTGGAGTCGCATCGGTTTAATGTACTGTTAATATACCTCAATATATATTTATATATAAAATAATTTTTGAAAACCTTTTACCAAATACATTTCAAACAAAATTAATATCGGCGATCAGGGAGTTGTCACTATTTTTTGTTTACACATTATAAAATTCGTTAATTTCACGATAAAAACCGCTTAAAAAACCGACCATTCCATTTATAAGCTAAAAATATTTCAGAATACCCTGATTTAAGAAGGGCTGGCGCTCAGCATTCCTAATTTGGGAATTGGCTTCGCGCCAGGCACCGGGCACCGGGCGGCTAGCAGCAAGCAGCAGGCATCAGGCAGCGAGCAGCCCGATGCCCGATGATTAATACGGGCTACACGCCGCCTGAGTGGTTGAGCAGGCAGGCCTTGTTTATATTGTTTATCCCAGCGGCCAGGCTGTCATCTCTCAGTACAGGCTGCAGGGCCGCCAAGAGGGAAATCGCTAACTGTTTGCTAGAATAACTCTGCCATAAGTTTCCGGTTACATGGTGAAATTATGCACTATAAATTAAACAGGAAAAAAAAAACTTTTTCGTGGAATTAATCATTCAAGGCAAATATTCAAATTGCGCGCTACTTTTTCTGTTAATGTAAATTGTAAAAAGTAACGGCAAATGTATGTTTTAATATTTAATTCATTTTAATTTGGGAGGCGGGCCATAGGTTACCCCAAGTGGTTCGCTACGTTTGGTGACTTAGCAGGGGTGCCCGGGTTCATATGGTGAGGTTTTTCCAGGTCTTTGTGGTGGATGCGTCTGCCCACTAGCTGCGTGGCAGGCCGTATCGAGAGAGAATGGTTGGGGGAGTTCCTTTGACTTCTGCAGCTGTATACTCTCTCGGAATACCGCTTGGCACCGCAATGGGAGGGATGGAATCATACGTTTGTCACTCCTGGACACACTGACCCCCAGATTCCTACCCACCCCTCATTTTTCCTGTAGGCCCTGAGGAGAATTATTTTCGTCTGGGGCTAATGTAAAAAAATTATTATTATAATACAAACAATTCCATACATATATGTACATACATTGTGTGTAATGTTGTATAGTAGGTGTTGTCTAGGTCTTGGCGACGGATGAGTCTGCCCACCGATAAGTGACGGATCGGATCGAGGGAGACTTTTTGACCTCTTCCAACCCAACTCTCTCGATCCATCGCCTTACATCGCAGTTGGAGGGATGAATTCATGTGTCCGTCACTCCTGAACACACCAAACCTCAGATTCCTACCCACCTTTTTCCTTCATTCGTTCATATCTTTTTCCTTCCCAGAACTTCCTCTTCTTCCTTACCTTAAAAAGACACTCCACACAGCATCCCCTAAGATGACACAGGCTCCGAGGGAAATTATTGTTTTTATTATTGGGAGGCAAGAATGGGTACCGCCGCCCCGAGAACCTTTATTGGATAACCAACACCTCTGCCATAGGTCACCCCAAGTGGTTCGCTACGTTTGGTGGTTTAGCAACGGTGTTCGGGCTCATGTGGTGAGGTTTATCTAGGTCTTGGAGGCTTATGACCAGGACACACTGAACCCCAGATTCCTACCCACCCCGTAAACCCTTTTCCTTCCCAGAACTCTCCTCTCCTTCCTTTCCTTAAAAACCCTCCACACCGCATCCCCAAAGATGACGTAGGCCCTGAGGGAAATTTTTTCCTCGAGGCCTCCTGCGTGGAGCTCACGTAAAAAAATATTACAAAATAATCTCATTTTGTAAATCTAGTTTCTAGTTAATGAGAGTTTTGCCCGTTTAATCACAAGAGACCATATTTGTCCCAAAGCACATAGGTCTCATATAAAACGCTGTAACTCCCTTACTATCAAAGTTAGAAATATGTTCTAATCGGTGTTAGAAAGGAAAAACACTACGCTTTATATTCCAATCTAAAAAAAATAGCCACCAAAAAAGTAAAATGTACACTTTTATGTACACAAAGTTTTGAATCGCAAATTGAAAAAAAAATTTGAAACTTCAGGAATTTTTTATAAATTATTTGTACATAGAGCGACAAAAAAGTGAGGTTATAATATTGTTTATTATACATTTGTCTTATAAAATTAAGGTAAGCCATTTTGAAAACTTTTTTATGTTTGTATGCAAAATTTTTATAATTAAAATAAAAAATCGAATTCTACAATTTGAAAGCGTATTTCATCACCTTTCTAAAACAGTTTTTGGTTTTTGAATATGCTCAGAAATATTTCAAATATTTGCATTTTATTGTAAAGCGAAAATATTTTGACCATCTGCGAAAATATTTTTGCAATTTAGATGCCAGCGTGGCAAATTTAACAAATCAACTGACGGCCGGTGCAGGGATCGCAAATTAAAGAGCCACCCCCTGATCGGGCCGCCTGTGTGCACAGGACACGATGCATATAAAATGAGGCGCCCCTGGCAGGATTTACGGTTGTTCGCATACAGACTAGTGCTTGCTTTTGGCCGGAGCACAAGTTACAAGTTACAACGTTTTCTTGACAAACTGAGTTCCCATGTTTGTCAATGATTGGGTTAGGTCGGGTTTCGTATCATTTTTGTGTCCATTGAATTTGTAAGACATTAATAGAAAAGGGACTAATTTAACATCCATAATACGGATACTACTATGATAGATATTTGTAGCTAAGTTTAGGACGGTTAAAGATTTAGAAGTTGATGGATAAGGGAATATTTCGTTGATAAGGGGCTACGAATCCTCTTAAAATATGTGAAGAATTTGCACTCGAAACAAACTGCTTCTCAGAAGCTGGGCATACTGTACAGGGCCCGCAAATACTTTAATAGTATACAACTGCTAATCTTGTACAAATTGCAAGTGCGCCCCATGGTTGAATTTGGCAGCCACATCTGGTCTGGAGCCCCAAAATAGGTGAAAAAACCCTCGGCACCGGTGCGCAGTCTGGAAACTGCGTACAAACATTAATTTGTACTCAGTCCACAATTGTCACAAGAGAACGGGTCGTTTCTAAGACTTGTCATAGAACTTTTATTGAGTTTCGCTAATATTGTATTCATTTAATTAAATTAATAAAAATTAAAAACAGCCCATAACCTAAACTAATAATGGTTAATTTGGAAGGCGGATATGGGTACCGCCGCCCCGGGAACCATTTATTGCATAACCAATACTTCTGCCATAAGTCACCCCAAGTGGTTCGCTACGATTATTGACTCAGCAGGGTTACCCGGTGAGGTATGTCCTGGTCTTGGTGGCGGATGCGTCTGAGGAAGACATTTTGATATCTCTAGGAATAATGCCTTGCACCGCAGTAGGAGGGATGGATTCATCTGTCCATCACTCCTGGACACACTGACCCCAAGATTCCTACCGACCCCTCGTTCCCTTTTCCTCCCCCGAACTTCCTCTCCTTCCGTTCCTAAAAAGAAACCCTCCACACATCATCTCCAAAGATGACATAGACCCTGAGGGGAATTATTTTTCTCAGTGCCTTCTGTGTGGATCTAATGAAAAAAAATAATAACATATTAAACTCATTTTATTAATCATTTAATAACATATTAACATATTTATCCATTTCAAATTTCCTCATCAACGTTAAACTTATTGGATTACGAGTAGGTACTGAACGGTTTTATAATTGTATAATATAAATCTGTAGTGGTTTTATGTTATGCCATTGTTTGTTCTATGGTTTATCCAATAGGCTGTTGATTACCGCGATGACATCCAACCTCCGATAAAAATAAGACTTTTATACAAATTTGAGATAGCTAACTAACAATGAAAAAACATGAATTTTCCATATTTTCAAATAAAGCATGTACCCAATTTAAATTGTGAAGAAAACAGTATCATTTTTATATTTTGTAAAGCAGCCAGTTCCTATGGAAAATGTATCGAGGCTAACCACCATCCACTTCCGGAATTTCAAATAAGGAACGGCCGCGTCATTTCCGGCTCCTTCCATTTCCTTTTTCCGGTCTGAGGTGATCATCCCATCCCGAACAGAATATAAAGCCTGGATTTTTTTTCCTCAGGCACGTCTTATTAAAAACAAAACATAACGACACGTAACGGACAGTTTAATGTAATATTAAAAAACATGTAACAACGAAAATCGATATTTTTGTAAATTTAAAAATAAATGCCAAATTTCTACAGTACGGACAACTGATTATTTCAATAACACCATTCACAAACAATTTACACAATGTAGCAAACTCGACAATTCATAGCGTACACAGTTTAGTTAGTTACATTTGTCACATCGAATCCGTGCAACATCGTTTCCTAAGAGGAATTGCTTGGAGGCTGGGTCTTGAAAGAGGCGAGTACTCATATGATGAAATTGAACACATTTTAAACATGTCTTCTTTAGAAAAACGTAGAAAGGACTCTGATCTAATTTGCATATTTAAAATTATCAACAGTATTACTGATACACCTGCGTTGTTGCAACTCATCCAGTTTAACATCCCTTCCCGTAGACTTCGAAATAATGAATTGCTGTTCCTCAATCAACATTCTACTAATTATGGATACCATTCTCCCTTATCCAGAATGTCGAGAATTGTCAACGCAAGTCAAAGCATTGACTTTTTTGGTGTAAAACTAAATGACTTTCGGCAGTCGATACACAATATTTAAATGCTTCTTCATGCTTTGACTTGTAGTGTCTCTATATGTACTTTTTATATTTTATATTGTCATTGCTATTAATTTACATGTGCTCTCCCTTCACTGTCATCTCTGTTTTTTTTTATTCGTGTTATTATTATGTTTTTAATGGACTGTTGTCCGTGAATTAATAAATAAATAAAATATTCACCATTTTGATTTGAAGAGTTTTAATTTTCAAAGTACATTTGTTACTTTAATTTTAAATTTTCTGCGACCGGTTTCAATATATCCATGTCATTCACGAGCAAACTTAAAACTACTTAAGTACAAAAATTAATTAGGTGGGGGTAGTAGGAGGGGGGATTTTAGGAGAGGGGGAGAGCGGTGGGAGGAGTCAACATTACATGGAAACATCGTATATGTATATAAAAAGGTGCTATTATTTTATTAAGTAAATTAATTTTCTATTTTTTTTTGTTTATTTCCCTACATACTGTGCGTCACAATCGTTAGAAGTTAGACTACTAGATATTTTAAAACTAGTATGGCTTAATAGTATCGTAGCCGTTAGCTTACTTTAACGAATACGATGCCGTATGTCGATCTTTTTTTTTTTTACATGAGCTCCACACAGGAGGCCCTGAGGAAAATAATTTGGGTGAAATGCAGATCCCGCCAAATGTTGAGGATTTTAATAAAAATGCACTTTCTAGATGGGAAAAGTGTGGAAAAGTTGAATAAAAAAGAAATTAAGGCGCGCTCGGCAAAATTGAGGGAGATACAGCCGTTTTAAGAATGATTAAATTGACACTTCGTGAACTTATACTACGCCATTTTTTTATTATTATATTGTTGGTATCTCAGACTTGCTATTAAAAATATTCTAGTGTGCCAAGTCGAGTGAAACTTTCAACACAACCTAGAGTAATGATGGCGCAAGCGATTTTGACACTGTTCTTCATACAAATTCGTACATATAAGGGTCAAAATCGCAGACCAAAAGTTTTTCATTTCAAATATTTGAATTATTTTCTTGCGTATGACACGCGCGCCGGCGCTTCTCCGGCAAATAATCGGTCAACGAAGGTTGATATGATTGTAGCCAACTTCGTATGATATTTAATAAGGTGCGTACTTATGATAAACAGAATTAATAATGATCACCATATGGTCACAAACCATGTTACACAAACCTGGCGTAGCCGCTAAATTAAATTAAATTACTAGAAAACTGGGATGTTTTTCTTGCGTTGATGCGAGTAGCCGTTATAAAGGGGCACAAACCATGTTACATAAACCATGTTACACAAACCTAGCGTAGCCGCTAAACTATTTGAAAACTGGGATGTTTTTCTTGCGTTGACGCGAGTAGGCGTTATAAAGGGGCACAAACCATGTTACACAAACCTAGCGTAGCCGCTAAACTATTTGAAAACTGGGATGTTTTTCTTGCGTTGACGCGAGTAGGCGTTATAAAGGGGCACAAACCATGTTACACAAACCTAGCGTAGCCGCTAAACCATTTGAAAACTGGGATGTTTTTCTTGCGTTGACGCGAGTAGGCGTTATAAAGGGGCACAAACCATGTTACACAAACCATGTTTAGCGTAGTCTTAGGTTAGGTTACTTTAATTTGGAAGGTGAAAGACAGTTTAAAAAATCGTTGAAAAAAAGCCCGCTAGACAAATTTCATAATTACGCGCCTCATGTATCTCACGAAGTCGGCTACAGTCTAGCTGTTGTTTGCATCAGGTCAGG